>JAVGWX010000022.1:28957131-29654880 GCA_036924085.1 Ariolimax columbianus | reverse complement strand
ACAGATAGGAACTCTCGGCGAGCTAAACAGATAGGGACTCTCGGCGAGCTAAACAGATAGGGACTCTCGGCGAGCTAAACAGATAGGGACTCTCGGCGAGCTAAACAGATAGGGACTCTCGGCGAGCTAAACATATAGGGACTCTCGGCGATCTAAACAGATAGGGACTCTCGGCGATCTAAACAGATAGGGACTCTCGGCGAGCTAAACAGATAGGGACTCTCGGCGCGCTAATCAGATAGGGACTCTCAGAGCTAAACAGGTAGGGACTCTCGGCGAGCTAAACAGGTAGGGACTCTCGGCGAGCTAATTAGATAGGGACTCTCGGCGAGCTAATTAGATAGGGACTCTCGGCGAGCTAATTAGATAGGGACTCTCGGCGAGCTAATTAGATAGGGACTCTCGGCGAGCTAATTAGATAGGGACTCTCGGCGAGCTAATTAGATAGGGACTCTCGGCGAGCTAATTAGATTGGGACTCTCGGCGAGCTAAACAGATAGGGATTCTCGGCGAGCTAAACAGATAGGGACTCTGGGTGAACTAAACAGATAGGGACTCTGGGCGAGCTAATTAGATAGGGACTCTCGGCGAGCTAATTAGATAGGGACTCTCGGCGAGCTAATTAGATAGGGACTCTCGGCGAGCTAATTAGATAGGGACTCTCAGCGAGTTAATTAGATAGGGACTCTCGGCGAGCTAATTAGATAGGGACTCTCGGCGAGCTAATTAGATAGCGACTCTCGGCGAGCTAATTAGATAGGGACTCTCGGCGAGCTAATTAGATAGGGACTCTCGGCGAGCTAATTAGATAGGGACTCTCGGCGAGCTAATTAGATAGGGACTCTCGGAGAGCTAATTAGATAGGGATTCTCGGCGAGCTAAACAGATAGGGACTCTCGGCAAGCTAAACAATTAGGGAATCTCGGCGATCTAAACAGAAAGGGACTCTCGGCGATCTAAATAGATAGGGACTCTCGGCGATCTAAACAGATAGGAATCTCGGCGAGCTAAACAGGTAGGGACTCTCGGCGAGCTAAACAGGTAGGGACTCTCGGCGAGCTAAACAGATAGGGACTCTCGGCGAGCTAATTAGATAGGGACTCTCGGCGAGCTAAACAGATAGGGACTCTCGGCGAGCTAAACAGATAGGGACTCTCGGCGAGCTAAACAGATAGGGACTCTCAGCGAGCTAAACAGATAGGGACTCTCGGCGAGCTAAACAGATAGGGACTCTCGGCGAGCTAAACAGATAGGGACTCTCGGCGAGCTAAACAGATAGGGACTCTCGGTGAGCTAAACAGATAGGGACTCTCGACGAGCTAAACAGATAGGGACTTTCGACGAGCTAAACAGATAGGGACTCTCGACGAGCTAAACAGATAGGGACTCTCGGCGAGCTAAACAGATAGGGACTCTCGGCGAGCTAAACAGATAGGGACTCTCGGCGAGCTAAACAGATAGGGACTCTCGGCGAGCTAAACAGATAGGGACTCTCGGCGAGCTAAACAGATAGGGACTCTCGGCGAGCTAAACAGATAGGGACTCTCGGCGAGCTAAACAGATAGGGACTCTCGGCGAGCTAAACAGATAAGGACTCTCGGCGAGCTAAACAGATAGGGACTCTCGGCGAGCTAAACAGATAGGGACTCTCGGCGAGCTAAACAGATAGGGACTCTCGGCGAGCTAAACAGATAGGGACTCTCGGCGAGCTAAACAGATAGGGACTCTCGGCGAGCTAAACAGATAGGGACTCTCGGCGAGCTAAACAGATAGGGACTCTCAGCGAGCTAAACAGATAGGGACTCTCGGCGAGCTAATTAGATAGGGACTCTCGGCGAGCTAATTAGATAGGGACTCTCGACGAGCTAATTAGATAGGGACTCTCGACGAGCTAATTAGATAGGGACTCTCGGCGAGCTAATTAGATAGGGATTCTCGGCGAGCTAATTAGATAGGGACTGTTGGCGAGCTAATTAGAAAGGGACTCTCGGCGAGCTAATTAGATAGGGACTCTCGGCGAGCTAATTAGATAGGGACTCTCGGCGAGCTAATTAGATAGGGACTCTCGGCGAGCTAATTAGATAGGGACTCTCGGCGAGCTAATTAGATAGGGACTCTCGGCGAGCTAATTAGATAGGGAATCTCGGCGAGCTAATTAGATAGGGACTCTCGGCGAGCTAAACAGGTAGGGACTCTCGGCGAGCTAAACAGGTAGGGACTCTCGGCGAGCTAAACAGGTAGGGACTCTCGGCGAGCTAAACAGATAGGGACTCTCGGCGAGCTAAACAGATAGGGATTCTCGGCGAGCTAAACAGATAGGGACTCTTGGCGAGCTAAACAGATAGGGACTCTGGGCGAGCTAATTAGATAGGGACTCTCGGCGAGCTAATTAGATAGGGACTCTCGGCGAGCTAATTAGATAGGGACTCTCGGCGAGCTAATTGGATAGGGACTCTCGGCGAGCTAATTGGATAGGGACTCTCGGCGAGCTAATTAGATAGGGACTCTCGGCGAGCTAATTAGATAGGGACTCTCGGTGAGCTAATTAGATAGGGACTCTCGGCGAGCTAATTAGATAGGGACTCTCGGCGAGCTAAACAGATAGGGACTCTCGGCGAGCTAAACAGATAGGGACTCTCGGCGAGCTAAACAGATAGGGACTCTCGGCGAGCTAAACAGATAGGGACTCTCGGCGAGCTAAACAGATAGGGACTCTCGGCGAGCTAAACAGATAGGGACTCTCGGCAAGCTAAACAGATAGGGACTCTCGGCGAGCTAAAGAGATAGGGACTATCGGCGAGCTGAACAGATAGGGACTCTCGGCGAGTGAAATAGATAGGGACTCTCGGCGAGCTAAAGAGATAGGGACTCTCGGCGAGCTAAACAGATAGGGACTCTCGGCGAGCTAAACAGATAGGGACTCTCGGCGAGCTAAACAGATAAGGACTCTCGGCGAGCTAAACAGATAGGGACTCTCGGCGAGCTAAACAGATAGGGACTCTCGTCGAGCTAATTAGATAGGGACTCTCGGCGAGCTAATTAGATAGGGACTCTCGGCGAGCTAATTAGATAGGGAGTCTCGGCGAGCTAAACAGATAGGGAGTCTCGGCGAGCTAAACAAATAGGCACTCTCGGCGAGCTAAACAGATAGGGACTCTCGCCGAGCTAAACAGATAGGGACTCTCGGTGAGCTAAACAGATAGGGACTCTCGGCGAGCTAAACAGATAGGGATTCTCGGCGAGCTAAACAGATAGGGACTCTCGGCGAGCTAAACAGGTAGGGACTCTCGGCGAGCTAAACAGATAGGGACTCTCGGCGAGCTAATTAGATAGGGAATCTCGGCGAGCTAATTAGATAGGGACTCTCGGCGAGCTAATTAGATAGGGACTCTCGGCGAGCTAATTAGATAGGGACTCTCGGCGAGCTAATTAGATAGGGACTCTCGGCGAGCTAAACAGATAGGGACTCTCGGCGAGCTAAACAGATAGGGACTCTCGGCGAGCTAAACAAATAGGGACTCTCGGCGAGCTAAACAGATAGGGACTCTCGACGAGCTAAATAGATAGGGACTCTCGGCGAGCTAAACAGATAGGGACTCTCGGCGAGCTAAACAGATAGGGACTCTCGGCGAGCTAAACAGATAGGGACTCTCGGCGAGCTAAACAGATAGGGACTCTGGGCGAGCTAAACAGATAGGGACTCTGGGCGAGCTAAACAGATAGGGACTCTGGGCGAGCTAAACAGATAGGGACTCTGGGCGAGCTAAACAGATAGGGACTCTCGGCGAGCTAAACAGATAGGGACTCTCGGCGAGCTAAACAGATAGGGACTCTCGGTGAGCTAAACAGATAGGGATTCTCGGCTTGCTAAACAGATAGGGACTCTCGGCGAGCTAATTAGATAGGGACTCTCGGCGAGCTAATTAGAAAGGGACTCTCGGCGAGCTAAACAGATAGGGACTCTCGGCGAGCTAAACAGATAGGGACTCTCGGCGAGCTAAACAGATAAGGGACTCTCGGCGAGCTAAACAGATAGGGACTCTCGGCGAGCTAAACAGATAGGGACTCTCGGCGAGCTAAACAGATAGGGACTCTCGGCGAGCTAAACAGATAAAGGACTCTCGGCGAGCTAAACAGATAGGGACTCTCGGCGAGCAAAACAGATAGGGACTCTCGGCAAGCCAAACAGATAGGGACTCTCGGCGAGCTAAACAGATAGGGACTCTCGGCGAGCTAAAGAGATAGGGACTCTCGGCGAGCTAAAGAGATAGGGACTCTCGGCGAGCTGAACAGATAGAGACTCTCGGCGAGCGAAACAGATAGGGACTCTCGGCGAGCTAAAGAGATAGGGACTCTCGGCGAGCTAAACAGATAGGGACTCTCGGCGAGCTAAACAGATAGGGACTCTCGATGAGCTAAACAGATAGGGACTCTCGGCGAGCTAAACAGATAGGGACTCTCGGCGAGCTAAACAGATAGGGACTCTCGGCGAGCTAAACAGTTAGGGACTCTCGGCGAGCTAATTAGATAGGGACTCTCGGCGAGCTAATTAGATAGGGACTCTCGGCGAGCTAAACAGATAGGGATTCTCGGCGAGCTAAACAGATAGGGACTCTCGGCGAGCTAAACAGGTAGGGACTCTCGGCGAGCTAAGCAGATAGGGACTCTCGGCGAGCTAATTAGATAGGGACTCTCGGCGAGCTAATTAGATAGGGACTCTCGGCGAGCTAATTAGATAGGGACTCTCGGCGAGCTAATTAGATAGGGATTCTCGGCGAGCTAAACAGATAGGGACTCTCGGCGAGCTAAACAGGTAGGGACTCTCGGCGAGCTAAACAGATAGGGACTCTCGGCGAGCTAAACAGATATGGACTCTCGGCGAACTAAACAGATAGGGACTCTGGGCGAGCTAAACAGTTAGGGACTCTGGTCGAGCTAAACAGATAGGGACTCTCGGCGAGCTATTTAGATAGGGACTCTCGGCGAGCTAATTAGATAGGGACTCTCGGCGAGCTAAACAGATAGGGACTCTCGGCGAGCTAAACAGATAGGGACTCTCGGCGAGCTAAACAGATAGAGACTCTCGGCGAGCTAAACAGATAGGGACTTTCGGCGAGCTAAACAGATAGGGACTCTCGGCGATCTAAACAGATAGGGACTCTCTGCGATCTAAACAGATAGGGACTCTCGGCGATCTAAACAGATAGGGACTCTCGGCGAGCTAAACAGGTAGGGACTCTCAGCGAGCTAAACAGGTAGGGACTCTCGGCGAGCTAAACAGATAGGGACTCTCGGCGAGCTAAACAGATAGGAACTCTCGGCGAGCTAAACAGATAGGGACTCTCGGCGAGCTAAACAGATAGGGACTCTCGGCGAGCTAAACAGATAGGGACTCTCGGCGAGCTAAACAGATAGGGACTCTCGGCGAGCTAAACATATAGGGACTCTCGGCGATCTAAACAGATAGGGACTCTCGGCGATCTAAACAGATAGGGACTCTCGGCGAGCTAAACAGATAGGGACTCTCGGCGCGCTAATCAGATAGGGACTCTCAGAGCTAAACAGGTAGGGACTCTCGGCGAGCTAAACAGGTAGGGACTCTCGGCGAGCTAAACAGATAGGGACTCTCGGCGAGCTAAACAGATAGGGATTGTCGGCGAGCTAAACAGATAGGGACTCTGGGCGAGCTAAACAGATAGGGACTCTGGGCGAGCTAATTAGATAGGGACTCTCGGCGAGCTAATTAGATAGGGACTCTCGGCGAGCTAATTAGATAGGGACTCTCGGCGAGCTAATTAGATAGGGACTCTCGGCGAGCTAATTAGATAGGGACTCTCGGCGAGCTAATTAGATAGGGACTCTCGGCGAGCTAATTAGATAGGGAGTCTCGGCGAGCTAAACAGATAGGGAGTCTCGGCGAGCTAAACAAATAGGCACTCTCGGCGAGCTAAACAGATAGGGACTCTCGGCGAGCTAAACAGATAGGGACTCTCGGTGAGCTAAACAGATAGGGACTCTCGGCGAGCTAAACAGATAGGGATTCTCGGCGAGCTAAACAGATAGGGACTCTCGGCGAGCTAAACAGGTAGGGACTCTCGGCGAGCTAAACAGATAGGGACTCTCGGCGAGCTAATTAGATAGGGAATCTCGGCGAGCTAATTAGATAGGGACTCTCGGCGAGCTAATTAGATAGGGACTCTCGGCGAGCTAATTAGATAGGGACTCTCGGCGAGCTAATTAGATAGGGACTCTCGGCGAGCTAAACAGATAGGGACTCTCGGCGAGCTAAACAGATAGGGACTCTCGGCGAGCTAAACAAATAGGGACTCTCGGCGAGCTAAACAGATAGGGACTCTCGACGAGCTAAACAGATAGGGACTCTCGGCGAGCTAAACAGATAGGGACTCTCGGCGAGCTAAACAGATAGGGACTCTCGGCGAGCTAAACAGATAGGGACTCTCGGCGAGCTAAACAGATAGGGACTCTGGGCGAGCTAAACAGATAGGGACTCTGGGCGAGCTAAACAGATAGGGACTCTGGGCGAGCTAAACAGATAGGGACTCTGGGCGAGCTAAACAGATAGGGACTCTCGGCGAGCTAAACAGATAGGGACTCTCGGCGAGCTAAACAGATAGGGACTCTCGGTGAGCTAAACAGATAGGGATTCTCGGCTTGCTAAACAGATAGGGACTCTCGGCGAGCTAATTAGATAGGGACTCTCGGCGAGCTAATTAGAAAGGGACTCTCGGCGAGCTAAACAGATAGGGACTCTCGGCGAGCTAAACAGATAGGGACTCTCGGCGAGCTAAACAGATAAGGGACTCTCGGCGAGCTAAACAGATAGGGACTCTCGGCGAGCTAAACAGATAGGGACTCTCGGCGAGCTAAACAGATAGGGACTCTCGGCGAGCTAAACAGATAAAGGACTCTCGGCGAGCTAAACAGATAGGGACTCTCGGCGAGCAAAACAGATAGGGACTCTCGGCGAGCCAAACAGATAGGGACTCTCGGCGAGCTAAACAGATAGGGACTCTCGGCGAGCTAAAGAGATAGGGACTCTCGGCGAGCTAAAGAGATAGGGACTCTCGGCGAGCTGAACAGATAGGGACTCTCGGCGAGCGAAACAGATAGGGACTCTCGGCGAGCTAAAGAGATAGGGACTCTCGGCGAGCTAAAGAGATAGGGACTCTCGGCGAGCTAAACAGATAGGGACTCTCGGCGAGCTAAACAGATAGGGACTCTCGATGAGCTAAACAGATAGGGACTCTCGGCGAGCTAAACAGATAGGGACTCTCGGCGAGCTAAACAGATAGGGACTCTCGGCGAGCTAAACAGTTAGGGACTCTCGGCGAGCTAATTAGATAGGGACTCTCGGCGAGCTAATTAGATAGGGACTCTCGGCGAGCTAAACAGATAGGGATTCTCGGCGAGCTAAACAGATAGGGACTCTCGGCGAGCTAAACAGGTAGGGACTCTCGGCGAGCTAAGCAGATAGGGACTCTCGGCGAGCTAATTAGATAGGGACTCTCGGCGAGCTAATTAGATAGGGACTCTCGGCGAGCTAATTAGATAGGGACTCTCGGCGAGCTAATTAGATAGGGATTCTCGGCGAGCTAAACAGATAGGGACTCTCGGCGAGCTAAACAGGTAGGGACTCTCGGCGAGCTAAACAGATAGGGACTCTCGGCGAGCTAAACAGATATGGACTCTCGGCGAACTAAACAGATAGGGACTCTGGGCGAGCTAAACAGTTAGGGACTCTGGTCGAGCTAAACAGATAGGGACTCTCGGCGAGCTATTTAGATAGGGACTCTCGGCGAGCTAATTAGATAGGGACTCTCGGCGAGCTAAACAGATAGGGACTCTCGGCGAGCTAAACAGATAGGGACTCTCGGCGAGCTAAACAGATAGAGACTCTCGGCGAGCTAAACAGATAGGGACTTTCGGCGAGCTAAACAGATAGGGACTCTCGGCGATCTAAACAGATAGGGACTCTCTGCGATCTAAACAGATAGGGACTCTCGGCGAGCTAAACAGGTAGGGACTCTCAGCGAGCTAAACAGGTAGGGACTCTCGGCGAGCTAAACAGATAGGGACTCTCGGCGAGCTAAACAGATAGGGACTCTCGGCGAGCTAAACAGATAGGAACTCTCGGCGAGCTAAACAGATAGGGACTCTCGGCGAGCTAAACAGATAGGGACTCTCGGCGAGCTAAACAGATAGGGACTCTCGGCGAGCTAAACAGATAGGGACTCTCGGCGAGCTAAACATATAGGGACTCTCGGCGATCTAAACAGATAGGGACTCTCGGCGATCTAAACAGATAGGGACTCTCGGCGAGCTAAACAGATAGGGACTCTCGGCGCGCTAATCAGATAGGGACTCTCAGAGCTAAACAGGTAGGGACTCTCGGCGAGCTAAACAGGTAGGGACTCTCGGCGAGCTAAACAGATAGGGACTCTCGGCGAGCTAAACAGATAGGGATTGTCGGCGAGCTAAACAGATAGGGACTCTCGGCGAGCTAAACAGGTAGGGACTCTCGGCGAGCTAAACAGATAGGGACTCTCGGCGAGCTAAACAGATATGGACTCTCGGCGAACTAAACAGATAGGGACTCTGGGCGAGCTAAACAGTTAGGGACTCTGGTCGAGCTAAACAGATAGGGACTCTCGGCGAGCTATTTAGATAGGGACTCTCGGCGAGCTAATTAGATAGGGACTCTCGGCGAGCTAAACAGATAGGGACTCTCGGCGAGCTAAACAGATAGGGACTCTCGGCGAGCTAAACAGATAGAGACTCTCGGCGAGCTAAACAGATAGGGACTTTCGGCGAGCTAAACAGATAGGGACTCTCGGCGATCTAAACAGATAGGGACTCTCTGCGATCTAAACAGATAGGGACTCTCGGCGATCTAAACAGATAGGGACTCTCGGCGAGCTAAACAGGTAGGGACTCTCAGCGAGCTAAACAGGTAGGGACTCTCGGCGAGCTAAACAGATAGGGACTCTCGGCGAGCTAAACAGATAGGAACTCTCGGCGAGCTAAACAGATAGGGACTCTCGGCGAGCTAAACAGATAGGGACTCTCGGCGAGCTAAACAGATAGGGACTCTCGGCGAGCTAAACAGATAGGGACTCTCGGCGAGCTAAACATATAGGGACTCTCGGCGATCTAAACAGATAGGGACTCTCGGCGATCTAAACAGATAGGGACTCTCGGCGAGCTAAACAGATAGGGACTCTCGGCGCGCTAATCAGATAGGGACTCTCAGAGCTAAACAGGTAGGGACTCTCGGCGAGCTAAACAGGTAGGGACTCTCGGCGAGCTAAACAGATAGGGACTCTCGGCGAGCTAAACAGATAGGGATTGTCGGCGAGCTAAACAGATAGGGACTCTGGGCGAGCTAAACAGATAGGGACTCTGGGCGAGCTAATTAGATAGGGACTCTCGGCGAGCTAATTAGATAGGGACTCTCGGCGAGCTAATTAGATAGGGACTCTCGGCGAGCTAATTAGATAGGGACTCTCGGCGAGCTAATTAGATAGGGACTCTCGGCGAGCTAATTAGATAGGGACTCTCGGCGAGCTAATTAGATAGGGAGTCTCGGCGAGCTAAACAGATAGGGAGTCTCGGCGAGCTAAACAAATAGGCACTCTCGGCGAGCTAAACAGATAGGGACTCTCGGCGAGCTAAACAGATAGGGACTCTCGGTGAGCTAAACAGATAGGGACTCTCGGCGAGCTAAACAGATAGGGATTCTCGGCGAGCTAAACAGATAGGGACTCTCGGCGAGCTAAACAGGTAGGGACTCTCGGCGAGCTAAACAGATAGGGACTCTCGGCGAGCTAATTAGATAGGGAATCTCGGCGAGCTAATTAGATAGGGACTCTCGGCGAGCTAATTAGATAGGGACTCTCGGCGAGCTAATTAGATAGGGACTCTCGGCGAGCTAATTAGATAGGGACTCTCGGCGAGCTAAACAGATAGGGACTCTCGGCGAGCTAAACAGATAGGGACTCTCGGCGAGCTAAACAAATAGGGACTCTCGGCGAGCTAAACAGATAGGGACTCTCGACGAGCTAAACAGATAGGGACTCTCGGCGAGCTAAACAGATAGGGACTCTCGGCGAGCTAAACAGATAGGGACTCTCGGCGAGCTAAACAGATAGGGACTCTCGGCGAGCTAAACAGATAGGGACTCTGGGCGAGCTAAACAGATAGGGACTCTGGGCGAGCTAAACAGATAGGGACTC
The DNA here is from genome assembly GCA_036924085.1 of Ariolimax columbianus. Taxonomy (NCBI): domain Eukaryota; kingdom Metazoa; phylum Mollusca; class Gastropoda; order Stylommatophora; family Arionidae; genus Ariolimax; species Ariolimax columbianus. Next base: position 29,644,627 of record JAVGWX010000022.1, on the reverse strand, counting down.
TGGGCGAGCTAAACAGATAGGGACTCTGGGCGAGCTAAACAGATAGGGACTCTCGGCGAGCTAAACAGATAGGGACTCTCGGCGAGCTAAACAGATAGGGACTCTCGGTGAGCTAAACAGATAGGGATTCTCGGCTTGCTAAACAGATAGGGACTCTCGGCGAGCTAATTAGATAGGGACTCTCGGCGAGCTAATTAGAAAGGGACTCTCGGCGAGCTAAACAGATAGGGACTCTCGGCGAGCTAAACAGATAGGGACTCTCGGCGAGCTAAACAGATAAGGGACTCTCGGCGAGCTAAACAGATAGGGACTCTCGGCGAGCTAAACAGATAGGGACTCTCGGCGAGCTAAACAGATAGGGACTCTCGGCGAGCTAAACAGATAAAGGACTCTCGGCGAGCTAAACAGATAGGGACTCTCGGCGAGCAAAACAGATAGGGACTCTCGGCGAGCCAAACAGATAGGGACTCTCGGCGAGCTAAACAGATAGGGACTCTCGGCGAGCTAAAGAGATAGGGACTCTCGGCGAGCTAAAGAGATAGGGACTCTCGGCGAGCTGAACAGATAGGGACTCTCGGCGAGCGAAACAGATAGGGACTCTCGGCGAGCTAAAGAGATAGGGACTCTCGGCGAGCTAAAGAGATAGGGACTCTCGGCGAGCTAAACAGATAGGGACTCTCGGCGAGCTAAACAGATAGGGACTCTCGATGAGCTAAACAGATAGGGACTCTCGGCGAGCTAAACAGATAGGGACTCTCGGCGAGCTAAACAGATAGGGACTCTCGGCGAGCTAAACAGTTAGGGACTCTCGGCGAGCTAATTAGATAGGGACTCTCGGCGAGCTAATTAGATAGGGACTCTCGGCGAGCTAAACAGATAGGGATTCTCGGCGAGCTAAACAGATAGGGACTCTCGGCGAGCTAAACAGGTAGGGACTCTCGGCGAGCTAAGCAGATAGGGACTCTCGGCGAGCTAATTAGATAGGGACTCTCGGCGAGCTAATTAGATAGGGACTCTCGGCGAGCTAATTAGATAGGGACTCTCGGCGAGCTAATTAGATAGGGATTCTCGGCGAGCTAAACAGATAGGGACTCTCGGCGAGCTAAACAGGTAGGGACTCTCGGCGAGCTAAACAGATAGGGACTCTCGGCGAGCTAAACAGATATGGACTCTCGGCGAACTAAACAGATAGGGACTCTGGGCGAGCTAAACAGTTAGGGACTCTGGTCGAGCTAAACAGATAGGGACTCTCGGCGAGCTATTTAGATAGGGACTCTCGGCGAGCTAATTAGATAGGGACTCTCGGCGAGCTAAACAGATAGGGACTCTCGGCGAGCTAAACAGATAGGGACTCTCGGCGAGCTAAACAGATAGAGACTCTCGGCGAGCTAAACAGATAGGGACTTTCGGCGAGCTAAACAGATAGGGACTCTCGGCGATCTAAACAGATAGGGACTCTCTGCGATCTAAACAGATAGGGACTCTCGGCGAGCTAAACAGGTAGGGACTCTCAGCGAGCTAAACAGGTAGGGACTCTCGGCGAGCTAAACAGATAGGGACTCTCGGCGAGCTAAACAGATAGGGACTCTCGGCGAGCTAAACAGATAGGAACTCTCGGCGAGCTAAACAGATAGGGACTCTCGGCGAGCTAAACAGATAGGGACTCTCGGCGAGCTAAACAGATAGGGACTCTCGGCGAGCTAAACAGATAGGGACTCTCGGCGAGCTAAACATATAGGGACTCTCGGCGATCTAAACAGATAGGGACTCTCGGCGATCTAAACAGATAGGGACTCTCGGCGAGCTAAACAGATAGGGACTCTCGGCGCGCTAATCAGATAGGGACTCTCAGAGCTAAACAGGTAGGGACTCTCGGCGAGCTAAACAGGTAGGGACTCTCGGCGAGCTAAACAGATAGGGACTCTCGGCGAGCTAAACAGATAGGGATTGTCGGCGAGCTAAACAGATAGGGACTCTGGGCGAGCTAAACAGATAGGGACTCTGGGCGAGCTAATTAGATAGGGACTCTCGGCGAGCTAATTAGATAGGGACTCTCGGCGAGCTAATTAGATAGGGACTCTCGGCGAGCTAATTAGATAGGGACTCTCGGCGAGCTAATTAGATAGGGACTCTCGGCGAGCTAATTAGATAGGGACTCTCGGCGAGCTAATTAGATAGGGACTCTCAGCGAGTTAATTAGATAGGGACTCTCGGCGAGCTAATTAGATAGGGACTCTCGGCGATCTAAACAGATAGGAATCTCGGCGAGCTAAACAGGTAGGGACTCTCGGCGAGCTAAACAGGTAGGGACTCTCGGCGAGCTAAACAGATAGGGACTCTCGGCGAGCTAATTAGATAGGGACTCTCGGCGAGCTAAACAGATAGGGACTCTCGGCGAGCTAAACAGATAGGGACTCTCGGCGAGCTAAACAGATAGGGACTCTCGGCGAGCTAAACAGATAGGGACTCTCGGCGAGCTAAACAGATAGGGACTCTCGGCGAGCTAAACAGATAGGGACTCTCGGCGAGCTAAACAGATAGGGACTCTCGGTGAGCTAAACAGATAGGGACTCTCGACGAGCTAAACAGATAGGGACTCTCGACGAGCTAAACAGATAGGGAATCTCGGCGAGCTAAACAGATAGGGACTCTCGGCGAGCTAAACACATAGGGACTCTCGGCGAGCTAAACAGATAGGGACTCTCGGCGAGCTAAACAGATAGGGACTCTCGGCGAGCTAAACAGATAGGGACTCTCGGCGAGCTAAACAGATAGGGACTCTCGGCGAGCTAAACAGATAGGGACTCTCGGCGAGCTAAACAGATAGGGACTCTCGGCGAGCTAAACAGATAGGGACTCTCGGCGAGCTAAACAGATAGGGACTCTCGGCGAGCTAAACAGATAGGGACTCTCGGCGAGCTAAACAGATAGGGACTCTCGGCGAGCTAAACAGATAGGGACTCTCGGCGAGCTAAACAGATAGGGACTCTCGGCGAGCTAAACAGATAGGGACTCTCAGCGAGCTAAACAGATAGGGACTCTCGGCGAGCTAATTAGATAGGGACTCTCGACGAGCTAATTAGATAGGGACTCTCGACGAGCTAATTAGATAGGGACTCTCGGCGAGCTAATTAGATAGGGATTCTCGGCGAGCTAATTAGATAGGGACTGTTGGCGAGCTAATTAGAAAGGGACTCTCGGCGAGCTAATTAGATAGGGACTCTCGGCGAGCTAATTAGATAGGGACTCTCGGCGAGCTAATTAGATAGGGACTCTCGGCGAGCTAATTAGATAGGGACTCTCGGCGAGCTAATTAGATAGGGACTCTCGGCGAGCTAATTAGATAGGGAATCTCGGCGAGCTAATTAGATAGGGACTCTCGGCGAGCTAAACAGGTAGGGACTCTCGGCGAGCTAAACAGGTAGGGACTCTCGGCGAGCTAAACAGGTAGGGACTCTCGGCGAGCTAAACAGATAGGGACTCTCGGCGAGCTAAACAGATAGGGATTCTCGGCGAGCTAAACAGATAGGGACTCTTGGCGAGCTAAACAGATAGGGACTCTGGGCGAGCTAATTAGATAGGGACTCTCGGCGAGCTAATTAGATAGGGACTCTCGGCGAGCTAATTAGATAGGGACTCTCGGCGAGCTAATTGGATAGGGACTCTCGGCGAGCTAATTGGATAGGGACTCTCGGCGAGCTAATTAGATAGGGACTCTCGGCGAGCTAATTAGATAGGGACTCTCGGTGAGCTAATTAGATAGGGACTCTCGGCGAGCTAATTAGATAGGGACTCTCGGCGAGCTAAACAGATAGGGACTCTCGGCGAGCTAAACAGATAGGGACTCTCGGCGAGCTAAACAGATAGGGACTCTCGGCGAGCTAAACAGATAGGGACTCTCGGCGAGCTAAACAGATAGGGACTCTCGGCGAGCTAAACAGATAGGGACTCTCGGCAAGCTAAACAGATAGGGACTCTCGGCGAGCTAAAGAGATAGGGACTATCGGCGAGCTGAACAGATAGGGACTCTCGGCGAGTGAAATAGATAGGGACTCTCGGCGAGCTAAAGAGATAGGGACTCTCGGCGAGCTAAACAGATAGGGACTCTCGGCGAGCTAAACAGATAGGGACTCTCGGCGAGCTAAACAGATAAGGACTCTCGGCGAGCTAAACAGATAGGGACTCTCGGCGAGCTAAACAGATAGGGACTCTCGTCGAGCTAATTAGATAGGGACTCTCGGCGAGCTAATTAGATAGGGACTCTCGGCGAGCTAATTAGATAGGGAGTCTCGGCGAGCTAAACAGATAGGGAGTCTCGGCGAGCTAAACAAATAGGCACTCTCGGCGAGCTAAACAGATAGGGACTCTCGGCGAGCTAAACAGATAGGGACTCTCGGTGAGCTAAACAGATAGGGACTCTCGGCGAGCTAAACAGATAGGGATTCTCGGCGAGCTAAACAGATAGGGACTCTCGGCGAGCTAAACAGGTAGGGACTCTCGGCGAGCTAAACAGATAGGGACTCTCGGCGAGCTAATTAGATAGGGAATCTCGGCGAGCTAATTAGATAGGGACTCTCGGCGAGCTAATTAGATAGGGACTCTCGGCGAGCTAATTAGAAAGGGACTCTCGGCGAGCTAATTAGATAGGGACTCTCGGCGAGCTAAACAGATAGGGACTCTCGGCGAGCTAAACAGATAGGGACTCTCGGCGAGCTAAACAAATAGGGACTCTCGGCGAGCTAAACAGATAGGGACTCTCGACGAGCTAAATAGATAGGGACTCTCGGCGAGCTAAACAGATAGGGACTCTCGGCGAGCTAAACAGATAGGGACTCTCGGCGAGCTAAACAGATAGGGACTCTCGGCGAGCTAAACAGATAGGGACTCTGGGCGAGCTAAACAGATAGGGACTCTGGGCGAGCTAAACAGATAGGGACTCTGGGCGAGCTAAACAGATAGGGACTCTGGGCGAGCTAAACAGATAGGGACTCTCGGCGAGCTAAACAGATAGGGACTCTCGGCGAGCTAAACAGATAGGGACTCTCGGTGAGCTAAACAGATAGGGATTCTCGGCTTGCTAAACAGATAGGGACTCTCGGCGAGCTAATTAGATAGGGACTCTCGGCGAGCTAATTAGAAAGGGACTCTCGGCGAGCTAAACAGATAGGGACTCTCGGCGAGCTAAACAGATAGGGACTCTCGGCGAGCTAAACAGATAAGGGACTCTCGGCGAGCTAAACAGATAGGGACTCTCGGCGAGCTAAACAGATAGGGACTCTCGGCGAGCTAAACAGATAGGGACTCTCGGCGAGCTAAACAGATAAAGGACTCTCGGCGAGCTAAACAGATAGGGACTCTCGGCGAGCAAAACAGATAGGGACTCTCGGCGAGCCAAACAGATAGGGACTCTCGGCGAGCTAAACAGATAGGGACTCTCGGCGAGCTAAAGAGATAGGGACTCTCGGCGAGCTAAAGAGATAGGGACTCTCGGCGAGCTGAACAGATAGGGACTCTCGGCGAGCGAAACAGATAGGGACTCTCGGCGAGCTAAAGAGATAGGGACTCTCGGCGAGCTAAACAGATAGGGACTCTCGGCGAGCTAAACAGATAGGGACTCTCGATGAGCTAAACAGATAGGGACTCTCGGCGAGCTAAACAGATAGGGACTCTCGGCGAGCTAAACAGATAGGGACTCTCGGCGAGCTAAACAGTTAGGGACTCTCGGCGAGCTAATTAGATAGGGACTCTCGGCGAGCTAATTAGATAGGGACTCTCGGCGAGCTAAACAGATAGGGATTCTCGGCGAGCTAAACAGATAGGGACTCTCGGCGAGCTAAACAGGTAGGGACTCTCGGCGAGCTAATTAGATAGGGACTCTCGGCGAGCTAATTAGATAGGGACTCTCGGCGAGCTAATTAGATAGGGACTCTCGGCGAGCTAATTAGATAGGGACTCTCGGCGAGCTAATTAGATAGGGATTCTCGGCGAGCTAAACAGATAGGGACTCTCGGCGAGCTAAACAGGTAGGGACTCTCGGCGAGCTAAACAGATAGGGACTCTCGGCGAGCTAAACAGATATGGACTCTCGGCGAACTAAACAGATAGGGACTCTGGGCGAGCTAAACAGTTAGGGACTCTGGTCGAGCTAAACAGATAGGGACTCTCGGCGAGCTATTTAGATAGGGACTCTCGGCGAGCTAATTAGATAGGGACTCTCGGCGAGCTAAACAGATAGGGACTCTCGGCGAGCTAAACAGATAGGGACTCTCGGCGAGCTAAACAGATAGAGACTCTCGGCGAGCTAAACAGATAGGGACTTTCGGCGAGCTAAACAGATAGGGACTCTCGGCGATCTAAACAGATAGGGACTCTCTGCGATCTAAACAGATAGGGACTCTCGGCGATCTAAACAGATAGGGACTCTCGGCGAGCTAAACAGGTAGGGACTCTCAGCGAGCTAAACAGGTAGGGACTCTCGGCGAGCTAAACAGATAGGGACTCTCGGCGAGCTAAACAGATAGGAACTCTCGGCGAGCTAAACAGATAGGGACTCTCGGCGAGCTAAACAGATAGGGACTCTCGGCGAGCTAAACAGATAGGGACTCTCGGCGAGCTAAACAGATAGGGACTCTCGGCGAGCTAAACATATAGGGACTCTCGGCGATCTAAACAGATAGGGACTCTCGGCGATCTAAACAGATAGGGACTCTCGGCGAGCTAAACAGATAGGGACTCTCGGCGATCTAAACATATAGGGACTCTCAGAGCTAAACAGGTAGGGACTCTCGGCGAGCTAAACAGGTAGGGACTCTCGGCGAGCTAAACAGATAGGGACTCTCGGCGAGCTAAACAGATAGGGATTGTCGGCGAGCTAAACAGATAGGGACTCTGGGCGAGCTAAACAGATAGGGACTCTGGGCGAGCTAATTAGATAGGGACTCTCGGCGAGCTAATTAGATAGGGACTCTCGGCGAGCTAATTAGATAGGGACTCTCGGCGAGCTAATTAGATAGGGACTCTCGGCGAGCTAATTAGAAAGGGACTCTCGGCGAGCTAATTAGATAGGGACTCTCGGCGAGCTAATTAGATAGGGACTCTCGGCGAGCTAATTAGATAGGGACTCTCGGCGAGCTAATTAGATTGGGACTCTCGGCGAGCTAAACAGATAGGGATTCTCGGCGAGCTAAACAGATAGGGACTCTGGGTGAACTAAACAGATAGGGACTCTGGGCGAGCTAATTAGATAGGGACTCTCGGCGAGCTAATTAGATAGGGACTCTCGGCGAGCTAATTAGATAGGGACTCTCGGCGAGCTAATTAGATAGGGACTCTCAGCGAGTTAATTAGATAGGGACTCTCGGCGAGCTAATTAGATAGGGACTCTCGGCGAGCTAATTAGATAGCGACTCTCGGCGAGCTAATTAGATAGGGACTCTCGGCGAGCTAATTAGATAGGGACTCTCGGCGAGCTAATTAGATAGGGACTCTCGGCGAGCTAATTAGATAGGGACTCTCGGAGAGCTAATTAGATAGGGATTCTCGGCGAGCTAAACAGATAGGGACTCTCGGCAAGCTAAACAATTAGGGAATCTCGGCGATCTAAACAGAAAGGGACTCTCGGCGATCTAAATAGATAGGGACTCTCGGCGAGCTAAACAGATAGGAATCTCGGCGAGCTAAACAGGTAGGGACTCTCGGCGAGCTAAACAGGTAGGGACTCTCGGCGAGCTAAACAGATAGGGACTCTCGGCGAGCTAATTAGATAGGGACTCTCGGCGAGCTAAACAGATAGGGACTCTCGGCGAGCTAAACAGATAGGGACTCTCGGCGAGCTAAACAGATAGGGACTCTCGGCGAGCTAAACAGATAGGGACTCTCGGCGAGCTAAACAGATAGGGACTCTCGGCGAGCTAAACAGATAGGGACTCTCGGCGAGCTAAACAGATAGGGACTCTCGGTGAGCTAAACAGATAGGGACTCTCGACGAGCTAAACAGATAGGGACTCTCGACGAGCTAAACAGATAGGGACTCTCGGCGAGCTAAACAGATAGGGACTCTCAGCGAGCTAAACACATAGGGACTGTCGGCGAGCTAAACAGATAGGGACTCTCGGCGAGCTAAACAGATAGGGACTCTCGGCGAGCTAAACAGATAGGGACTCTCGGCGAGCTAAACAGATAGGGACTCTCGGCGAGCTAAACAGATAGGGACTCTCGGCGAGCTAAACAGATAGGGACTCTCGGCGAGCTAAACAGATAGGGACTCTCGGCGAGCTAAACAGATAGGGACTCTCGGCGAGCTAAACAGATAGGGACTCTCGGCGAGCTAAACAGATAGGGACTCTCGGCGAGCTAAACAGATAGGGACTCTCGGCGAGCTAAACAGATAGGGACTCTCGGCGAGCTAAACAGATAGGGACTCTCAGCGAGCTAAACAGATAGGGACTCTCGGCGAGCTAATTAGATAGGGACTCTCGGCGAGCTAATTAGATAGGGACTCTCGACGAGCTAATTAGATAGGGACTCTCGACGAGCTAATTAGATAGGGACTCTCGGCGAGCTAATTAGATAGGGATTCTCGGCGAGCTAATTAGATAGGGACTGTTGGCGAGCTAATTAGAAAGGGACTCTCGGCGAGCTAATTAGATAGGGACTCTCGGCGAGCTAATTAGATAGGGACTCTCGGCGAGCTAATTAGATAGGGACTCTCGGCGAGCTAATTAGATAGGGACTCTCGGCGAGCTAATTAGATAGGGACTCTCGGCGAGCTAATTAGATAGGGAATCTCGGCGAGCTAATTAGATAGGGACTCTCGGCGAGCTAAACAGGTAGGGACTCTCGGCGAGCTAAACAGGTAGGGACTCTCGGCGAGCTAAACAGGTAGGGACTCTCGGCGAGCTAAACAGATAGGGACTCTCGGCGAGCTAAACAGATAGGGATTCTCGGCGAGCTAAACAGATAGGGACTCTTGGCGAGCTAAACAGATAGGGACTCTGGGCGAGCTAATTAGATAGGGACTCTCGGCGAGCTAATTAGATAGGGACTCTCGGCGAGCTAATTAGATAGGGACTCTCGGCGAGCTAATTGGATAGGGACTCTCGGCGAGCTAATTGGATAGGGACTCTCGGCGAGCTAATTAGATAGGGACTCTCGGCGAGCTAATTAGATAGGGACTCTCGGTGAGCTAATTAGATAGGGACTCTCGGCGAGCTAATTAGATAGGGACTCTCGGCGAGCTAAACAGATAGGGACTCTCGGCGAGCTAAACAGATAGGGACTCTCGGCGAGCTAAACAGATAGGGACTCTCGGCGAGCTAAACAGATAGGGACTCTCGGCGAGCTAAACAGATAGGGGACTCTCGGCAAGCTAAACAGATAGGGACTCTCGGCGAGCTAAAGAGATAGGGACTATCGGCGAGCTGAACAGATAGGGACTCTCGGCGAGTGAAATAGATAGGGACTCTCGGCGAGCTAAAGAGATAGGGACTCTCGGCGAGCTAAACAGATAGGGACTCTCGGCGAGCTAAACAGATAGGGACTCTCGGCGAGCTAAACAGATAAGGACTCTCGGCGAGCTAAACAGATAGGGACTCTCGGCGAGCTAAACAGATAGGGACTCTCGTCGAGCTAATTAGATAGGGACTCTCGGCGAGCTAATTAGATAGGGACTCTCGGCGAGCTAATTAGATAGGGAGTCTCGGCGAGCTAAACAAATAGGCACTCTCGGCGAGCTAAACAGATAGGGACTCTCGGCGAGCTAAACAGATAGGGACTCTCGGTGAGCTAAACAGATAGGGACTCTCGGCGAGCTAAACAGATAGGGATTCTCGGCGAGCTAAACAGATAGGGACTCTCGGCGAGCTAAACAGGTAGGGACTCTCGGCGAGCTAAACAGATAGGGACTCTCGGCGAGCTAATTAGATAGGGAATCTCGGCGAGCTAATTAGATAGGGACTCTCGGCGAGCTAATTAGATAGGGACTCTCGGCGAGCTAAACAGATAGGGACTCTCGGCGAGCTAAACAGATAGGGACTCTCGGCGAGCTAAACAAATAGGGACTCTCGGCGAGCTAAACAGATAGGGACTCTCGACGAGCTAAATAGATAGGGACTCTCGGCGAGCTAAACAGATAGGGACTCTCGGCGAGCTAAACAGATAGGGACTCTCGGCGAGCTAAACAGATAGGGACTCTCGGCGAGCTAAACAGATAGGGACTCTGGGCGAGCTAAACAGATAGGGACTCTGGGCGAGCTAAACAGATAGGGACTCTGGGCGAGCTAAACAGATAGGGACTCTGGGCGAGCTAAACAGATAGGGACTCTCGGCGAGCTAAACAGATAGGGACTCTCGGCGAGCTAAGCAGATAGGGACTCTCGGTGAGCTAAACAGATAGGGATTCTCGGCTTGCTAAACAGATAGGGACTCTCGGCGAGCTAATTAGATAGGGACTCTCGGCGAGCTAATTAGAAAGGGACTCTCGGCGAGCTAAACAGATAGGGACTCTCGGCGAGCTAAACAGATAGGGACTCTCGGCGAGCTAAACAGATAAGGGACTCTCGGCGAGCTAAACAGATAGGGACTCTCGGCGAGCTAAACAGATAGGGACTCTCGGCGAGCTAAACAGATAGGGACTCTCGGCGAGCTAAACAGATAAAGGACTCTCGGCGAGCTAAACAGATAGGGACTCTCGGCGAGCAAAACAGATAGGGACTCTCGGCGAGCCAAACAGATAGGGACTCTCGGCGAGCTAAACAGATAGGGACTCTCGGCGAGCTAAAGAGATAGGGACTCTCGGCGAGCTAAAGAGATAGGGACTCTCGGCGAGCTGAACAGATAGGGACTCTCGGCGAGCGAAACAGATAGGGACTCTCGGCGAGCTAAAGAGATAGGGACTCTCGGCGAGCTAAACAGATAGGGACTCTCGGCGAGCTAAACAGATAGGGACTCTCGATGAGCTAAACAGATAGGGACTCTCGGCGAGCTAAACAGATAGGGACTCTCGGCGAGCTAAACAGATAGGGACTCTCGGCGAGCTAAACAGTTAGGGACTCTCGGCGAGCTAATTAGATAGGGACTCTCGGCGAGCTAATTAGATAGGGACTCTCGGCGAGCTAAACAGATAGGGATTCTCGGCGAGCTAAACAGATAGGGACTCTCGGCGAGCTAAACAGGTAGGGACTCTCGGCGAGCTAAGCAGATAGGGACTCTCGGCGAGCTAATTAGATAGGGACTCTCGGCGAGCTAATTAGATAGGGACTCTCGGCGAGCTAATTAGATAGGGACTCTCGGCGAGCTAATTAGATAGGGATTCTCGGCGAGCTAAACAGATAGGGACTCTCGACGAGCTAAACAGATAGGGACTATCGGCGAGCTAAACAGATAGGGACTATCGGCGAGCTAAACAGATAGGGACTCTGGGCGAGCTAAACAGATAGGGACTCTGGGCGAGCTAAACAGATAGGGACTCTGGGCGAGCTAAACAGATAGGGACTCTCGGCGAGCTAAACAGATAGGGACTCTCGGCGAGCTAAACAGAGAGGGACTCTCGGCGAGCTAAACAGAGAGGGACTCTCGGCGAGCTAAACAGATAGGGACTCTCGGCGAGCTAATTAGATAGGGACTCTCGGCGAACTAATTAGAAAGGGACTATCGGCGAGCTAAACAGATAGGGACTCTCGGCGAGCTAAACAGATAGGGACTCTCGGCGAGCTAAACAGATAGGGACTCTCGGCGAGCTAAACAGATAGGGACTCTCGGCGAGCTAAACAGATAGGGACTCTCGGCGAGCTAAACAGATAGGGACTCTCGGCGAGCTAAACAGATAGGGACTCTCGGCGAGCTAAACAGATAGGGACTCTCGGCGAGCTAATTAGATAGGGACTCTCGGCGAACTAATTAGAAAGGGACTATCGGCGAGCTAAACAGATAGGGACTCTCGGCGAGCTAAACAGATAGGGACTCTCGGCGAGCTAAACAGATAGGGACTCTCGGCGAGCTAAACAGATAGGGACTCTCGGCGAGCTAAACAGATAGGGACACTCGGCGAGCTAAACAGATAGGGACTCCCGGCGAGCTAAACAGATAGGGATTCTCGGCGAGCTAAATAGATAGGGACTCTTGGCGAGCTAAACAGATAGGGACTCTGGGCGAGCTAATTAGATAGGGACTCTCGGCGAGCTAATTAGATAGAGACTCTCGGCGAGCTAATTAGATAGGGACTCTCGGCGAGCTAAACAGATAGGGATTCTCGGCGAGCTAAACAGATAGGGACTCTCGGCGAGCTAAACAGGTAGGGACTCTCGGCGAGCTAAGCAGATAGGGACTCTCGGCGAGCTAATTAGATAGGGACTCTCGGCGAGCTAATTAGATAGGGACTCTCGGCGAGCTAATTAGATAGGGACTCTCGGCGAGCTAATTAGATAGGGACTCTCGGCGAGCTAAACAGATAGGGACTCTCGGCGAGCTAAACAGATAGGGACTATCGGCGAGCTAAACAGATAGGGACTATCGGCGAGCTAAACAGATAGGGACTCTGGGCGAGCTAAACAGATAGGGACTCTGGGCGAGCTAAACAGATAGGGACTCTGGGCGAGCTAAACAGATAGGGACTCTCGGCGAGCTAAACAGATAGGGACTCTCGGCGAGCTAAACAGAGAGGGACTCTCGGCGAGCTAAACAGAGAGGGACTCTCGGCGAGCTAAACAGATAGGGACTCTCGGCGAGCTAATTAGATAGGGACTCTCGGCGAACTAATTAGAAAGGGACTATCGGCGAGCTAAACAGATAGGGACTCTCGGCGAGCTAAACAGATAGGGACTCTCGGCGAGCTAAACAGATAGGGACTCTCGGCGAGCTAAACAGATAGGGACTCTCGGCGAGCTAAACAGATAGGGACTCTCGGCGAGCTAAACAGATAGGGACTCTCGGCGAGCTAAACAGATAGGGACTCTCGGCGAGCTAAACAGATAGGGACTCTCGGCGAGCTAAACAGATAGGGACTCTCGGCGAGCTAATTAGATAGGGACTCTCGGCGAACTAATTAGAAAGGGACTATCGGCGAGCTAAACAGATAGGGACTCTCGGCGAGCTAAACAGATAGGGACTCTCGGCGAGCTAAACAGATAGGGACTCTCGGCGAGCTAAACAGATAGGGACTCTCGGCGAGCTAAACAGATAGGGACTCTCGGCGAGCTAAACAGATAGGGACTCCCGGCGAGCTAAACAGATAGGGATTCTCGGCGAGCTAAACAGATAGGGACTCTTGGCGAGCTAAACAGATAGGGACTCTGGGCGAGCTAATTAGATAGGGACTCTCGGCGAGCTAATTAGATAGGGACTCTCGGCGAGCTAATTAGATAGGGACTCTCGGCGAGCTAAACAGATAGGGACTCTCGGCGAGCTAAACAGATAGGGACTCTCGGCGAGCTAAACAAATAGGGACTCTCGGCGAGCTAAACAGATAGGGACTCTCGACGAGCTAAATAGATAGGGACTCTCAGCGAGCTAAACAGATAGGGACTCTCGGCGAGCTAAACAGATAGGGACTCTCGGCGAGCTAAACAGATAGGGACTCTCGGCGAGCTAAACAGATAGGGACTCTGGGCGAGCTAAACAGATAGGGACTCTGGGCGAGCTAAACAGATAGGGACTCTGGGCGAGCTAAACAGATAGGGACTCTGGGCGAGCTAAACAGATAGGGACTCTCGGCGAGCTAAACAGATAGGGACTCTCGGCGAGCTAAACAGATAGGGACTCTCGGTGAGCTAAACAGATAGGGACTCTCGGCGAGCTAAACAGATAGGGACTCTCGGCGAGCTAATTAGATAGGGACTCTCGGCGAGCTAATTAGAAAGGGACTCTCGGCGAGCTAAACAGATAGGGACTCTCGGCGAGCTAAACAGATAGGGACTCTCGGCGAGCTAAACAGATAAGGGACTCTCGGCGAGCTAAACAGATAGGGACTCTCGGCGAGCTAAACAGATAGGGACTCTCGGCGAGCTAAACAGATAGGGACTCTCGGCGAGCTAAACAGATAAAGGACTCTCGGCGAGCTAAACAGATAGGGACTCTCGGCGAGCTAAACAGATAGGGACTCTCGGCGAGCTAAACAGATAGGGACTCTCGGCGAGCCAAACAGATAGGGACTCTCGGCGAGCTAAACAGATAGGGACTCTCGTCGAGCTAAAGAGATAGGGACTCTCGGCTAGCTAAAGAGATAGGGACTCTCGGCGAGCTGAACAGATAGGGACTCTCGGCGAGCGAAACAGATAGGGACTCTCGGCGAGCTAAAGAGATAGGGACTCTCGGCGAGCTAAACAGATAGGGACTCTCGGCGAGCTAAACAGATAGGGACTCTCGATGAGCTAAACAGATAGGGACTCTCGGCGAGCTAAACAGATAGGGACTCTCGGCGAGCTAAACAGATAGGGACTCTCGGCGAGCTAAACAGATAGGGACTCTCGGCGAGCTAAACAGATAGGGACTCTCGGCGAGCTAAACAGATAGGGACTCTCGGCGAGCTAATTAGATAGGGACTCTCGGCGAACTAATTAGAAAGGGACTATCGGCGAGCTAAACAGATAGGGACTCTCGGCGAGCTAAACAGATAGGGACTCTCGGCGAGCTAAACAGATAGGGACTCTCGGCGAGCTAAACAGATAGGGACTCTCGGCGAGCTAAACAGATAGGGACTCTCGGCGAGCTAAACAGATAGGGACTCCCGGCGAGCTAAACAGATAGGGATTCTCGGCGAGCTAAACAGATAGGGACTCTTGGCGAGCTAAACAGATAGGGACTCTGGGCGAGCTAATTAGATAGGGACTCTCGGCGAGCTAATTAGATAGGGACTCTCGGCGAGCTAATTAGATAGGAACTCTCGGCGAGCTAAACAGATAGGGACTCTCGGCGAGCTAAACAGATAGGGACTCTCGGCGAGCTAAACAAATAGGGACTCTCGGCGAGCTAAACAGATAGGGACTCTCGACGAGCTAAATAGATAGGGACTCTCAGCGAGCTAAACAGATAGGGACTCTCGGCGAGCTAAACAGATAGGGACTCTCGGCGAGCTAAACAGATAGGGACTCTCGGCGAGCTAAACAGATAGGGACTCTGGGCGAGCTAAACAGATAGGGACTCTGGGCGAGCTAAACAGATAGGGACTCTGGGCGAGCTAAACAGATAGGGACTCTGGGCGAGCTAAACAGATAGGGACTCTCGGCGAGCTAAACAGATAGGGACTCTCGGCGAGCTAAACAGATAGGGACTCTCGGTGAGCTAAACAGATAGGGACTCTCGGCTTGCTAAACAGATAGGGACTCTCGGCGAGCTAATTAGATAGGGACTCTCGGCGAGCTAATTAGAAAGGGACTCTCGGCGAGCTAAACAGATAGGGACTCTCGGCGAGCTAAACAGATAGGGACTCTCGGCGAGCTAAACAGATAAGGGACTCTCGGCGAGCTAAACAGATAGGGACTCTCGGCGAGCTAAACAGATAGGGACTCTCGGCGAGCTAAACAGATAGGGACTCTCGGCGAGCTAAACAGATAAAGGACTCTCGGCGAGCTAAACAGATAGGGACTCTCGGCGAGCTAAACAGATAGGGACTCTCGGCGAGCTAAACAGATAGGGACTCTCGGCGAGCCAAACAGATAGGGACTCTCGGCGAGCTAAACAGATAGGGACTCTCGTCGAGCTAAAGAGATAGGGACTCTCGGCGAGCTAAAGAGATAGGGACTCTCGGCGAGCTGAACAGATAGGGACTCTCGGCGAGCGAAACAGATAGGGACTCTCGGCGAGCTAAAGAGATAGGGACTCTCGGCGAGCTAAACAGATAGGGACTCTCGGCGAGCTAAACAGATAGGGACTCTCGATGAGCTAAACAGATAGGGACTCTCGGCGAGCTAAACAGATAGGGACTCTCGGCGAGCTAAACAGATAGGGACTCTCGGCGAGCTAAACAGATAGGGACTCTCGGCGAGCTAATTAGATAGGGACTCTCGGCGAGCTAATTAGATAGGGACTCTCGGCGAGCTAATTAGATAGGGAGTCTCGGCGAGCTAAACAGATAGGGAGTCTCGGCGAGCTAAACAGATAGGGACTCTCGGCGAGCTAAACAGATAGGCACTCTCGGTGAGCTAAACAGATAGGGACTCTCGGTGAGCTAAACAGATAGGGACTCTCAACGAGCTAAACAGATAGGGATTCTCGGCGAGCTAAACAGATAGGGACTCTCGGCGAGCTAAACAGGTAGGGACTCTCGGCGAGCTAAGCAGATAGGGACTCTCGGCGAGCTAATTAGATAGGGACTCTCGGCGAGCTAATTAGATAGGGACTCTCGGCGAGCTAATTAGATAGGGACTCTCGGCGAGCTAATTAGATAGGGACTCTCGGCGAGCTAAACAGATAGGGACTCTCGGCGAGCTAAACAGATAGGGACTATCGGCGAGCTAAACAGATAGGGACTATCGGCGAGCTAAACAGATAGGGACTCTGGGCGAGCTAAACAGATAGGGACTCTGGGCGAGCTAAACAGATAGGGACTCTGGGCGAGCTAAACAGATAGGGACTCTCGGCGAGCTAAACAGATAGGGACTCTCGGCGAGCTAAACAGAGAGGGACTCTCGGCGAGCTAAACAGAGAGGGACTCTCGGCGAGCTAAACAGATAGGGACTCTCGGCGAGCTAATTAGATAGGGACTCTCGGCGAACTAATTAGAAAGGGACTATCGGCGAGCTAAACAGATAGGGACTCTCGGCGAGCTAAACAGATAGGGACTCTCGGCGAGCTAAACAGATAGGGACTCTCGGCGAGCTAAACAGATAGGGACTCTCGGCGAGCTAAACAGATAGGGACTCTCGGCGAGCTAAACAGATAGGGACTCTCGGCGAGCTAAACAGATAGGGACTCTCGGCGAGCTAATTAGATAGGGACTCTCGGCGAACTAATTAGAAAGGGACTATCGGCGAGCTAAACAGATAGGGACTCTCGGCGAGCTAAACAGATAGGGACTCTCGGCGAGCTAAACAGATAGGGACTCTCGGCGAGCTAAACAGATAGGGACTCTCGGCGAGCTAAACAGATAGGGACTCTCGGCGAGCTAAACAGATAGGGACTCTCGGCGAGCTAAACAGATAGGGACTCTCGGCGAGCTAAACAGATAGGGATTCTCGGCGAGCTAAACAGATAGGGACTCTTGGCGAGCTAAACAGATAGGGACTCTGGGCGAGCTAATTAGATAGGGACTCTCGGCGAGCTAATTAGATAGGGACTCTCGGCGAGCTAATTAGATAGGGACTCTTGGCGAGCTAATTAGATAGGGACTCTCGGCGAGCTAATTAGATAGGGATTCTTCGGGCTAATTAGATAGGGACTCTCGGCGAGCTAATTAGATAGGGACTCTCGGCGAGCTAATTAGATAGGGACTCTCGGCGAGCTAATTAGATAGGGACTCTCGGCGAGCTAATTAGATAGGGACTCTCGGCGAGCTAATTAGATAGGGACTCTCGGCGAGCTAATTAGATAGGGACTCTCGGCGAGCTAAACAGATAGGGACTCTCGGCGAGCTAAACAGATAGGGACTCTCGGCGAGCTAAACAGATAGGGACTCTCGGCGAGCTAAACAGATAGGGACTCTCGGCGAGCTAAACAGATAGGGACTCTCGGCGAGCTAAACGGATAGGGACTCTCGGCAAGCTAAACAGATAGGGACTCTCGGCGAGCTAAAGAGATAGGGACTATCGGCGAGCTGAACAGATAGGGACTCTCGGCGAGTGAAATAGATAGGGACTCTCGGCGAGCTAAAGAGATAGGGACTCTCGGCGAGCTAAACAGATAGGGACTCTCGGCGAGCTAAACAGATAGGGACTCTCGGTGAGCTAAACAGATAAGGACTCTCGGCGAGCTAAACAGATAGGGACTCTCGGCGAGCTAAACAGATAGGGACTCTCGTCGAGCTAATTAGATAGGGACTCTCGGCGAGCTAATTAGATAGGGACTCTCGGCGAGCTAATTAGATAGGGAGTCTCGGCGAGCTAAACAGATAGGGAGTCTCGGCGAGCTAAACAAATAGGCACTCTCGGCGAGCTAAACAGATAGGGACTCTCGGCGAGCTAAACAGATAGGGACTCTCGGTGAGCTAAACAGATAGGGATTCTCGGCGAGCTAAACAGATAGGGACTCTCGGTGAGCTAAACAGGTAGGGACTCTCGGCGAGCTAAACAGATAGGGACTCTCGGCGAGCTAATTAGATAGGGAATCTCGGCGAGCTAATTAGATAGGGACTCTCGGCGAGCTAATTAGATAGGGACTCTCGGCGAGCTAATTAGATAGGGACTCTCGGCGAGCTAATTAGATAGGGACTCTCGGCGAGCTAAACAGATAGGGACTCTCGGCGAGCTAAACAGATAGGGACTCTCGGCGAGCTAAACAAATAGGGACTCTCGGCGAGCTAAACAGATAGGGACTCTCGACGAGCTAAACAGATAGGGACTCTCGGCGAGCTAAACAGATAGGGACTCTCGGCGAGCTAAACAGATAGGGACTCTCGGCGAGCTAAACAGATAGGGACTCTCGGCGAGCTAAACAGATAGGGACTCTCGGCGAGCTAAACAGATAGGGACTCTCGGTGAGCTAAACAGATAGGGACTCTCGGCTAGCTAAACAGATAGGGACTCTCGGCGAGCTAATTAGATAGGGACTCTCGGCGAGCTAATTAGAAAGGGACTCTCGGCGAGCTAAACAGATAAGGACTCTTGGCGAGCTAAACAGATAGGGACTCTCGGCGAGCTAAACAGATAGGGACTCTCGGCGAGCTAAACAGATAGGGACTCTCAGCGAGCTAAACAGATAGGGACTCTCGGCGAGCTAATTAGATAGGGACTCTCGGCGAGCTAATTAGATAGGGACTCTCGACGAGCTAATTAGATAGGGACTCTCGACGAGCTAATTAGATAGGGACTCTCGGCGAGCTAATTAGATAGGGATTCTCGGCGAGCTAATTAGATAGGGACTGTTGGTGAGCTAATTAGAAAGGGACTCTCGGCGAGCTAATTAGATAGGGACTCTCGGCGAGCTAATTAGATAGGGACTCTCGGCGAGCTAATTAGATAGGGACTCTCGGCGAGCTAATTAGATAGGGAGTCTCGGCGAGCTAATTAGATAGGGACTCTCGGCGAGCTAATTAGATAGGGAATCTCGGCGAGCTAATTAGATAGGGACTCTCGGCGAGCTAAACAGGTAGGGACTCTCGGCGAGCTAAACAGGTAGGGACTCTCGGCGAGCTAAACAGATAGGGACTCTCGGCGAGCTAAACAGATAGGGATTCTCGGCGAGCTAAACAGATAGGGACTCTTGGCGAGCTAAACAGATAGGGACTCTGGGCGAGCTAATTAGATAGGGACTCTCGGCGAGCTAATTAGATAGGGACTCTCGGCGAGCTAATTAGATAGGGACTCTCGGCGAGCTAATTGGATAGGGACTCTCGGCGAGCTAATTGGATAGGGACTCTCGGCGAGCTAATTAGATAGGGACTCTCGGCGAGCTAATTAGATAGGGACTCTCGGTGAGCTAATTAGATAGGGACTCTCGGCGAGCTAATTAGATAGGGACTCTCGGCGAGCTAAACAGATAGGGACTCTCGGCGAGCTAAACAGATAGGGACTCTCGGCGAGCTAAACAGATAGGGACTCTCGGCGAGCTAAACAGATAGGGACTCTCGGCGAGCTAAACAGATAGGGACTCTCGGCGAGCTAAACAGATAGGGACTCTCGGCAAGCTAAACAGATAGGGACTCTCGGCGAGCTAAAGAGATAGGGACTATCGGCGAGCTGAACAGATAGGGACTCTCGGCGAGTGAAATAGATAGGGACTCTCGGCGAGCTAAAGAGATAGGGACTCTCGGCGAGCTAAACAGATAGGGACTCTCGGCGAGCTAAACAGATAGGGACTCTCGGCGAGCTAAACAGATAAGGACTCTCGGCGAGCTAAACAGATAGGGACTCTCGGCGAGCTAAACAGATAGGGACTCTCGTCGAGCTAATTAGATAGGGACTCTCGGCGAGCTAATTAGATAGGGACTCTCGGCGAGCTAATTAGATAGGGAGTCTCGGCGAGCTAAACAGATAGGGAGTCTCGGCGAGCTAAACAAATAGGCACTCTCGGCGAGCTAAACAGATAGGGACTCTCGGCGAGCTAAACAGACAGGGACTCTCGGTGAGCTAAACAGATAGGGACTCTCGGCGAGCTAAACAGATAGGGATTCTCGGTGAGCTAAACAGATAGGGACTCTCGGCGAGCTAAACAGGTAGGGACTCTCGGCGAGCTAAACAGATAGGGACTCTCGGCGAGCTAATTAGATAGGGAATCTCGGCGAGCTAATTAGATAGGGACTCTCGGCGAGCTAATTAGATAGGGACTCTCGGCGAGCTAATTAGATAGGGACTCTCGGCGAGCTAATTAGATAGGGACTCTCGGCGAGCTAAACAGATAGGGACTCTCGGCGAGCTAAACAGATAGGGACTCTCGGCGAGCTAAACAAATAGGGACTCTCGACGAGCTAAATAGATAGGGACTCTCGGCGAGCTAAACAGATAGGGACTCTCGGCGAGCTAAACAGATAGGGACTCTCGGCGAGCTAAACAGATAGGGACTCTCGGCGAGCTAAACAGATAGGGACTCTCGGCGAGCTAAACAGATAGGGACTCTCGACGAGCTAAATAGATAGGGACTCTCGGCGAGCTAAACAGATAGGGACTCTCGGCGAGCTAAACAGATAGGGACTCTCGGCGAGCTAAACAGATAGGGACTCTCGGCGAGCTAAACAGATAGGGACTCTGGGCGAGCTAAACAGATAGGGACTCTGGGCGAGCTAAACAGATAGGGACTCTGGGCGAGCTAAACAGATAGGGACTCTGGGCGAGCTAAACAGATAGGGACTCTCGGCGAGCTAAACAGATAGGGACTCTCGGCGAGCTAAACAGATAGGGACTCTCGGTGAGCTAAACAGATAGGGACTCTCGGCTTGCTAAACAGATAGGGACTCTCGGCGAGCTAATTAGATAGGGACTCTCGGCGAGCTAATTAGAAAGGGACTCTCGGCGAGCTAAACAGATAGGGACTCTCGGCGAGCTAAACAGATAGGGACTCTCGGCGAGCTAAACAGATAAGGGACTCTCGGCGAGCTAAACAGATAGGGACTCTCGGCGAGCTAAACAGATAGGGACTCTCGGCGAGCTAAACAGATAGGGACTCTCGGCGAGCTAAACAGATAAAGGACTCTCGGCGAGCTAAACAGATAGGGACTCTCGGCGAGCTAAACAGATAGGGACTCTCGGCGAGCCAAACAGATAGGGACTCTCGGCGAGCTAAACAGATAGGGACTCTCGGCGAGCTAAAGAGATAGGGACTCTCGGCGAGCTAAAGAGATAGGGACTCTCGGCGAGCTGAACAGATAGGGACTCTCGGCGAGCGAAACAGATGGGGACTCTCGGCGAGCTAAAGAGATAGGGACTCTCGGCGAGCTAAACAGATAGGGACTCTCGGCGAGCTAAACAGATAGGGACTCTCGATGAGCTAAACAGATAGGGACTCTCAGCGAGCTAAACAGATAGGGACTCTCGGCGAGCTAAACAGATAGGGACTCTCGGCGAGCTAAACAGTTAGGGACTCTCGGCGAGCTAATTAGATAGGGACTCTCGGCGAGCTAATTAGATAGGGACTCTCGGCGAGCTAATTAGATAGGGAGTCTCGGCGAGCTAAACAGATAGGGAGTCTCGGCGAGCTAAACAGATAGGGAGTCTCGGCGAGCTAAACAGATAGGGACTCTCGGCGAGCTAAACAGATAGGCACTCTCGGTGAGCTAAACAGATAGGCACTCTCGGTGAGCTAAACAGATAGGGACTCTCGGCGAGCTAAACAGATAGGGATTCTCGGCGAGCTAAATAGATAGGGACTCTCGGCGAGCTAAACAGGTAGGGACTCTCGGCGAGCTAAGCAGATAGGGACTCTCGGCGAGCTAATTAGATAGGGACTCTCGGCGAGCTAATTAGATAGGGACTCTCGGCGAGCTAATTAGATAGGGACTCTCGGCGAGCTAATTAGATAGGGACTCTCGGCGAGCTAAACAGATAGGGACTCTCGGCGAGCTAAACAGATAGGGACTATCGGCGAGCTAAACAGATAGGGACTATCGGCGAGCTAAACAGATAGGGACTCTGGGCGAGCTAAACAGATAGGGACTCTGGGCGAGCTAAACAGATAGGGACTCTGGGCGAGCTAAACAGATAGGGACTCTCGGCGAGCTAAACAGATAGGGACTCTCGGCGAGCTAAACAGAGAGGGACTCTCGGCGAGCTAAACAGAGAGGGACTCTCGGCGAGCTAAACAGATAGGGACTCTCGGCGAGCTAATTAGATAGGGACTCTCGGCGAACTAATTAGAAAGGGACTATCGGCGAGCTAAACAGATAGGGACTCTCGGCGAGCTAAACAGATAGGGACTCTCGGCGAGCTAAACAGATAGGGACTCTCGGCGAGCTAAACAGATAGGGACTCTCGGCGAGCTAAACAGATAGGGACTCTCGGCGAGCTAAACAGATAGGGACTCTCGGCGAGCTAAACAGATAGGGACTCTCGGCGAGCTAAACAGATAGGGACTCTCGGCGAGCTAATTAGATAGGGACTCTCGGCGAACTAATTAGAAAGGGACTATCGGCGAGCTAAACAGATAGGGACTCTCGGCGAGCTAAACAGATAGGGACTCTCGGCGAGCTAAACAGATAGGGACTCTCGGCGAGCTAAACAGATAGGGACTCTCGGCGAGCTAAACAGATAGGGACTCTCGGCGAGCTAAACAGATAGGGACTCTCGGCGAGCTAAACAGATAGGGATTCTCGGCGAGCTAAACAGATAGGGACTCTTGGCGAGCTAAACAGATAGGGACTCTGGGCGAGCTAATTAGATAGGGACTCTCGGCGAGCTAATTAGATAGGGACTCTCGGCGAGCTAATTAGATAGGGACTCTCGGCGAGCTAAACAGATAGGGACTCTCGGCGAGCTAAACAGATAGGGACTCTCGGCGAGCTAAACAAATAGGGACTCTCGGCGAGCTAAACAGATAGGGACTCTCGACGAGCTAAATAGATAGGGACTCTCAGCGAGCTAAACAGATAGGGACTCTCGGCGAGCTAAACAGATAGGGACTCTCGGCGAGCTAAACAGATAGGGACTCTCGGCGAGCTAAACAGATAGGGACTCTGGGCGAGCTAAACAGATAGGGACTCTGGGCGAGCTAAACAGATAGGGACTCTGGGCGAGCTAAACAGATAGGGACTCTGGGCGAGCTAAACAGATAGGGACTCTCGGCGAGCTAAACAGATAGGGACTCTCGGCGAGCTAAACAGATAGGGACTCTCGGTGAGCTAAACAGATAGGGACTCTCGGCTTGCTAAACAGATAGGGACTCTCGGCGAGCTAATTAGATAGGGACTCTCGGCGAGCTAATTAGAAAGGGACTCTCGGCGAGCTAAACAGATAGGGACTCTCGGCGAGCTAAACAGATAGGGACTCTCGGCGAGCTAAACAGATAAGGGACTCTCGGCGAGCTAAACAGATAGGGACTCTCGGCGAGCTAAACAGATAGGGACTCTCGGCGAGCTAAACAGATAGGGACTCTCAGCGAGCTAAACAGATAAAGGACTCTCGGCGAGCTAAACAGATAGGGACTCTCGGCGAGCTAAACAGATAGGGACTCTCGGCGAGCTAAACAGATAGGGACTCTCGGCGAGCCAAACAGATAGGGACTCTCGGCGAGCTAAACAGATAGGGACTCTCGGCGAGCTAAAGAGATAGGGACTCTCGGCGAGCTAAAGAGATAGGGATTCTCGGCGAGCTGAACAGATAGGGACTCTCGGCGAGCGAAACAGATAGGGACTCTCGGCGAGCTAAAGAGATAGGGACTCTCGGCGAGCTAAACAGATAGGGACTCTCGGCGAGCTAAACAGATAGGGACTCTCGATGAGCTAAACAGATAGGGACTCTCGGCGAGCTAAACAGATATGGACTCTCGGCGAGCTAAACAGATAGGGACTCTCGGCGAGCTAAACAGATAGGGACTCTCGGCGAGCTAATTAGATAGGGACTCTCGGCGAGCTAATTAGATAGGGACTCTCGGCGAGCTAATTAGATAGAGGGACTCTCGGCGAGCTAAACAGATAGGGACTCTCGGCGAGCTAATTAGATAGGGACTCTCGGCGAGCTAAACAGATAGGGACTCTCGGCGAGCTAAACAGATAGGGACTATCGGCGAGCTAAACAGATAGGGACTATCGGCGAGCTAAACAGATAGGGACTCTGGGCGAGCTAAACAGATAGGGACTCTGGGCGAGCTAAACAGATAGGGACTCTGGGCGAGCTAAACAGATAGGGACTCTCGGCGAGCTAAACAGATAGGGACTCTCGGCGAGCTAAACAGAGAGGGACTCTCGGCGAGCTAAACAGAGAGGGACTCTCGGCGAGCTAAACAGATAGGGACTCTCGGCGAGCTAATTAGATAGGGACTCTCGGCGAACTAATTAGAAAGGGACTATCGGCGAGCTAAACAGATAGGGACTCTCGGCGAGCTAAACAGATAGGGACTCTCGGCGAGCTAAACAGATAGGGACTCTCGGCGAGCTAAACAGATAGGGACTCTCGGCGAGCTAAACAGATAGGGACTCTCGGCGAGCTAAACAGATAGGGACTCTCGGCGAGCTAAACAGATAGGGACTCTCGGCGAGCTAAACAGATAGGGATTCTCAGCGGGCTAAACAGATAGGGACTCTTGGCGAGCTAAACAGATAGGGACTCTGGGCGAGCTAATTAGATAGGGACTCTCGGCGAGCTAATTAGATAGGGACTCTCGGCGAGCTAATTAGATAGGGACTCTTGGCGAGCTAATTAGATAGGGACTCTCGGCGAGCTAATTAGATAGGGACTCTTCGAGCTAATTAGATAGGGACTCTCGGCGAGCTAATTAGATAGGGACTCTCGGCGAGCTAATTAGATAGGGACTCTCGGCGAGCTAATTAGATAGGGACTCTCGGCGAGCTAATTAGATAGGGACTCTCGGCGAGCTAATTAGATAGGGACTCTCGGTGAGCTAATTAGATAGGGACTCTCGGCGAGCTAATTAGATAGGGACTCTCGGCGAGCTAAACAGATAGGGACTCTCGGCGAGCTAAACAGATAGGGACTCTCGGCGAGCTAAACAGATAGGGACTCTCGGCGAGCTAAACAGATAGGGACTCTCGGCGAGCTAAACAGATAGGGACTCTCGGCGAGCTAAACGGATAGGGACTCTCGGCAAGCTAAACAGATAGGGACTCTCGGCGAGCTAAAGAGATAGGGACTATCGGCGAGCTGAACAGATAGGGACTCTCGGCGAGTGAAATAGATAGGGACTCTCGGCGAGCTAAAGAGATAGGGACTCTCGGCGAGCTAAACAGATAGGGACTCTCGGCGAGCTAAACAGATAGGGACTCTCGGTGAGCTAAACAGATAAGGACTCTCGGCGAGCTAAACAGATAGGGACTCTCGGCGAGCTAAACAGATAGGGACTCTCGTCGAGCTAATTAGATAGGGACTCTCAGCGAGCTAATTAGATAGGGA
Source organism: Ariolimax columbianus (assembly GCA_036924085.1). Lineage (NCBI taxonomy): Eukaryota > Metazoa > Mollusca > Gastropoda > Stylommatophora > Arionidae > Ariolimax > Ariolimax columbianus. The sequence goes on along the minus strand of JAVGWX010000022.1, from coordinate 29,618,987 downwards.
CTCTCGGCGAGCTAATTAGATAGGGAGTCTCGGCGAGCTAAACAGATAGGGAGTCTCGGCGAGCTAAACAAATAGGCACTCTCGGCGAGCTAAACAGATAGGGACTCTCAGCGAGCTAAACAGATAGGGACTCTCGGTGAGCTAAACAGATAGGGATTCTCGGCGAGCTAAACAGATAGGGACTCTCGGCGAGCTAAACAGATATGGACTCTCGGCGAGCTAAACAGATAGGGACTCTCGGCGAGCTAATTAGATAGGGACTCTCGGCGAACTAATTAGAAAGGGACTATCGGCGAGCTAAACAGATAGGGACTCTCGGCGAGCTAAACAGATAGGGACTCTCGGCGAGCTAAACAGATAGGGACTCTCGGCGAGCTAAACAGATAGGGACTCTCGGCGAGCTAAACAGATAGGGACTCTCGGCGAGCTAAACAGATAGGGACTCTCGGCGAGCTAAACAGATAGGGATTCTCGGCGAGCTAAACAGATAGGGACTCTTGGCGAGCTAAACAGATAGGGACTCTGGGCGAGCTAATTAGATAGGGACTCTCGGCGAGCTAATTAGATAGGGACTCTCGGCGAGCTAATTAGATAGGGACTCTCGGCGAGCTAAACAGATAGGGACTCTCGGCGAGCTAAACAGATAGGGACTCTCGGCGAGCTAAACAAATAGGGACTCTCGGCGAGCTAAACAGATAGGGACTCTTGACGAGCTAAATAGATAGGGACTCTCAGCGAGCTAAACAGATAGGGACTCTCGGCGAGCTAAACAGATAGGGACTCTCGGCGAGCTAAACAGATAAGGACTCTCGGCGAGCTAAACAGATAGGGACTCTGGGCGAGCTAAACAGATAGGGACTCTGGGCGAGCTAAACAGATAGGGACTCTGGGCGAGCTAAACAGATAGGGACTCTGGGCGAGCTAAACAGATAGGGACTCTCGGCGAGCTAAACAGATAGGGACTCTCGGCGAGCTAAACAGATAGGGACTCTCGGTGAGCTAAACAGATAGGGACTCTCGGCTTGCTAAACAGATAGGGACTCTCGGCGAGCTAATTAGATAGGGACTCTCGGCGAGCTAATTAGAAAGGGACTCTCGGCGAGCTAAACAGATAGGGACTCTCGGCGAGCTAAACAGATAGGGACTCTCAGCGAGCTAAACAGATAAGGGACTCTCGGCGAGCTAAACAGATAGGGACTCTCGGCGAGCTAAACAGATAGGGACTCTCGGCGAGCTAAACAGATAGGGACTCTCGGCGAGCTAAACAGATAAAGGACTCTCGGCGAGCTAAACAGATAGGGACTCTCGGCGAGCTAAACAGATAGGGACTCTCGGCGAGCTAAACAGATAGGGACTCTCGGCGAGCCAAACAGATAGGGACTCTCGGCGAGCTAAACAGATAGGGACTCTCGGCGAGCTAAAGAGATAGGGACTCTCGGCGAGCTAAAGAGATAGGGACTCTCGGCGAGCTGAACAGATAGGGACTCTCGGCGAGCGAAACAGATAGGGACTCTCGGCGAGCTAAAGAGATAGGGACTCTCGGCGAGCTAAACAGATAGGGACTCTCGGCGAGCTAAACAGATAGGGACTCTCGATGAGCTAAACAGATAGGGACTCTCGGCGAGCTAAACAGATAGGGACTCTCGGCGAGCTAAACAGATAGGGACTCTCGGCGAGCTAAACAGATAGGGACTCTCGGCGAGCTAATTAGATAGGGACTCTCGGCGAGCTAATTAGATAGGGACTCTCGGCGAGCTAATTAGATAGGGAGTCTCGGCGAGCTAAACAGATAGGGAGTCTCGGCGAGCTAAACAGATAGGGACTCTCGGCGAGCTAAACAGATAGGCACTCTCGGTGAGCTAAACAGATAGGGACTCTCGGTGAGCTAAACAGATAGGGACTCTCGGCGAGCTAAACAGATAGGGATTCTCGGCGAGCTAAACAGATAGGGACTCTCGGCGAGCTAAACAGGTAGGGACTCTCGGCGAGCTAAGCAGATAGGGACTCTCGGCGAGCTAATTAGATAGGGACTCTCGGCGAGCTAATTAGATAGGGACTCTCGGCGAGCTAATTAGATAGGGACTCTCGGCGAGCTAATTAGATAGGGACTCTCGGCGAGCTAAACAGATAGGGACTCTCGGCGAGCTAAACAGATAGGGACTATCGGCGAGCTAAACAGATAGGGACTATCGGCGAGCTAAACAGATAGGGACTCTGGGCGAGCTAAACAGATAGGGACTCTGGGCGAGCTAAACAGATAGGGACTCTGGGCGCGCTAAACAGATAGGGACTCTCGGCGAGCTAAACAGATAGGGACTCTCGGCGAGCTAAACGGATAGGGACTCTCGGCAAGCTAAACAGATAGGGACTCTCGGCGAGCTAAAGAGATAGGGACTATCGGCGAGCTGAACAGATAGGGACTCTCGGCGAGTGAAATAGATAGGGACTCTCGGCGAGTGAAATAGATAGGGACTCTCGGCGAGCTAAAGAGATAGGGACTCTCGGCGAGCTAAACAGATAGGGACTCTCGGCGAGCTAAACAGATAGGGACTCTCGGTGAGCTAAACAGATAAGGACTCTCGGCGAGCTAAACAGATAGGGACTCTCGGCGAGCTAAACAGATAGGGACTCTCGTCGAGCTAATTAGATAGGGACTCTCGGCGAGCTAATTAGATAGGGACTCTCGGCGAGCTAATTAGATAGGGAGTCTCGGCGAGCTAATCAGATAGGGAGTCTCGGCGAGCTAAACAAATAGGCACTCTCGGCGAGCTAAACAGATAGGGACTCTCGGCGAGCTAAACAGATAGGGACTCTCGGTGAGCTAAACAGATAGGGATTCTCGGCGAGCTAAACAGATAGGGACTCTCGGCGAGCTAAACAGATAGGGACTCTCGGCGAGCTAAACAGATAGGGACTCTCGGCGAGCTAATTAGATAGGGACTCTCGGCGAACTAATTAGAAAGGGACTATCGGCGAGCTAAACAGATAGGGACTCTCGGCGAGCTAAACAGATAGGGACTCTCGGCGAGCTAAACAGATAGGGACTCTCGGCGAGCTAAACAGATAGGGACTCTCGGCGAGCTAAACAGATAGGGACTCTCGGCGAGCTAAACAGATAGGGACTCTCGGCGAGCTAAACAGATAGGGATTCTCGGCGAGCTAAACAGATAGGGACTCTTGGCGAGCTAAACAGATAGGGACTCTGGGCGAGCTAATTAGATAGGGACTCTCGGCGAGCTAATTAGATAGGGACTCTCGGCGAGCTAATTAGATAGGGACTCTCGGCGAGCTAAACAGATAGGGACTCTCGGCGAGCTAAACAGATAGGGACTCTCGGCGAGCTAAACAAATAGGGACTCTCGGCGAGCTAAACAGATAGGGACTCTCGACGAGCTAAATAGATAGGGACTCTCAGCGAGCTAAACAGATAGGGACTCTCGGCGAGCTAAACAGATAGGGACTCTCGGCGAGCTAAACAGATAAGGACTCTCGGCGAGCTAAACAGATAGGGACTCTGGGCGAGCTAAACAGATAGGGACTCTGGGCGAGCTAAACAGATAGGGACTCTGGGCGAGCTAAACAGATAGGGACTCTGGGCGAGCTAAACAGATAGGGACTCTCGGCGAGCTAAACAGATAGGGACTCTCGGCGAGCTAAACAGATAGGGACTCTCGGTGAGCTAAACAGATAGGGACTCTCGGCTTGCTAAACAGATAGGGACTCTCGGCGAGCTAATTAGATAGGGACTCTCGGCGAGCTAATTAGAAAGGGACTCTCGGCGAGCTAAACAGATAGGGACTCTCGGCGAGCTAAACAGATAGGGACTCTCGGCGAGCTAAACAGATAAGGGACTCTCGGCGAGCTAAACAGATAGGGACTCTCGGCGAGCTAAACAGATAGGGACTCTCGGCGAGCTAAACAGATAGGGACTCTCGGCGAGCTAAACAGATAAAGGACTCTCGGCGAGCTAAACAGATAGGGACTCTCGGCGAGCCAAACAGATAGGGACTCTCGGCGAGCTAAACAGATAGGGACTCTCGGCGAGCCAAACAGATAGGGACTCTCGGCGAGCTAAACAGATAGGGACTCTCGGCGAGCTAAAGAGATAGGGACTCTCGGCGAGCTAAAGAGATAGGGACTCTCGGCGAGCTGAACAGATAGGGACTCTCGGCGAGCGAAACAGATAGGGACTCTCGGCGAGCTAAAGAGATAGGGACTCTCTGCGAGCTAAACAGATAGGGACTCTCGGCGAGCTAAACAGATAGGGACTCTCGATGAGCTAAACAGATAGGGACTCTCGGCGAGCTAAACAGATAGGGACTCTCGGCGAGCTAAACAGATAGGGACTCTCGGCGAGCTAAACAGATAGGGACTCTCGGCGAGCTAATTAGATAGGGACTCTCGGCGAGCTAATTAGATAGGGACTCTCGGCGAGCTAATTAGATAGGGAGTCTCGGCGAGCTAAACAGATAGGGAGTCTCGGCGAGCTAAACAGATAGGGACTCTCGGCGAGCTAAACAGATAGGCACTCTCGGTGAGCTAAACAGATAGGGACTCTGGGTGAGCTAAGCAGATAGGGACTCTCGGCGAGCTAAACAGATAGGGATTCTCGGCGAGCTAAACAGATAGGGACTCTCGGCGAGCTAAACAGGTAGGGACTCTCGGCGAGCTAAGCAGATAGGGACTCTCGGCGAGCTAATTAGATAGGGACTCTCGGCGAGCTAATTAGATAGGGACTCTCGGCAAGCTAATTAGATAGGGACTCTCGGCGAGCTAATTAGATAGGGACTCTCGGCGAGCTAAACAGATAGGGACTCTCAGCGAGCTAAACAGATAGGGACTATCGGCGAGCTAAACAGATAGGGACTATCGGCGAGCTAAACAGATAGGGACTCTGGGCGAGCTAAACAGATAGGGACTCTGGGCGAGCTAAACAGATAGGGACTCTGGGCGAGCTAAACAGATAGGGACTCTCGGCGAGCTAAACAGATAGGGACTCTCGGCGAGCTAAACAGAGAGGGACTCTCGGCGAGCTAAACAGAGAGGGACTCTCGGCGAGCTAAACAGATAGGGACTCTCGGCGAGCTAATTAGATAGGGACTCTCGGCGAACTAATTAGAAAGGGACTATCGGCGAGCTAAACAGATAGGGACTCTCGGCGAGCTAAACAGATAGGGACTCTCGGCGAGCTAAACAGATAGGGACTCTCGGCGAGCTAAACAGATAGGGACTCTCGGCGAGCTAAACAGATAGGGACTCTCGGCGAGCTAAACAGATAGGGACTCTCGGCGAGCTAAACAGATAGGGACTCTCGGCGAGCTAAACAGATAGGGACTCTCGGCGAGCTAATTAGATAGGGACTCTCGGCGAACTAATTAGAAAGGGACTATCGGCGAGCTAAACAGATAGGGACTCTCGGCGAGCTAAACAGATAGGGACTCTCGGCGAGCTAAACAGATAGGGACTCTCGGCGAGCTAAACAGATAGGGACTCTCGGCGAGCTAAACAGATAGGGACTCTCGGCGAGCTAAACAGATAGGGACTCTCGGCGAGCTAAACAGATAGGGATTCTCGGCGAGCTAAACAGATAGGGACTCTTGGCGAGCTAAACAGATAGGGACTCTGGGCGAGCTAATTAGATAGGGACTCTCGGCGAGCTAATTAGATAGGGACTCTCGGCGAGCTAATTAGATAGGGACTCTTGGCGAGCTAATTAGATAGGGACTCTCGGCGAGCTAATTAGATAGGGACTCTTCGAGCTAATTAGATAGGGACTCTCGGCGAGCTAATTAGATAGGGACTCTCGGCTAGCTAATTAGATAGGGACTCTCGGCGAGCTAATTAGATAGGGACTCTCGGCGAGCTAATTAGATAGGGACTCTCGGCGAGCTAATTAGATAGGGACTCTCGGTGAGCTAATTAGATAGGGACTCTCGGCGAGCTAATTAGATAGGGACTCTCGGCGAGCTAAACAGATAGGAACTCTCGGCGAGCTAAACAGATAGGGACTCTCGGCGAGCTAAACAGATAGGGACTCTCGGCGAGCTAAACAGATAGGGAATCTCGGCGAGCTAAACAGATAGGGACTCTCGGCGAGCTAAACAGATAGGGACTCTCGGCGAGCTAAACAGATAGGGATTCTCGGCGAGCTAAACAGATAGGGACTCTTGGCGAGCTAAACAGATAGGGACTCTGGGCGAGCTAATTAGATAGGGACTCTCGGCGAGCTAATTAGATAGGGACTCTCGGCGAGCTAATTAGATAGGGACTCTCGGCGAGCTAAACAGATAGGGACTCTCGGCGAGCTAAACAGATAGGGACTCTCGGCGAGCTAAACAAATAGGGACTCTCGGCGAGCTAAACAGATAGGGACTCTCGACGAGCTAAATAGATAGGGACTCTCAGCGAGCTAAACAGATAGGGACTCTCGGCGAGCTAAACAGATAGGGACTCTCGGCGAGCTAAACAGATAAGGACTCTCGGCGAGCTAAACAGATAGGGACTCTGGGCGAGCTAAACAGATAGGGACTCTGGGCGAGCTAAACAGATAGGGACTCTGGGCGAGCTAAACAGATAGGGACTCTGGGCGAGCTAAACAGATAGGGACTCTCGGCGAGCTAAACAGATAGGGACTCTCGGCGAGCTAAACAGATAGGGACTCTCGGTGAGCTAAACAGATAGGGACTCTCGGCTTGCTAAACAGATAGGGACTCTCGGCGAGCTAATTAGATAGGGACTCTCGGCGAGCTAATTAGAAAGGGACTCTCGGCGAGCTAAACAGATAGGGACTCTCATCGAGCTAAACAGATAGGGACTCTCGGCGAGCTAAACAGATAAGGGACTCTCGGCGAGCTAAACAGATAGGGACTCTCGGCGAGCTAAACAGATAGGGACTCTCGGCGAGCTAAACAGATAGGGACTCTCGGCGAGCTAAACAGATAAAGGACTCTCGGCGAGCTAAACAGATAGGGACTCTCGGCGAGCTAAACAGATAGGGACTCTCGGCGAGCTAAACAGATAGGGACTCTCGGCGAGCCAAACAGATAGGGACTCTCGGCGAGCTAAACAGATAGGGACTCTCGGCGAGCTAAAGAGATAGGGACTCTCGGCGAGCTAAAGAGATAGGGACTCTCGGCGAGCTGAACAGATAGGGACTCTCGGCGAGCGAAACAGATAGGGACTCTCGGCGAGCTAAAGAGATAGGGACTCTCTGCGAGCTAAACAGATAGGGACTCTCGGCGAGCTAAACAGATAGGGACTCTCGATGAGCTAAACAGATAGGGACTCTCGGCGAGCTAAACAGATAGGGACTCTCGGCGAGCTAAACAGATAGGGACTCTCGGCGAGCTAAACAGATAGGGACTCTCGGCGAGCTAATTAGATAGGGACTCTCGGCGAGCTAATTAGATAGGGACTCTCGGCGAGCTAATTAGATAGGGAGTCTCGGCGAGCTAAACAGATAGGGAGTCTCGGCGAGCTAAACAGATAGGGACTCTCGGCGAGCTAAACAGATAGGCACTCTCGGTGAGCTAAACAGATAGGGACTCTCGGTGAGCTAAACAGATAGGGACTCTCGGCGAGCTAAACAGATAGGGATTCTCGGCGAGCTAAACAGATAGGGACTCTCGGCGAGCTAAACAGGTAGGGACTCTCGGCGAGCTAAGCAGATAGGGACTCTCGGCGAGCTAATTAGATAGGGACTCTCGGCGAGCTAATTAGATAGGGACTCTCGGCGAGCTAATTAGATAGGGACTCTCGGCGAGCTAATTAGATAGGGACTCTCGGCGAGCTAAACAGATAGGGACTCTCGGCGAGCTAAACAGATAGGGACTATCGGCGAGCTAAACAGATAGGGACTATCGGCGAGCTAAACAGATAGGGACTCTGGGCGAGCTAAACAGATAGGGACTCTGGGCGAGCTAAACAGATAGGGACTCTGGGCGAGCTAAACAGATAGGGACTCTCGGCGAGCTAAACAGATAGGGACTCTCGGCGAGCTAAACAGAGAGGGACTCTCGGCGAGCTAAACAGAGAGGGACTCTCGGCGAGCTAAACAGATAGGGACTCTCGGCGAGCTAATTAGATAGGGACTCTCGGCGAACTAATTAGAAAGGGACTATCGGCGAGCTAAACAGATAGGGACTCTCGGCGAGCTAAACAGATAGGGACTCTCGGCGAGCTAAACAGATAGGGACTCTCGGCGAGCTAAACAGATAGGGACTCTCGGCGAGCTAAACAGATAGGGACTCTCGGCGAGCTAAACAGATAGGGACTCTCGGCGAGCTAAACAGATAGGGACTCTCGGCGAGCTAAACAGATAGGGACTCTCGGCGAGCTAATTAGATAGGGACTCTCGGCGAACTAATTAGAAAGGGACTATCGGCGAGCTAAACAGATAGGGACTCTCGGCGAGCTAAACAGATAGGGACTATCGGCGAGCTAAACAGATAGGGACTCTCGGCGAGCTAAACAGATAGGGACTCTCGGCGAGCTAAACAGATAGGGACTCTCGGCGAGCTAAACAGATAGGGACTCTCGGCGAGCTAAACAGATAGGGATTCTCGGCGAGCTAAACAGATAGGGACTCTTGGCGAGCTAAACAGATAGGGACTCTGGGCGAGCTAATTAGATAGGGACTCTCGGCGAGCTAATTAGATAGGGACTCTCGGCGAGCTAATTAGATAGGGACTCTTGGCGAGCTAATTAGATAGGGACTCTCGGCGAGCTAATTAGATAGGGACTCTTCGAGCTAATTAGATAGGGACTCTCGGCGAGCTAATTAGATAGGGACTCTCGGCGAGCTAATTAGATAGGGACTCTCGGCGAGCTAATTAGATAGGGACTCTCGGCGAGCTAATTAGATAGGGACTCTCGGCGAGCTAATTAGATAGGGACTCTCGGTGAGCTAATTAGATAGGGACTCTCGGCGAGCTAATTAGATAGGGACTCTCGGCGAGCTAAACAGATAGGAACTCTCGGCGAGCTAAACAGATAGGGACTCTCGGCGAGCTAAACAGATAGGGACTCTCGGCGAGCTAAACAGATAGGGACTCTCGGCGAGCTAAACAGATAGGGACTCTCGGCGAGCTAAACGGATAGGGACTCTCGGCAAGCTAAACAGATAGGGACTCTCGGCGAGCTAAAGAGATAGGGACTATCGGCGAGCTGAACAGATAGGGACTCTCGGCGAGTGAAATAGATAGGGACTCTCGGCGAGCTAAAGAGATAGGGACTCTCGGCGAGCTAAACAGATAGGGACTCTCAGCGAGCTAAACAGATAGGGACTCTCGGTGAGCTAAACAGATAAGGACTCTCGGCGAGCTAAACAGATAGGGACTCTCGGCGAGTTAAACAGATAGGGACTCTCGTCGAGCTAATTAGATAGGGACTCTCGGCGAGCTAATTAGATAGGGACTCTCGGCGAGCTAATTAGATAGGGAGTCTCGGCGAGCTAAACAGATAGGGAGTCTCGGCGAGCTAAACAAATAGGCACTCTCGGCGAGCTAAACAGATAGGGACTCTCGGCGAGCTAAACAGATAGGGACTCTCGGTGAGCTAAACAGATAGGGATTTTCGGCGAGCTAAACAGATAGGGACTCTCGGCGAGCTAAACAGGTAGGGACTCTCGGCGAGCTAAACAGATAGGGACTCTCGGCGAGCTAATTAGATAGGGAATCTCGGCGAGCTAATTAGATAGGGACTCTCGGCGAGCTAATTAGATAGGGACTCTCGGCGAGCTAATTAGATAGGGACTCTCGGCGAGCTAATTAGATAGGGACTCTCGGCGAGCTAAACAGATAGGGACTCTCGGCGAGCTAAACAGATAGGGACTCTCGGCGAGCTAAACAAATAGGGACTCTCGGCGAGCTAAACAGATAGGGACTCTCGACGAGCTAAACAGATAGGGACTCTCGGCGAGCTAAACAGATAGGGACTCTCGGCGAGCTAAACAGATAGGGACTCTCGGCGAGCTAAACAGATAGGGACTCTCGGCGAGCTAAACAGATAGGGACTCTCGGCGAGCTAAACAGATAGGGACTCTGGGCGAGCTAAACAGATAGGGACTCTGGGCGAGCTAAACAGATAGGGACTCTGGGCGAGCTAAACAGATAGGGACTCTGGGCGAGCTAAACAGATAGGGACTCTCGGCGAGCTAAACAGATAGGGACTCTCGGCGAGCTAAACAGATAGGGACTCTCGGTGAGCTAAACAGATAGGGACTCTCGGCTAGCTAAACAGATAGGGACTCTCGGCGAGCTAATTAGATAGGGACTCTCGGCGAGCTAATTAGAAAGGGACTCTCGGCGAGCTAAACAGATAAGGACTCTTGGCGAGCTAAACAGATAGGGACTCTCGGCGAGCTAAACAGATAAGGGACTCTCGGCGAGCTATACAGATAGGGACTCTCGGCGAGCTAAACAGATAGGGACTCTCGGCGAGCTAAACAGATAGGGACTCTCGGCGAGCTAAACAGATAGGGACTCTCGGCGAGCTAAACAGATAAAGGACTCTCGGCGAGCTAAACAGATAGGGACTCTCGGCGAGCTAAACAGATAGGGACTCTCGGCGAGCTAAACAGATAGGGACTCTCGGCGAGCCAAACAGATAGGGACTCTCGGCGAGCTAAACAGATAGGGACTCTCGGCGAGCTAAAGAGATAGGGACTCTCGGCGAGCTAAAGAGATAGGGACTCTCGGCGAGCTGAACAGATAGGGACTCTCGGCGAGCGAAACAGATAGGGACTCTCGGCGAGCTAAAGAGATAGGGACTCTCGGCGAACTAAACAGATAGGGACTCTCGGCGAGCTAAACAGATAGGGACTCTCGATGAGCTAAACAGATAGGGACTCTCGGCGAGCTAAACAGATAGGGACTCTCGGCGAGCTAAACAGATAGGGACTCTCGGCGAGCTAAACAGATAGGGACTCTCGGCGAGCTAATTAGATAGGGACTCTCGGCGAGCTAATTAGATAGGGACTCTCGGCGAGCTAATTAGATAGGGAGTCTCGGCGAGCTAAACAGATAGGGACTCTCGGCGAGCTAAACAGATAGGCACTCTCGGTGAGCTAAACAGATAGGGACTCTCGGTGAGCTAAACAGATATGGACTCTCGGCGAGCTAAATAGATAGGGATTCTCGGCGAGCTAAACAGATAGGGACTCTCGGCGAGCTAAACAGGTAGGGACTCTCGGCGAGCTAAGCAGATAGGGACTCTCGGCGAGCTAATTAGATAGGGACTTTCGGCGAGCTAATTAGATAGGGACTCTCGGCGAGCTAATTAGATAGGGACTCTCGGCGAGCTAATTAGATAGGGACTCTCGGCGAGCTAAACAGATAGGGACTCTCGGCGAGCTAAACAGATAGGGACTCTCGGCGAGCTAAACAGATAGGGACTATCAGCGAGCTAAACAGATAGGGACTATCGGCGAGCTAAACAGATAGGGACTCTGGGCGAGCTAAACAGATAGGGACTCTGGGCGAGCTAAACAGATAGGGACTCTCGGCGAGCTAAACAGATAGGGACTCTCGGCGAGCTAAAGAGATAGGGATTCTCGGCGAGCTAAACAGAGAGGGACTCTCGGCGAGCTAAACAGAGAGGGACTCTCGGCGAGCTAAACAGATAGGGACTCTCGGCGAGCTAATTAGATAGGGACTCTCGGCGAACTAATTAGAAAGGGACTATCGGCGAGCTAAACAGATAGGGTCTCTCGGCGAGCTAAACAGATAGGGACTCTCGGCGAGCTAAACAGATAGGGACTCTCGGCGAGCTAAACAGATAGGGACTCTCGGCGAGCTAAAGAGATAGGGACTATCGGCGAGCTGAACAGATAGGGACTCTCGGCGAGTGAAACAGATAGGGACTCTCGGCGAGTGAAAGAGATAGGGACTCTCGGCGAGCTAAACAGATAGGGACTCTCGGCGAGCTAAACAGATAGGGACTCTCGGTGAGCTAAACAGATAAGGACTCTCGGCGAGCTAAACAGATAGGGACTCTCGGCGAGCTAAACAGATAGGGACTCTCGGCGAGCTAATTAGATAGGGACTCTCGGCGAGCTAATTAGATAGGGACTCTCAGCGAGCTAATTAGATAGGGACTCTCGGCGAGCTAAACAGATAGGGACTCTCGGCGAGCTAAACAGATAAGGGACTCTCGGCGAGCTAAACAGATAGGGACTCTCGGCGAGCTAAACAGATAGGGACTCTCAGCGAGCTAAACAGATAGGGACTCTCGGCGAGCTAAACAGATAGGGACTCTCGGCGAGCTAAACAGATAGGGACTCTCGGCGAGCTAAACAGATAGGGACTCTCGGCGAGCTAAACAGATAGGGTCTCTCGGCGAGCTAAACAGATAGGGACTCTCGGCGAGCTAAACAGATAGGGACTCTCGGCGAGCTAAACAGATAGGGACTATCGGCGAGCTGAACAGATAGGGACTCTCGGCGAGTGAAACAGATAGGGACTCTCGGCGAGTGAAAGAGATAGGGACTCTCGGCGAGCTAAACAGATAGGGACTCTCGGCGAGCTAAACAGATAGGGACTCTCGGTGAGCTAAACAGATAAGGACTCTCGGCGAGCTAAACAGATAGGGACTCTCGGCGAGCTAAACAGATAGGGACTCTCGGCGAGCTAATTAGATAGGGACTCTCGGCGAGCTAATTAGATAGGGACTCTCGGCGAGCTAATTAGATAGGGATTCTCGGCGAGCTAAACAGATAGGGAGTCTCGGCGAGCTAAACAGATAGGGACTCTCGGCGAGCTAAACAGATAGGCACTCTCGGCGAGCTAAACAGATAGGGACTCTCGGTGAGCTAAACAGATAGGGATTTTCGGCGAGCTAAACAGATAGGGATTCTCGGCGAGCTAAACAGATAGGGACTCTCGGCGAGCTAAACAGGTAGGGACTCTCGGCGAGCTAAACAGATAGGGACTCTCGGCGAGCTAATTAGATAGGGACTCTCGGCGAGTTAATTAGATAGGGAATCTCGGCGAGCTAATTAAATAGGGACTCTCGGCGAGCTAATTAGATAGGGACTCTCGGCGAGCTAATTAGATAGGGACTCTCGGCGAGCTAATTAGATAGGGACTCTCGGCGAGCTAAACAGATAGGGACTCTCGGCGAGCTAAACAAATAGGGACTCTCGGCGAGCTAAACAAATAGGGACTCTCGGCGAGCTAAACAAATAGGGACTCTCGACGAGCTAAACAGATAGGGACTCTCGACGAGCTAAACAGATAGGGACTCTCGGCGAGCTAAACAGATAGGGACTCTCGGCGAGCTAAACAGATAGGGACTCTCGGCGAGCTAAACAGATAGGGACTCTCGGCGAGCTAAACAGATAGGGACTCTCGTCGAGCTAAACAGATAGGGACTCTGGGCGTGCTAAACAGATAGGGACTCTGGGCGAGCTAAACAGATAGGGACTCTGGGCGAGCTAAACAGATAGGGACTCTGGGCGAGCTAAACAGATAGGGACTCTCGGCGAGCTAAACAGATAGGGACTCTCGGCGAGCTAAACAGATAGGGACTCTCGGCTAGCTAAACAGATAGGGACTCTCGGCGAGCTAATTAGATAGGGACTCTCGGCGAGCTAATTAGATAGGGACTCTCGGCGAGCTAATTAGATAGGGACTCTCGGCGAGCTAAACAGATAGGGACTCTCGGCGAGCTAAACAAATAGGGACTCTCGGCGAGCTAAACAGATAGGGACTCTCGGCGAGCTAAACAAATAGGGACTCTCGACGAGCTAAACAGATAGGGACTCTCGACGAGCTAAACAGATAGGGACTCTCGGCGAGCTAAACAGATAGGGACTCTCGGCGAGCTAAACAGATAGGGACTCTCGGCGAGCTAAACAGATAGGGACTCTCGGCGAGCTAATTAGATAGGGACTCTCGTCGAGCTAAACAGATAGGGACTCTGGGCGTGCTAAACAGATAGGGACTCTGGGCGAGCTAAACAGATAGGGACTCTGGGCGAGCTAAACAGATAGGGACTCTGGGCGAGCTAAACAGATAGGGACTCTCGGCGAGCTAAACAGATAGGGACTCTCGGCGAGCTAAACAGATAGGGACTCTCGGCTAGCTAAACAGATAGGGACTCTCGGCGAGCTAAACAGATAGGGACTCTCGGCGAGCTAATTAGATAGGGACTCTCGGCGAACTAATTAGAAAGGGACTCTCGGCGAGCTAAACAGATAGGGACTCTCGGCGAGCTAAACAGATAAGGGACTCTCGGCAAGCTAAACAGATAAGGGACTCTCGGCGAGCTAAACAGATAGGGACTCTCGGCGAGCTAAACAGATAAAGGACTCTCGGCGAGCTAAACAGATAGGGACTCTCGGCGAGCTAAACAGATAGGGACTCTCGGCGAGCTAAACAGATAGGGATTCTCGGCGAGCCAAACAGATAGGGACTCTCGGCGAGCTAAACAGATAGGGACTCTCGGCGAGCTAAACAGATAGGGACTCTCGGCGAGCTAAAGAGATAGGGACTATCGGCGAGCTGAACAGATAGGGACTCTCGGCGAGCGAAACAGATAGGGACTCTCGGCGAGCTAAACAGGTAGGGACTCTCGGCGAGCTAAACAGATAGGGACTTTCGGCGAGCTAATTAGATAGGGACTCTCGGCGAGTTAATTAGATAGGGAATCTCGGCGAGCTAATTAGATAGGGACTCTCGGCGAGCTAATTAGATAGGGACTCTCGGCGAGCTAATTAGATAGGGACTCTCGGCGAGCTAAACAGATAGGGACTCTCGGCGAGCTAAACAAATAGGGACTCTCGGCGAGCTAAACAAATAGGGACTCTCGGCGAGCTAAACAAATAGGGACTCTCGACGAGCTAAACAGATAGGGACTCTCGACGAGCTAAACAGATAGGGACTCTCGGCGAGCTAAACAGATAGGGACTCTCGGCGAGCTAAACAGATAGGGACTCTCGGCGAGCTAAACAGATAGGGACTCTCGGCGAGCTAAACAGATAGGGACTCTCGTCGAGCTAAACAGATAGGGACTCTGGGCGTGCTAAACAGATAGGGACTCTGGGCGAGCTAAACAGATAGGGACTCTGGGCGAGCTAAACAGATAGGGACTCTGGGCGAGCTAAACAGATAGGGACTCTGGGCGAGCTAAACAGATAGGGACTCTCGGCGAGCTAAACAGATAGGGACTCTCGGCGAGCTAAACAGATAGGGACTCTCGGCTAGCTAAACAGATAGGGACTCTCGGCGAGCTAAACAGATAGGGACTCTCGGCGAGCTAATTAGATAGGGACTCTCGGCGAACTAATTAGAAAGGGACTCTCGGCGAGCTAATTAGATAGGGAGTCTCGGCGAGCTAAACAGATAGGGAGTCTCGGCGAGCTAAACAGATAGGGACTCTCGGCGAGCTAAACAAATAGGCACTCTCGGCGAGCTAAACAGATAGGGACTCTCGGTGAGCTAAACAGATAGGGATTCTCGGCGAGCCAAACAGATAGGGACTCTCGGCGAGCTAAACAGATAGGGACTCTCGGCGAGCCAAACAGATAGGGACTCTCGGCGAGCTAAACAGATAGGGACTCTCGGCGAGCTAAACAGATAGGGACTCTCGGCGAGCTAAAGAGATAGGGACTATCGGCGAGCTGAACAGATAGGGACTCTCGGCGAGCGAAACAGATAGGGACTCTCGGCGAGCGAAACAGATAGGGACTCTCGGCGAGCTAAAGAGATAGGGACTCTCGGCGAGCTAAACAGATAGGGACTCTCGGCGAGCTAAACAGATAGGGACTCTCGATGAGCTAAACAGATAAGGACTCTCGGCGAGCTAAACAGATAGGGACTCTCGGCGAGCTAAACAGATAGGGACTCTCGGCGAGCTAAACAGATAGGGACTCTCGTCGAGCTAATTAGATAGGGACTCTCGTCGAGCTAATTAGATAGGGACTCTCGGCGAGCTAATTAGATAGGGACTCTCGGCGAGCTAATTAGATAGGGAGTCTCGGCGAGCTAAACAGATAGGGACTCTCGGCGAGCTAAACAAATAGGCACTCTCGGCGAGCTAAACAGATAGGGACTCTCGGTGAGCTAAACAGATAGGGACTCTCGGCGAGCTAAACAGATAGGGATTCTCGGCGAGCTAAAGAGATAGGGACTCTCGGCGAGCTAAACAGGTAGGGACTCTCGGCGAGCTAAACAGATAGGGACTCTCGGCGAGCTAATTAGATAGGGAATCTCGGCGAGCTAATTAGATAGGGACTCTCGGCGAGCTAATTAGATAGGGACTCTCGGCGAGCTAATTAGATAGGGACTCTCGGCGAGCTAATTAGATAGGGACTCTCGGCGAGCTAAACAGATAGGGACTCTCGGCGAGCTAAACAAATAGGGACTCTCGGCGAGCTAAACAGATAGGGTCTCTCGGCGAGCTAAACAGATAGGGACTCTGGGCGTGCTAAACAGATAGGGACTCTGGGCGAGCTAAACAGATAGGGACTCTGGGCGAGCTAATAAGATAGGGACTCTGGGCGAGCTAAACAGATAGGGACTCTCGGCGAGCTAAACAGATAGGGGCTCTCGGCGAGCTAAACAGATAGGGACTCTCGGTGAGCTAAACAGATAGGGACTCTCGGCTAGCTAAACAGATAGGGACTCTCGGCGAGCTAATTAGATAGGGACTCTCAGCAAACTAATTAGAAAGGGACTCTCGGCGAGCTAAACAGATAGGGACTCTCGGCGAGCTAAACAAATAGGGACTCTCGGCGAGCTAAACAAATAGGGACTCTCGGCGAGCTAAACAAATAGGGACTCTCGACGAGCTAAACAGATAGGGACTCTCGACGAGCTAAACAGATAGGGACTCTCGGCGAGCTAAACAGATAGGGACTCTCGGCGAGCTAAACAGATAGGGACTCTCGGCGAGCTAAACAGATAGGGACTCTCGGCGAGCTAAACAGATAGGGACTCTCGTCGAGCTAAACAGATAGGGACTCTGGGTGTGCTAAACAGATAGGGACTCTGGGCGAGCTAAACAGATAGGGACTCTGGGCGAGCTAAACAGATAGGGACTCTGGGCGAGCTAAACAGATAGGGACTCTCGGCGAGCTAAACAGATAGGGACTCTCGGCGAGCTAAACAGATAGGGACTCTCGGCTAGCTAAACAGATAGGGACTCTCGGCGAGCTAAACAGATAGGGACTCTCGGCGAGCTAATTAGATAGGGACTCTCGGCGAACTAATTAGAAAGGGACTCTCGGCGAGCTAATTAGATAGGGAGTCTCGGCGAGCTAAACAGATAGGGAGTCTCGGCGAGCTAAACAGATAGGGACTCTCGGCGAGCTAAACAAATAGGCACTCTCGGCGAGCTAAACAGATAGGGACTCTCGGTGAGCTAAACAGATAAGGATTCTCGGCGAGCTAAACAGATAGGGACTCTCGGCGAGCTAAACAGATAGGGACTCTCGGCGAGCCAAACAGATAGGGACTCTCGGCGAGCTAAACAGATAGGGACTCTCGGCGAGCTAAACAGATAGGGACTCTCGGCGAGCTAAAGAGATAGGGACTATCGGCGAGCTGAACAGATAGGGACTCTCGGCGAGCGAAACAGATAGGGACTCTCGGCGAGCGAAACAGATAGGGACTCTCGGCGAGCTAAAGAGATAGGGACTCTCGGCGAGCTAAACAGATAGGGACTCTCGGCGAGCTAAACAGATAGGGACTCTCGATGAGCTAAACAGATAAGGACTCTCGGCGAGCTAAACAGATAGGGACTCTCGGCGAGCTAAACAGATAGGGACTCTCGGCGAGCTAAACAGATAGGGACTCTCGTCGAGCTAATTAGATAGGGACTCTCGTCGAGCTAATTAGATAGGGACTCTCGGCGAGCTAATTAGATAGGGACTCTCGGCGAGCTAATTAGATAGGGAGTCTCGGCGAGCTAAACAGATAGGGACTCTCGGCGAGCTAAACAAATAGGCACTCTCGGCGAGCTAAACAGATAGGGACTCTCGGTGAGCTAAACAGATAGGGACTCTCGGCGAGCTAAACAGATAGGGATTCTCGGCGAGCTAAAGAGATAGGGACTCTCGGCGAGCTAAACAGGTAGGGACTCTCAACGAGCTAAACAGATAGGGACTCTCGGCGAGCTAATTAGATAGGGAATCTCGGCGAGCTAATTAGATAGGGACTCTCGGCGAGCTAATTAGATAGGGACTCTCGGCGAGCTAATTAGATAGGGACTCTCGGCGAGCTAATTAGATAGGGACTCTCGGCGAGCTAAACAGATAGGGACTCTCGGCGAGCTAAACAAATAGGGACTCTCGGCGAGCTAAACAGATAGGGTCTCTCGGCGAGCTAAACAGATAGGGACTCTGGGCGTGCTAAACAGATAGGGACTCTGGGCGAGCTAAACAGATAGGGACTCTGGGCGAGCTAATAAGATAGGGACTCTGGGCGAGCTAAACAGATAGGGACTCTCGGCGAGCTAAACAGATAGGGACTCTCGGCGAGCTAAACAGATAGGGACTCTCGGTGAGCTAAACAGATAGGGACTCTCGGCTAGCTAAACAGATAGGGACTCTCGGCGAGCTAATTAGATAGGGACTCTCAGCGAACTAATTAGAAAGGGACTCTCGGCGAGCTAAACAGATAGGGACTCTCGGCGAGCTTAACAGATAGGGACTCTCGGCGAGCTAAACAGATAGGGACTCTCGGCGAGCTAAAGAGATAGGGACTATCGGCGAGCTGAACAGATAGGGACTCTCGGCGAGCGAAACAGATAGGGACTCTCGGCGAGCTAAAGAGATAGGGACTCTCGGCGAGCTAAACAGATAGGGACTCTCGGCGAGCTAAACAGATAGGGACTCTCGATGAGCTAAACAGATAAGGACTCTCGGCGAGCTAAATAGATAGGGACTCTCGGCGAGCTAAACAGATAGGGACTCTCAAGGAGCTAAACAGATAGGGACTCTCGTCGAGCTAATTAGATAGGGACTCTCGGCGAGCTAATTAGATAGGGACTCTCGGCGAGCTAATTAGATAGGGAGTCTCGGCGAGCTAAACAGATAGGGAGTATCGGCGAGCTAAACAGATAGGGACTCTCGGCGAGCTAAACAAATAGGCACTCTCGGCGAGCTAAACAGATAGGGACTCTCGGTGAGCTAAACACATAGGGACTCTCGGCGAGCTAAACAGATAGGGACTCTCGGCGAGCTAATTAGATAGGGACTCTCGGCGAGCTAATTAGATAGGGACTCTCGGCGAGCTAATTAGATAGGGACTCTCGGCGAGCTAATTAGATAGGGACTCTCGGCGAGCTAATTAGATAGGGACTCTCGGCGAGCTAAACAGATAGGGACTCTCGGCGAGCTAAACAGATAGGGACTCTGGGCGAGCTAAACAGATAGGGACTCTGGGCGAGCTAAACAGATAGGGACTCTCGGCGAGCTAAACAGATAGGGACTCTCGGCGAGCTAAACAGATAGGGACTCTCGGTGAGCTAAACAGATAGGGACTCTCGACTAGCTAAACAGATAGGGACTCTCGGCGAGCTAATTAGATAGGGACTCTCGGCGAACTAATTAGAAAGGGACTCTCGGCGAGCTAAACAGATAGGGACTCTCGGCGAGCTAAACAGATAGGGACTCTCGGCGAGCTAAACAGATAAGGGACTCTCGGCGAGCTAAACAGATAGGGACTCTCGGCGAGCCAAACAGATAGGGACTCTCGGCGAGCTAAACAGATAGGGACTCTCGGCGAGCTAAACAGATAGGGACTCTCGGCGAGCTAAAGAGATAGGGACTATCGGCGAGCGGAACAGATAGGGACTCTCGGCGAGCGAAACAGATAGGGACTCTCGGCGAGCTAAAGAGATAGGGACTCTCGGCGAGCTAAACAGATAGGGACTCTCGGCGAGCTAAACAGATAGGGACTCTCGATGAGCTAAACAGATAAGGACTCTCGGCGAGCTAAACAGATAGGGACTCTCGGCGAGCTAAACAGATAGGGACTCTCGTCGAGCTAATTAGATAGGGATTCTCGGCGAGCTAATTAGATAGGGACTCTCGGCGAGCTAATTAGATAGGGAGTCTCGGCGAGCTAAACAGATAGGGAGTATCGGCGAGCTAAACAAATAGGCACTCTCGGCGAGCTAAACAGATAGGGACTCTCGGTGAGCTAAACAGATAGGGACTCTCGGCGAGCTAAACAGATAGGGACTCTCGGTGAGCTAAACAGATAGGGACTCTCGGCGAGCTAAACAGATAGGGACTCTCGGCGAGCTAAAGAGATAGGGACTATCAGCGAACTGAACAGATAGGGACTCTCGGCGAGCGAAACAGATAGGGACTCTCGGCGAGCTAAACAGATAGGGACTCTCGGCGAGCTAAACAGATAGGGACTCTCGGCGAGCTAAACAGATAGGGACTCTCGATGAGCTAAACAGATAAGGACTCTCGGCGAGCTAAACAGATAGGGACTCTCGGCGAGCTAAACAGATAGGGACTCTCGGCGAGCAAAACAGATAGGGACTCTCGTCGAGCTAATTAGATAGGGACTCTCGGCGAGCTAATTAGATAGGGACTCTCGGCGAGCTAATTAGATAGGGAGTCTCGGCGAGCTAAACAGATAGGGAGTATCGGCGAGCTAAACAGATAGGGACTCTCGGCGAGCTAAACAAATAGGCACTCTCGGCGAGCTAAACAGATAGGGACTCTCGGTGAGCTAAACAGATAGGGACTCTTGGCGAGCTAAACAGATAGGGATTCTCGGCGAGCTAAACAGATAGGGACTCTCGGCGAGCTAAACAGGTAGGGACTATCGGCGAGCTAAACAGATAGGGACTCTCGGGGAGCTAATTAGATAGGGAATCTCGGCGAGCTAATTAGATAGGGACTCTCGGCGAGCTAATTAGATAGGGACTCTCGGCGAGCTAATTAGATAGGGACTCTCGGCGAGCTAATTAGATAGTGATTCTCGGCGAGCTAAACAGATAGGGACTCTCGGCGAGCTAAACAAATAGGGACTCTCGGCGAGCTAAACAGATAGGGACTCTCGGCGAGCTAAACAGATAGGGACTCTGGGCGTGCTAAACAGATAGGGACTCTGGGCGAGCTAAACAGATAGGGACTCTGGGCGAGCTAAACAGATAGGGTCTCTGGGCGAGCTAAACAGATAGGGACTCTCGGCGAGCTAAACAGATAGGGACTCTCGGCGAGCTAAACAGATAGGGACTCTCGGCGAGCTAAACAGATAGGGACTCTCGGCGAGCTAATTAGATAGGGACTCTCGGCGAGCTAATTAGATAGGGACTCTCAGCGAGCTAATTAGATAGGGACTCTCGGCGAGCTAAACAGATAGGGACTCTCGGCGAGCTAAACAGATAAGGGACTCTCGGCGAGCTAAACAGATAGGGACTCTCGGCGAGCTAAACAGATAGGGACTCTCAGCGAGCTAAACAGATAGGGACTCTCGGCGAGCTAAACAGATAGGGACTCTCGGCGAGCTAAACAGATAGGGACTCTCGGCGAGCTAAACAGATAGGGACTCTCGGCGAGCTAAACAGATAGGGTCTCTCGGCGAGCTAAACAGATAGGGACTCTCGGCGAGCTAAACAGATAGGGACTCTCGGCGAGCTAAACAGATAGGGACTATCGGCGAGCTGAACAGATAGGGACTCTCGGCGAGTGAAACAGATAGGGACTCTCGGCGAGTGAAAGAGATAGGGACTCTCGGCGAGCTAAACAGATAGGGACTCTCGGCGAGCTAAACAGATAGGGACTCTCGGTGAGCTAAACAGATAAGGACTCTCGGCGAGCTAAACAGATAGGGACTCTCGGCGAGCTAAACAGATAGGGACTCTCGGCGAGCTAATTAGATAGGGACTCTCGGCGAGCTAATTAGATAGGGACTCTCGGCGAGCTAATTAGATAGGGAGTCTCGGCGAGCTAAACAGATAGGGAGTCTCGGCGAGCTAAACAGATAGGGACTCTCGGCGAGCTAAACAGATAGGCACTCTCGGCGAGCTAAACAGATAGGGACTCTCGGTGAGCTAAACAGATAGGGATTCTCGGCGAGCTAAACAGATAGGGATTCTCGGCGAGCTAAACAGATAGGGACTCTCGGCGAGCTAAACAGGTAGGGACTCTCGGCGAGCTAAACAGATAGGGACTCTCGGCGAGCTAATTAGATAGGGACTCTCGGCGAGTTAATTAGATAGGGAATCTCGGCGAGCTAATTAAATAGGGACTCTCGGCGAGCTAATTAGATAGGGACTCTCGGCGAGCTAATTAGATAGGGACTCTCGGCGAGCTAATTAGATAGGGACTCTCGGCGAGCTAAACAGATAGGGACTCTCGGCGAGCTAAACAAATAGGGACTCTCGGCGAGCTAAACAAATAGGGACTCTCGGCGAGCTAAACAAATAGGGACTCTCGACGAGCTAAACAGATAGGGACTCTCGACGAGCTAAACAGATAGGGACTCTCGGCGAGCTAAACAGATAGGGACTCTCGGCGAGCTAAACAGATAGGGACTCTCGGCGAGCTAAACAGATAGGGACTCTCGGCGAGCTAAACAGATAGGGACTCTCGTCGAGCTAAACAGATAGGGACTCTGGGCGTGCTAAACAGATAGGGACTCTGGGCGAGCTAAACAGATAGGGACTCTGGGCGAGCTAAACAGATAGGGACTCTGGGCGAGCTAAACAGATAGGGACTCTCGGCGAGCTAAACAGATAGGGACTCTCGGCGAGCTAAACAGATAGGGACTCTCGGCTAGCTAAACAGATAGGGACTCTCGGCGAGCTAATTAGATAGGGACTCTCGGCGAGCTAATTAGATAGGGACTCTCGGCGAGCTAATTAGATAGGGACTCTCGGCGAGCTAAACAGATAGGGACTCTCGGCGAGCTAAACAAATAGGGACTCTCGGCGAGCTAAACAGATAGGGACTCTCGGCGAGCTAAACAAATAGGGACTCTCGACGAGCTAAACAGATAGGGACTCTCGA
Source organism: Ariolimax columbianus (assembly GCA_036924085.1). Lineage (NCBI taxonomy): Eukaryota > Metazoa > Mollusca > Gastropoda > Stylommatophora > Arionidae > Ariolimax > Ariolimax columbianus. The sequence continues at coordinate 29,596,012 of JAVGWX010000022.1, read as the reverse complement.
CGAGCTAAACAGATAGGGACTCTCGGCGAGCTAAACAGATAGGGACTCTCGGCGAGCTAAACAGATAGGGACTCTCGGCGAGCTAAACAGATAGGGACTCTCGGCGAGCTAATTAGATAGGGACTCTCGTCGAGCTAAACAGATAGGGACTCTGGGCGTGCTAAACAGATAGGGACTCTGGGCGAGCTAAACAGATAGGGACTCTGGGCGAGCTAAACAGATAGGGACTCTGGGCGAGCTAAACAGATAGGGACTCTCGGCGAGCTAAACAGATAGGGACTCTCGGCGAGCTAAACAGATAGGGACTCTCGGCTAGCTAAACAGATAGGGACTCTCGGCGAGCTAAACAGATAGGGACTCTCGGCGAGCTAATTAGATAGGGACTCTCGGCGAACTAATTAGAAAGGGACTCTCGGCGAGCTAAACAGATAGGGACTCTCGGCGAGCTAAACAGATAAGGGACTCTCGGCAAGCTAAACAGATAAGGGACTCTCGGCGAGCTAAACAGATAGGGACTCTCGGCGAGCTAAACAGATAAAGGACTCTCGGCGAGCTAAACAGATAGGGACTCTCGGCGAGCTAAACAGATAGGGACTCTCGGCGAGCTAAACAGATAGGGATTCTCGGCGAGCCAAACAGATAGGGACTCTCGGCGAGCTAAACAGATAGGGACTCTCGGCGAGCTAAACAGATAGGGACTCTCGGCGAGCTAAAGAGATAGGGACTATCGGCGAGCTGAACAGATAGGGACTCTCGGCGAGCGAAACAGATAGGGACTCTCGGCGAGCTAAACAGGTAGGGACTCTCGGCGAGCTAAACAGATAGGGACTCTCGGCGAGCTAATTAGATAGGGACTCTCGGCGAGTTAATTAGATAGGGAATCTCGGCGAGCTAATTAGATAGGGACTCTCGGCGAGCTAATTAGATAGGGACTCTCGGCGAGCTAATTAGATAGGGACTCTCGGCGAGCTAAACAGATAGGGACTCTCGGCGAGCTAAACAAATAGGGACTCTCGGCGAGCTAAACAAATAGGGACTCTCGGCGAGCTAAACAAATAGGGACTCTCGACGAGCTAAACAGATAGGGACTCTCGACGAGCTAAACAGATAGGGACTCTCGGCGAGCTAAACAGATAGGGACTCTCGGCGAGCTAAACAGATAGGGACTCTCGGCGAGCTAAACAGATAGGGACTCTCGGCGAGCTAAACAGATAGGGACTCTCGTCGAGCTAAACAGATAGGGACTCTGGGCGTGCTAAACAGATAGGGACTCTGGGCGAGCTAAACAGATAGGGACTCTGGGCGAGCTAAACAGATAGGGACTCTGGGCGAGCTAAACAGATAGGGACTCTGGGCGAGCTAAACAGATAGGGACTCTCGGCGAGCTAAACAGATAGGGACTCTCGGCGAGCTAAACAGATAGGGACTCTCGGCTAGCTAAACAGATAGGGACTCTCGGCGAGCTAAACAGATAGGGACTCTCGGCGAGCTAATTAGATAGGGACTCTCGGCGAACTAATTAGAAAGGGACTCTCGGCGAGCTAATTAGATAGGGAGTCTCGGCGAGCTAAACAGATAGGGAGTCTCGGCGAGCTAAACAGATAGGGACTCTCGGCGAGCTAAACAAATAGGCACTCTCGGCGAGCTAAACAGATAGGGACTCTCGGTGAGCTAAACAGATAGGGATTCTCGGCGAGCCAAACAGATAGGGACTCTCGGCGAGCTAAACAGATAGGGACTCTCGGCGAGCCAAACAGATAGGGACTCTCGGCGAGCTAAACAGATAGGGACTCTCGGCGAGCTAAACAGATAGGGACTCTCGGCGAGCTAAACAGATAGGGACTCTCGGCGAGCTAAAGAGATAGGGACTATCGGCGAGCTGAACAGATAGGGACTCTCGGCGAGCGAAACAGATAGGGACTCTCGGCGAGCGAAACAGATAGGGACTCTCGGCGAGCTAAAGAGATAGGGACTCTCGGCGAGCTAAACAGATAGGGACTCTCGGCGAGCTAAACAGATAGGGACTCTCGATGAGCTAAACAGATAAGGACTCTCGGCGAGCTAAACAGATAGGGACTCTCGGCGAGCTAAACAGATAGGGACTCTCGGCGAGCTAAACAGATAGGGACTCTCGTCGAGCTAATTAGATAGGGACTCTCGTCGAGCTAATTAGATAGGGACTCTCGGCGAGCTAATTAGATAGGGACTCTCGGCGAGCTAATTAGATAGGGAGTCTCGGCGAGCTAAACAGATAGGGACTCTCGGCGAGCTAAACAAATAGGCACTCTCGGCGAGCTAAACAGATAGGGACTCTCGGTGAGCTAAACAGATAGGGACTCTCGGCGAGCTAAACAGATAGGGATTCTCGGCGAGCTAAAGAGATAGGGACTCTCGGCGAGCTAAACAGGTAGGGACTCTCGGCGAGCTAAACAGATAGGGACTCTCGGCGAGCTAATTAGATAGGGAATCTCGGCGAGCTAATTAGATAGGGACTCTCGGCGAGCTAATTAGATAGGGACTCTCGGCGAGCTAATTAGATAGGGACTCTCGGCGAGCTAATTAGATAGGGACTCTCGGCGAGCTAAACAGATAGGGACTCTCGGCGAGCTAAACAAATAGGGACTCTCGGCGAGCTAAACAGATAGGGTCTCTCGGCGAGCTAAACAGATAGGGACTCTGGGCGTGCTAAACAGATAGGGACTCTGGGCGAGCTAAACAGATAGGGACTCTGGGCGAGCTAATAAGATAGGGACTCTGGGCGAGCTAAACAGATAGGGACTCTCGGCGAGCTAAACAGATAGGGGCTCTCGGCGAGCTAAACAGATAGGGACTCTCGGTGAGCTAAACAGATAGGGACTCTCGGCTAGCTAAACAGATAGGGACTCTCGGCGAGCTAATTAGATAGGGACTCTCAGCAAACTAATTAGAAAGGGACTCTCGGCGAGCTAAACAGATAGGGACTCTCGGCGAGCTAAACAAATAGGGACTCTCGGCGAGCTAAACAAATAGGGACTCTCGGCGAGCTAAACAAATAGGGACTCTCGACGAGCTAAACAGATAGGGACTCTCGACGAGCTAAACAGATAGGGACTCTCGGCGAGCTAAACAGATAGGGACTCTCGGCGAGCTAAACAGATAGGGACTCTCGGCGAGCTAAACAGATAGGGACTCTCGGCGAGCTAAACAGATAGGGACTCTCGTCGAGCTAAACAGATAGGGACTCTGGGTGTGCTAAACAGATAGGGACTCTGGGCGAGCTAAACAGATAGGGACTCTGGGCGAGCTAAACAGATAGGGACTCTGGGCGAGCTAAACAGATAGGGACTCTCGGCGAGCTAAACAGATAGGGACTCTCGGCGAGCTAAACAGATAGGGACTCTCGGCTAGCTAAACAGATAGGGACTCTCGGCGAGCTAAACAGATAGGGACTCTCGGCGAGCTAATTAGATAGGGACTCTCGGCGAACTAATTAGAAAGGGACTCTCGGCGAGCTAATTAGATAGGGAGTCTCGGCGAGCTAAACAGATAGGGAGTCTCGGCGAGCTAAACAGATAGGGACTCTCGGCGAGCTAAACAAATAGGCACTCTCGGCGAGCTAAACAGATAGGGACTCTCGGTGAGCTAAACAGATAAGGATTCTCGGCGAGCTAAACAGATAGGGACTCTCGGCGAGCTAAACAGATAGGGACTCTCGGCGAGCCAAACAGATAGGGACTCTCGGCGAGCTAAACAGATAGGGACTCTCGGCGAGCTAAACAGATAGGGACTCTCGGCGAGCTAAAGAGATAGGGACTATCGGCGAGCTGAACAGATAGGGACTCTCGGCGAGCGAAACAGATAGGGACTCTCGGCGAGCGAAACAGATAGGGACTCTCGGCGAGCTAAAGAGATAGGGACTCTCGGCGAGCTAAACAGATAGGGACTCTCGGCGAGCTAAACAGATAGGGACTCTCGATGAGCTAAACAGATAAGGACTCTCGGCGAGCTAAACAGATAGGGACTCTCGGCGAGCTAAACAGATAGGGACTCTCGGCGAGCTAAACAGATAGGGACTCTCGTCGAGCTAATTAGATAGGGACTCTCGTCGAGCTAATTAGATAGGGACTCTCGGCGAGCTAATTAGATAGGGACTCTCGGCGAGCTAATTAGATAGGGAGTCTCGGCGAGCTAAACAGATAGGGACTCTCGGCGAGCTAAACAAATAGGCACTCTCGGCGAGCTAAACAGATAGGGACTCTCGGTGAGCTAAACAGATAGGGACTCTCGGCGAGCTAAACAGATAGGGATTCTCGGCGAGCTAAAGAGATAGGGACTCTCGGCGAGCTAAACAGGTAGGGACTCTCAACGAGCTAAACAGATAGGGACTCTCGGCGAGCTAATTAGATAGGGAATCTCGGCGAGCTAATTAGATAGGGACTCTCGGCGAGCTAATTAGATAGGGACTCTCGGCGAGCTAATTAGATAGGGACTCTCGGCGAGCTAATTAGATAGGGACTCTCGGCGAGCTAAACAGATAGGGACTCTCGGCGAGCTAAACAAATAGGGACTCTCGGCGAGCTAAACAGATAGGGTCTCTCGGCGAGCTAAACAGATAGGGACTCTGGGCGTGCTAAACAGATAGGGACTCTGGGCGAGCTAAACAGATAGGGACTCTGGGCGAGCTAATAAGATAGGGACTCTGGGCGAGCTAAACAGATAGGGACTCTCGGCGAGCTAAACAGATAGGGACTCTCGGCGAGCTAAACAGATAGGGACTCTCGGTGAGCTAAACAGATAGGGACTCTCGGCTAGCTAAACAGATAGGGACTCTCGGCGAGCTAATTAGATAGGGACTCTCAGCGAACTAATTAGAAAGGGACTCTCGGCGAGCTAAACAGATAGGGACTCTCGGCGAGCTTAACAGATAGGGACTCTCGGCGAGCTAAACAGATAGGGACTCTCGGCGAGCTAAAGAGATAGGGACTATCGGCGAGCTGAACAGATAGGGACTCTCGGCGAGCGAAACAGATAGGGACTCTCGGCGAGCTAAAGAGATAGGGACTCTCGGCGAGCTAAACAGATAGGGACTCTCGGCGAGCTAAACAGATAGGGACTCTCGATGAGCTAAACAGATAAGGACTCTCGGCGAGCTAAATAGATAGGGACTCTCGGCGAGCTAAACAGATAGGGACTCTCAAGGAGCTAAACAGATAGGGACTCTCGTCGAGCTAATTAGATAGGGACTCTCGGCGAGCTAATTAGATAGGGACTCTCGGCGAGCTAATTAGATAGGGAGTCTCGGCGAGCTAAACAGATAGGGAGTATCGGCGAGCTAAACAGATAGGGACTCTCGGCGAGCTAAACAAATAGGCACTCTCGGCGAGCTAAACAGATAGGGACTCTCGGTGAGCTAAACACATAGGGACTCTCGGCGAGCTAAACAGATAGGGACTCTCGGCGAGCTAATTAGATAGGGACTCTCGGCGAGCTAATTAGATAGGGACTCTCGGCGAGCTAATTAGATAGGGACTCTCGGCGAGCTAATTAGATAGGGACTCTCGGCGAGCTAATTAGATAGGGACTCTCGGCGAGCTAAACAGATAGGGACTCTCGGCGAGCTAAACAGATAGGGACTCTGGGCGAGCTAAACAGATAGGGACTCTGGGCGAGCTAAACAGATAGGGACTCTCGGCGAGCTAAACAGATAGGGACTCTCGGCGAGCTAAACAGATAGGGACTCTCGGTGAGCTAAACAGATAGGGACTCTCGACTAGCTAAACAGATAGGGACTCTCGGCGAGCTAATTAGATAGGGACTCTCGGCGAACTAATTAGAAAGGGACTCTCGGCGAGCTAAACAGATAGGGACTCTCGGCGAGCTAAACAGATAGGGACTCTCGGCGAGCTAAACAGATAAGGGACTCTCGGCGAGCTAAACAGATAGGGACTCTCGGCGAGCCAAACAGATAGGGACTCTCGGCGAGCTAAACAGATAGGGACTCTCGGCGAGCTAAACAGATAGGGACTCTCGGCGAGCTAAAGAGATAGGGACTATCGGCGAGCGGAACAGATAGGGACTCTCGGCGAGCGAAACAGATAGGGACTCTCGGCGAGCTAAAGAGATAGGGACTCTCGGCGAGCTAAACAGATAGGGACTCTCGGCGAGCTAAACAGATAGGGACTCTCGATGAGCTAAACAGATAAGGACTCTCGGCGAGCTAAACAGATAGGGACTCTCGGCGAGCTAAACAGATAGGGACTCTCGTCGAGCTAATTAGATAGGGATTCTCGGCGAGCTAATTAGATAGGGACTCTCGGCGAGCTAATTAGATAGGGAGTCTCGGCGAGCTAAACAGATAGGGAGTATCGGCGAGCTAAACAAATAGGCACTCTCGGCGAGCTAAACAGATAGGGACTCTCGGTGAGCTAAACAGATAGGGACTCTCGGCGAGCTAAACAGATAGGGACTCTCGGTGAGCTAAACAGATAGGGACTCTCGGCGAGCTAAACAGATAGGGACTCTCGGCGAGCTAAAGAGATAGGGACTATCAGCGAACTGAACAGATAGGGACTCTCGGCGAGCGAAACAGATAGGGACTCTCGGCGAGCTAAACAGATAGGGACTCTCGGCGAGCTTAACAGATAGGGACTCTCGGCGAGCTAAACAGATAGGGACTCTCGATGAGCTAAACAGATAAGGACTCTCGGCGAGCTAAACAGATAGGGACTCTCGGCGAGCTAAACAGATAGGGACTCTCGGCGAGCAAAACAGATAGGGACTCTCGTCGAGCTAATTAGATAGGGACTCTCGGCGAGCTAATTAGATAGGGACTCTCGGCGAGCTAATTAGATAGGGAGTCTCGGCGAGCTAAACAGATAGGGAGTATCGGCGAGCTAAACAGATAGGGACTCTCGGCGAGCTAAACAAATAGGCACTCTCGGCGAGCTAAACAGATAGGGACTCTCGGTGAGCTAAACAGATAGGGACTCTTGGCGAGCTAAACAGATAGGGATTCTCGGCGAGCTAAACAGATAGGGACTCTCGGCGAGCTAAACAGGTAGGGACTATCGGCGAGCTAAACAGATAGGGACTCTCGGGGAGCTAATTAGATAGGGAATCTCGGCGAGCTAATTAGATAGGGACTCTCGGCGAGCTAATTAGATAGGGACTCTCGGCGAGCTAATTAGATAGGGACTCTCGGCGAGCTAATTAGATAGTGATTCTCGGCGAGCTAAACAGATAGGGACTCTCGGCGAGCTAAACAGATAGGGACTCTGGGCGTGCTAAACAGATAGGGACTCTGGGCGAGCTAAACAGATAGGGACTCTGGGCGAGCTAAACAGATAGGGTCTCTGGGCGAGCTAAACAGATAGGGACTCTCGGCGAGCTAAACAGATAGGGACTCTCGGCGAGCTAAACAGATAGGGACTCTCGGCGAGCTAAACAGATAAAGGACTCTCGGCGAGCTAAACAGATAGGGACTCTCGGCGAGCTAAACAGATAGGGACTCTCGGCGAGCTAAGCGGATAGGGACTCTCGGCGAGCCAAACAGATAGGGACTCTCGGCGAGCTAAACAGATAGGGACTCTCGGCGAGCTAAACAGATAGGGACTCTCGGCGAGCTAAAGAGATAGGGCCTATCGGCGAGCTGAACAGATAGGGACTCTCGGCGAGCGAAACAGATAGGGACTCTCGGCGAGCGAAACAGATAGGGACTCTCGGCGAGCTAAACAGATAGGGACTCTCGGCGAGCTAAACAGATAGGGACTCTCGGCGAGCTAAACAGATAGGGACTCTCGATGAGCTAAACAGATAAGGACTCTCGGCGAGCTAAACAGATAGGGACTCTCGGCGAGCTAAACAGATAGGGACTCTCGGCGAGCTAAACAGATAGGGACTCTCGTCAAGCTAATTAGATAGGGACTCTCGGCGAGCTAATTAGATAGGGACTCTCGGCGAGCTAATTAGATAGGGAGTCTCGGCGAGCTAAACAGATAGGGAGTATCGGCGAGCTAAACAGATAGGGACTTTCGGCGAGCTAAACAAATAGGCACTCTCGGCGAGCTAAACAGATAGGGACTCTCGGTGAGCTAAACAGATAGGGACTCTCGGCGAGCTAAACAGATAGGGATTCTCGGCGAGCTAAACAGATAGGGACTCTCGGCGAGCTAAACAGGTAGGGACTCTCGGCGAGCTAAACAGATAGGGACTCTCGGCGAGCTAATTAGATAGGGACTCTCGGCGAGCTAATTAGATAGGGACTCTCGGCGAGCTAATTAGATAGGGACTCTCGGCGAGCTAATTAGATAAGGACTCTCGGCGAGCTAATTAGATAGGGACTCTCGGCGAGCTAAACAGATAGGGACTATCGGCGAGCTAAACAAATAGGGACTCTCGGCGAGCTAAACAGATAGGGACTCTCGGCGAGCTAAACAGATAGGGACTTTGGGCGAGCTAAACAGATAGGGACTCTGGGCGAGCTAAACAGATAGGGACTCTGGGCGAGCTAAACAGATAGGGACTCTGGACGAGCTAAACAGATAGGGACTCTCGGCGAGCTAAACAGATAGGGACTCTCGGCGAGCTAAACAGAGAGGGACTCTCGGTGAGCTAAACAGATAGGGACTCTCGGCGAGCTAAACAGATAGAGACTCTCGGCGAGCTAGTTAGATAGGGCCTTTGGCGAACTAATTAGAAAGGGACTATCGGCGAGCTAAACAGATAGAGACTCTCGGCGAGCTAAACAAATAGAGACTCTCGGCGAGCTAAACAAATAGGGACTCTCGGCGAGCTAAACAGATAGGGACTCTCGGCGAGCTAAACAGATAGGGACTCTCGGCGAGCTAAACAGATAGGGACTCTCGGCGAGCTGAAGAGATAGGGACTCTCGGCGAGCTAAACAGATAGGGACTCTCGGCGAGCTAAACAGATAGGGACTCTCGGCGATCTAAAGAGATAGGGACTCTCGGCGAGCTAAACAGATAGTGACTCTCAGCGAGCTAAACAGATAGGGACTCTCGGCGATCTAAACAGATAGGGACTCTCGGCGATCTAAACAGATAGGGACTCTCGGCGATCTAAACAGATAGGGACTCTCGGCGAGCTAAACAGATAGGGACTCTCGGCGAGCTAAACAGATAGGGACTCTCGGCGAGCTAAACAGGTAGGGACTCTCGGCGAGCTAAACAGGTAGGGACTCTCGGCGAGCTAAACAGATAGGGACTCTCGGCGAGCTAATTAGATAGGGACTCTCGGCGAGCTAATTAGATAGGGACTCTCGGCGAGCTAATTAGATAGGGACTCTTGGCGAGCTAATTAGATAGGGACTCTCGGCGAGCTAAACAGATAGGGACTCTCGGCGAGCTAAACAAATAGGGAATCTCGGTGAGCTAAACAAATAGGGATTCTCGTCGAGCTAAACAGATAGGGACTCTCGGCGAGCTAAACAGATAGGGACTCTCGGCGAGCTAAACAGATAGGGACTCTCGGCGAGCTAATTAGATAGGGACTCTCGGCGAACTAATTAGACAGGGACTCTTGGCGAGTTAAACAGATAGGGACTCTCGGCGAGCTAAACAGATAGGGACTCTCGGCGAGCTAAACAGATAGAAACTCTCGGCGAGCTAAACAGATAAGGGACTCTCGGCGAGCTAAACAGATAGGGACTCTCGGCGAGCTAAACAGATAGGGACTCTCGGCGAGCTTAACAGATAGGGACTCTCGGCGAGCTAAACAGATAGGGACTCTCGGCGAGCTAAACAGGTAGGGACTCTCGGCGAGCTAAACAGATAGGGACTCTCGACGAGCTAATTAGATAGGGACTCTCGGCGAGCTAATTAGATAGGGACTCTCGGTGAGCTAATTAGATAGGGACTCTCGGCGAGCTAATTAGATAGGGACTCTCGGCGAGCTAATTAGATAGGGACTCTCGGCGAGCTAATTAGATAAGGACTCTCGGCGATCTAATTAGATAGAGACTCTCAACGAGCTAATTAGATAGAGACTCTCAGAGAGCTAAACAGATAGGGACTCTCGGCGAGCTAAACAGATAGGGACTCTCGGCGAGCTAAACAGATAGGGACTCTCGGCGAGCTAAACAGATAGGGACTCTCGGCGAGCTAAACAGATAGGGACTCTCGGCGAGCTAAACAGATAGGGACTCTCGGCGAGCTAAACAGATAGGGACTCTCGGCGAGCTAAACAGATAGGGACTCTCGGAGAGCTAAACAGATAGGGACTCTCGGCGAGCTAAACAGATAGGGACTCTCGGAGAGCTAAACAGATAGGGACTCTCGGCGAGCTAAACAGATAGGGACTCTCGGCGAGCTAAACAGATAGTGACTCTCGGCGAGCTAAACAGATAGGGACTCTCGGCGAGCTAAACAGGTAGGGACTCTCGGCGAGCTAAACAGATAGGGACTCTCGGCGAGCTAATTAGATAGGGACTCTCGGCGAGCTAATTAGATAGGGACTCTCGGCGAGCTAATTAGATAGGGACTCTTGGCGAGCTAATTAGATAGGGACTCTCGGCGAGCTAAACAGATAGGGACTCTCGGCGAGCTAAACAAATAGGGAATCTCGGTGAGCTAAACAAATAGGGATTCTCGTCGAGCTAAACAGATAGGGACTCTCGGCGAGCTAAACAGATAGGGACTCTCGGCGAGCTAAACAGATAGGGACTCTCGGCGAGCTAATTAGATAGGGACTCTCGGCGAACTAATTAGACAGGGACTCTCGGCGAGTTAAACAGATAGGGACTCTCGGCGAGCTAAACAGATAGGGACTCTCGGCGAGCTAAACAGATAGAAACTCTCGGCGAGCTAAGCAGATAAGGGACTCTCGGCGAGCTAAACAGATAGGGACTCTCGGCGAGCTAAACAGATAGGGACTCTCGGCGAGCTTAACAGATAGGGACTCTCGGCGAGCTAAACAGGTAGGGACTCTCGGTGAGCTAAACAGATAGGGACTCTCGACGAGCTAATTAGATAGGGACTCTCGGCGAGCTAATTAGATAGGGACTCTCGGTGAGCTAATTAGATAGGGACTCTCGGCGAGCTAATTAGATAGGGACTCTCGGCGAGCTAATTAGATAGGGACTCTCGGCGAGCTAATTAGATAGGGACTCTCGGCGATCTAATTAGATAGAGACTCTCAACGAGCTAATTAGATAGAGACTCTCAGAGAGCTAAACAGATAGGGACTCTCGGCGAGCTAAACAGATAGGGACTCTCGGCGAGCTAAACAGATAGGGACTCTCGGCGAGCTAAACAGATAGGGACTCTCGGCGAGCTAAACAGATAGGGACTCTCGGCGAGCTAAACAGATAGGGACTCTCGGCGAGCTAAACAGATAGGGACTCTCGGCGAGCTAAACAGATAGGGACTCTCGGAGAGCTAAACAGATAGGGACTCTCGGCGAGCTAAACAGATAGGGACTCTCGGCGAGCTAAACAGATAGGGACTCTCGGCGAGCTAAACAGATAGGGACTCTCGGCGAGCTAAACAGATAGTGACTCTCGGCGAGCTAAACAGATAGTGACTCTCGGCGAGCTAAACAGATAGGGACTCTCGGCGAGCTAAACAGATAGGGACTTTCGGCGAACTAATTAGATAGGGACTCTCGGCGAGCTAAACAGATAGGGACTCTCGGCGAGCTAAACAGGTAGGGACTCTCGGCGAGCTAAACAGATAGGGACTCTCGACGAGCTAATTAGATAGGGACTCTCGGCGAGCTAATTAGATAGGGACTCTCGGCGAGCTAATTAGATAGGGACTCTCGGCGAGCTAATTAGATAGGGACTCTCGGCGAGCTAATTAGATAGGGACTCTCGGCGAGCTAATTAGATAGGGACTCTCGGCGATCTAATTAGATAGAGACTCTCAACGAGCTAATTAGATAGAGACTCTCAGAGAGCTAAACAGATAGGGACTCTCGGTGAGCTAAACAGATAGGGACTCTCGGCGAGCTAAACAGATAGGGACTCTCGGCGAGCTAAACAGATAAGGACTCTCGGCGAGCTAAACAGATAGGGACTCTCGGCGATCTAAACAGATAGGGACTCTCGGCGAGCTAAACAGATAGGGACTCTCGGCGAGCTAAACAGATAGGGACTCTCGGCGAGCTAAACAGGTAGGGACTCTCGGCGAGCTAAACAGGTAGGGACTCTCGGCGAGCTAAACAGATAGGGACTCTCGGCGAGCTAATTAGATAGGGACTCTCGGCGAGCTAATTAGATAGGGACTCTCGTCGAGCTAATTAGATAGGGACTCTTGGCGAGCTAATTAGATAGGGACTCTCAGCGAGCTAAACAGATAGGGACTCTCGGCGAGCTAAACAAATAGGGAATCTCGGTGAGCTAAACAAATAGGGATTCTCGTCGAGCTAAACAGATAGGGACTCTCGGCGAGCTAAACAGATAGGGACTCTCGGCGAGCTAAACAGATAGGGACTCTCGGCGAGCTAATTAGATAGGGACTCTCGGCGAACTAATTAGACAGGGACTCTCGGCGAGTTAAACAGATAGGGACTCTCGGCGAGCTAAACAGATAGGGACTCTCGGCGAGCTAAACAGATAGAAACTCTCGGCGAGCTAAACAGATAAGGGACTCTCGGCGAGCTAAACAGATAGGGACTCTCGGCGAGCTTAACAGATAGGGACTCTCGGCGAGCTAAACAGATAGGGACTCTCGGCGAGCTAAACAGGTAGGGACTCTCGGCGAGCTAAACAGATAGGGACTCTCGACGAGCTAATTAGATAGGGACTCTCGGCGAGCTAATTAGATAGGGACTCTCGGTGAGCTAATTAGATAGGGACTCTCGGCGAGCTAATTAGATAAGGACTCTCGGCGAGCTAATTAGATAGGGACTTTCGGCGAGCTAAACAGATAGGGACTATCGGCGAGCTAAACAAATAGGGACTCTCGGCGAGCTAAACAGATAGGGACTCTCGGCGAGCTAAACAGATAGGGACTTTGGGCGAGCTAAACAGATAGGGACTCTGGGCGAGCTAAACAGATAGGGACTCTGGGCGAGCTAAACAGATAGGGACTCTGGACGAGCTAAACAGATAGGGACTCTCGGCGAGCTAAACAGATAGGGACTCTCGGCGAGCTAAACAGAGAGGGACTCTCGGTGAGCTAAACAGATAGGGACTCTCGGCGAGCTAAACAGATAGAGACTCTCGGCGAGCTAGTTAGATAGGGCCTTTGGCGAACTAATTAGAAAGGGACTATCGGCGAGCTAAACAGATAGAGACTCTCGGCGAGCTAAACAAATAGAGACTCTCGGCGAGCTAAACAAATAGGGACTCTCGGCGAGCTAAACAGATAGGGACTCTCGGCGAGCTAAACAGATAGGGACTCTCGGCGAGCTAAACAGATAGGGACTCTCGGCGAGCTGAAGAGATAGGGACTCTCGGCGAGCTAAACAGATAGGGACTCTCGGCGAGCTAAACAGATAGGGACTCTCGGCGATCTAAAGAGATAGGGACTCTCGGCGAGCTAAACAGATAGTGACTCTCGGCGAGCTAAACAGATAGGGACTCTCGGCGATCTAAACAGATAGGGACTCTCGGCGATCTAAACAGATAGGGACTCTCGGCGATCTAAACAGATAGGGACTCTCGGCGAGCTAAACAGATAGGGACTCTCGGCGAGCTAAACAGATAGGGACTCTCGGCGAGCTAAACAGGTAGGGACTCTCGGCGAGCTAAACAGGTAGGGACTCTCGGCGAGCTAAACAGATAGGGACTCTCGGCGAGCTAATTAGATAGGGACTCTCGGCGAGCTAATTAGATAGGGACTCTCGGCGAGCTAATTAGATAGGGACTCTTGGCGAGCTAATTAGATAGGGACTCTCGGCGAGCTAAACAGATAGGGACTCTCGGCGAGCTAAACAAATAGGGAATCTCGGTGAGCTAAACAAATAGGGATTCTCGTCGAGCTAAACAGATAGGGACTCTCGGCGAGCTAAACAGATAGGGACTCTCGGCGAGCTAAACAGATAGGGACTCTCGGCGAGCTAATTAGATAGGGACTCTCGGCGAACTAATTAGACAGGGACTCTCGGCGAGTTAAACAGATAGGGACTCTCGGCGAGCTAAACAGATAGGGACTCTCGGCGAGCTAAACAGATAGAAACTCTCGGCGAGCTAAACAGATAAGGGACTCTCGGCGAGCTAAACAGATAGGGACTCTCGGCGAGCTAAACAGATAGGGACTCTCGGCGAGCTTAACAGATAGGGACTCTCGGCGAGCTAAACAGATAGGGACTCTCGGCGAGCTAAACAGGTAGGGACTCTCGGCGAGCTAAACAGATAGGGACTCTCGACGAGCTAATTAGATAGGGACTCTCGGCGAGCTAATTAGATAGGGACTCTCGGTGAGCTAATTAGATAGGGACTCTCGGCGAGCTAATTAGATAGGGACTCTCGGCGAGCTAATTAGATAGGGACTCTCGGCGAGCTAATTAGATAGGGACTCTCGGCGATCTAATTAGATAGAGACTCTCAACGAGCTAATTAGATAGAGACTCTCAGAGAGCTAAACAGATAGGGACTCTCGGCGAGCTAAACAGATAGGGACTCTCGGCGAGCTAAACAGATAGGGACTCTCGGCGAGCTAAACAGATAGGGACTCTCGGCGAGCTAAACAGATAGGGACTCTCGGCGAGCTAAACAGATAGGGACTCTCGGCGAGCTAAACAGATAGGGACTCTCGGCGAGCTAAACAGATAGGGACTCTCGGAGAGCTAAACAGATAGGGACTCTCGGCGAGCTAAACAGATAGGGACTCTCGGAGAGCTAAACAGATAGGGACTCTCGGCGAGCTAAACAGATAGGGACTCTCGGCGAGCTAAACAGATAGTGACTCTCGGCGAGCTAAACAGATAGGGACTCTCGGCGAGCTAAACAGGTAGGGACTCTCGGCGAGCTAAACAGATAGGGACTCTCGGCGAGCTAATTAGATAGGGACTCTCGGCGAGCTAATTAGATAGGGACTCTCGGCGAGCTAATTAGATAGGGACTCTTGGCGAGCTAATTAGATAGGGACTCTCGGCGAGCTAAACAGATAGGGACTCTCGGCGAGCTAAACAGATAGGGACTCTCGGCGAGCTAAACAGATAGGGACTCTCGGAGAGCTTAACAGATAGGGACTCTCGGCGAGCTAAACAGATAGGGACTCTCGGAGAGCTAAACAGATAGGGACTCTCGGCGAGCTAAACAGATAGGGACTCTCGGCGAGCCAAACAGATAGGGACTCTCGGCGAGCTAAACAGATAGGGACTCTCGGCGAGCTAAACAGATAGGGACTCTCGGCGAGCTAAAGAGATAGGGACTATCGGCGAGCTGAACAGATAGGGACTCTCGGCGAGCGAAACAGATAGGGACTCTCGGCGAGCGAAACAGATAGGGACTCTCGGCGAGCTAAACAGATAGGGACTCTCGGCGAGCTAAACAGATAGGGACTCTCGGCGAGCTAAACAGATAGGGACTCTCGATGAGCTAAACAGATAAGGACTCTCGGCGAGCTAAACAGATAGGGACTCTCGGCGAGCTAAACAGATAGGGACTCTCGGCGAGCTAAACAGATAGGGACTCTCGTCAAGCTAATTAGATAGGGACTCTCGGCGAGCTAATTAGATAGGGACTCTCGGCGAGCTAATTAGATAGGGAGTCTCGGCGAGCTAAACAGATAGGGAGTATCGGCGAGCTAAACAGATAGGGACTTTCGGCGAGCTAAACAAATAGGCACTCTCGGCGAGCTAAACAGATAGGGACTCTCGGTGAGCTAAACAGATAGGGACTCTCGGCGAGCTAAACAGATAGGGATTCTCGGCGAGCTAAACAGATAGGGACTCTCGGCGAGCTAAACAGGTAGGGACTCTCGGCGAGCTAAGCAGATAGGGACTCTCGGCGAGCTAATTAGATAGGGACTCTCGGCGAGCTAATTAGATAGGGACTCTCGGCGAGCTAATTAGATAGGGACTCTCGGCGAGCTAATTAGATAAGGACTCTCGGCGAGCTAATTAGATAGGGACTCTCGGCGAGCTAAACAGATAGGGACTCTCGGCGAGCTAAACAAATAGGGACTCTCGGCGAGCTAAACAGATAGGGACTCTCGGCGAGCTAAACAGATAGGGACTTTGGGCGAGCTAAACAGATAGGGACTCTGGGCGAGCTAAACAGATAGGGACTCTGGGCGAGCTAAACAGATAGGGACTCTGGACGAGCTAAACAGATAGGGACTCTCGGCGAGCTAAACAGAGAGGGACTCTCGGTGAGCTAAACAGATAGGGACTCTCGGCGAGCTAAACAGATAGGGACTCTCGGCGAGCTAGTTAGATAGGGCCTTTGGCGAACTAATTAGAAAGGGACTATCGGCGAGCTAAACAGATAGAGACTCTCGGCGAGCTAAACAAATAGAGACTCTCGGCGAGCTAAACAAATAGGGACTCTCGGCGAGCTAAACAGATAGGGACTCTCGGCGAGCTAAACAGATAGGGACTCTCGGCGAGCTAAACAGATAGGGACTCTCGGTGAGCTGAAGAGATAGGGACTCTCGGCGAGCTAAACAGATAGGGACTCTCGGCGAGCTAAACAGATAGGGACTCTCGGCGATCTAAAGAGATAGGGACTCTCGGCGAGCTAAACAGATAGTGACTCTCGGCGAGCTAAACAGATAGGGACTCTCGGCGATCTAAACAGATAGGGACTCTCGGCGATCTAAACAGATAGGGACTCTCGGCGATCTAAACAGATAGGGACTCTCGGCGAGCTAAACAGATAGGGACTCTCGGCGAGCTAAACAGATAGGGACTCTCGGCGAGCTAAACAGGTAGGGACTCTCGGCGAGCTAAACAGGTAGGGACTCTCGGCGAGCTAAACAGATAGGGACTCTCGGCGAGCTAATTAGATAGGGACTCTCGGCGAGCTAATTAGATAGGGACTCTCGGCGAGCTAATTAGATAGGGACTCTCGGCGAGCTAATTAGATAGGGACTCTTGGCGAGCTAATTAGATAGGGACTCTCGGCGAGCTAAACAGATAGGGACTCTCGGCGAGCTAAACAAATAGGGAATCTCGGTGAGCTAAACAAATAGGGATTCTCGTCGAGCTAAACAGATAGGGACTCTCGGCGAGCTAAACAGATAGGGACTCTCGGCGAGCTAAACAGATAGGGACTCTCGGCGAGCTAATTAGATAGGGACTCTCGGCGAACTAATTAGACAGGGACTCTCGGCGAGTTAAACAGATAGGGACTCTCAACGAGCTAAACAGATAGGGACTCTCGGCGAGCTAAACAGATAGGGACTCTCGGCGAGCTAAACAGATAGGGACTCTCGGCGAGCTTAACAGATAGGGACTCTCGGCGAGCTAAACAGATAGGGACTCTCGGCGAGCTAAACAGGTAGGGACTCTCGGCGAGCTAAACAGATAGGGACTCTCGGCGAGCTAAACAGATAGGGACTCTCGGCGAGCTAAACAGATAGGGACTCTCGGCGAGCTTAACAGATAGGGACTCTCGGCGAGCTAAACAGATAGGGACTCTCGGCGAGCTAAACAGGTAGGGACTCTCGGCGAGCTAAACAGATAGGGACTCTCGACGAGCTAATTAGATAGGGACTCTCGGCGAGCTAATTAGATAGGGACTCTCGGTGAGCTAATTAGATAGGGACTCTCGGCGAGCTAATTAGATAGGGAGTATTGGCGAGCTAATTAGATAGGGACTCTCGGCGAGCTAATTAGATAGGGACTCTCGGCGATCTAATTAGATAGAGACTCTCAACGAGCTAATTAGATAGAGACTCTCAGAGAGCTAAACAGATAGGGACTCTCGGTGAGCTAAACAGATAGGGACTCTCGGCGAGCTAAACAGATAGGGACTCTCGGCGAGCTAAACAGATAGGGACTCTCGGCGAGCTAAACAGATAGGGACTCTCGGCGAGCTAAACAGATAGGGACTCTCGGCGAGCTAAACAGATAGGGACTCTCGGCGAGCTAAACAGATAGGGACTCTCGGAGAGCTAAACAGATAGGGACTCTCGGCAAGCTAAACAGATAGGGACTCTCATAGAGCTAAACAGATAGGGACTCTCGGCGAGCTAAACAGATAGGGACTCTCGGCGAGCTAAACAGATAGTGACTCTCGGCGAGCTAAACAGATAGGGACTTTCGGCGAACTAATTAGATAGGGACTTTCGGCGAGCTAAACAGATAGGGACTCTCGGCGAGCTAAACAGATAGGGACTCTCGGCGAGCTAAACAGATAGGGACTCTCGGCGAGCTAAACAGATAAGGGACTCTCGGCGAGTTAAACAGATAGGGACTCTCGGCGAGCTAAACAGATAGGGACTCTCAGCGAGCTAAACAGATAGAAACTCTCGGCGAGCTAAACAGATAAGGGACTCTCGGCGAGCTAAACAGATAGGGACTCTCGGCGAGCTAAACAGATAGGGACTCTCGGCGAGCTTAACAGATAGGGACTCTCGGCGAGCTAAACAGATAGGGACTCTCGGCGAGCTAAACAGATAGGGACTCTCGACGAGCTAATTAGATAGGGACTCTCGGCGAGCTAATTAGATAGGGACTCTCGGTGAGCTAATTAGATAGGGACTCTCGGCGAGCTAATTAGATAGGGACTCTCGGCGAGCTAATTAGATAGGGACTCTCGGCGATCTAATTAGATAGAGACTCTCAACGAGCTAATTAGATAGAGACTCTCAGAGAGCTAAACAGATAGGGACTCTCGGCGAGCTAAACAGATAGGGACTCTCGGCGAGCTAAACAGATAGGGACTCTCGGCGAGCTAAACAGATAGGGACTCTCGGCGAGCTAAACAGATAGGGACTCTCGGCGAGCTAAACAGATAGGGACTCTCGGCGAGCTAAACAGATAGGGACTCTCGGCGAGCTAAACAGATAGGGACTCTCGGAGAGCTAAACAGATAGGGACTCTCGGCGAGCTAAACAGATAGGGACTCTCGGAGAGCTAAACAGATAGGGACTCTCGGCGAGCTAAACAGATAGGGACTCTCGGCGAGCTAAACAGATAGTGACTCTCGGCGAGCTAAACAGATAGGGACTCTCGGCGAGCTAAACAGATAGGGACTTTCGGCGAACTAATTAGATAGGGACTCTCGGCGAGCTAAACAGATAGGGACTCTCAGCGAGCTAAACAGGTAGGGACTCTCGGCGAGCTAAACAGATAGGGACTCTCGACGAGCTAAACAGATAGGGACTTTCGGCGAACTAATTAGATAGGGACTCTCGGCGAGCTAAACAGATAGGGACTCTCGGCGAGCTAAACAGATAGGGACTCTCGACGAGCTAATTAGATAGGGACTCTCGGCGAGCTAATTAGATAGGGACTCTCGGTGAGCTAATTAGATAGGGACTCTCGGCGAGCTAATTAGATAGGGACTCTCGGCGAGCTAATTAGATAGGGACTCTCGGCGAGCTAATTAGATAGGGACTCTCGGTGAGCTAATTAGATAGGGACTCTCGGCGAGCTAATTAGATAGGGACTCTCGGCGAGCTAATTAGATAGGGACTCTCGGCGAGCTAATTAGATAGGGACTCTCGGCGATCTAATTAGATAGAGACTCTCAACGAGCTAATTAGATAGAGACTCTCAGAGAGCTAAACAGATAGGGACTCTCGGTGAGCTAAACAGATAGGGACTCTCGGCGAGCTAAACAGATAGGGACTCTCGGCGAGCTAAACAGATAGGGACTCTCGGCGAGCTAAACAGATAGGGACTCTCGGCGAGCTAAACAGATAGGGACTCTCGGCGAGCTAAACAGATAGGGACTCTCGGCGAGCTAAACAGATAGGGACTCTCGGCGAGCTAAACAGATAGGGACTCTCGGCGAGCTAAACAGATAGGGACTCTCGGCGAGCTAAACAGATAGTGACTCTCGGCGAGCTAAACAGATAGTGACTCTCGGCGAGCTAAACAGATAGGGACTTTCGGCGAACTAATTAGATAGGGACTTTCGGCGAGCTAAACAGATAGGGACTCTCGGCGAGCTAAACAGATAGGGACTCTCGGCGAGCTAAACAGATAGGGACTCTCGGCGAGCTAAACAGATAAGGGACTCTCGGCGAGCTAAACAGATAGGGACTCTCGGCGAGCTAAAGAGATAGAGACTCTCGGCGAGCTAAACAGATAGGGACTCTCGGCGAGCTAAACAGATAGGGACTCTCGGCGATCTAAAGAGATAGGGAATCTCGGCGAGCTAAACAGATAGTGACTCTCGGCGAGCTAAACAGATAGGGACTCTCGGCGATCTAAACAGATAGGGACTCTCGGCGATCTAATTAGATAGGGACTCTCAACGAGCTAAACAGATAGGGACTCTCGGCGAGCTAAACAGGTAGGGACTCTCGGCGAGCTAAACAGGTAGAGACTCTCGGCGAGCTAAACAGATAGGGACTCTCGGCGAGCTAAACAGATAGGGACTCTCGGCGAGCTAGTTAGATAGGGCCTTTGGCGAACTAATTAGAAAGGGACTATCGGCGAGCTAAACAGATAGAGACTCTCGGCGAGCTAAACAAATAGAAACTCTCGGCGAGCTAAACAAATAGGGACTCTCGGCGAGCTAAACAGATAGGGACTCTCGGCGAGCTAAACAGATAGGGACTCTCGGCGAGCTAAACAGATAGGGACTCTCGGCGAGCTGAAGAGATAGGGACTCTCGGCGAGCTAAACAGATAGGGACTCTCGGCGAGCTAAACAGATAGGGACTCTCGGCGATCTAAAGAGATAGGGACTCTCGGCGAGCTAAACAGATAGTGACTCTCGGCGAGCTAAACAGATAGGGACTCTCGGCGTTCTAAACAGATAGGGACTCTCGGCGATCTAAACAGATAGGGACTCTCGGCGATCTAAACAGATAGGGACTCTCGGCGAGCTAAACAGATAGGGACTCTCGGCGAGCTAAACAGATAGGGACTCTCGGCGAGCTAAACAGGTAGGGACTCTCGGCGAGCTAAACAGGTAGGGACTCTCGGCGAGCTAAACAGATAGGGACTCTCGGCGAGCTAATTAGATAGGGACTCTCGGCGAGCTAATTAGATAGGGACTCTCGGCGAGCTAATTAGATAGGGACTCTCGGCGAGCTAAACAGATAGGGACTCTCGGCGAGCTAAACAGATAGGGACTCTCGGCGATCTAAAGAGATAGGGACTCTCGGCGAGCTAAACAGATAGTGACTCTCGGCGAGCTAAACAGATAGGGACTCTCGGCGTTCTAAACAGATAGGGACTCTCGGCGATCTAAACAGATAGGGACTCTCGGCGATCTAAACAGATAGGGACTCTCGGCGAGCTAAACAGATAGGGACTCTCGGCGAGCTAAACAGATAGGGACTCTCGGCGAGCTAAACAGGTAGGGACTCTCGGCGAGCTAAACAGGTAGGGACTCTCGGCGAGCTAAACAGATAGGGACTCTCGGCGAGCTAATTAGATAGGGACTCTCGGCGAGCTAATTAGATAGGGACTCTTGGCGAGCTAATTAGATAGGGACTCTCGGCGAGCTAAACAGATAGGGACTCTCGGCGAGCTAAACAAATAGGGAATCTCGGTGAGCTAAACAAATAGGGATTCTCGTCGAGCTAAACAGATAGGGACTCTCGGCGAGCTAAACAGATAGGGACTCTCGGCGAGCTAAACAGATAGGGACTCTCGGCGAGCTAATTAGATAGGGACTCTCGGCGAACTAATTAGACAGGGACTCTCGGCGAGTTAAACAGATAGGGACTCTCGGCGAGCTAAACAGATAGGGACTCTCGGCGAGCTAAACAGATAGAAACTCTCGGCGAGCTAAACAGATAAGGGACTCTCGGCGAGCTAAACAGATAGGGACTCTCGGCGAGCAAAACAGATAGGGACTCTCGGCGAGCTTAACAGATAGGGACTCTCGGCGAGCTAAACAGATAGTGACTCTCGGCGAGCTAAACAGATAGTGACTCTCGGCGAGCTAAACAGATAGGGACTTTCGGCGAACTAATTAGATAGGGACTTTCGGCGAGCTAAACAGATAGGGACTCTCGGCGAGCTAAACAGATAGGGACTCTCGGCGAGCTAAACAGATAGGGACTCTCGGCGAGCTAAACAGATAAGGGACTCTCGGCGAGCTAAACAGATAGGGACTCTCGGCGAGCTAAAGAGATAGAGACTCTCGGCGAGCTAAACAGATAGGGACTCTCGGCGAGCTAAACAGATAGGGACTCTCGGCGATCTAAAGAGATAGCGAATCTCGGCGAGCTAAACAGATAGTGACTCTCGGCGAGCTAAACAGATAGGGACTCTCGGCGATCTAAACAGATAGGGACTCTCGGCGATCTAATTAGATAGGGACTCTCAACGAGCTAAACAGATAGGGACTCTCGGCGAGCTAAACAGGTAGGGACTCTCGGCGAGCTAAACAGGTAGAGACTCTCGGCGAGCTAAACAGATAGGGACTCTCGGCGAGCTGAAGAGATAGGGACTCTCGGCGAGCTAAACAGATAGGGACTCTCGGCGAGCTAAACAGATAGGGACTCTCGGCGATCTAAAGAGATAGGGACTCTCGGCGAGCTAAACAGATAGTGACTCTCGGCGAGCTAAACAGATAGGGACTCTCGGCGTTCTAAACAGATAGGGACTCTCGGCGATCTAAACAGATAGGGACTCTCGGCGATCTAAACAGATAGGGACTCTCGGCGAGCTAAACAGATAGGGACTCTCGGCGAGCTAAACAGATAGGGACTCTCGGCGAGCTAAACAGGTAGGGACTCTCGGCGAGCTAAACAGGTAGGGACTCTCGGCGAGCTAAACAGATAGGGACTCTCGGCGAGCTAATTAGATAGGGACTCTCGGCGAGCTAATTAGATAGGGACTCTCGGCGAGCTAATTAGATAGGGACTCTCGGCGAGCTAAACAGATAGGGACTCTCGGCGAGCTAAACAGATAGGGACTCTCGGCGATCTAAAGAGATAGGGACTCTCGGCGAGCTAAACAGATAGTGACTCTCGGCGAGCTAAACAGATAGGGACTCTCGGCGTTCTAAACAGATAGGGACTCTCGGCGATCTAAACAGATAGGGACTCTCGGCGATCTAAACAGATAGGGACTCTCGGCGAGCTAAACAGATAGGGACTCTCGGCAAGCTAAACAGATAGGGACTCTCGGCGAGCTAAACAGGTAGGGACTCTCGGCGAGCTAAACAGGTAGGGACTCTCGGCGAGCTAAACAGATAGGGACTCTCGGCGAGCTAATTAGATAGGGACTCTCGGCGAGCTAATTAGATAGGGACTCTTGGCGAGCTAATTAGATAGGGACTCTCGGCGAGCTAAACAGATAGGGACTCTCGGCGAGCTAAACAGGTAGAGACTCTCAGCGAGCTAAACAGATAGGGACTCTCGACGAGCTAATTAGATAGGGACTCTCGGCGAGCTAATTAGATAGGGACTCTCGGTGAGCTAATTAGATAGGGACTCTCGGCGAGCTAATTAGATAGGGACTCTCGGCGAGCTAATTAGATAAGGACTCTCGGCGAGCTAATTAGATAGGGACTCTCGGCGATCTAATTAGATAGAGACTCTCAACGAGCTAATTAGATAGAGACTCTCAGAGAGCTAAACAGATAGGGACTCTCGGTGAGCTAAACAGATAGGGACTCTCGGCGAGCTAAACAGATAGGGACTCTCGGCGAGCTAAACAGATAGGGACTCTCGGCGAGCTAAACAGATAGGGACTCTCAGAGAGCTAAACAGATAGGGACTCTCGGAGAGCTAAACAGATAGGGACTCTCGACGAGCTAAACAGATAGGGACTCTCATAGAGCTAAACAGATAGGGACTCTCGGCGAGCTAAACAGATAGGGACTCTCGGCGAGCTAAACAGATAGTGACTCTCGGCGAGCTAAACAGATAGGGACTTTCGGCGAACTAATTAGATAGGGACTTTCGGCGAGCTAAACAGATAGGGACTCTCGGCGAGCTAAACAGATAGGGACTCTCGGCGAGCTAAACAGATAGGGACTCTCGGCGAGCTAAACAGATAAGGGACTCTCGGCGAGTTAAACAGATAGGGACTCTCGGCGAGCTAAACAGATAGGGACTCTCAGCGAGCTAAACAGATAGAAACTCTCGGCGAGCTAAACAGATAAGGGACTCTCGGCGAGCTAAACAGATAGGGACTCTCGGCGAGCTAAACAGATAGGGACTCTCGGCGAGCTTAACAGATAGGGACTCTCGGCGAGCTAAACAGATAGGGACTCTCGGCGAGCTAAACAGGTAGGGACTCTCGGCGAGCTAAACAGATAGGGACTCTCGACGAGCTAATTAGATAGGGACTCTCGGCGAGCTAATTAGATAGGGACTCTCGGTGAGCTAATTAGATAGGGACTCTCGGCGAGCTAATTAGATAGGGACTCTCGGCGAGCTAATTAGATAGGGACTCTCGGCGAGCTAATTAGATAGGGACTCTCAACGAGCTAATTAGATAGAGACTCTCAGAGAGCTAAACAGATAGGGACTCTCGGCGAGCTAAACAGATAGGGACTCTCGGCGAGCTAAACAGATAGGGACTCTCGGCGAGCTAAACAGATAGGGACTCTCGGCGAGCTAAACAGATAGGGACTATCGGCGAGCTAAACAGATAGGGACTCTCGGCGAGCTAAACAGATAGGGACTCTCGGCGAGCTAAACAGATAGGGACTCTCGGCGAGCTAAACAGATAGGGACTCTCGGAGAGCTAAACAGATAGGGACTCTCGGCGAGCTAAACAGATAGGGACTCTCGGAGAGCTAAACAGATAGGGACTCTCGGCGAGCTAAACAGATAGGGACTCTCGGCGAGCTAAACAGATAGTGACTCTCGGCGAGCTAAACAGATAGGGACTCTCGGCGAGCTAAACAGATAGGGACTTTCGGCGAACTAATTAGATAGGGACTCTCGGCGAGCTAAACAGATAGGGACTCTCGGCGAGCTAAACAGGTAGGGACTCTCGGCGAGCTAAACAGATAGGGACTCTCGACGAGCTAATTAGATAGGGACTCTCGGCGAGCTAATTAGATAGGGACTCTCGGTGAGCTAATTAGATAGGGACTCTCGGCGAGCTAATTAGATAGGGACTCTCGGCGAGCTAATTAGATAGGGACTCTCGGCGAGCTAATTAGATAGGGACTCTCGGCGATCTAATTAGATAGAGACTCTCAACGAGCTAATTAGATAGAGACTCTCAGAGAGCTAAACAGATAGGGACTCTCGGTGAGCTAAACAGATAGGGACTCTCGGCGAGCTAAACAGATAGGGACTCTCGGCGAGCTAAACAGATAGGGACTCTCGGCGAGCTAAACAGATAGGGACTCTCGGCGAGCTAAACAGATAGGGACTCTCGGCGAGCTAAACAGATAGGGACTCTCGGCGAGCTAAACAGATAGGGACTCTCGGAGAGCTAAACAGATAGGGACTCTCGGCGAGCTAAACAGATAGGGACTCTCATAGAGCTAAACAGATAGGGACTCTCGGCGAGCTAAACAGATAGGGACTCTCGGCGAGCTAAACAGATAGTGACTCTCGGCGAGCTAAACAGATAGGGACTTTCGGCGAACTAATTAAATAGGGACTTTCGGCGAGCTAAACAGATAGGGACTCTCGGCGAGCTAAACAGATAGGGACTCTCGGCGAGCTAAACAGATAGGGACTCTCGGCGAGCTAAACAGATAAGGGACTCTCGGCGAGCTAAACAGATAGGGACTCTCGGCGAGCTAAAGAGATAGAGACTCTCGGCGAGCTAAACAGATAGGGACTCTCGGCGAGCTAAACAGATAGGGACTCTCGGCGATCTAAAGAGATAGGGAATCTCGGCGAGCTAAACAGATAGTGACTCTCGGCGAGCTAAACAGATAGGGACTCTCGGCGATCTAAACAGATAGGGACTCTCGGCGATCTAATTAGATAGGGACTCTCAACGAGCTAAACAGATAGGGACTCTCGGCGAGCTAAACAGGTAGGGACTCTCGGCGAGCTAAACAGGTAGAGACTCTCGGCGAGCTAAACAGATAGGGACTCTCGGCGAGCTAAACAGATAGGGACTCTCGGCGAGCTAAACAGATAGGGACTCTCGGCGAACTAATTAGATAGGGACTCTCGGCGAGTTAAACAGATAGG
Source organism: Ariolimax columbianus (assembly GCA_036924085.1). NCBI lineage: Eukaryota > Metazoa > Mollusca > Gastropoda > Stylommatophora > Arionidae > Ariolimax > Ariolimax columbianus. Next base: position 29,569,878 of record JAVGWX010000022.1, on the reverse strand, counting down.
GACTCTCGGCGAGCTAAACAGATAGGGACTCTCGGCGAGCTAAACAGATAGAAACTCTCGGCGAGCTAAACAGATAAGGGACTCTCGGCGAGCTAAACAGATAGGGACTCTCGGCGAGCTAAACAGATAGGGACTCTCGGCGAGCTAAACAGATAGGGACTCTCGGAGAGCTAAACAGATAGGGACTCTCGGCGAGCTAAACAGATAGGGACTCTCATAGAGCTAAACAGATAGGGACTCTCGGCGAGCTAAACAGATAGGGACTCTCAGCGAGCTAAACAGATAGAAACTCTCGGCGAGCTAAACAGATAAGGGACTCTCGGCGAGCTAAACAGATAGGGACTCTCGGCGAGCTAAACAGATAGGGACTCTCGGCGAGCTTAACAGATAGGGACTCTCGGCGAGCTAAACAGATAAGGGACTCTCGGCGAGCTAAACAGATAGGGACTCTCGGCGAGCTAAACAGATAGGGACACTCGGCGAGCTAAACAGATAGGGACTCTCGGCGAGCTAAACAGATAGGGACTCTCGGCGAGCTAAACAGATAGGGACTCTCGGCGAGCTAAACAGATAGTGACTCTCGGCGAGCTAAACAGATAGGGACTCTCGGCGAGCTAAACAGATAGGGACTTTCGGCGAACTAATTAGATAGGGACTCTCGGCGAGCTAAACAGATAGGGACTCTCGGCGAGCTAAACAGGTAGGGACTCTCGGCGAGCTAAACAGATAGGGACTCTCGACGAGCTAATTAGATAGGGACTCTCGGCGAGCTAATTAGATAGGGACTCTCGGTGAGCTAATTAGATAGGGACTCTCGGCGAGCTAATTAGATAGGGACTCTCGGCGAGCTAATTAGATAGGGACTCTCGGCGAGCTAATTAGATAGGGACTCTCGGCGATCTAATTAGATAGAGACTCTCAACGAGCTAATTAGATAGAGACTCTCAGAGAGCTAAACAGATAGGGACTCTCGGTGAGCTAAACAGATAGGGACTCTCGGCGAGCTAAACAGATAGGGACTCTCGGCGAGCTAAACAGATAGGGACTCTCGGCGAGCTAAACAGATAGGGACTCTCGGCGAGCTAAACAGATAGGGACTCTCGGCGAGCTAAACAGATAGGGACTCTCGGCGAGCTAAACAGATAGGGACTCTCGGAGAGCTAAACAGATAGGGACTCTCGGCGAGCTAAACAGATAGGGACTCTCGGCGAGCTAAACAGATAGGGACTCTCGGCGAGCTAAACAGATAGGGACTCTCGGCGAGCTAAACAGATAGTGACTCTCGGCGAGCTAAACAGATAGGGACTTTCGGCGAACTAATTAGATAGGGACTTTCGGCGAGCTAAACAGATAGGGACTCTCGGCGAGCTAAACAGATAGGGACTCTCGGCGAGCTAAACAGATAGGGACTCTCGGCGAGCTAAACAGATAAGGGACTCTCGGCGAGCTAAACAGATAGGGACTCTCGGCGAGCTAAAGAGATAGAGACTCTCGGCGAGCTAAACAGATAGGGACTCTCGGCGAGCTAAACAGATAGGGACTCTCGGCGATCTAAAGAGATAGGGAATCTCGGCGAGCTAAACAGATAGTGACTCTCGGCGAGCTAAACAGATAGGGACTCTCGGCGATCTAAACAGATAGGGACTCTCGGCGATCTAATTAGATAGGGACTCTCAACGAGCTAAACAGATAGGGACTCTCGGCGAGCTAAACAGGTAGGGACTCTCGGCGAGCTAAACAGGTAGAGACTCTCGGCGAGCTAAACAGATAGGGACTCTCGGCGAGCTAAACAGATAGGGACTCTCGGCGAGCTAAACAGATAGGGACTCTCGGCGAACTAATTAGATAGGGACTCTCGGCGAGTTAAACAGATAGGGACTCTCGGCGAGCTAAACAGATAGGGACTCTCGGCGAGCTAAACAGATAGAAACTCTCGGCGAGCTAAACAGATAAGGGACTCTCGGCGAGCTAAACAGATAGGGACTCTCGGCGAGCTAAACAGATAGGGACTCTCGGCGAGCTAAACAGATAGGGACTCTCGGAGAGCTAAACAGATAGGGACTCTCGGCGAGCTAAACAGATAGGGACTCTCATAGAGCTAAACAGATAGGGACTCTCGGCGAGCTAAACAGATAGGGACTCTCAGCGAGCTAAACAGATAGAAACTCTCGGCGAGCTAAACAGATAAGGGACTCTCGGCGAGCTAAACAGATAGGGACTCTCGGCGAGCTAAACAGATAGGGACTCTCGGCGAGCTTAACAGATAGGGACTCTCGGCGAGCTAAACAGATAAGGGACTCTCGGCGAGCTAAACAGATAGGGACTCTCGGCGAGCTAAACAGATAGGGACACTCGGCGAGCTAAACAGATAGGGACTCTCGGCGATCTAAAGAGATAGGGACTCTCGGCGAGCTAAACAGATACTGACTCTCGGCGAGCTAAACAGATAGGGACTCTCGGCGATCTAAACAGATAGGGACTCTCATCGATCTAAACAGATAGGGACTCTCAGAGCTAAACAGATAGGGACTCTCGGCGAGCTAAACAGATAGGGACTCTCGGCTAGCTAATTAGATAGGGACTCTCGGCGAGCTAATTAGATAGGGACTCTCGGCGAGCTAATTAGATAAGGACTCTCGGCGAGCTAAACAGGTAGGGACTCTCGGCGAGCTAAACAGATAGGGACTCTCGGCGAACTAAACAGATAGGAACTCTCGGCGAGCTAAACAGATAGAGACTCTCGGCGAGCTAAACAGATAGGGACTCTCGGCGAGCTAAACAGATAGGGACTCTCGGCGAGCTAAACAGATAGGGAATCTCGGCGAGCTAAACAGATAGGGACTCTCGGCGATCTAAACAGATAGGGACTCTCGGCGAGCTAAACAGATAGTGACTCTCGGCGAGCTAAACAGATAGGGACTCTCGGCGATCTAAACAGATAGGGACTCTCGGCGATCTAAACAGATAGGGACTCTCGGCGAGCTAAACAGATAGGGACTCTCGGCGAGCTAAACAGATAGGGACTCTCGGCGAGCTAAACAGATAGGGACTCTCATAGAGCTAAACAGATAGGGACTCTCGGCGAGCTAAACAGATAGGGACTCTCGGCGAGCTAAACAGATAGTGACTCTCGGCGAGCTAAACAGATAGGGACTTTCAGCGAACTAATTAGATAGGGACTTTCGGCGAGCTAAACAGATAGGGACTCTCGGCGAGCTAAACAGATAGGGACTCTCGGCGAGCTAAACAGATAGGGACTCTCGGCGAGCTAAACAGATAAGGGACTCTCGGCAAGCTAAACAGATAGGGACTCTCGGCGAGCTAAAGAGATAGAGACTCTCGGCGAGCTAAACAGATAGGGACTCTCGGCGAGCTAAACAGATAGGGACTCTCGGCGATCTAAAGAGATAGGGAATCTCGGCGAGCTAAACAGATAGTGACTCTCGGCGAGCTAAACAGATAGGGACTCTCGGCGATCTAAACAGATAGGGACTCTCGGCGATCTAATTAGATAGGGACTCTCAACGAGCTAAACAGATAGGGACTCTCGGCGAGCTAAACAGGTAGGGACTCTCGGCGAGCTAAACAGGTAGAGACTCTCGGCGAGCTAAACAGATAGGGACTCTCGGCGAGCTAAACAGATAGGGACTCTCGGCGAGCTAAACAGATAGGGACTCTCGGCGAACTAATTAGATAGGGACTCTCGGCGAGTTAAACAGATAGGGACTCTCGGCGAGCTAAACAGATAGGGACTCTCGGCGAGCTAAACAGATAGAAACTCTCGGCGAGCTAAACAGATAAGGGACTCTCGGCGAGCTAAACAGATAGGGACTCTCGGCGAGCTAAACAGATAGGGACTCTCGGCGAGCTAAACAGATAGGGACTCTCGGAGAGCTAAACAGATAGGGACTCTCGGCGAGCTAAACAGATAGGGACTCTCATAGAGCTAAACAGATAGGGACTCTCGGCGAGCTAAACAGATAGGGACTCTCAGCGAGCTAAACAGATAGAAACTCTCGGCGAGCTAAACAGATAAGGGACTCTCGGCGAGCTAAACAGATAGGGACTCTCGGCGAGCTAAACAGATAGGGACTCTCGGCGAGCTTAACAGATAGGGACTCTCGGCGAGCTAAACAGATAAGGGACTCTCGGCGAGCTAAACAGATAGGGACTCTCGGCGAGCTAAACAGATAGGGACACTCGGCGAGCTAAACAGATAGGGACTCTCGGCGATCTAAAGAGATAGGGACTCTCGGCGAGCTAAACAGATACTGACTCTCGGCGAGCTAAACAGATAGGGACTCTCGGCGATCTAAACAGATAGGGACTCTCATCGATCTAAACAGATAGGGACTCTCAGAGCTAAACAGATAGGGACTCTCGGCGAGCTAAACAGATAGGGACTCTCGGCTAGCTAATTAGATAGGGACTCTCGGCGAGCTAATTAGATAGGGACTCTCGGCGAGCTAATTAGATAAGGACTCTCGGCGAGCTAAACAGGTAGGGACTCTCGGCGAGCTAAACAGATAGGGACTCTCGGCGAACTAAACAGATAGGAACTCTCGGCGAGCTAAACAGATAGAGACTCTCGGCGAGCTAAACAGATAGGGACTCTCGGCGAGCTAAACAGATAGGGACTCTCGGCGAGCTAAACAGATAGGGAATCTCGGCGAGCTAAACAGATAGGGACTCTCGGCGATCTAAACAGATAGGGACTCTCGGCGAGCTAAACAGATAGTGACTCTCGGCGAGCTAAACAGATAGTGACTCTCGGCGAGCTAAACAGATAGGGACTCTCGGCGATCTAAACAGATAGGGACTCTCGGCGAGCTAAACAGATAGGGACTCTCGGCGAGCTAAACAGATAGTGACTCTCGGCGAGCTAAACAGATAGGGACTTTCGACGAACTAATTAGATAGGGACTTTCGGCGAGCTAAACAGATAGGGACTCTCGGCGAGCTAAACAGATAGGGACTCTCGGCGAGCTAAACAGATAGGGACTCTCGGCGAGCTAAACAGATAAGGGACTCTCGGCGAGCTAAACAGATAGGGACTCTCGGCGAGCTAAAGAGATAGAGACTCTCGGCGAGCTAAACAGATAGGGACTCTCGGCGAGCTAAACAGATAGGGACTCTCGGCGAGCTAAACAGGTAGGGACTCTCGGCGAGCTAAACAGGTAGAGACTCTCGGCGAGCTAAACAGATAGGGACTCTCGGCGAGCTAAACAGATAGGGACTCTCGGCGAGCTAAACAGATAGGGACTCTCGGCGAACTAATTAGATAGGGACTCTCGGCGAGTTAAACAGATAGGGACTCTCGGCGAGCTAAACAGATAGGGACTCTCGGCGAGCTAAACAGATAGAAACTCTCGGCGAGCTAAACAGATAAGGGACTCTCGGCGAGCTAAACAGATAGGGACTCTCGGCGAGCTAAACAGATAGGGACTCTCGGCGAGCTAAACAGATAGGGACTCTCGGAGAGCTAAACAGATAGGGACTCTCGGCGAGCTAAACAGATAGGGACTCTCATAGAGCTAAACAGATAGGGACTCTCGGCGAGCTAAACAGATAGGGACTCTCAGCGAGCTAAACAGATAGAAACTCTCGGCGAGCTAAACAGATAGAAACTCTCGGCGAGCTAAACAGATAGGGACTCTCGGCGATCTAAACAGATAGGGACTCTCGGCGAGCTAAACAGATAGTGACTCTCGGCGAGCTAAACAGATAGGGACTCTCGGCGATCTAAACAGATAGGGACTCTCGGCGATCTAAACAGATAGGGACTCTCGGCGAGCTAAACAGATAGGGACTCTCAGCGAGCTAAACAGATAGGGACTCTCGGCGAGCTAAACAGATAGGGACTCTCATAGAGCTAAACAGATAGGGACTCTCGGCGAGCTAAACAGATAGGGACTCTCGGCGAGCTAAACAGATAGTGACTCTCGGCGAGCTAAACAGATAGGGACTTTCAGCGAACTAATTAGATAGGGACTTTCGGCGAGCTAAACAGATAGGGACTCTCGGCGAGCTAAACAGATAGGGACTCTCGGCGAGCTAAACAGATAGGGACTCTCGGCGAGCTAAACAGATAAGGGACTCTCGGCGAGCTAAACAGATAGGGACTCTCGGCGAGCTAAAGAGATAGAGACTCTCGGCGAGCTAAACAGATAGGGACTCTCGGCGAGCTAAACAGATAGGGACTCTCGGCGATCTAAAGAGATAGGGAATCTCGGCGAGCTAAACAGATAGTGACTCTCGGCGAGCTAAACAGATAGGGACTCTCGGCGATCTAAACAGATAGGGACTCTCGGCGATCTAATTAGATAGGGACTCTCAACGAGCTAAACAGATAGGGACTCTCGGCGAGCTAAACAGGTAGGGACTCTCGGCGAGCTAAACAGGTAGAGACTCTCGGCGAGCTAAACAGATAGGGACTCTCGGCGAGCTAAACAGATAGGGACTCTCGGCGAGCTAAACAGATAGGGACTCTCGGCGAACTAATTAGATAGGGACTCTCGGCGAGTTAAACAGATAGGGACTCTCGGCGAGCTAAACAGATAGGGACTCTCGGCGAGCTAAACAGATAGAAACTCTCAGCGAGCTAAACAGATAAGGGACTCTCGGCGAGCTAAACAGATAGGGACTCTCGGCGAGCTAAACAGATAGGGACTCTCGGCGAGCTAAACAGATAGGGACTCTCGGAGAGCTAAACAGATAGGGACTCTCGGCGAGCTAAACAGATAGGGACTCTCATAGAGCTAAACAGATAGGGACTCTCGGCGAGCTAAACAGATAGGGACTCTCAGCGAGCTAAACAGATAGAAACTCTCGGCGAGCTAAACAGATAAGGGACTCTCAGCGAGCTAAACAGATAGGGACTCTCGGCGAGCTAAACAGATAGGGACTCTCGGCGAGCTTAACAGATAGGGACTCTCGGCGAGCTAAACAGATAAGGGACTCTCGGCGAGCTAAACAGATAGGGACTCTCGGCGAGCTAAACAGATAGGGACACTCGGCGAGCTAAACAGATAGGGACTCTCGGCGATCTAAAGAGATAGGGACTCTCGGCGAGCTAAACAGATACTGACTCTCGGCGAGCTAAACAGATAGGGACTCTCGGCGATCTAAACAGATAGGGACTCTCATCGATCTAAACAGATAGGGACTCTCAGAGCTAAACAGATAGGGACTCTCGGCGAGCTAAACAGATAGGGACTCTCGGCTAGCTAATTAGATAGGGACTCTCGGCGAGCTATTTAGATAGGGACTCTCGGCGAGCTAATTAGATAAGGACTCTCGGCGAGCTAAACAGGTAGGGACTCTCGGCGAGCTAAACAGATAGGGACTCTCGGCGAACTAAACAGATAGGAACTCTCGGCGAGCTAAACAGATAGAGACTCTCGGCGAGCTAAACAGATAGGGACTCTCGGCGAGCTAAACAGATAGGGACTCTCGGCGAGCTAAACAGATAGGGAATCTCGGCGAGCTAAACAGATAGGGACTCTCGGCGATCTAAACAGATAGGGACTCTCGGCGAGCTAAACAGATAGTGACTCTCGGCGAGCTAAACAGATAGTGACTCTCGGCGAGCTAAACAGATAGGGACTCTCGGCGATCTAAACAGATAGTGACTCTCGGCGAGCTAAACAGATAGGGACTCTCGGCGAGCTAAACAGATAGTGACTCTCGGCGAGCTAAACAGATAGGGACTTTCGGCGAACTAATTAGATAGGGACTTTCGGCGAGCTAAACAGATAGGGACTCTCGGCGAGCTAAACAGATAGGGACTCTCGGCGAGCTAAACAGATAGGGACTCTCGGCGAGCTAAACAGATAAGGGACTCTCGGCGAGCTAAACAGATAGGGACTCTCGGCGAGCTAAAGAGATAGAGACTCTCGGCGAGCTAAACAGATAGGGACTCTCGGCGAGCTAAACAGATAGGGACTCTCGGCGATCTAAAGAGATAGGGAATCTCGGCGAGCTAAACAGATAGTGACTCTCGGCGAGCTAAACAGATAGGGACTCTCGGCGATCTAAACAGATAGGGACTCTCGGCGATCTAATTAGATAGGGACTCTCAACGAGCTAAACAGATAGGGACTCTCGGCGAGCTAAACAGGTAGGGACTCTCGGCGAGCTAAACAGGTAGAGACTCTCGGCGAGCTAAACAGATAGGGACTCTCGGCGAGCTAAACAGATAGGGATTCTCGGCGAGCTAAACAGATAGGGACTCTCGGCGAACTAATTAGATAGGGACTCTCGGCGAGTTAAACAGATAGGGACTCTCGGCGAGCTAAACAGAAAGGGACTCTCGGCGAGCTAAACAGATAGAAACTCTCGGCGAGCTAAACAGATAAGGGACTCTCGGCGAGCTAAACAGATAGGGACTCTCGGCGAGCTAAACAGATAGGGACTCTCGGCGAGCTAAACAGATAGGGACTCTCGCAGAGCTAAACAGATAGGGACTCTCGGCGAGCTAAACAGATAGGGACTCTCATAGAGCTAAACAGATAGGGACTCTCGGCGAGCTAAACAGATAGGGACTCTCAGCGAGCTAAACAGATAGAAACTCTCGGCGAGCTAAACAGATAAGGGACTCTCGGCGAGCTAAACAGATAGGGACTCTCGGCGAGCTAAACAGATAGGGACTCTCGGCGAGCTTAACAGATAGGGACTCTCGGCGAGCTAAACAGATAAGGGACTCTCGGCGAGCTAAACAGATAGGGACTCTCGGCGAGCTAAACAGATAGGGACACTCGGCGAGCTAAACAGATAGGGACTCTCGGCGATCTAAAGAGATAGGGACTCTCGGCGAGCTAAACAGATACTGACTCTCGGCGAGCTAAACAGATAGGGACTCTCGGCGATCTAAACAGATAGGGACTCTCATCGATCTAAACAGATAGGGACTCTCAGAGCTAAACAGATAGGGACTCTCGGCGAGCTAAACAGATAGGGACTCTCGGCTAGCTAATTAGATAGGGACTCTCGGCGAGCTAATTAGATAGGGACTCTCGGCGAGCTAATTAGATAAGGACTCTCGGCGAGCTAAACAGGTAGGGACTCTCGGCGAGCTAAACAGATAGGGACTCTCGGCGAACTAAACAGATAGGAACTCTCGGCGAGCTAAACAGATAGAGACTCTCGGCGAGCTAAACAGATAGGGACTCTCGGCGAGCTAAACAGATAGGGACTCTCGGCGAGCTAAACAGATAGGGAATCTCGGCGAGCTAAACAGATAGGGACTCTCGGCGATCTAAACAGATAGGGACTCTCGGCGAGCTAAACAGATAGTGACTCTCGGCGAGCTAAACAGATAGTGACTCTCGGCGAGCTAAACAGATAGGGACTCTCGGCGATCTAAACAGATAGGGACTCTCGGCGATCTAAACAGATAGGGACTCTCGGCGAGCTAAACAGATAGGGACTCTCGGCGAGCTAAACAGATAGGGACTCTCGGCGAGCTAAACAGGTAGGGACTCTCGGCGAGCTAAACAGGTAGGGACTCTCGGCGAGCTAAACAGATAGGGACTCTCGGCGAGCTAATTAGATAGGGACTCTCGGCGAGCTAATTAGATAGGGACTCTCGGCGAGCTAATTAGATAGGGATTCTCGGCGAGCTAATTAGATAGGGACTCTTGGCGAGCTAATTAGATAGGGACTCTCGGCGAGCTAAACAGATAGGGACTCTCGGCGAGCTAAACAAATAGGGAATCTCGGTGAGCTAAACAAATAGGGATTCTCGTCGAGCTAAACAGATAGGGACTCTCGGCGAGCTAAACAGATAGGGACTCTCGGCGAGCTAAACAGATAGGGACTCTCGGCGAGCTAATTAGATAGGGACTCTCGGCGAACTAATTAGACAGGGACTCTCGGCGAGTTAAACAGATAGGGACTCTCGGCGAGCTAAACAGATAGGGACTCTCGGCGAGCTAAACAGATAGAAACTCTCGGCGAGCTAAACAGATAAGGGACTCTCGGCGAGCTAAACAGATAGGGACTCTCGGCGAGCTAAACAGATAGGGACTCTCGGCGAGCTTAACAGATAGGGACTCTCGGCGAGCTAAACAGATAGGGACTCTCGGCGAGCTAAACAGGTAGGGACTCTCGGCGAGCTAAACAGATAGGGACTCTCGACGAGCTAATTAGATAGGGACTCTCGGCGAGCTAATTAGATAGGGACTCTCGGTGAGCTAATTAGATAGGGACTCTCGGCGAGCTAATTAGATAGGGACTCTCGGCGAGCTAATTAGATAGGGACTCTCGGCGAGCTAATTAGATAGGGACTCTCGGCGATCTAATTAGATAGAGACTCTCAAGGAGCTAATTAGATAGAGACTCTCAGAGAGCTAAACAGATAGGGACTCTCGGCGAGCTAAACAGATAGGGACTCTCGGCGAGCTAAACAGATAGGGACTCTCGGCGAGCTAAACAGATAGGGACTCTCGGCGAGCTAAACAGATAGGGACTCTCGGAGAGCTAAACAGATAGGGACTCTCGGCGAGCTAAACAGATAGGGACTCTCATAGAGCTAAACAGATAGGGACTCTCGGCGAGCTAAACAGATAGGGACTCTCAGCGAGCTAAACAGATAGAAACTCTCGGCGAGCTAAACAGATAAGGGACTCTCGGCGAGCTAAACAGATAGGGACTCTCGGCGAGCTAAACAGATAGGGACTCTCGGCGAGCTTAACAGATAGGGACTCTCGGCGAGCTAAACAGATAAGGGACTCTCGGCGAGCTAAACAGATAGGGACTCTCGGCGAGCTAAACAGATAGGGACACTCGGCGAGCTAAACAGATAGGGACTCTCGGCGATCTAAAGAGATAGGGACTCTCGGCGAGCTAAACAGATACTGACTCTCGGCGAGCTAAACAGATAGGGACTCTCGGCGATCTAAACAGATAGGGACTCTCATCGATCTAAACAGATAGGGACTCTCAGAGCTAAACAGATAGGGACTCTCGGCGAGCTAAACAGATAGGGACTCTCGGCGAGCTAAACAGATAAGGGACTCTCGGCGAGCTAAACAGATAGGGACTCTCGGCGAGCTAAAGAGATAGAGACTCTCGGCGAGCTAAACAGATAGGGACTCTCGGCGAGCTAAACAGATAGGGACTCTCGGCGATCTAAAGAGATAGGGAATCTCGGCGAGCTAAACAGATAGTGACTCTCGGCGAGCTAAACAGATAGGGACTCTCGGCGATCTAAACAGATAGGGACTCTCGGCGATCTAATTAGATAGGGACTCTCAACGAGCTAAACAGATAGGGACTCTCGGCGAGCTAAACAGGTAGGGACTCTCGGCGAGCTAAACAGGTAGAGACTCTCGGCGAGCTAAACAGATAGGGACTCTCGGCGAGCTAAACAGATAGGGACTCTCGGCGAGCTAAACAGATAGGGACTCTCGGCGAACTAATTAGATAGGGACTCTCGGCGAGTTAAACAGATAGGGACTCTCGGCGAGCTAAACAGATAGGGACTCTCGGCGAGCTAAACAGATAGAAACTCTCGGCGAGCTAAACAGATAAGGGACTCTCGGCGAGCTAAACAGATAGGGACTCTCGGCGAGCTAAACAGATAGGGACTCTCGGCGAGCTAAACAGATAGGGACTCTCGGAGAGCTAAACAGATAGGGACTCTCGGCGAGCTAAACAGATAGGGACTCTCATAGAGCTAAACAGATAGGGACTCTCGGCGAGCTAAACAGATAGGGACTCTCAGCGAGCTAAACAGATAGAAACTCTCGGCGAGCTAAACAGATAAGGGACTCTCGGCGAGCTAAACAGATAGGGACTCTCGGCGAGCTAAACAGATAGGGACTCTCGGCGAGCTTAACAGATAGGGACTCTCGGCGAGCTAAACAGATAAGGGACTCTCGGCGAGCTAAACAGATAGGGACTCTCGGCGAGCTAAACAGATAGGGACACTCGGCGAGCTAAACAGATAGGGACTCTCGGCGATCTAAAGAGATAGGGACTCTCGGCGAGCTAAACAGATACTGACTCTCGGCGAGCTAAACAGATAGGGACTCTCGGCGATCTAAACAGATAGGGACTCTCATCGATCTAAACAGATAGGGACTCTCAGAGCTAAACAGATAGGGACTCTCGGCGAGCTAAACAGATAGGGACTCTCGGCTAGCTAATTAGATAGGGACTCTCGGCGAGCTAATTAGATAGGGACTCTCGGCGAGCTAATTAGATAAGGACTCTCGGCGAGCTAAACAGGTAGGGACTCTCGGCGAGCTAAACAGATAGGGACTCTCGGCGAACTAAACAGATAGGAACTCTCGGCGAGCTAAACAGATAGAGACTCTCGGCGAGCTAAACAGATAGGGACTCTCGGCGAGCTAAACAGATAGGGACTCTCGGCGAGCTAAACAGATAGGGAATCTCGGCGAGCTAAACAGATAGGGACTCTCGGCGATCTAAACAGATAGGGACTCTCGGCGAGCTAAACAGATAGTGACTCTCGGCGAGCTAAACAGATAGTGACTCTCGGCGAGCTAAACAGATAGGGACTCTCGGCGATGTAAACAGATAGTGACTCTCGGCGAGCTAAACAGATAGGGACTCTCGGCGAGCTAAACAGATAGTGACTCTCGGCGAGCTAAACAGATAGGGACTTTCGGCGAACTAATTAGATAGGGACTTTCGGCGAGCTAAACAGATAGGGACTCTCGGCGAGCTAAACAGATAGGGACTCTCGGCGAGCTAAACAGATAGGGACTCTCGGCGAGCTAAACAGATAAGGGACTCTCGGCGAGCTAAACAGATAGGGACTCTCGGCGAGCTAAACAGATAGGGACTCTCGGCGAGCTAAACAGATAGGGACTCTCGGAGAGCTAAACAGATAGGGACTCTCGGCGAGCTAAACAGATAGGGACTCTCGGCGAGCTAAACAGATAGGGACTCTCGGCGAGCTAAACAGATAGGGACTCTCAGCGAGCTAAACAGATAGAAACTCTCGGCGAGCTAAACAGATAAGGGACTCTCGGCGAGCTAAACAGATAGGGACTCTCGGCGAGCTAAACAGATAGGGACTCTCGGCGAGCTTAACAGATAGGGACTCTCGGCGAGCTAAACAGATAAGGGACTCTCGGCGAGCTAAACAGATAGGGACTCTCGGCGAGCTAAACAGATAGGGACACTCGGCGAGCTAAACAGATAGGGACTCTCGGCGATCTAAAGAGATAGGGACTCTCGGCGAGCTAAACAGATACTGACTCTCGGCGAGCTAAACAGATAGGGACTCTCGGCGATCTAAACAGATAGGGACTCTCATCGATCTAAACAGATAGGGACTCTCAGAGCTAAACAGATAGGGACTCTCGGCGAGCTAAACAGATAGGGACTCTCGGCTAGCTAATTAGATAGGGACTCTCGGCGAGCTAATTAGATAGGGACTCTCGGCGAGCTAATTAGATAAGGACTCTCGGCGAGCTAAACAGGTAGGGACTCTCGGCGAGCTAAACAGATAGGGACTCTCGGCGAACTAAACAGATAGGAACTCTCGGCGAGCTAAACAGATAGAGACTCTCGGCGAGCTAAACAGATAGGGACTCTCGGCGAGCTAAACAGATAGGGACTCTCGGCGAGCTAAACAGATAGGGAATCTCGGCGAGCTAAACAGATAGGGACTCTCGGCGATCTAAACAGATAGGGACTCTCGGCGAGCTAAACAGATAGTGACTCTCGGCGAGCTAAACAGATAGTGACTCTCGGCGAGCTAAACAGATAGGGACTCTCGGCGATCTAAACAGATAGGGACTCTCGGCGATCTAAACAGATAGGGACTCTCGGCGAGCTAAACAGATAGGGACTCTCGGCGAGCTAAACAGATAGGGACTCTCGGCGAGCTAAACAGGTAGGGACTCTCGGCGAGCTAAACAGGTAGGGACTCTCGGCGAGCTAAACAGATAGGGACTCTCGGCGAGCTAATTAGATAGGGACTCTCGGCGAGCTAATTAGATAGGGACTCTCGGCGAGCTAATTAGATAGGGATTCTCGGCGAGCTAATTAGATAGGGACTCTTGGCGAGCTAATTAGATAGGGACTCTCGGCGAGCTAAACAGATAGGGACTCTCGGCGAGCTAAACAAATAGGGAATCTCGGTGAGCTAAACAAATAGGGATTCTCGTCGAGCTAAACAGATAGGGACTCTCGGCGAGCTAAACAGATAGGGACTCTCGGCGAGCTAAACAGATAGGGACTCTCGGCGAGCTAATTAGATAGGGACTCTCGGCGAACTAATTAGACAGGGACTCTCGGCGAGTTAAACAGATAGGGACTCTCGGCGAGCTAAACAGATAGGGACTCTCGGCGAGCTAAACAGATAGAAACTCTCGGCGAGCTAAACAGATAAGGGACTCTCGGCGAGCTAAACAGATAGGGACTCTCGGCGAGCTAAACAGATAGGGACTCTCGGCGAGCTTAACAGATAGGGACTCTCGGCGAGCTAAACAGATAGGGACTCTCGGCGAGCTAAACAGGTAGGGACTCTCGGCGAGCTAAACAGATAGGGACTCTCGACGAGCTAATTAGATAGGGACTCTCGGCGAGCTAATTAGATAGGGACTCTCGGTGAGCTAATTAGATAGGGACTCTCGGCGAGCTAATTAGATAGGGACTCTCGGCGAGCTAATTAGATAGGGACTCTCGGCGAGCTAATTAGATAGGGACTCTCGGCGATCTAATTAGATAGAGACTCTCAACGAGCTAATTAGATAGAGACTCTCAGAGAGCTAAACAGATAGGGACTCTCGGCGAGCTAAACAGATAGGGACTCTCGGCGAGCTAAACAGATAGGGACTCTCGGCGAGCTAAACAGATAGGGACTCTCGGCGAGCTAAACAGATAGGGACTCTCGGAGAGCTAAACAGATAGGGACTCTCGGCGAGCTAAACAGATAGGGACTCTCATAGAGCTAAACAGATAGGGACTCTCGGCGAGCTAAACAGATAGGGACTCTCAGCGAGCTAAACAGATAGAAACTCTCGGCGAGCTAAACAGATAAGGGACTCTCGGCGAGCTAAACAGATAGGGACTCTCGGCGAGCTAAACAGATAGGGACTCTCGGCGAGCTTAACAGATAGGGACTCTCGGCGAGCTAAACAGATAAGGGACTCTCGGCGAGCTAAACAGATAGGGACTCTCGGCGAGCTAAACAGATAGGGACACTCGGCGAGCTAAACAGATAGGGACTCTCGGCGATCTAAAGAGATAGGGACTCTCGGCGAGCTAAACAGATACTGACTCTCGGCGAGCTAAACAGATAGGGACTCTCGGCGATCTAAACAGATAGGGACTCTCATCGATCTAAACAGATAGGGACTCTCAGAGCTAAACAGATAGGGACTCTCGGCGAGCTAAACAGATAGGGACTCTCGGCTAGCTAATTAGATAGGGACTCTCGGCGAGCTAATTAGATAGGGACTCTCGGCGAGCTAATTAGATAAGGACTTTCGGCGAGCTAAACAGGTAGGGACTCTCGGCGAGCTAAACAGATAGGGACTCTCGGCGAACTAAACAGATAGGAACTCTCGGCGAGCTAAACAGATAGAGACTCTCGGCGAGCTAAACAGATAGGGACTCTCGGCGAGCTAAACAGATAGGGACTCTCGGCGAGCTAAACAGATAGGGAATCTCGGCGAGCTAAACAGATAGGGACTCTCGGCGATCTAAACAGATAGGGACTCTCGGCGAGCTAAACAGATAGTGACTCTCGGCGAGCTAAACAGATAGTGACTCTCGGCGAGCTAAACAGATAGGGACTCTCGGCGATCTAAACAGATAGGGACTCTCGGCGAGCTAAACAGATAGGGACTCTCGGCGAGCTAAACAGATAGTGACTCTCGGCGAGCTAAACAGATAGGGACTTTCGGCGAACTAATTAGATAGGGACTTTCGGCGAGCTAAACAGATAGGGACTCTCGGCGAGCTAAACAGATAGGGACTCTCGGCGAGCTAAACAGATAGGGACTCTCGGCGAGCTAAACAGATAAGGGACTCTCGGCGAGCTAAACAGATAGGGACTCTCGGCGAGCTAAAGAGATAGAGACTCTCGGCGAGCTAAACAGATAGGGACTCTCGGCGAGCTAAACAGATAGGGACTCTCGGCGATCTAAAGAGATAGGGAATCTCGGCGAGCTAAACAGATAGTGACTCTCGGCGAGCTAAACAGATAGGGACTCTCGGCGATCCAAACAGATAGGGACTCTCGGCGATCTAATTAGATAGGGACTCTCAACGAGCTAAACAGATAGGGACTCTCGGCGAGCTAAACAGGTAGGGACTCTCGGCGAGCTAAACAGGTAGAGACTCTCGGCGAGCTAAACAGATAGGGACTCTCGGCGAGCTAAACAGATAGGGACTCTCGGCGAGCTAAACAGATAGGGACTCTCGGCGAACTAATTAGATAGGGACTCTCGGCGAGTTAAACAGATAGGGACTCTCGGCGAGCTAAACAGATAGGGACTCTCGGCGAGCTAAACAGATAGAAACTCTCGGCGAGCTAAACAGATAAGGGACTCTCGGCGAGCTAAACAGATAGGGACTCTCGGCGAGCTAAACAGATAGGGACTCTCGGCGAGCTAAACAGATAGGGACTCTCGGAGAGCTAAACAGATAGGGACTCTCGGCGAGCTAAACAGATAGGGACTCTCATAGAGCTAAACAGATAGGGACTCTCGGCGAGCTAAACAGATAGGGACTCTCAGCGAGCTAAACAGATAGAAACTCTCGGCGAGCTAAACAGATAAGGGACTCTCGGCGAGCTAAACAGATAGGGACTCTCGGCGAGCTAAACAGATAGGGACTCTCGGCGAGCTTAACAGATAGGGACTCTCGGCGAGCTAAACAGATAAGGGACTCTCGGCGAGCTAAACAGATAGGGACTCTCGGCGAGCTAAACAGATAGGGACACTCGGCGAGCTAAACAGATAGGGACTCTCGGCGATCTAAAGAGATAGGGACTCTCGGCGAGCTAAACAGATACTGACTCTCGGCGAGCTAAACAGATAGGGACTCTCGGCGATCTAAACAGATAGGGACTCTCATCGATCTAAACAGATAGGGACTCTCAGAGCTAAACAGATAGGGACTCTCGGCGAGCTAAACAGATAGGGACTCTCGGCTAGCTAATTAGATAGGGACTCTCGGCGAGCTAATTAGATAGGGACTCTCGGCGAGCTAATTAGATAAGGACTCTCGGCGAGCTAAACAGGTAGGGACTCTCGGCGAGCTAAACAGATAGGGACTCTCGGCGAACTAAACAGATAGGAACTCTCGGCGAGCTAAACAGATAGAGACTCTCGGCGAGCTAAACAGATAGGGACTCTCGGCGAGCTAAACAGATAGGGACTCTCGGCGAGCTAAACAGATAGGGAATCTCGGCGAGCTAAACAGATAGGGACTCTCGGCGATCTAAACAGATAGGGACTCTCGGCGAGCTAAACAGATAGTGACTCTCGGCGAGCTAAACAGATAGTGACTCTCGGCGAGCTAAACAGATAGGGACTCTCGGCGATCTAAACAGATAGGGACTCTCGGCGATCTAAACAGATAGGGACTCTCGGCGAGCTAAACAGATAGGGACTCTCGGCGAGCTAAACAGATAGGGACTCTCGGCGAGCTAAACAGGTAGGGACTCTCGGCGAGCTAAACAGGTAGGGACTCTCGGCGAGCTAAACAGATAGGGACTCTCGGCGAGCTAATTAGATAGGGACTCTCGGCGAGCTAATTAGATAGGGACTCTCGGCGAGCTAATTAGATAGGGATTCTCGGCGAGCTAATTAGATAGGGACTCTTGGCGAGCTAATTAGATAGGGACTCTCGGCGAGCTAAACAGATAGGGACTCTCGGCGAGCTAAACAAATAGGGAATCTCGGTGAGCTAAACAAATAGGGATTCTCGTCGAGCTAAACAGATAGGGACTCTCGGCGAGCTAAACAGATAGGGACTCTCGGCGAGCTAAACAGATAGGGACTCTCGGCGAGCTAATTAGATAGGGACTCTCGGCGAACTAATTAGACAGGGACTCTCGGCGAGTTAAACAGATAGGGACTCTCGGCGAGCTAAACAGATAGGGACTCTCGGCGAGCTAAACAGATAGAAACTCTCGGCGAGCTAAACAGATAAGGGACTCTCGGCGAGCTAAACAGATAGGGACTCTCGGCGAGCTAAACAGATAGGGACTCTCGGCGAGCTTAACAGATAGGGACTCTCGGCGAGCTAAACAGATAGGGACTCTCGGCGAGCTAAACAGGTAGGGACTCTCGGCGAGCTAAACAGATAGGGACTCTCGACGAGCTAATTAGATAGGGACTCTCGGCGAGCTAATTAGATAGGGACTCTCGGTGAGCTAATTAGATAGGGACTCTCGGCGAGCTAATTAGATAGGGACTCTCGGCGAGCTAATTAGATAGGGACTCTCGGCGAGCTAATTAGATAGGGACTCTCGGCGATCTAATTAGATAGAGACTCTCAACGAGCTAATTAGATAGAGACTCTCAGAGAGCTAAACAGATAGGGACTCTCGGCGAGCTAAACAGATAGGGACTCTCGGCGAGCTAAACAGATAGGGACTCTCGGCGAGCTAAACAGATAGGGACTCTCGGCGAGCTAAACAGATAGGGACTCTCGGCGAGCTAAACAGATAGGGACTCTCGGCGAGCTAAACAGATAGGGACTCTCGGCGAGCTAAACAGATAGGGACTCTCGGAGAGCTAAACAGATAGGGACTCTCGGCGAGCTAAACAGATAGGGACTCTCGGAGAGCTAAACAGATAGGGACTCTCGGCGAGCTAAACAGATAGGGACTCTCGGCGAGCTAAACAGATAGTGACTCTCGGCGAGCTAAACAGATAGGGACTCTCGGCGAGCTAAACAGATAGGGACTTTCGGCGAACTAATTAGATAGGGACTCTCGGCGAGCTAAACAGATAGGGACTCTCGGCGAGCTAAACAGGTAGGGACTCTCGGCGAGCTAAACAGATAGGGACTCTCGACGAGCTAATTAGATAGGGACTCTCGGCGAGCTAATTAGATAGGGACTCTCGGTGAGCTAATTAGATAGGGACTCTCGGCGAGCTAATTAGATAGGGACTCTCGGCGAGCTAATTAGATAGGGACTCTCGGCGAGCTAATTAGATAGGGACTCTCGGCGATCTAATTAGATAGAGACTCTCAACGAGCTAATTAGATAGAGACTCTCAGAGAGCTAAACAGATAGGGACTCTCGGTGAGCTAAACAGATAGGGACTCTCGGCGAGCTAAACAGATAGGGACTCTCGGCGAGCTAAACAGATAGGGACTCTCGGCGAGCTAAACAGATAGGGACTCTCGGCGAGCTAAACAGATAGGGACTCTCGGCGAGCTAAACAGATAGGGACTCTCGGCGAGCTAAACAGATAGGGACTCTCGGAGAGCTAAACAGATAGGGACTCTCGGCGAGCTAAACAGATAGGGACTCTCATAGAGCTAAACAGATAGGGACTCTCGGCGAGCTAAACAGATAGGGACTCTCGGCGAGCTAAACAGATAGGGACTCTCGGCGAGCTAAACAGATAGTGACTCTCGGCGAGCTAAACAGATAGGGACTTTCCGCGAACTAATTAGATAGGGACTTTCGGCGAGCTAAACAGATAGGGACTCTCGGCGAGCTAAACAGATAGGGACTCTCGGCGAGCTAAACAGATAGGGACTCTCGGCGAGCTAAACAGATAAGGGACTCTCGGCGAGTTAAACAGATAGGGACTCTCGGCGAGCTAAACAGATAGGGACTCTCAGCGAGCTAAACAGATAGAAACTCTCGGCGAGCTAAACAGATAAGGGACTCTCGGCGAGCTAAACAGATAGGGACTCTCGGCGAGCTAAACAGATAGGGACTCTCGGCGAGCTTAACAGATAGGGACTCTCGGCGAGCTAAACAGATAGGGACTCTCGGCAAGCTAAACAGGTAGGGACTCTCGGCGAGCTAAACAGATAGGGACTCTCGACGAGCTAATTAGATAGGGACTCTCGGCGAGCTAATTAGATAGGGACTCTCGGTGAGCTAATTAGATAGGGACTCTCGGCGAGCTAATTAGATAGGGACTCTCGGCGAGCTAATTAGATAGGGACTCTCGGCGAGCTAATTAGATAGGGACTCTCGGCGATCTAATTAGATAGAGACTCTCAACGAGCTAAACAGATAGGGACTCTCGGAGAGCTAAACAGATAGGGACTCTCGGCGAGCTAAACAGATAGGGACTCTCGGCGAGCTAAACAGATAGGGACTCTCGGCGAGCTAAACAGATAGGGACTCTCGGCGAGCTAAACAGATAGGGACTCTCGGCGAGCTAAACAGATAGGGACTCTCGGCGAGCTAAACAGATAGGGACTCTCGGCGAGCTAAACAGATAGGGACTCTCGGAGAGCTAAACAGATAGGGACTCTCGGCGAGCTAAACAGATAGGGACTCTCGGAGAGCTAAACAGATAGGGACTCTCGGCGAGCTAAACAGATAGGGACTCTCGGCGAGCTAAACAGATAGTGACTCTCGGCGAGCTAAACAGATAGGGACTCTCGGCGAGCTAAACAGATAGGGACTTTCGGCGAACTAATTAGATAGGGACTCTCGGCGAGCTAAACAGATAGGGACTCTCGGCGAGCTAAACAGGTAGGGACTCTCGGCGAGCTAAACAGATAGGGACTCTCGACGAGCTAATTAGATAGGGACTCTCGGCGAGCTAATTAGATAGGGACTCTCGGTGAGCTAATTAGATAGGGACTCTCGGCGAGCTAATTAGATAGGGACTCTCGGCGAGCTAATTAGATAGGGACTCTCGGCGAGCTAATTAGATAGGGACTCTCGGCGATCTAATTAGATAGAGACTCTCAACGAGCTAATTAGATAGAGACTCTCAGAGAGCTAAACAGATAGGGACTCTCGGTGAGCTAAACAGATAGGGACTCTCGGCGAGCTAAACAGATAGGGACTCTCGGCGAGCTAAACAGATAGGGACTCTCGGCGAGCTAAACAGATAGGGACTCTCGGCGAGCTAAACAGATAGGGACTCTCGGCGAGCTAAACAGATAGGGACTCTCGGCGAGCTAAACAGATAGGGACTCTCGGAGAGCTAAACAGATAGGGACTCTCGGCGAGCTAAACAGATAGGGACTCTCATAGAGCTAAACAGATAGGGACTCTCGGCGAGCTAAACAGATAGGGACTCTCGGCGAGCTAAACAGATAGGGACTCTCGGCGAGCTAAACAGATAGGGACTCTCGGCGAGCTAAACAGATAGGGAATCTCGGCGAGCTAAACAGATAGGGACTCTCGGCGATCTAAACAGATAGGGACTCTCGGCGAGCTAAACAGATAGTGACTCTCGGCGAGCTAAACAGATAGTGACTCTCGGCGAGCTAAACAGATAGGGACTCTCGGCGATCTAAACAGATAGGGACTCTCGGCGATCTAAACAGATAGGGACTCTCGGCGAGCTAAACAGATAGGGACTCTCGGCGAGCTAAACAGATAGGGACTCTCGGCGAGCTAAACAGGTAGGGACTCTCGGCGAGCTAAACAGGTAGGGACTCTCGGCGAGCTAAACAGATAGGGACTCTCGGCGAGCTAATTAGATAGGGACTCTCGGCGAGCTAATTAGATAGGGACTCTCGGCGAGCTAATTAGATAGGGATTCTCGGCGAGCTAATTAGATAGGGACTCTTGGCGAGCTAAACAGATAGGGACTCTCGGCGAGCTAAACAAATAGGGAATCTCGGTGAGCTAAACAAATAGGGATTCTCGTCGAGCTAAACAGATAGGGACTCTCGGCGAGCTAAACAGATAGGGACTCTCGGCGAGCTAAACAGATAGGGACTCTCGGCGAGCTAATTAGATAGGGACTCTCGGCGAACTAATTAGACAGGGACTCTCGGCGAGTTAAACAGATAGGGACTCTCGGCGAGCTAAACAGATAGGGACTCTCGGCGAGCTAAACAGATAGAAACTCTCGGCGAGCTAAACAGATAAGGGACTCTCGGCGAGCTAAACAGATAGGGACTCTCGGCGAGCTAAACAGATAGGGACTCTCGGCGAGCTTAACAGATAGGGACTCTCGGCGAGCTAAACAGATAGGGACTCTCGGCGAGCTAAACAGGTAGGGACTCTCGGCGAGCTAAACAGATAGGGACTCTCGACGAGCTAATTAGATAGGGACTCTCGGCGAGCTAATTAGATAGGGACTCTCGGTGAGCTAATTAGATAGGGACTCTCGGCGAGCTAATTAGATAGGGACTCTCGGCGAGCTAATTAGATAGGGACTCTCGGCGAGCTAATTAGATAGGGACTCTCGGCGATCTAATTAGATAGAGACTCTCAACGAGCTAATTAGATAGGGACTCTCAGAGAGCTAAACAGATAGGGACTCTCGGCGAGCTAAACAGATAGGGACTCTCGGCGAGCTAAACAGATAGGGACTCTCGGCGAGCTAAACAGATAGGGACTCTCGGCGAGCTAAACAGATAGGGACTCTCGGCGAGCTAAACAGATAGGGACTCTCGGCGAGCTAAACAGATAGGGACTCTCGGCGAGCTAAACAGATAAGGACTCTCGGAGAGCTAAACAGATAGGGACTCTCGGCGAGCTAAACAGATAGGGACTCTCAAAGAGCTAAACAGATAGGGACTCTCGGCGAGCTAAACAGATAGGGACTCTCGGCGAGCTAAACAGATAGTGACTCTCGGCGAGCTAAACAGATAGGGACTCTCGGCGAGCTAAACAGATAGGGACTTTCGGCGAACTAATTAGATAGGGACTCTCGGCGAGCTAAACAGATAGGGACTCTCGGCGAGCTAAACAGGTAGGGACTCTCGGCGAGCTAAACAGATAGGGACTCTCGACGAGCTAATTAGATAGGGACTCTCGGCGAGCTAATTAGATAGGGACTCTCGGTGAGCTAATTAGATAGGGACTCTCGGCGAGCTAATTAGATAGGGACTCTCGGCGAGCTAATTAGATAGGGACTCTCGGCGAGCTAATTAGATAGGGACTCTCGGCGATCTAATTAGATAGAGACTCTCAACGAGCTAATTAGATAGAGACTCTCAGAGAGCTAAACAGATAGGGACTCTCGGTGAGCTAAACAGATAGGGACTCTCGGCGAACTAAACAGATAGGGACTCTCGGCGAGCTAAACAGATAGGGACTTTCGGCGAGCTAAACAGATAGGGACTCTCGGCGAGCTAAACAGATAGGGACTCTCGGCGAGCTAAACAGATAGGGACTCTCGGCGAGCTAAACAGATAGGGACTCTCGGAGAGCTAAACAGATAGGGACTCTCGGCGAGCTAAACAGATAGGGACTCTTATAGAGCTAAACAGATAGGGACTCTCGGCGAGCTAAACAGATAGGGACTCTCGGCGAGCTAAACAGATAGGGACTCTCGGCGAGCTAAACAGATAGTGACTCTCGGCGAGCTAAACAGATAGGGACTTTCGGCGAACTAATTAGATAGGGACTTTCGGCGAGCTAAACAGATAGGGACTCTCGGCGAGCTAAACAGATAGGGACTCTCGGCGAGCTAAACAGATAGGGACTCTCGGCGAGCTAAACAGATAAGGGACTCTCGGCGAGTTAAACAGATAGGGACTCTCGGCGAGCTAAACAGATAGGGACTCTCAGCGAGCTAAACAGATAGAAACTCTCGGCGAGCTAAACAGATAAGGGACTCTCGGCGAGCTAAACAGATAGGGACTCTCGGCGAGCTAAACAGATAGGGACTCTCGGCGAGCTTAACAGATAGGGACTCTCGGCGAGCTAAACAGATAGGGACTCTCGGCAAGCTAAACAGGTAGGGACTCTCGGCGAGCTAAACAGATAGGGACTCTCGACGAGCTAATTAGATAGGGACTCTCGGCGAGCTAATTAGATAGGGACTCTCGGTGAGCTAATTAGATAGGGACTCTCGGCGAGCTAATTAGATAGGGACTCTCGGCGAGCTAATTAGATAGGGACTCTCGGCGAGCTAATTAGATAGGGACTCTCGGCGATCTAATTAGATAGAGACTCTCAACGAGCTAATTAGATAGAGACTCTCAGAGAGCTAAACAGATAGGGACTCTCGGCGAGCTAAACAGATAGGGACTCTCGGCGAGCTAAACAGATAGGGACTCTCGGCGAGCTAAACAGATAGGGACTCTCGGCGAGCTAAACAGATAGGGACTCTCGGCGAGCTAAACAGATAGGGACTCTCGGCGAGCTAAACAGATAGGGACTCTCGGCGAGCTAAACAGATAGGGACTCTCGGAGAGCTAAACAGATAGGGACTCTCGGCGAGCTAAACAGATAGGGACTCTCGGAGAGCTAAACAGATAGGGACTCTCGGCGAGCTAAACAGATAGGGACTCTCGGCGAGCTAAACAGATAGTGACTCTCGGCGAGCTAAACAGATAGGGACTCTCGGCGAGCTAAACAGATAGGGACTTTCGGCGAACTAATTAGATAGGGACTCTCGGCGAGCTAAACAGATAGGGACTCTCGGCGAGCTAAACAGGTAGGGACTCTCGGCGAGCTAAACAGATAGGGACTCTCGACGAGCTAATTAGATAGGGACTCTCGGCGAGCTAATTAGATAGGGACTCTCGGTGAGCTAATTAGATAGGGACTCTCGGCGAGCTAATTAGATAGGGACTCTCGGCGAGCTAATTAGATAGGGACTCTCGGCGAGCTAATTAGATAGGGACTCTCGGCGATCTAATTAGATAGAGACTCTCAACGAGCTAATTAGATAGAGACTCTCAGAGAGCTAAACAGATAGGGACTCTCGGTGAGCTAAACAGATAGGGACTCTCGGCGAGCTAAACAGATAGGGACTCTCGGAGAGCTAAACAGATAGGGACTCTCGGCGAGCTAAACAGATAGGGACTCTCATAGAGCTAAACAGATAGGGACTCTCGGCGAGCTAAACAGATAGGGACTCTCGGCGAGCTAAACAGATAGTGACTCTCGGCGAGCTAAACAGATAGGGACTTTCGGCGAACTAATTAGATAGGGACTTTCGGCGAGCTAAACAGATAGGGACTCTCGGCGAGCTAAACAGATAGGGACTCTCGGCGAGCTAAACAGATAGGGACTCTCGGCGAGCTAAACAGATAAGGGACTCTCGGCGAGCTAAACAGATAGTGACTCTCGGCGAGCTAAACAGATAGTGACTCTCGGCGAGCTAAACAGATAGGGACTCTCGGAGAGCTAAACAGATAGGGACTCTCGGCGAGCTAAACAGATAGGGACTCTCGGAGAGCTAAACAGATAGGGACTCTCGGCGAGCTAAACAGATAGGGACTCTCGGCGAGCTAAACAGATAGTGACTCTCGGCGAGCTAAACAGATAGGGACTCTCGGCGAGCTAAACAGATAGGGACTTTCGGCGAACTAATTAGATAGGGACTCTCGGCGAGCTAAACAGATAGGGACTCTCGGCGAGCTAAACAGGTAGGGACTCTCGGCGAGCTAAACAGATAGGGACTCTCGACGAGCTAATTAGATAGGGACTCTCGGCGAGCTAATTAGATAGGGACTCTCGGTGAGCTAATTAGATAGGGACTCTCGGCGAGCTAATTAGATAGGGACTCTCGGCGAGCTAATTAGATAGGGACTCTCGGCGAGCTAATTAGATAGGGACTCTCGGCGATCTAATTAGATAGAGACTCTCAACGAGCTAATTAGATAGAGACTCTCAGAGAGCTAAACAGATAGGGACTCTCGGTGAGCTAAACAGATAGGGACTCTCGGCGAGCTAAACAGATAGGGACTCTCGGCGAGCTAAACAGATAGGGACTCTCGGCGAGCTAAACAGATAGGGACTCTCGGCGAGCTAAACAGATAGGGACTCTCGGCGAGCTAAACAGATAGGGACTCTCGGCGAGCTAAACAGATAGGGACTCTCGGAGAGCTAAACAGATAGGGACTCTCGGCGAGCTAAACAGATAGGGACTCTCATAGAGCTAAACAGATAGGGACTCTCGGCGAGCTAAACAGATAGGGACTCTCGGCGAGCTAAACAGATAGGGACTCTCGGCGAGCTAAACAGATAGTGACTCTCGGCGAGCTAAACAGATAGGGACTTTCCGCGAACTAATTAGATAGGGACTTTCGGCGAGCTAAACAGATAGGGACTCTCGGCGAGCTAAACAGATAGGGACTCTCGGCGAGCTAAACAGATAGGGACTCTCGGCGAGCTAAACAGATAAGGGACTCTCGGCGAGTTAAACAGATAGGGACTCTCGGCGAGCTAAACAGATAGGGACTCTCAGCGAGCTAAACAGATAGAAACTCTCGGCGAGCTAAACAGATAAGGGACTCTCGGCGAGCTAAACAGATAGGGACTCTCGGCGAGCTAAACAGATAGGGACTCTCGGCGAGCTTAACAGATAGGGACTCTCGGCGAGCTAAACAGATAGGGACTCTCGGCAAGCTAAACAGGTAGGGACTCTCGGCGAGCTAAACAGATAGGGACTCTCGACGAGCTAATTAGATAGGGACTCTCGGCGAGCTAATTAGATAGGGACTCTCGGTGAGCTAATTAGATAGGGACTCTCGGCGAGCTAATTAGATAGGGACTCTCGGCGAGCTAATTAGATAGGGACTCTCGGCGAGCTAATTAGATAGGGACTCTCGGCGATCTAATTAGATAGAGACTCTCAACGAGCTAAACAGATAGGGACTCTCGGAGAGCTAAACAGATAGGGACTCTCGGCGAGCTAAACAGATAGGGACTCTCGGCGAGCTAAACAGATAGGGACTCTCGGCGAGCTAAACAGATAGGGACTCTCGGCGAGCTAAACAGATAGGGACTCTCGGCGAGCTAAACAGATAGGGACTCTCGGCGAGCTAAACAGATAGGGACTCTCGGCGAGCTAAACAGATAGGGACTCTCGGAGAGCTAAACAGATAGGGACTCTCGGCGAGCTAAACAGATAGGGACTCTCGGAGAGCTAAACAGATAGGGACTCTCGGCGAGCTAAACAGATAGGGACTCTCGGCGAGCTAAACAGATAGTGACTCTCGGCGAGCTAAACAGATAGGGACTCTCGGCGAGCTAAACAGATAGGGACTTTCGGCGAACTAATTAGATAGGGACTCTCGGCGAGCTAAACAGATAGGGACTCTCGGCGAGCTAAACAGGTAGGGACTCTCGGCGAGCTAAACAGATAGGGACTCTCGACGAGCTAATTAGATAGGGACTCTCGGCGAGCTAATTAGATAGGGACTCTCGGTGAGCTAATTAGATAGGGACTCTCGGCGAGCTAATTAGATAGGGACTCTCGGCGAGCTAATTAGATAGGGACTCTCGGCGAGCTAATTAGATAGGGACTCTCGGCGATCTAATTAGATAGAGACTCTCAACGAGCTAATTAGATAGAGACTCTCAGAGAGCTAAACAGATAGGGACTCTCGGTGAGCTAAACAGATAGGGACTCTCGGCGAGCTAAACAGATAGGGACTCTCGGCGAGCTAAACAGATAGGGACTCTCGGCGAGCTAAACAGATAGGGACTCTCGGCGAGCTAAACAGATAGGGACTCTCGGCGAGCTAAACAGATAGGGACTCTCGGCGAGCTAAACAGATAGGGACTCTCGGAGAGCTAAACAGATAGGGACTCTCGGCGAGCTAAACAGATAGGGACTCTCATAGAGCTAAACAGATAGGGACTCTCGGCGAGCTAAACAGATAGGGACTCTCGGCGAGCTAAACAGATAGGGACTCTCGGCGAGCTAAACAGATAGGGACTCTCGGCGAGCTAAACAGATAGGGAATCTCGGCGAGCTAAACAGATAGGGACTCTCGGCGATCTAAACAGATAGGGACTCTCGGCGAGCTAAACAGATAGTGACTCTCGGCGAGCTAAACAGATAGTGACTCTCGGCGAGCTAAACAGATAGGGACTCTCGGCGATCTAAACAGATAGGGACTCTCGGCGATCTAAACAGATAGGGACTCTCGGCGAGCTAAACAGATAGGGACTCTCGGCGAGCTAAACAGATAGGGACTCTCGGCGAGCTAAACAGGTAGGGACTCTCGGCGAGCTAAACAGGTAGGGACTCTCGGCGAGCTAAACAGATAGGGACTCTCGGCGAGCTAATTAGATAGGGACTCTCGGCGAGCTAATTAGATAGGGACTCTCGGCGAGCTAATTAGATAGGGATTCTCGGCGAGCTAATTAGATAGGGACTCTTGGCGAGCTAAACAGATAGGGACTCTCGGCGAGCTAAACAAATAGGGAATCTCGGTGAGCTAAACAAATAGGGATTCTCGTCGAGCTAAACAGATAGGGACTCTCGGCGAGCTAAACAGATAGGGACTCTCGGCGAGCTAAACAGATAGGGACTCTCGGCGAGCTAATTAGATAGGGACTCTCGGCGAACTAATTAGACAGGGACTCTCGGCGAGTTAAACAGATAGGGACTCTCGGCGAGCTAAACAGATAGGGACTCTCGGCGAGCTAAACAGATAGAAACTCTCGGCGAGCTAAACAGATAAGGGACTCTCGGCGAGCTAAACAGATAGGGACTCTCGGCGAGCTAAACAGATAGGGACTCTCGGCGAGCTTAACAGATAGGGACTCTCGGCGAGCTAAACAGATAGGGACTCTCGGCGAGCTAAACAGGTAGGGACTCTCGGCGAGCTAAACAGATAGGGACTCTCGACGAGCTAATTAGATAGGGACTCTCGGCGAGCTAATTAGATAGGGACTCTCGGTGAGCTAATTAGATAGGGACTCTCGGCGAGCTAATTAGATAGGGACTCTCGGCGAGCTAATTAGATAGGGACTCTCGGCGAGCTAATTAGATAGGGACTCTCGGCGATCTAATTAGATAGAGACTCTCAACGAGCTAATTAGATAGAGACTCTCAGAGAGCTAAACAGATAGGGACTCTCGGCGAGCTAAACAGATAGGGACTCTCGGCGAGCTAAACAGATAGGGACTCTCGGCGAGCTAAACAGATAGGGACTCTCGGCGAGCTAAACAGATAGGGACTCTCGGCGAGCTAAACAGATAGGGACTCTCGGCGAGCTAAACAGATAGGGACTCTCGGCGAGCTAAACAGATAAGGACTCTCGGAGAGCTAAACAGATAGGGACTCTCGGCGAGCTAAACAGATAGGGACTCTCAAAGAGCTAAACAGATAGGGACTCTCGGCGAGCTAAACAGATAGGGACTCTCGGCGAGCTAAACAGATAGTGACTCTCGGCGAGCTAAACAGATAGGGACTCTCGGCGAGCTAAACAGATAGGGACTTTCGGCGAACTAATTAGATAGGGACTCTCGGCGAGCTAAACAGATAGGGACTCTCGGCGAGCTAAACAGGTAGGGACTCTCGGCGAGCTAAACAGATAGGGACTCTCGACGAGCTAATTAGATAGGGACTCTCGGCGAGCTAATTAGATAGGGACTCTCGGTGAGCTAATTAGATAGGGACTCTCGGCGAGCTAATTAGATAGGGACTCTCGGCGAGCTAATTAGATAGGGACTCTCGGCGAGCTAATTAGATAGGGACTCTCGGCGATCTAATTAGATAGAGACTCTCAACGAGCTAATTAGATAGAGACTCTCAGAGAGCTAAACAGATAGGGACTCTCGGTGAGCTAAACAGATAGGGACTCTCGGCGAACTAAACAGATAGGGACTCTCGGCGAGCTAAACAGATAGGGACTTTCGGCGAGCTAAACAGATAGGGACTCTCGGCGAGCTAAACAGATAGGGACTCTCGGCGAGCTAAACAGATAGGGACTCTCGGCGAGCTAAACAGATAGGGACTCTCGGAGAGCTAAACAGATAGGGACTCTCGGCGAGCTAAACAGATAGGGACTCTTATAGAGCTAAACAGATAGGGACTCTCGGCGAGCTAAACAGATAGGGACTCTCGGCGAGCTAAACAGATAGGGACTCTCGGCGAGCTAAACAGATAGTGACTCTCGGCGAGCTAAACAGATAGGGACTTTCGGCGAACTAATTAGATAGGGACTTTCGGCGAGCTAAACAGATAGGGACTCTCGGCGAGCTAAACAGATAGGGACTCTCGGCGAGCTAAACAGATAGGGACTCTCGGCGAGCTAAACAGATAAGGGACTCTCGGCGAGTTAAACAGATAGGGACTCTCGGCGAGCTAAACAGATAGGGACTCTCAGCGAGCTAAACAGATAGAAACTCTCGGCGAGCTAAACAGATAAGGGACTCTCGGCGAGCTAAACAGATAGGGACTCTCGGCGAGCTAAACAGATAGGGACTCTCGGCGAGCTTAACAGATAGGGACTCTCGGCGAGCTAAACAGATAGGGACTCTCGGCAAGCTAAACAGGTAGGGACTCTCGGCGAGCTAAACAGATAGGGACTCTCGACGAGCTAATTAGATAGGGACTCTCGGCGAGCTAATTAGATAGGGACTCTCGGTGAGCTAATTAGATAGGGACTCTCGGCGAGCTAATTAGATAGGGACTCTCGGCGAGCTAATTAGATAGGGACTCTCGGCGAGCTAATTAGATAGGGACTCTCGGCGATCTAATTAGATAGAGACTCTCAACGAGCTAATTAGATAGAGACTCTCAGAGAGCTAAACAGATAGGGACTCTCGGCGAGCTAAACAGATAGGGACTCTCGGCGAGCTAAACAGATAGGGACTCTCGGCGAGCTAAACAGATAGGGACTCTCGGCGAGCTAAACAGATAGGGACTCTCGGCGAGCTAAACAGATAGGGACTCTCGGCGAGCTAAACAGATAGGGACTCTCGGCGAGCTAAACAGATAGGGACTCTCGGAGAGCTAAACAGATAGGGACTCTCGGCGAGCTAAACAGATAGGGACTCTCGGAGAGCTAAACAGATAGGGACTCTCGGCGAGCTAAACAGATAGGGACTCTCGGCGAGCTAAACAGATAGTGACTCTCGGCGAGCTAAACAGATAGGGACTCTCGGCGAGCTAAACAGATAGGGACTTTCGGCGAACTAATTAGATAGGGACTCTCGGCGAGCTAAACAGATAGGGACTCTCGGCGAGCTAAACAGGTAGGGACTCTCGGCGAGCTAAACAGATAGGGACTCTCGACGAGCTAATTAGATAGGGACTCTCGGCGAGCTAATTAGATAGGGACTCTCGGTGAGCTAATTAGATAGGGACTCTCGGCGAGCTAATTAGATAGGGACTCTCGGCGAGCTAATTAGATAGGGACTCTCGGCGAGCTAATTAGATAGGGACTCTCGGCGATCTAATTAGATAGAGACTCTCAACGAGCTAATTAGATAGAGACTCTCAGAGAGCTAAACAGATAGGGACTCTCGGTGAGCTAAACAGATAGGGACTCTCGGCGAGCTAAACAGATAGGGACTCTCGGAGAGCTAAACAGATAGGGACTCTCGGCGAGCTAAACAGATAGGGACTCTCATAGAGCTAAACAGATAGGGACTCTCGGCGAGCTAAACAGATAGGGACTCTCGGCGAGCTAAACAGATAGTGACTCTCGGCGAGCTAAACAGATAGGGACTTTCGGCGAACTAATTAGATAGGGACTTTCGGCGAGCTAAACAGATAGGGACTCTCGGCGAGCTAAACAGATAGGGACTCTCGGCGAGCTAAACAGATAGGGACTCTCGGCGAGCTAAACAGATAAGGGACTCTCGGCGAGCTAAACAGATAGTGACTCTCGGCGAGCTAAACAGATAGTGACTCTCGGCGAGCTAAACAGATAGGGACTCTCAGCGATCTAAACAGATAGGGACTCTCGGCGATCTAATTAGATAGGGACTCTCAACGAGCTAAACAGATAGGGACTCTCGGCGAGCTAAACAGGTAGGGACTCTCGGCGAGCTAAACAGGTAGAGACTCTCGGCGAGCTAAACAGATAGGGACTCTCGGCGAGCTAAACAGATAGGGACTCTCGGCGAGCTAAACAGATAGGGACTCTCGGCGAACTAATTAGATAGGGACTCTCGGCGAGTTAAACAGATAGGGACTCTCGGCGAGCTAAACAGATAGGGACTCTCGGCGAGCTAAACAGATAGAAACTCTCAGCGAGCTAAACAGATAAGGGACTCTCGGCGAGCTAAACAGATAGGGACTCTCGGCGAGCTAAACAGATAGGGACTCTCGGCGAGCTTAACAGATAGGGACTCTCGGCGAGCTAATTAGATAGGGACTCTCGGCGAACTAATTAGATAGGGACTCTCGACGAGCTAAACTGATAGGGATTCTCGGCGAGCTAAACAGATAAGGGACTTTCGGCGAGCTAAACAGATAGGGACTCTCGGCGAGCTAAACAGATAGGGACACTCGGCGAGCTAAACAGATAGGGACTCTCGGCGATCTAAAGAGATAGGGACTCTCGGCGAGCTAAACAGATAGTGACTCTCGGCGAGCTAAACAGATAGGGACTCTCGGCGATCTAAACAGATAGGGACTCTCATCGATCTAAACAGATAGGGACTCTCAGAGCTAAACAGATAGGGACTCTAGGCGAGCTAAACAGATAGGGACTCTCGGCTAGCTAATTAGATAGGGACTCTCGGCGAGCTAATTAGATAGGGACTCTCGGCGAGCTAATTAGATAAGGACTCTCGGCGAGCTAAACAGGTAGGGACTCTCGGCGAGCTAAACAGATAGGGACTCTCGGCGAACTAAACAGATAGGAACTCTCGGCGAGCTAAACAGATAGAGACTCTCGGCGAGCTAAACAGATAGGGACTCTCGGCGAGCTAAACAGATAGGGACTCTCGGCGAGCTAAACAGATAGGGAATCTCGGCGAGCTAAACAGATAGGGACTCTCGGCGATCTAAACAGATAGGGACTCTCGGCGAGCTAAACAGATAGTGACTCTCGGCGAGCTAAACAGATAGTGACTCTCGGCGAGCTAAACAGATAGGGACTCTCGGCGATCTAAACAGATAGGGACTCTCGGCGATCTAAACAGATAGGGACTCTCGGCGATCTAAACAGATAGGGACTCTCGGCGAGCTAAACAGATAGGGACTCTCGGCGAGCTAAACAGATAGGGACTCTCAGCGAGCTAAACAGGTAGGGACTCTCGGCGAGCTAAACAGGTAGGGACTCTCGGCGAGCTAAACAGATAGGGACTCTCGACGAGCTAATTAGATAGGGACTCTCGGCGAGCTAATTAGATAGGGACTCTCGGCGAGCTAATTAGATAGGGACTCTCGGCGAGCTAATTAGATAAGGACTCTCGGCGAGCTAAACAAATAGGGACTCTCGGCGAGCTAAACAGATAGGGACTCTCGGCGAGCTAAACAGATAGGGACTCTCGGCGAGCTAAACAGATAGGGACTCTCGGCGATCTAAACAGATAGGGACTCTCTGCGATCTAAACAGATAGTAAATCTGGGCGATCTAAACAGATAGGGACTCTCGGCGATCTAAACAGATAGGGACTCTCGGCGATCTAAACAGATAGGGACTCTCGGCGAGCTAAACAGGTAGGGACTCTCGGCGAGCTAAACAGATAGGGACTCTCGCTGAGCTAATTAGATAGGGACTCTCGGCGAGCTAATTAGATAGGGACTCTCGGCGAGCTAATAAGATAGGGACTCTCAGCGAGCTAATTAGATAGGGACTCTCGGCGAGCTAATTAGATAGGGACTCTCGGCGAGCTAATTAGATAGGGACTCTCGGCGAGCTAAACAGATAGGGACTCTCGGCGAGCTAAACAAATAGGGACTCTCGGCGAGCTAAACAAATAGGGACTCTCGGCGAGCTAAACAGATAGGGACTCTCGTCGAGCTAAACAGATAGGGACTCTCGGCGAGCTAAACAGATAGGGACTCTCGGCGAGCTAAACAGATAGGGACTCTCGGCGAGCTAAACAGATAGGGACTCTCGGCGAGCTAAACAGATAGGGACTCTCGGCGAGCTAAACAGATAGGGACTCTCGGCGAGTTAAACAGAAAGGGACTCTCGGCGATCTAATTAGATAGGGACTCTCGGCGAACTAATTAGATAGGGACTCTCGGCGAGCTAAACAGATAGGGACTATCGGCGAGCTAAACAGATAGGGACTCTCGGCTAGCTAAACAGATAGGGACTCTCGGCGAGCTAAACAGATAAGGGACTCTCATCGAGCTAAACAGATAGGGACTCTCGGCGAGCTAAACAGATAGGGACTCTCGGCGAGCTAAACAGGTAGGGACTCTCGGCGAGCTAAACAGGTAGGGACTCTCGGCGAGCTAAACAGGTAGGGACTCTCGGCGAGCTAAACAGATAGGGACTCTCGGCGAGCTAATTAGATAGGGACTCTCGTCGAGCTAATTAGATAGGGACTCTCGGCGAGCTAATTAGATAGGGACTCTCGGCGAGCTAATCAGATAGGGACTCTCGGCGAGCTAATTAGATAGGGACTCTCGGCGAGCTAATTAGATAAGGACTCTCGGCGAGCTAAACAGATAGGGACTCTCGGCGAGCTAAACAGATAGGGACTCTCGGCGAGCTAAACCGATAGGGACTCTCGGCGATCTTCTTCTTCTTCTTCTGCGTACACAGTCAGACAGTAACCATTATTTTCTCGAAAAAAGCGGCGGTCATCCTGAGACTCTCGCCACTACCATAGAGCTTGTCTTGCAGTTCCACTGGCAATGGCCACATCTGCTCTCTCTGATCCTCGTATGTCGGGCAGTTCTGCAGCAGATGTTCAGTGGTCATTTTACCAGTACCGCACGGGCATTCGTCGGTACACCCTATCTTCAATTTGTTGAAGAGGTGGTACCTCAGTCTGTTGTGGCCAGTGCGAAGTCTGAAGACAACGACCTGCTCTCTTCGGTTCAACTGGTAATAGGCATCGTTTTTGGTGTAACCAGTATGTTCGGTTTCCCATTTGGACATGTATCTGGCTTTGAAAAGCCGTTTTGACTCTTCGTACGTCATACTGGTATCTATTTGTGGTAGCCTTGCACCTTCTTTTGCCAGTCTGTCTGCCTCCTCGTTGCCTTGGATGTTGCAGTGTGACGGAATCCACTGTACCACTACCCTTTTTGGTGCGGACTGCTGGCACAGTTTGCAGAGTGCTGCTCTTAAGTCATTAAGATCAGTGTTTTTCTGGCTTTTTAGCGCTGTGACTACTTCGAGAGCATCTGTCAGCAGGACTATATGGCTCTCATTTTCACTGTGTGTTACCATTTCTTCCACTGCCGCCCTCAGTGCCTCTGCCTCTGCTCTGAAATTGCTCGTGTACTTACCAGTAGCGAATGACAGTGTTATTTTTCTGCCATTTGGTAGGTTCAGGAATGCTCCTGCCCCTCCGTTCTGTGTAGTGTTTGTTACAGAGCCGTCGGTGTATGCATGGGTCCAGTCCATGCTTGGGTAGCTTTTCGTTATGAAGCTTAGGGTAGTATCTCTCCTTTCTTTTTCGGTCTGGCAGTTTTTGTTTGCAATACCTGGGATATTTTCTACCACCTCTGGAAATATATCCTGCCTCCAAGTAGGTTTTCGTACAGTAGTGATGGGTTTTGGTGTTGTTAGTGCGTTTATGGGATCTTCGTGCATCTTTGCTTTGGCTATTTCTGCAAAGTTTCTCCGCTTTAGTTTCCCAGTTCCCAGATTGTTTAGCCTCTGGTACATTGGATGGTCCGTCAGTCTTCGGAGTTTCTCTGACTGCAGCTGGGCTCTGCAGTCTCTTCTGTCGGTCATGGATTGCAGTTTTGTAATCTTTTCAAGTTCTACAATTGGCGTTGACTTCATGCCACCAGTTATGATTCTCATAGCTTGGTTTTGAAGTTTGTTAACTTTATCGAAGTTCGCCTTCGCTGCTGTTGTCCAAGCCGCGATGCCATACTCGAGAACTGGTCTCACTCTTCCAGTGTACAGTTTCTTTAGTATGCCTTCGTCTGCTCCCCAGCTTGTGCCAGCAAGTTTCCTCATGATCGCCATTCTTTCTCTGGCTTTCATTCGGTTTCTCTCAATCTGACTTTTCCATGTCATGCGCCGATCAAATGTGACTCCCAGATAGGTTGGGTTGTCGTTTGGCTGCAGGATTTTGCCATTTAGGCTTAGTTTGGTACTTTGGGGTTTTAATGAGAGCGAGAATATTGTGCACGTGGTTTTCTCCTCGTTTATTTTGACCAGCCATGAGTTCGCCCACTCTTCCAGCGATGTTAGGGCCGTTTGCATCCGATTTCTTGCTATGGTGAGATTCTTTTCAGAGGTCCACATAGCCAGATCGTCTGCAAACATTGAGCTATGGACTCTTCTTGGTATATTCTCTGTAATATCGTTTATATATACCAGGAAGAGTGTGGGTGACAGTACTCCCCCTTGGGGTACTCCCTGCTCGAGTGTCACCTTTTTGCTCATCTGCCCTTGTACTTGGACTCTGGCCGTTCTTTGTTTGAGGTAGTGGTTGATCCACTTGTACATCTTCCCACAAACATCACTTCTTCTTAGCTTGACTCTAAGTCCATCCTTCCAGACTTTGTCAAATGCCTTTTCCAGATCCACCCAAACAGCTACTGTGTGTTTCTGTGCCTGGTAGGCATCTTCTATCTCCTGGGCTATGAGGATGACCTGGTCCTCAGTGGATCTGTGCTGTCTAAAGCCGGCTTGCTGTGGAATTAGTATTCGTTTTTCTTCCAGATGCCACATCAGTCTGGTGTTTATCATCCGTTCCATCAGCTTGCCGACACAGCTCAGTAGGCTTATGGGCCTGTATCCATTCGGATCTGTTTTGTCCTTTCCTGTTTTTGGTACTGGTACCAGTATTGCATCTTTCCATGCCTGGGGTACAATACCCCTTTTCCAGCTTTGGTTCAGGACTGACAGTAGTTTTTCCTTCGCTGTTTGGCCCAGCCCCATCAGCATTTCGTTTGTTATCCCGTCTTTTCCGGTCTCGGCGATCTAAACAGATAGGGATTCTCGGCGAGCTAAACAGATAGTGACTCTCGGCGAGCTAAACAGATAGGGACTCTCGGTGATCTAAACAGATAGGGACTCTCGGCGATCTAAACAGATAGGGACTCTCGGCAATCTAAACAGATAGGGACTTTCGCCGAGCTAAACAGATAGGGACTCTCGGCGAGCTAAACAGGTAGGGACTCTCGGCGAGCTAAACAGGTAGGGACTCTCGGCGAGCTAATTAGATAAGGACTCTCGGCGATCTAATTAGATAGGGACTCTTGGCGAGCTAATTAGATAGGGACTCTCAAAGAGCTAATTAGATAGGGACTCTCGGCGAGCTAAACAGATAGGGACTCTCGGCGAGCAAAACAGATAGGGACTCTCGGCGAGCTAAAAAGATAGGGACTCTCGGCGAGCTAAACAGATAGGGACTCTCGGCGAGCTAAACAGATAGGGACTCTCGGCGAGCTAAACAGATAGGGACTCTCGGCGAGCTAAACAGATAGGGAATCTCGGCGAGCTAAACAGATAGGGACTCTCGGCGAGCTAAACAGATAAGGGACTCTCATCGAGCTAAACAGATAGGGACTCTCGGCGAGCTAAACAGATAGAGACTCTCGGCGAGCTAAACAGATAGGGACTCTCGGCGAGCTAAACAGGTAGGGACTCTCGGCGAGCTAAACAGGTAGGGACTCTCGGCGAGCTAAACAGATAGGGACTCTTGGCGAGCTAATTAGATAGGGACTCTCAACGAGCTAATTAGATAGGGACTCTCGGCGAGCTAATTAGATAGGGACTCTCGGCGAGCTAATTAGATAGGGACTCTCGGCGAGCTAATTAGATAGGGACTCTCGGCGAGCTAAACAGGTAGGGACTCTCGGCGAGCTAAACAGATAGGGACTCTCGGCGAGCTAATTAGATAGGGACTCTTTGCGAGCTAATTAGATAGTGATTTTCGGCGAACTAAACAGATAGGGACTCTCGGCGAGCTAAACAGATAGGGACTCTCGGCGAGCTAAACAGATAGGGACTCTCGGCGAGCTAAACAGATAGGGACTCTCGGCGAGCTAAACCGATAGGGACTCTCGGCGATCTAAACAGATAGGGATTCTCGGCGAGCTAAACAGATAGTGACTCTCGGCGAGCTAAACAGATAGGGACTCTCGGTGATCTAAACAGATAGGGACTCTCGGCGATCTAAACAGATAGGGACTCTCGGCGATCTAAACAGATAGGGACTTTCGCCGAGCTAAACAGATAGGGACTCTCGGCGAGCTAAACAGGTAGGGACTCTCGGCGAGCTAAACAGGTAGGGACTCTCGGCGAGCTAAACAGATAGGGACTCTCGGCGAGCTAATTAGATAGGGACTCTCGGCGAGCTAATTAGATAGGGACTCTCGGCGAGCTAATTAGATAGGGACTCTCGGCGAGCTAATTAGATAGGGACTCTCGGCGAGCTAAACAGATAGGGACTCTCAGGGAGCTAAACAGGTAGGGACTCTCGGCGAGCTAAACAGATAGGGACTCTCGCTGAGCTAATTAGATAGGGACTCTCGGCGAGCTAATTAGATAGGGACTCTCGGCGAGCTAATTAGATAGGGACTCTCGGCGAGCTAATTAGATAGGGACTCTCGGCGAGCTAAACCGATAGGGACTCTCGGCGATCTAAACAGATAGGGATTCTCGGCGAGCTAAACAGATAGTGACTCTCGGCGAGCTAAACAGATAGGGACTCTCGGTGATCTAAACAGATAGGGACTCTCAGCGATCTAAACAGATAGGGACTCTCGGCGATCTAAACAGATAGGGACTTTCGCCGAGCTAAACAGATAGGGACTCTCGGCGAGCTAAACAGGTAGGGACTCTCGGCGAGCTAAACAGGTAGGGACTCTCGGCGAGCTAAACAGATAGGGACTCTCGGCGAGCTAATTAGATAGGGACTCTCGGCGAGCTAATTAGATAGGGACTCTCGGCCAGCTAATTAGATAGGGACTCTCGGCGAGCTAATTAGATAGGGACTCTCGGCGAGCTAAACAGATAGGGACTCTCAGGGAGCTAAACAGATAGGGACTCTCGGCGATCTAAACAGATAGGGACTCTGGGCGATCTAAACAGATAGGGACTCTCGGCGATCTAAACAGATAGGGACTCTCGGCGATCTAAACAGATAGGGACTCTCGGCGAGCTAAACAGGTAGGGACTCTCGGCGAGCTAAACAGGTAGGGACTCTCGGCGAGCTAAACAGATAGGGACTCTCGCTGAGCTAATTAGATAGGGACTCTCCGCGAGCTAATTAGATAGGGACTCTCTGCGAGCTAATTAGATAGGGACTCTCGGCGAGCTAATTAGATAGGGACTCTCGGCGAGCTAATTAGATAGGGACTCTCGGCGAGCTAATTAGATAGGGACTCTCGGCTAGCTAAACAGATAGGGACTCTCGGCGAGCTAAACAAATAGGGACTCTCGGCGAGCTAAACAAATAGGGACTCTCGGCGAGCTAAACAGATAGGGACTCTCGGCGAGCTAAACAGATAGGGACTCTCGGCGAGCTAAACAGATAGGGACTCTCGGCGAGCTAAACCGATAGGGACTCTCGGCGATCTAAACAGATAGGGATTCTCGGCGAGCTAAACAGATAGTGACTCTCGGCGAGCTAAACAGATAGGGACTCTCGGTGATCTAAACAGATAGGGATTCTGGGCGATCTAAACAGATAGGGACTCTCGGCGATCTAAACAGATAGGGACTCTCGGCGATCTAAACAGATATGGACTCTCGGCGAGCTAAACAGGTAGGGACTCTCGGCGAGCTAAACAGGTAGGGACTCTCGGCGAGCT
This sequence comes from Ariolimax columbianus, assembly GCA_036924085.1. Taxonomy (NCBI): domain Eukaryota; kingdom Metazoa; phylum Mollusca; class Gastropoda; order Stylommatophora; family Arionidae; genus Ariolimax; species Ariolimax columbianus. The sequence continues at coordinate 29,530,171 of JAVGWX010000022.1, read as the reverse complement.
AAACAGATAGGGACTCTCGCAGAGCTAATTAGATAGGGACTCTCGGCGAGCTAATTAGATAGGGACTCTCGGCGAGCTAATTAGATAGGGACTCTCGGCGAGCTAATTAGATAGGGACTCTCGGCGAGCTAATTAGATAGGGACACTCGGCGAGCTAATTAGATAGGGACTCTCGGCGAGCTAAACAGATAGGGACTCTCGGCGAGCTAAACAAATAGGGACTCTCGGCGAGCTAAACAAATAGGGACTCTCGGCGAGCTAAACAGATAGGGACTCTCGTCGAGCTAAACAGATAGGGACTCTCGGCGAGCTAAACAGATAGGGACTCTCGGCGAGCTAAACAGATAGAGACTCTCGGCGAGCTAAACAGATAGGGACTCTCGGCGAGCTAAACAGATAGGGACTCTCAGCGAGCTAAACAGATAGGGACTCTCGGCGAGTTAAACAGAAAGGGACTCTCGGCGATCTAATTAGATAGGGACTCTCGGCGAACTAATTAGATAGGGACTCTCGGCGAGCTAAACAGATAGGGACTATCGGCGAGCTAAACAGATAGGGACTCTCGGCTAGCTAAACAGATAGGGACTCTCGGCGAGCTAAACAGATAAGGGACTCTCATCGAGCTAAACATATAGGGACTCTCGGCGAGCTAAACAGATAGGGACTCTCGGCGAGCTAAACAGGTAGGGACTCTCGGCGAGCTAAACAGATAGGGATTCTCGGCGAGCTAAACAGGTAGGGACTCTCGGCGAGCTGAACAGATAGGGACTCTCGGCGAGCTAATTAGATAGGGACTCTCGGCGAGCTAATTAGATAGGGACTCTCGGCGAGCTAATTAGATAGGGACTCTCGGCGAGCTAATTAGATAGGGACTCTCGGCGAGCTAATTAGATAGGGACTCTCGGCGAGCTAATTAGATAGGGACTCTCGGCGATCTAATTAGATAGGGACTCTTGGCGAGCTAATTAGATAGGGACTCTCAACGAGCTAATTAGATAGGGACTCTCGGCGAGCTAAACAGATAGGGACTCGGCGAGCTAAACAGATAGGGACTCTCGGCGAGCTAAACAGATAGGGACTCTCGGCGAGCTAAACAGATAGGGACTCTCGGCGAGCTAAACAGATAGGGACTCTCGGCGAGCTAAACAGATAGGGACTCTCGGCGAGCTAATTAGATAGGGACTCTCGGCGAGCTAATTAGATAGGGACTCTCGGCGAGCTAATTAGATAGGGACTCTTGGCGAGCTAATTAGATAGGGACTCTCGGCGAGCTAATTAGATAGGGACTCTCGGCGAGCTAAACAGATAGGGACTCTCGGCGAGCTAAACAAATAGGGACTCTCGGCGAGCTAAACAAATAGGGACTCTCGGCGAGCTAAACAGATAGGGACTCTCGTCGAGCTAAACAGATAGGGACTCTCGGCGAGCTAAACAGATAGGGACTCTCGGCGAGCTAAACAGATAGGGAATCTCGGCGAGCTAAACAGATAGGGATTCTCGGCGAGCTAAACAGATAGGGACTCTCGGCGAGTTAAACAGAAAGGGACTCTCGGCGATCTAATTAGATAGGGACTCTCGGCGAACTAATTAGATAGGGACTCTCGGCGAGCTAAACAGATAGGGACTATCGGCGAGCTAAACAGAAAGGGACTCTCGGCTAGCTAAACAGATAGGGACTCTCAGCGAGCTAAACAGATAAGGGACTCTCATCGAGCTAAACAGATAGGGACTCTCGGCGAGCTAAACAGATAGGGACTCTCGGCGAGCTAAACAGGTAGGGACTCTCGGCGAGCTAAACAGATAGGGACTCTCGGCGAGCTAAACAGGTAGGGACTCTCGGCGAGCTTAACAGATAGGGACTCTCGCTGAGCTAATTAGATAGGGACTCTCCGCGAGCTAATTAGATAGGGACTCTCTGCGAGCTAATTAGATAGGGACTCTCAGCGAGCTAATTAGATAGGGACTCTCGGCGAGCTAATTAGATAGGGACTCTCGGCGAGCTAATTAGATAGGGACTCTCGGCGAGCTAAACAGATAGGGACTCTCGGCGAGCTAAACAAATAGGGACTCTCGGCGAGCTAAACAAATAGGGACTCTCGGCGAGCTAAACAGATAGGGACTCTCGGCGAGCTAAACAGATAGGGACTCTCGGCGAGCTAAACAGATAGGGACTCTCGGCGAGCTAAACCGATAGGGACTCTCGGCGATCTAAACAGATAGGGATTCTCGGCGATCTAAACAGATAGGGACTCTCGGCGAGCTAAACAGGTAGGGACTCTCGGCGAGCTAAACAGGTAGGGACTCTCGGCGAGCTAAACAGATAGGGACTCTCGCTGAGCTAATTAGATAGGGACTCTCCGCGAGCTAATTAGATAGGGACTCTCTGCGAGCTAATTAGATAGGGACTCTCGGCGAGCTAATTAGATAGGGACTCTCGGCGAGCTAATTAGATAGGGACTCTCGGCGAGCTAATTAGATAGGGACTCTCGGCGAGCTAAACAGATAGGGACTCTCGGCGAGCTAAACAAATAGGGACTCTCGGCGAGCTAAACAAATAGGGACTCTCGGCGAGCTAAACAGATAGGGACTCTCGGCGAGCTAAACAGATAGGGACTCTCGGCGAGCTAAACAGATAGGGACTCTCGGCGAGCTAAACCGATAGGGACTCTCGGCGATCTAAACAGATAGGGATTCTCGGCGAGCTAAACAGATAGTGACTCTCGGCGAGCTAAACAGATAGGGACTCTCGGTGATCTAAACAGATAGGGACTCTCGGCGATCTAAACAGATAGGGACTCTCGGCGATCTAAACAGATAGGGACTTTCGCCGAGCTAATTAGATAGGGACTCTCGGCGAGCTAAACAGATAGGGACTCTCAGGGAGCTAAACAGATAGGGACTCTCGGCGATCTAAACAGATAGGGACTCTGGGCGATCTAAACAGATAGGGACTCTCGGCGATCTAAACAGATAGGGACTCTCGGCGATCTAAACAGATAGGGACTCTCGGCGAGCTAAACAGGTAGGGACTCTCGGCGAGCTAAACAGGTAGGGACTCTCGGCGAGCTAAACAGATAGGGACTCTCGCTGAGCTAATTAGATAGGGACTCTCGGCGAGCTAATTAGATAGGGACTCTCGGCGAGCTAATTAGATAGGGACTCTCGGCGAGCTAATTAGATAGGGACTCTCGGCGAGCTAATTAGATAGGGACACTCGGCGAGCTAATTAGATAGGGACTCTCGGCGAGCCAAACAGATAGAGACTCTCGGCGAGCTAAACAAATAGGGACTCTCGGCGAGCTAAACAAATAGGGACTCTCGGCGAGCTAAACAGATAGGGACTCTCGTCGAGCTAAACAGATAGGGACTCTCGGCGAGCTAAACAGATAGGGACTCTCGGCGAGCTAAACAGATAGGGACTCTCGGCGAGCTAAACAGATAGGGACTCTCGGCGAGCTAAACAGATAGGGACTCTCGGCGAGTTAAACAGAAAGGGACTCTCGGCGATCTAATTAGATAGGGACTCTCGGCGAACTAATTAGATAGGGACTCTCGGCGAGCTAAACAGATAGGGACTATCGGCGAGCTAAACAGATAGGGACTCTCGGCTAGCTAAACAGATAGGGACTCTCGGCGAGCTAAACAGATAAGGGACTCTCATCGAGCTAAACAGATAGGGACTCTCGGCGAGCTAAACAGATAGGGACTCTCGGCGAGCTAAACAGGTAGGGACTCTCGGCGAGCTAAACAGATAGGGATTCTCGGCGAGCTAAACAGGTAGGGACTCTCGGCGAGCTTAACAGATAGGGACTCTCGGCGAGCTAATTAGATAGGGACTCTCGGCGAGCTAATTAGATAGGGACTCTCGGCGAGCTAATTAGATAGGGACTCTCGGCGAGCTAAACAGATAGGGACTCTCGGCGAGCTAAACAGGTAGGGACTCTCGGCGAGCTAAACAGATAGGGATTCTCGGCGAGCTAAACAGGTAGGGACTCTCGGCGAGCTTAACAGATAGGGACTCTCGGCGAGCTAATTAGATAGGGACTCTCGGCGAGCTAATTAGATAGGGACTCTCGGCGAGCTAATTAGATAGGGACTCTCGGCGAGCTAATTAGATAGGGACTCTCGGCGAGCTAATTAGATAGGGACTCTCGGCGAGCTAATTAGATAGGGACTCTCGGCGATCTAATTAGATAGGGACTCTTGGCGAGCTAATTAGATAGGGACTCTCGGCGAGCTAAACAGATAGGGACTCGGCGAGCTAAACAGATAGGGACTCTCGGCGAGCTAAACAGATAGGGACTCTCGGCGAGCTAAACAGATAGGGACTCTCGTCGAGCTAAACAGATAGGGACTCTCGGCGAGCTAAACAGATAGGGACTCTCGGCGAGCTAAACAGATAGGGACTCTCGGCGAGCTAAACAGATAGGGACTCTCGGCGAGCTAAACAGATAGGGACTCTCGGCGAGCTAAACAGATAGGGACTCTCGGCGAGTTAAACAGAAAGGGACTCTCGGCGATCTAATTAGATAGGGACTCTCGGCGAACTAATTAGATAGGGACTCTCGGCGAGCTAAACAGATAGGGACTATCGGCTAGCTAAACAGATAGGGACTCTCGGCGAGCTAAACAGATAGGGACTCTCGGCGAGCTAAACAGGTAGGGACTCTCGGCGAGCTAAACAGATAGGGACTCTCGGCGAGCTAAACAGGTAGGGACTCTCGGCGAGCTTAACAGATAGGGACTCTCGGCGAGCTAATTAGATAGGGACTCTCGGCGAGCTAATTAGATAGGGACTCTCGGCGAGCTAATTAGATAGGGACTCTCGGCGAGCTAATTAGATAGGGACTCTCGGCGAGCTAATTAGATAGGGACTCTCGGCGAGCTAATTAGATAGGGACTCTCGGCGATCTAATTAGATAGGGACTCTTGGCGAGCTAATTAGATAGGGACTCTCAACGAGCTAATTAGATAGGGACTCTCGGCGAGCTAAACAGATAGGGACTCGGCGAGCTAAACAGATAGGGACTCTCGGCGAGCTAAACAGATAGGGACTCTCGGCGAGCTAAACAGATAGGGACTCTCGGCGAGCTAAACAGATAGGGACTCTCGGCGAGCTAAACAGATAGGGACTCTCGGCGAGCTAAACAGATAGGGACTCTCGGCGAGCTAAACAGATAAGGGACTCTCGGCGAGCTAAACAGATAAGGGACTCTCGGCGAGCTAAACAGGAAGGGACTCTCGGCGAGCTAAACAGGTAGGGACTCTCGGCGAGCTAAACAGATAGGGACTCTCGCTGAGCTAATTAGATAGGGACTCTCCGCAAGCTAATTAGATAGGGACTCTCTGCAAGCTAATTAGATAGGGACTCTCGGCGAGCTAATTAGATAGGGACTCTCGGCGAGCTAATTAGATAGGGACTCTCGGCGAGCTAAACAGATAGGGACTCTCGGCGAGCTAAACAGATAGGGACTCTCGGCGAGCTAAAGAAATAGGGACTCTCGGCGAGCTAAACAAATAGGGACTCTCGGCGAGCTAAACAGATAGGGACTCTCGGCGAGCTAAACAGATAGGGACTCTCGGCGAGCTAAACAGATAGGGACTCTCGGCGAGCTAAACCGATAGGGACTCTCGGCGATCTAAACAGATAGGGATTCTCGGCGAGCTAAACAGATAGTGACTCTCGGCGAGCTAAACAGATAGGGACTCTCGGTGATCTAAACAGATAGGGACTCTCGGCGATCTAAACAGATAGGGACTCTCGGCAATCTAAACAGATAGGGACTTTCGCCGAGCTAAACAGATAGGGACTCTCGGCGAGCTAAACAGGTAGGGACTCTCGGCGAGCTAAACAGGTAGGGACTCTCGGCGAGCTAAACAGATAGGGACTCTCGGCGAGCTAATTAGATAGGGACTCTCGGCGAGCTAATTAGATAGGGACTCTCGGCGAGCTAATTAGATAGGGACTCTCGGCGAGCTAATTAGATAGGGACTCTCGGCGAGCTAAACAGATAGGGACTCTCTGGGCGATCTAAACAGATAGGGACTCTGGGCGATCTAAACAGATAGGGACTCTCGGCGATCTAAACAGATAGGGACTCTCGGCGATCTAAACAGATAGGGACTCTCGGCGAGCTAAACAGGTAGGGACTCTCGGCGAGCTAAACAGGTAGGGACTCTCGGCGAGCTAAACAGATAGGGACTCTCGCTGAGCTAATTAGATAGGGACTCTCGGCGAGCTAATTAGATAGGGACTCTCGGCGAGCTAATTAGATAGGGACTCTCGGCGAGCTAATTAGATAGGGACTCTCGGCAAGCTAATTAGATAGGGACTCTCGGCGAGCTAAACAGATAGGGACTCTCGGCGAGCTAAACAAATAGGGACTCTCGGCGAGCTAAACAAATAGGGACTCTCGGCGAGCTAAACAGATAGGGACTCTCGGCGAGCTAAACAGATAGGGACTCTCGGCGAGCTAAACAGATAGGGACTCTCGGCGAGCTAAACAGATAGGGACTCTCGGCGAGCTAAACAGATAGGGACTCTCGGCGAGCTAAACAGATAGGGACTCTCGGCGAGCTAAACAGATAGGGACTCTCGGCGAGTTAAACAGAAAGGGACTCTCGGCGATCTAATTAGATAGGGACTCTCGGCGAACTAATTAGATAGGGACTCTCGGCGAGCTAAACAGATAGGGACTATCGGCGAGCTAAACAGATAGGGACTCTCGGCTAGCTAAACAGATAGGGACTCTCGGCGAGCTAAACAGATAAGGGACTCTCATCGAGCTAAACAGATAGGGACTCTCGGCGAGCTAAACAGATAGGGACTCTCGGCGAGCTAAACAGGTAGGGACTCTCGGCGAGCTAAACAGATAGGGACTCTCGGCGAGCTAAACAGGTAGGGACTCTCGGCGAGCTTAACAGATAGGGACTCTCGGCGAGCTAATTAGATAGGGACTCTCGGCGAGCTAATTAGATAGGGACTCTCGGCGAGCTAATTAGATAGGGACTCTCGGCGAGCTAATTAGATAGGGACTCTCGGCGAGCTAATTAGATAGGGACTCTCGGCGAGCTAATTAGATAGGGACTCTCGGCGATCTAATTAGATAGGGACTCTTGGCGAGCTAATTAGATAGGGACTCTCAACGAGCTAATTAGATAGGGACTCTCGGCGAGCTAAACAGATAGGGACTCGGCGAGCTAAACAGATAGGGACTCTCGGCGAGCTAAACAGATAGGGACTCTCGGCGAGCTAAACAGATAGGGACTCTCGGCGAGCTAAACAGATAGGGACTCTCGGCGAGCTAAACAGATAGGGACTCTCGGCGAGCTAAACAGATAGGGACTCTCGGCGAGCTAAACAGATAAGGGACTCTCGGCGAGCTAAACAGATAAGGGACTCTCGGCGAGCTAAACAGATAGGGACTCTCGGCGAGCTAAACAGATAGGGACTCTCGGCGAGCTAAACAGATAGAGACTCTCGGCGAGCTAAACAGATAGGGACTCTCGGCGAGCTAAACAGGTAGGGACTCTCGGCGAGCTAAACAGATAGGGACTCTTGGCGAGCTAATTAGATAGGGACTCTCGGCGAGCTAATTAGATAGGGACTCTCAGCGAGCTAATTAGATAGGGACTCTCGGCGAGCTAATTAGATAGGGACTCTCGGCGAGCTAAACAGGTAGGGACTCTCGGCGAGCTAAACAGATAGGGACTCTCGGCGAGCTAATTAGATAGGGACTCTTTGCGAGCTAATTAGATAGGGATTTTCGGCGAACTAAACAGATAGGGACTCTCGGCGAGCTAAACAGATAGGGACTCTCGGCGAGCTAAACAGATAGGGACTCTCGGCGAGCTAAACAGATAGGGACTCTCGGCGAGCTAAACCGATAGGGACTCTCGGCGATCTAAACAGATAGGGATTCTCGGCGAGCTAAACAGATAGTGACTCTCGGCGAGCTAAACAGATAGGGGCTCTCGGCGATCTAAACAGATAGGGACTCTCGGCGATCTAAACAGATAGGGACTCTCGGCGATCTAAACAGATAGGGACTTTCGCCGAGCTAAACAGATAGGGACTCTCGGCGAGCTAAACAGGTAGGGACTCTCGGCGAGCTAAACAGGTAGGGACTCTCGGCGAGCTAAACAGATAGGGACTCTCGGCGAGCTAATTAGATAGGGACTCTCAGCGAGCTAATTAGATAGGGACTCTCGGCGAGCTAATTAGATAGGGACTCTCGGCGAGCTAATTAGATAGGGACTCTCGGCGAGCTAAACAGATAGGGACTATCGGCGAGCTAAACAGATAGGGACTCTCGGCTAGCTAAACAGATAGGGACTCTCGGCGAGCTAAACAGATAAGGGACTCTCATCGAGCTAAACAGATAGGGACTCTCGGCGAGCTAAACAGATAGGGACTCTCGGCGAGCTAAACAGGTAGGGACTCTCGGCGAGCTAAACAGATAGGGACTCTCGGCGAGCTAAACAGGTAGGGACTCTCGGCGAGCTTAACAGATAGGGACTCTCGGCGAGCTAATTAGATAGGGACTCTCGGCGAGCTAATTAGATAGGGACTCTCGGCGAGCTAATTAGATAGGGACTCTCGGCGAGCTAATTAGATAGGGACTCTCGGCGAGCTAATTAGATAGGGACTCTCGGCGAGCTAATTAGATAGGGACTCTCGGCGATCTAATTAGATAGGGACTCTTGGCGAGCTAATTAGATAGGGACTCTCAACGAGCTAATTAGATAGGGACTCTCGGCGAGCTAAACAGATAGGGACTCGGCGAGCTAAACAGATAGGGACTCTCGGCGAGCTAAACAGATAGGGACTCTCGGCGAGCTAAACAGATAGGGACTCTCGGCGAGCTAAACAGATAGGGACTCTCGGCGAGCTAAACAGATAGGGACTCTCGGCGAGCTAAACAGATAGGGACTCTCGGCGAGCTAAACAGATAAGGGACTCTCGGCGAGCTAAACAGATAAGGGACTCTCGGCGAGCTAAACAGATAGGGACTCTCGGCGAGCTAAACAGATAGGGACTCTCGGCGAGCTAAACAGATAGAGACTCTCGGCGAGCTAAACAGATAGGGACTCTCGGCGAGCTAAACAGGTAGGGACTCTCGGCGAGCTAAACAGATAGGGACTCTTGGCGAGCTAATTAGATAGGGACTCTCGGCGAGCTAATTAGATAGGGACTCTCAGCGAGCTAATTAGATAGGGACTCTCGGCGAGCTAATTAGATAGGGACTCTCGGCGAGCTAAACAGGTAGGGACTCTCGGCGAGCTAAACAGATAGGGACTCTCGGCGAGCTAATTAGATAGGGACTCTTTGCGAGCTAATTAGATAGGGATTTTCGGCGAACTAAACAGATAGGGACTCTCGGCGAGCTAAACAGATAGGGACTCTCGGCGAGCTAAACAGATAGGGACTCTCGGCGAGCTAAACAGATAGGGACTCTCGGCGAGCTAAACCGATAGGGACTCTCGGCGATCTAAACAGATAGGGATTCTCGGCGAGCTAAACAGATAGTGACTCTCGGCGAGCTAAACAGATAGGGGCTCTCGGCGATCTAAACAGATAGGGACTCTCGGCGATCTAAACAGATAGGGACTCTCGGCGATCTAAACAGATAGGGACTTTCGCCGAGCTAAACAGATAGGGACTCTCGGCGAGCTAAACAGGTAGGGACTCTCGGCGAGCTAAACAGGTAGGGACTCTCGGCGAGCTAAACAGATAGGGACTCTCGGCGAGCTAATTAGATAGGGACTCTCAGCGAGCTAATTAGATAGGGACTCTCGGCGAGCTAATTAGATAGGGACTCTCGGCGAGCTAATTAGATAGGGACTCTCGGCGAGCTAAACAGATAGGGACTCTCGGCGAGCTAAACAAATAGGGACTCTCGGCGAGCTAAACAAATAGGGACTCTCGGCGAGCTAAACAGAAATGGACTCTCGGCGAGCTAAACAGATAGGGACTCTCGGCGAGCTAAACAGATAGGGACTCTCGGCGAGCTAAACAGATAGGGACTCTCGGCGAGCTAAACAGATAGGGACTCTCGGCGAGCTAATTACATAGGGACTCTCGGCGAACTAATTAGATAGGGACTCTCGGCGAGCTAAACAGATAGGGACTCTCGGCGAGCTAAACAGTTAGGGACTCTCGGCGAGATAAACAGATAGGGACTCTCGGCGAGCTAAACAGATAAGGGACTCTCGGCGAGCTAAACAGATAGGGACTCTCGGCGAGCTAAACAGATAGGGACTCTCGGCGAGCTAAACAGATAGGGACTCTCGGCGAGCTAAAGAGATAGGGACTCTCGGCGAGCTAAACAGATAGGGACTCTCGGCGAGCTAAACTGATAGGGACTCTCGGCGAGCTAAACAGATAGGGACTCTCGGCGGGCTAAACAGATAGGGACTCTCGGCGAGCTAAACAGATAGGGACTCTCGGCGAGCTAAACAGATAGGGACTCTCTGCGAGCTAAACAGATAAGGGACTCTCGGCGAGCTAAACAGATAGGGACTCTCGGCGAGCTAAACAGATAGGGACTCTCGGCGAGCTAAACAGATAAGGGACTCTCGGCCAACTAAACAGATAGGGACTCTCGGCGAGCTAAACAGATAGGGACTCTCGGCGAGCTAAAGAGATAGGGACTCTCGGCGAGCTAAACAGATAGGGACTCTCGGCGAGCTAAAGATATAGGGACTCTCGGCGAGCTAAAGAGATAGGGACTTTCGGCGAGCTAAAGAGATAGGGAATCTCGGCGAGCTAAAGAGATAGGGACTCTCAGCGAGCTAAAGAGATAGGGACTCTCGGCGAGCTAAAGAGATAGGGACTCTCGGCGAGCTAAAGAGATAGGGACTCTCGGCGAGCTAAAGAGATAGGGATTCTCGGCGAGCTAAAGAGATAGGGACTCTCTGCGAGCTAAACAGATAGGGACTCTCTGCGAGCTAAACAGATAGGGACTCTCGGCGAGCTAAACCGATAGGGACTCTCGGCGAGCTAAACCGATAGGGACTCTCGGCGAGCTAAACAGATAGGGACTCTCGGCGAGCTAAACAGATAAGGGACTCTCGGCGAGCTAAACAGATAGGGACTCTCGGCGAGCTAAACAGATAAGGGACTCTCGGCGAGCTAAACAGATAAGGGACTCTCGGCGAGCTAAACAGATAGGGACTCTCGGCGAGCTAAACAGATAGGGACTCTCGGTGAGCTAAAGAGATAGGGACTCTCGGCGAGCTAAAGAGATAGGGACTCTCTGCGAGCTAAACAGATAGGGACTCTCTGCGAGCTAAACAGATAGGGACTCTCGGCGAGCTAAACCGATAGGGACTCTCGGCGAGCTAAACAGATAGGGACTCTCGGCGAGCTAAACAGATAGGGACTATAAGATATTGCAGGCTTTATAGATGTAAAAAAAAGGAATGCAAAGGAATCTGTGCTTTCCCTTTGTTTGTTTATTAAAATCTAAACAAGTAACTCACAAATACAAAATGAGAGTGTTCAGGTGTTGTGTATATTCGTTTTTACTGCATGGCGTTCAATGAACAAATTACTGGAGAAATGAACTGATGCCTTTGAAACGTGGATATGTAGAAGAATGGGTTGCATCTCACTGAAAGAAAAGAAAAAAGAAAGTCTCGCAGAAATTAGGTGTGCAAAGAAAATGGATGAACAAAACCAGAGAGACGTTTAAGATATTGTGGTCACATTTAAATTGTTTGTGGAAGCCATGCTCAACATGAGAAATTACAGGTTTCTTCTACATCAATTTTATGTTTGGCATAATTGCACTGCCTGAAACAAAGCTATAGTACTAAGACTAATCATTAGTATCTATTAGGCACTGACAAGACAATGCTAATGTGATGTCAAAGAATATTTTTTTTTTTTAAAATGATTGACTCGGAGAAGGCAGTTCCCCAACTCCATAATGTTTGACTGATGATAATGGAGATGGTCAGACAAACTATGATCCTGGGAGTAGGCTGGGAGAGAGCTCAGCATTGTTTCATTGATTGGCTTCAGTGGAAGACAGTTTTTCAAACAGTATGACAAGTGCCAAGTAGAATCTGTTTTGTCAACCAATTGTTGTGGAGAAATGGGTTCTGTTTTGTCAACCAATTATTGTGGAGAAATGGGTTCTGTTTTGTCAACCAATTGTTGTGGAGAAATGGGTTCTGTTTTGTCAACCAATTGTTGTGGAGAAATGTGCGAAGGAAGGCAAAACAGACCGCAGCATACATCTGCCAATCCATTCCTATAACCAACATATGGGTGGTGTTGACAATGTAGATCAACACATACTACCAACTGATAGAACATCTAGGAAATTGTAGTTTTTGATGCAGATAACTATCAACTTCTTCCATCCTGATGAAGCCGTCTTGCACATTACAACGCAGAAACGAGACACTCTCACTCAGCTATTTGCAGTTCCACCTTGTAGCTTTGGTTCTGGACTCAATCAGTCAATGGCCTGAATGAAGTGTCTCATAGAAAGTGCTGCTAGAGACGTCCCAATCATCCAAAAGGAACATCAAACATGATCTAGCTCAAATGACGGGAAGCAACATCAAACATGATCTAGCCCAAATGACGGGAAGCAACATCAAACATGATCTAGCCCAAATGACGGGATGCAAGAAAACATGATCTAGCCCAAATGACGGGAAGCAACATCAAACATGATCTAGCCCAAATGACGGGAAGCAACATCAAACAGGATCTAGCTCAAATGACGGGAAGCAACATCAAACATGATCTAGCACAAATGACGGGATGCAACATCAAACATGATCTAGCACAAATGACGGGATGCAACATCAAACATGATCTAGCACAAATGACGGGATGCAACATCAAACATGATCTAGCCCAAATGACGGGAAGCAACATCAAACATGATCTAGCCCAAATGACGGGAAGCAACATCAAACATGATCTAGCCCAAATGACGGGATGCAAGAAAACATGTTTTGTTGGTTTCAAGAACAAGTCAAAGACTGCTCGTGGATATGGTATAGAGACTGTTTTTGGCTGCTCAATTTGCAAAATTCATCTACGCAGAGGACTGTGCTATTCATCATTCCATGTACAATTATAATTTGATATAGATCTATGCGTGATTGATGAATAGCAAAATATTAATTGTTTTCACTTAAAAATGTTTTTGTTACATTCTGCAATTTTATTTGTACACATGAATGCTGCACCTTATACATAATTCAATCTTTATATGTTTAATATCAAACATCATCATTTTAGCAGTAGCAGTATTTTTTTAGATGAATTTTTTTACTGAAGTCAGGAAGTAACTCCGTATTTTTACATGCTATGTCCTGGACTTTTGGGTACAAATTGCGTCAATAAGGAGTAAATGGGTTAATGAAATATTTTGATTTAACTTTTCATCATCATGATAGCAATTGCCTTTATTACTCCAAGCACAGCATAGGCTTTCAACAAACACATGCCAAGCTTTTTTTACTTCTGCTAACACATCCAGATGATCCTTCTTCTTCTTCTTCGTACGCTGTCAGACATCAACCTTTATTTTTTCGAAAAAAGCAGCGGTCATCCTGAGGCCCACATTTCTTCTCTTCTGTATGTCGGGCAGTTTTGCAGCAAATGCTCAGCGGTCATTTTCCCGGTACCACACGGGCATTCGTCAGTGCCACCTATCTTCAATGTGTTGAATAGGTGGTACCTCAGTCTATTGTGACCAGTGCGAAGTCTGAAGACCACGACCTGCTCTCTTCTGTTCAACTGGTAATAGGCATCGTTTTTTTTGTGTATCCAGTATGTTCGGTTTCCCATTTGGTCATGTATCTAGCTCTAATAAGCCGTTTTGACTCTTCGTATGTCACACTAGTATCTGGTTGTGGTAGTCTTGCACCTTCTTTTGCCAGTCTGCCAGTTCTGCCTCCTCATTGCCTTGGATGTTGCAATGGGATGGAACCCATTGCACCACTACCCTTTTTGGTGCGGACTGCTGGCACAGTTGACAGAGAACTGCTCCTAGATCATTAAGTTTAGTATTTTTCTGGCTTTTTAGTGCTGTAACTACGGCCAAGGCATCTGTAAGCAGGACTATATGGCTTTCATTCCTTTTACCGGTCACCATTTCTTCCACTGCCGCCCTCAGTGCCTCTTCCTCCGCTCTGAAATTGCTTGTGTATTTTCCAGTAGCGAATGACAGTGTTATTTTTCTGCCATTTGGTAGGTTCAGAAATGCTCCTGCCCCTCCGTTCTGTGTTGTGTTTGTTACAGAACCGTCGGTATATGCATGGGTCCAGTCCATGCATGGGTAGTTTTTTCGTTATGTAGCTCAGGGTAGTATCTCTTCTTTCTTTTTTCAGTCTGGCAGTTTTTGTTTCTAATACCTGGTATATTTTCTACCACTTCTGGAAATATATCCTGCCTCCAGGTAGGTTTTCGTACAGTAGGGATGGGCTTTTGTGTTGTTAGTGCGTTCATGGGGTCTTCGTGCATCTTTGCTTTGGCTATTTCTGCAAAGTTATTCCGCTTTAATTTCCCATTTCCGAGATTGTTTAGTCTCTGGTGCATTGGATGGTCAGTCAGTCTTCTGAGTTTCTCTGCTTGCTGCTGGGCTCTGCAGTCTCTTCTGTCGGTCATGGATTCCAGTTTTGTAATCTTTTCAAATTCTACAATTGTCGTTGACTTTATGCCTCCTGTTATAACTCTCATGGGTTGGTTTTGGAGTTTGCTAATTTTATCGAAGTTCGCCTTTGCTGCTGTTGTCCATGCCGCAATGCCATACTCGAGAACTGGTCTCACTCTTCCAGTGTACAGTTTCTTTAGTATACTTTCGTCTGCTCCCCAGCTTGTGCCAGCAAGTTTCCTCATGATTGCCATTCTTTCTCTCGCTCTCATTCGATTTCTCTCGATCTGACTTTTCCATGTCATGCGCCGATCAAATGTGACTCCCAGATAGTTTGGGTTGTCGTTTGGCTGCAGGTATTTGCCGTTAAGACTTAGTTTGGTGTTTTGGGGTTTGTTTGATAGCGAGAATATTGAAAATGTAATTTTTTCCTCGTTTATTTTGACCAGCCATGAATTCGCCCAATCTTCCAGCGATGTTAGGGCCTGCTGGATCAGATTTCTTGTTATGGTGAGATTCTTTTCAGAGGTCCACATAGCCAGATCGTCTGCAAATATTGAGCTATGGACTCTTCTTGGTATATTCTCTGTTATATTATTTATATACACCAGGAAGAGTGTGGGTGACAGTACTCCCCCTTCTTTGGGGAACTCCCTTTTCAAGTGTCACCTTTTTGCTCATCTGCCCTTGTACTTGAACTCTGGCCGTTCTGTATTTGAGGTAGTGGCTGATCCATTTGTACATTTTCCCACAAACTTCACTTCTTCGTAGCTTAACTTTAAGTCCCTCTTTCCAGACTTTGTCAAATGCCTTTTCTAGGTCCACCCAAACCGCTACTGTGTGTTTTTGCTCCTGGTAGGCATCTTCTATTTCCTGGGCTATGAGGATGACCTGATCCTCAGTGGATCTGTGCCAGATGATCCAACATCTGTTCAGCTAAGGCCATGTTTACAACTAATTTCTTTCTCCAAATGTGCCTGGACTGCCTTCAATTGCTTTTGCCTTTTAGGGTCCAGAAAAAAGTTTGACGGGTAATGTATAACCCAGTCACCTTCATCTCCTTCGCATTATATGATCATGACCCCACTTGAGATTGTTCTGTTCGTTCCAGAAGCTTGGCAATAGTAATAATGTTATACAAGTGCAGGCTGAGTATTCTGTACAAGAACTTAATGAAAATCGTGCACTTTTCTGGAACCAGCCTTCGTTAATATGCCACATTTTGATGTCATAAAGTAATACAGACTACACAAATTTGAAGTTTGGTGACGAACCGAATCTCTTTCAAATTCAAAAGGCACAATAAAACCTTTCCTCACCTAATCCAAAAGGATTAGCACGCTGATGTCTTGATCTATATATCTTAGTTTGTCGATGACACTACCTCAATAATAAAATTGTTTGATATCCTGTTTTAGAGTGTCATTCAACATTGGTCAACCACTGTTAGTTGCATGTATCCTTATAACCTTAGCCTTCTCACTGTGAATATAAACCCCTACCTCATTAAGAATTTTAGAAATGCATAACTATACATTTATTTGGTAAGCTTACTAAAACTGTATTCTAAAAAGGTTATTGTCACTATACCTGCATAAATACATGCATCTAGTCCAAGCCTTATCATTAAGCCTGGACTGTGCTGCACCACATATGACTAAATTGCATTCATGAACTTTATGCAAAAATAATAAAGATGCTGAAGTCTCAGTTCCATGTTTCATTGTGTTTATATGCCACTGTATCCTTTTAAAACATGCCTCACAGTAGGGAATTTATGGAAACAAAAATTAATTAAGTCCACCACAAAAATACAAATCTTCATCTCCAATGTAAAGTCCATTCTATTGCATGCCTGTAATGCGGGAACAATGAAGACAGTAACGAAAAAGGTTTAAAATTTCATCAATGGATGCTTACTCCAAATTGTGAGATTAAAAGGATATGATAAAGTTACTAATGTGAAATAGGATTGCCGCAATGCCACACTCTTCCAGTGTACAGTTTCTTTAGTATTCTTTCGTCTGCTCCCCAGCTTGTGCCAGCAAGTTTCCTCATGATTGCCATTCTTTGTCTGGCTCTCATTTGGTTTCTCTCGATCTGACTTTTCCATGTCATGCGCCGGATCAAATGTGACACCCAAGTAGTTTGGGTTGTCGTTTTGCCGCAGATATTTTCCGTTGAGACTTATTTTGGTGTTCCGGGGTTTATATTACAGATCAAAAAAGTTGTGATGCAGGGACTTGCATCTCAATGCCCCATACGAGGGGAGGTCAGAATGTAATTCACCACACCATCTTTTTCAGAAATTGTTTATCTAAAATGCAAGAAATTTTTACACAATGTACAAGAATATTTAAACATCACGTACAACGATTGAGTTACAAATGAGGAAATACGAGATAGAATTACAACAGAATAGGGCCTTTTGAAGATCTCTTGGCAACTGTCAAAAGAAGAAAACTCGCTTGGTACGGTCACATATCGAGATCAAATGGTGCAAGGCAGACGAACAAGAGTCCGTCCCAAAAAGAGATGGGAGGACAATATAAAAGAATGGACCAATCTCCGACCAGAAGAGGCACAGGCAGTGGCCGCTGACAAAGAAGGGTGGCATGTGGTTGTGAGGATGTCTTCATGTGTGCCCCAACAACCTCACTGGTTATTGGATGACCTGACTTGACCTGACCTGACCTGACAAGAATATGTTACGTAAACATGTTTATTACTCAACATAATTCCCATCAACTTGTATGGCTCTATGCCAGCGCAGAAAGCAAGTGCTTGTGTGCCTTGCCCGTATAAGTTTTTGTCCTGATCACGTAGCCATTTCGTCCCTGCTTTTATTACACCCTCATCATCCTCAAAACGTGTCCCACGAAGTGCATTTTTAAGTGAACCAAAACGATTAAAACCAGAGGTAGCCAGATCAGGACTATACGGTGGATCGGGGGGAGTACAACCCAACTTAGTTATTGCCTTACATGTTGTCAGACTTGTGTGAGGGCATGCATTGTCATGAAGGAGAAGCAGTTCTGTTGGATTTTTCTGAGGACGAACTTTGCTGAACCGACGATTGAGTTTGGTCAGTGTCTTGATGTAAGCTTGTTAATTGATTGTCTTTTCTCTTGGCATCATTTCCACAAGAATCACATCTTCATTGTCCCAAAAGAGAGTGAACATGACCTTTCCGGCTGAAAGAGTTTTCTTGTATTTCCTTCTTCGTGGTGATTGAGAATGATGTCACTCAATTGACTGCTCATGTTTCGTCACATGTAACCATCCTGGACAAAACGTTGTCACCATTAGCATCAAAACGCTCCAACAATTCAAAAGAAATTATTTTTCTTTGCATTTTGTGTTGATTTGTGAGACTTTGAGGAACCATTGTAAACAAACCTTTGAAAATCCCAGAGTTTTGATAATTTGAACTGCACTTCACTTGCTGACTGAAAGCTGCAAGGCCATTTGTATGAAGATGATTTGCCTATCACTACCAATAATGACATCAGCACGGTTCAACATGTCTAGCCTAGTAGCTGTGGTAGGATGTCCAGAGCGCTACACATCATACAGCTACATCTCTCTACTTGCTAAAGTTTTAAATCTCTGAGCTGACTGTGCTCCTATCAACTGCACAAGCGTTTGTGAATATTCACAACAGTTTTTTTCTCTACAATGACGAATTCTACAACAATGTGCTGCTTGTAATGCATGTTGTTCAGAGGCACCATTTTAACGGTATGTTGCAGCTAGTTTATTTGTCCAAATGAGGCGTAATATCGTAAACACAATCAGCATATTTGGTTTTTTTAAGGTGTGCAAAATTTCATTGTTTATATCTTTATTATTAGCTAAAATAAATTCTGTGGTTCATTACTTTCTGACATCCCCTCGTACTTGGCAACAAAGAGGCTGACTGCCAAGGAAAAGTGGAAAGCTACCTAAACCTGATATAAGTATAGCTTACAAAAAGGTAAAGACGTCTACCAAGTTTAGGTACAGGAACAGGTAGGAAGTTGGGCATGTAAGTCAAAAATAAAATATTACCAGTTCAATGGAATTTAAAAAATGGTTTGTCTTTAGACTTCATACAAGTCACAACAGATTGAGATACTACTATTTAACAAACTAGAGATAGATTGAATGTGTCTGTTGCACTGATAACATTACAGCTACCTACTACAAAAGTGATCAGCATACAAGGAACAGAGGAAGCACTTATGACCATCACCAGTACAATTTCTTGACAAGCTCTAAAGCAATGCCAATGACATAATGCTGACCATTGATTTAGACTCTCCTAGCCAGTCTCCCAGTCACTCTCCTAGCCAGTCTCTCAGTCACTCTCCTAGCAAGTCTCTCAGTCACTCTCCTAGCAAGTCTCTCAGTCACTCTCCTAGCAAGTTTCTCAGTCACTCTCCTAGCAAGTCTCTCAGTCACTCTCCTAGCAAGTCTCTCAGTCACTCATAGAAAGTCTCTCAGTCACTCTCCTAGCAAGTCTCTCAGCTTCTCTCCTAGCAAGTCTCTCAGTCACTCTCCTAGCAAGTCTCTCAGTCACTCTCCTAGCAAGTTTCTCAGTCACTCTCCTAGCAAGTCTCTCAGTCACTCTCCTAGCAAGTCTCTCAGTCACTCTCCTAGCACGTCTCAGTCACTCTCCTAGCAAGTCTCTCAGTCACTCTCCTAGTAAGTCTCTCAGTCACTCTCCTAGCAAGTCTCCCAGTCACTCTCCTAGCAAGTCTCTCAGCTTCTCTCCTAGCAAGTCTCTCAGTCACTCTCCTAGCAAGTCTCTCAGTCACTCTCCTAGCAAGTTTCTCAGTCACTCTCCTAGCAAGTCTCTCAGTCACTCTCCTAGCAAGTCTCTCAGTCACTCTCCTAGCACGTCTCTGTCACTCTCCTAGCAAGTCTCTTAGTCACTCCTAGAAAGTCCCTCAGTCACTCTCCTAGCAAGTCTCTCAGTCACTCTCCTAGCAAGTTTCTCAGTCACTCTCCTAGCAAGTCTCTCAGTCACTCTCCTAGCAAGTCTCTCAGTCACTCATAGAAAGTCTCTCAGTCACTCTCCTAGCAAGTCTCTCAGCTTCTCTCCTAGCAAGTCTCTCAGTCACTCTCCTAGCAAGTCTCTCAGTCACTCTCCTAGCAAGTTTCTCAGTCACTCTCCTAGCAAGTCTCTCAGTCACTCTCCTAGCAAGTCTCTCAGTCACTCTCCTAGCACGTCTCAGTCACTCTCCTAGCAAGTCTCTCAGTCACTCTCCTAGTAAGTCTCTCAGTCACTCTCCTAGCAAGTCTCCCAGTCACTCTCCTAGCAAGTCTCTCAGCTTCTCTCCTAGCAAGTCTCTCAGTCACTCTCCTAGCAAGTCTCTCAGTCACTCTCCTAGCAAGTTTCTCAGTCACTCTCCTAGCAAGTCTCTCAGTCACTCTCCTAGCAAGTCTCTCAGTCACTCTCCTAGCAAGTCTCTTAGTCACTCCTAGAAAGTCCCTCAGTCACTCTCCTAGCAAGTCTCTCAGTCACTCATAGAAAGTCTCTCAGCTTCTCTCCTAGCAAGTCTCTCAGTCACTCTCCTAGCAAGTCTCTCAGTCACTCTTCTAGCCAGTCTCTCAGTCACTCTCCTAGCAAGTCTCTCAGTCATTCTCTTAGCAAGTCTCTCAGTCACTCTCCTACCCAGTCACTCTCCTAGCAAGTGTCTCAGTCACTCTTCTAGCAAGTCTCCCAGTCACTCTCCTTGCAAGTCTCCCAGTCACTCTCCTAGCCAGTCTCTCAGTCACTCTCCTAGTAAGTCTCTCAGTCATTCTTCTAGCAATTCTCTCAGTCACTCATAGAAAGTCTCTCAGTCACTCTCCTAGCAAGTCTCTCAGTCACTCTCCTAGCAAGTCTCTCAGTCACTCTCCTAGCAAGTCTCTCAGTCACTCTCCTAACAAGTCTCCCAGTCACTCTCCTAGCAAGTCTCTCAGTCACTCTCCTAGCAAGTCTCTCAGTCACTCTCCTAGCAAGTCTCTCAGTCACTCTCCTAGCAAGTCTCTGTCACTCTCCTAGCAAGTCTCTCAGTCACTCTCCTAGCAAGTCTCTCAGTCACTCTCCTAACAAGTCTCTCAGTCACTCTCCTAGCAAGTCTCTCAGTCACTCTCCTAGCAAGTCTCTCAGTCACTCTCCTAGCAAGTCTCTCAGTCACTCTCCTAACAAGTCTCTCAGTCACTCTCCTAGCCAGTCTCTCAGTCACTCTCTTAGCCAGTCTCTCAGTCACTCTCCTAGCAAGTCTCTCAGTCACTCTCCTAGCAAGTCTCTCAGCTTCTCTCCTAGCAAGTCTCTCAGTCACTCTCCTAACAAGTCTCTCAGTCACTCTCCTAGCAAGTCTCTCAGTCACTCTCCTAGCAAGTCTCTCAGTCACTCTCCTAGCAAGTCTCTCAGTCACTCTCCTAGCAAGTCTCTCAGTCACTCTCCTAACAAGTCTCTCAGTCACTCTCCTAGCAAGTCTCTCAGTCACTCTCCTAGCAAGTCTCTCAGTCACTCTCCTAGCAAGTGTCTCAGTCACTCTCCTAGCAAGTCTCTCAGTCACTCTCCTAGCAAGTCTCTCAGTCACTCTCCTAGCAAGTCTCTCAGTCACTCTCCTAGCAAGTCTCTCAGTCACTCTCCTAGCAAGTCTCTCAGTCACTCTCCTAGCAAGTCTCTCAGTCACTCCTAGAAAGTCCCTCAGTCACTCTCCTAGAAAGTCCCTCAGTCACTCTCCTAGAAAGTCCCTCAGTCACTCTCCTAGAAAGTCCCTCAGTCACTCTCCTAGCCAGTCTCTCAGTCACTCTCCTAGCAAGTCTCTCAGTCACTCTCCTAGCAAGTCTCTCAGTCACTCTCCTAGTAAGTTTCTCAGTCACTCTCCTAGCAAGTCTCTCAGTCACTCCTAGAAAGTCCCTCAGTCACTCTCCTAGCAAGTCTCTCAGTCACTCCTAGAAAGTCCCTCAGTCACTCTCCTAGAAAGTCCCTCAGTCACTCTCCTAGCCAGTCTCTCAGTCACTCTCCTAGCAAGTCTCTCAGCTTCTCTCCTAGCAAGTCTCTCAGTCACTCTCCTAGCAAGTCTCTCAGTCACTCTCCTAGCAAGTCTCTCAGTCACTCTCCTAGCAAGTCTCTCAGTCACTCTCCTAGTAAGTCTCTCAGTCACTCTCCTAGCAAGTCTCTCAGTCACTCCTAGAAAGTCCCTCAGTCACTCTCCTAGCAAGTCTCTCAGTCACTCCTAGAAAGTCCCTCAGTCACTCTCCTAGCAAGTCTCTCAGCTTCTCTCCTAGCAAGTCTCTCAGTCACTCTCCTAGCAAGTCTCTCAGTCACTCTCCTAGCCAGTCTCTCAGTCACTCCTAGAAAGTCCTTCAGTCACTCTCCTAGCAAGTCTCTCAGCTTCTCTCCTAGCAAGTCTCTCAGTCACTCTCCTAGCAAGTCTCTCAGTCACTCTCCTAGCAAGTCTCTCAGTCACTCTCCTAGCCAGTCTCTCAGTCACTCTCCTAGCAAGTCTCTCAGTCACTCTCCTAGCAAGTCTCTCAGTCACTCTCCTAGCCAGTCTCTCAGTCACTCTCCTAGCCAGTCTCTCAGTCACTCTTCTAGCAAGTCTCTCAGCTTATCTCCTAGCAAGTCTCTCAGTCACTCTCCTAGCAAGTCTCTCAGTCACTCTCCTAGCAAGTCTCTCAGTCACTCTCCTAGCAAGTCTCTCAGTCACTCTCCTAGTAAGTCTCTCAGTCACTCTCCTAGTAAGTCCCTCAGTCACTCTCCTAGCAAGTCTCTCAGTCACTCTCCTAGTAAGTCTCTCAGTCACTCATAGAAAGTCTCTCAGCTTCACTCCTAGTAAGTCTCTCAGTCACTCTCCTAGCAAGTCTCTCAGTCACTCTCGTAACAAGTCTCTCAGTCACTCTCCTAGCAAGTCTCTCAGTCACTCTCCTAGCCAGTCTCTCAGTCACTCTCCTAACAAGTCTCTCAGTCACTCTCCTAGCAAGTCTCTCAGTCACTCTCCTAGCAAGTCTCTCAGTCACTCTCCTAGCAAGTCTCTCAGTCACTCTCCTAGCAAGTCTCTTAGTCACTCCTAGAAAGTCCCTCAGTCACTCTCCTAGCAAGTCTCTCAGTCACTCATAGAAAGTCTCTCAGCTTCTCTCCTAGCAAGTCTCTCAGTCACTCTCCTAGCAAGTCTCTCAGTCACTCTTCTAGCCAGTCTCTCAGTCACTCTCCTAGCAAGTCTCTCAGTCATTCTCTTAGCAAGTCTCTCAGTCACTCTCCTACCCAGTCACTCTCCTAGCAAGTGTCTCAGTCACTCTTCTAGCAAGTCTCCCAGTCACTCTCCTTGCAAGTCTCCCAGTCACTCTCCTAGCCAGTCTCTCAGTCACTCTCCTAGTAAGTCTCTCAGTCATTCTTCTAGCAATTCTCTCAGTCACTCATAGAAAGTCTCTCAGTCACTCTCCTAGCAAGTCTCTCAGTCACTCTCCTAGCAAGTCTCTCAGTCACTCTCCTAGCAAGTCTCTCAGTCACTCTCCTAACAAGTCTCCCAGTCACTCTCCTAGCAAGTCTCTCAGTCACTCTCCTAGCAAGTCTCTCAGTCACTCTCCTAGCAAGTCTCTCAGTCACTCTCCTAGCAAGTCTCTGTCACTCTCCTAGCAAGTCTCTCAGTCACTCTCCTAGCAAGTCTCTCAGTCACTCTCCTAACAAGTCTCTCAGTCACTCTCCTAGCAAGTCTCTCAGTCACTCTCCTAGCAAGTCTCTCAGTCACTCTCCTAGCAAGTCTCTCAGTCACTCTCCTAACAAGTCTCTCAGTCACTCTCCTAGCCAGTCTCTCAGTCACTCTCTTAGCCAGTCTCTCAGTCACTCTCCTAGCAAGTCTCTCAGTCACTCTCCTAGCAAGTCTCTCAGCTTCTCTCCTAGCAAGTCTCTCAGTCACTCTCCTAACAAGTCTCTCAGTCACTCTCCTAGCAAGTCTCTCAGTCACTCTCCTAGCAAGTCTCTCAGTCACTCTCCTAGCAAGTCTCTCAGTCACTCTCCTAGCAAGTCTCTCAGTCACTCTCCTAACAAGTCTCTCAGTCACTCTCCTAGCAAGTCTCTCAGTCACTCTCCTAGCAAGTCTCTCAGTCACTCTCCTAGCAAGTGTCTCAGTCACTCTCCTAGCAAGTCTCTCAGTCACTCTCCTAGCAAGTCTCTCAGTCACTCTCCTAGCAAGTCTCTCAGTCACTCTCCTAGCAAGTCTCTCAGTCACTCTCCTAGCAAGTCTCTCAGTCACTCTCCTAGCAAGTCTCTCAGTCACTCCTAGAAAGTCCCTCAGTCACTCTCCTAGAAAGTCCCTCAGTCACTCTCCTAGAAAGTCCCTCAGTCACTCTCCTAGAAAGTCCCTCAGTCACTCTCCTAGCCAGTCTCTCAGTCACTCTCCTAGCAAGTCTCTCAGTCACTCTCCTAGCAAGTCTCTCAGTCACTCTCCTAGTAAGTTTCTCAGTCACTCTCCTAGCAAGTCTCTCAGTCACTCCTAGAAAGTCCCTCAGTCACTCTCCTAGCAAGTCTCTCAGTCACTCCTAGAAAGTCCCTCAGTCACTCTCCTAGAAAGTCCCTCAGTCACTCTCCTAGCCAGTCTCTCAGTCACTCTCCTAGCAAGTCTCTCAGCTTCTCTCCTAGCAAGTCTCTCAGTCACTCTCCTAGCAAGTCTCTCAGTCACTCTCCTAGCAAGTCTCTCAGTCACTCTCCTAGCAAGTCTCTCAGTCACTCTCCTAGTAAGTCTCTCAGTCACTCTCCTAGCAAGTCTCTCAGTCACTCCTAGAAAGTCCCTCAGTCACTCTCCTAGCAAGTCTCTCAGTCACTCCTAGAAAGTCCCTCAGTCACTCTCCTAGCAAGTCTCTCAGCTTCTCTCCTAGCAAGTCTCTCAGTCACTCTCCTAGCAAGTCTCTCAGTCACTCTCCTAGCCAGTCTCTCAGTCACTCCTAGAAAGTCCTTCAGTCACTCTCCTAGCAAGTCTCTCAGCTTCTCTCCTAGCAAGTCTCTCAGTCACTCTCCTAGCAAGTCTCTCAGTCACTCTCCTAGCAAGTCTCTCAGTCACTCTCCTAGCCAGTCTCTCAGTCACTCTCCTAGCAAGTCTCTCAGTCACTCTCCTAGCAAGTCTCTCAGTCACTCTCCTAGCCAGTCTCTCAGTCACTCTCCTAGCCAGTCTCTCAGTCACTCTTCTAGCAAGTCTCTCAGCTTATCTCCTAGCAAGTCTCTCAGTCACTCTCCTAGCAAGTCTCTCAGTCACTCTCCTAGCAAGTCTCTCAGTCACTCTCCTAGCAAGTCTCTCAGTCACTCTCCTAGTAAGTCTCTCAGTCACTCTCCTAGTAAGTCCCTCAGTCACTCTCCTAGCAAGTCTCTCAGTCACTCTCCTAGTAAGTCTCTCAGTCACTCATAGAAAGTCTCTCAGCTTCACTCCTAGTAAGTCTCTCAGTCACTCTCCTAGCAAGTCTCTCAGTCACTCTCGTAACAAGTCTCTCAGTCACTCTCCTAGCAAGTCTCTCAGTCACTCTCCTAGCCAGTCTCTCAGTCACTCTCCTAACAAGTCTCTCAGTCACTCTCCTAGCAAGTCTCTCAGTCACTCTCCTAGCAAGTCTCTCAGTCACTCTCCTATCTATCTCTCTCTCTGATTCTCTTTTTCTCACACACTTTTTTTTATCTATCTATCTCTATCTATCTATCTATCTATCTATCTATCTATCTATCTATCTATCTATCTATCTATCTATCTATCTATCTATCTATCTATCTATATGCCTGTCTGTCTTTATGTCTGTCTGTCTTCATGTCGGTTTATCTGTATATCTATCTATCTTTATGTCTGTCTGTCTGTCTATCTATCTATCGTTGTATCTTATGTCTATCTGTCTATTCATCTACCTATCTGTCTATCTTATATATATCTTTATGTCTATCTATCTATCAATCTTTCTATCTTTATGTATGTCTGTTTATTTATCTACCAATCTGTCTGCCTGTCTGTCTGTCTATCTATCTCGCTTTTTATCAAACCACAAATTTGGTCGGATCAGAAATGCATGTTGTGGCCAAACAAGCGAATCTGGACCTCTAGAAAAACCAAGATCCCTAATGAAGGGCTATATTAGCTGGCCCGCACATCTGCTTCCTTGATGTGTTTTCACATCTCCCGCGAATGATGGAGCTAAAGATGATTGTAAATATTTCATTATTGTTGGCCACTTTCCATGTGTGCTTCTTATTTCTCATGGCTTCTCTAGAACTTGCTGGTAATAGCCCAGAGCGGACGTTAACAAGAAGGGACAATATTTTGTCAGGCAATACAAAAGGCCTATCGGCTGGGGAACTATTTGCGTGTTCAAGAATAAATCAACACAATAAACTTCTCTCTCTCATGTGAGTGGTTGCGTGCAGGATTTTGGTTGCACGTCACGATTGCGCAGTCTTCTTTGGACGCTAGACCAGCGGAATGGCAAACGGTCCTAACTTTGTTATATGACTTTGGGCTGGAAGTTCCATCTGAAATTTAGAAGATTCTATTTTCTGGGCCCAGTCATTGAGAGGAAACCAGCTTTGATTGTTCGCTTCTTTGATGGAGATCTTTCGTTTGATGTCTATTTGCAAGTCTCTTCTGAAAGGTAAGTGAATATTATTCATGCGTTTGATTTAAAATAATTTAATTATTCATTAAGTTTTACTAGTTTTAAGTAGATCACGATTGACAATGAATTAATTATTCATTAATGTTAGCAAATTATAAATAATTAATTAAGTCTTTATTACTTTGTTTATAGTTTTAAGTAGATCACGGTTTACAATTAATTAATTATTCATTACGTTTTTGTAAATTAGTAGATCAGGATATACAATGAATTAATTGTTCATCAAGTTTTCGTAGCTTTACGTAGGAAATGATTTTGACAGAATTAATTCTTCGTTAAGTTTTTGTAGTTTTACCAAGGAGATTATTTAGAAAGAATTAATTCTTCATTAAGTTTTCGTAGCTTTACGTAGGAAATGATTTAGAAAGAATTAATTCTTCATTAAGTTTTCGAAGCTTTACGTAGATCGTAATTTACCACGAATTAATTCTTCATTAAGTTTTAGAAGCTTTACGTAAACAATGATTTACAGTGAATTAATTCTTAATTAATTTGCAATAGTTTAGTAAATTATGATTCACAATTAATTAATTCTTCATTAAGTTTGTGTGCAATGTTCATGATTTTAAATTTAAAATGTTCATTACGTTTATGTGGAATGATTACCATTTTCAAATGATTAATTCTTCCTTAACTTGTGTTCAATTATCGCGATTTTTGTATTAATTAATTCTTCATTTAGATTGTTTTTAATGATTGCAATTTTCAATTATTTAATTTTTCTTCGATTTTGTGTGCGGATCATGGTTTTTCAATTAATTAATTATTAATTAAGTTTGTGTGATGATCATAATTTTAAATCCATTAATTCTTGATTAAGTTTTTACGATAATAATATAATAATAATATAATAAAAATATAATAACGAAATAAATGTATCTTTATTATTTGTATCAGCTTGTAATGGATTACACATTTCTTCATCTTTTATTTCTTCTTCGTCATCTTTTTCATCTTCTTCTACTTCTTCTGCTTTCTTTTCTTCTTTTTCTTTTCTTCTTTTTCTTTTTCTTCTTCATCTTCTTCTAGTTTTTCTTCTTTTTACTTTTATGCATCGTATTCTTCTCTTCTATTTCTTTATCTCCTTCTTAACTTAACTTAACGTCTTTATACTGGTTTAGAAGACCATACAGAGTCTGTATACAACCAGTTTCATTTACATCACCTTGGTCTAAAAGCTATGCGCATCTAATTTATTCTTAAATGCATTAACTGTCCCTGTCTCCACTACCTCCCCTGGCAATGCACCAAGCATTGACCACTCTCTGACTTAAAAAATAATTCATAATATCTAATCTGGACCTCTTTTTAGTCAACTTGTAGCTATGCCCTCGTGTTATTGTAGGTGGCTGTATTTTTAAAAAAAACAACTTGTTATAGTCTAATTTATCCATTCCTCTGATCATCTTATAAACCTGTATTAAGTCACCACGAATTCATCTCTCTTTGTCTGCATCGCCTTTTTGTATTTCTTCTTATACTTCTTTTTCTTCTTCGTTTTCTTCTTCTTCTGCTTCTTCTTCTTTGTCTTTCTCTTTCTACACTTTCTTTTTCTTCATTATCTTTGTTTTCGTCTTCTTCTTCACCGTCTTTTCTTCCAACATTTCATTTTCTTCTTCTCGCCTTCTTCTTCTGATTTTTCGTGTTCTTCTTGTTCTTCTTCCTCTTCTTCTTCTTCTTCATCGTTGTCTTCTTCTTTCTTCTTCATTCTCCTTCTTCGTATTAAAAGGTAGTCACATAACATCCCCCGAGTGGTGCCCGGGGTGAAACATACGAATACTGTAACCTCCTAAGTATGTCAGAAGACGATACAAAGGAAGGTTATGCATAGGCTGGCAAACTCATCATATAAAAATTATTGCTATGAAACCGTCGCTATTGGTGAGAGGTAAAAGTGCTCGGCTCTCAAGTAACGCCAGTTCGAAACGGCGGTGTTATGAATTCTACAAGTTTCAAGGACCCTCTGGCATCAAGGCATTTGAAGTGAGAGCAGCGCCTAGTCATTTTGGTGATTGACGGACAACTCAGAGAACCCAACTCTAACCGTGACCAAAACCATAACCTTAATCTTAACAGTGGCACTCACCTTAACCGTACACTCTGGCCCTAACCCTAACCTGAACCTTAACCCTAACTCTGACCCTAATCTTAATTATAACCCTAACCCTAACATTACCTCTAACCTTAACTCTAATCCTACCCTTAACTCTGAGCCTAACCTTAACCCTGACCCCAACCTTAACTCTGGCCCTAACCTTATCCCTAACAATAAACTCTGACCCTAACCTTAACTCTGACCCTAACCTTAACCCTAACCCTAACATTACCTCTGACCCTAACCTTAACTATGACCATAACCTTAACTCTGACCCTAACCTTAACCCTGACACCAACATTAACTCTGGCCCTAATCTTATCCCTAACAAAAAACTCTGACCCTAACCCTGACCCTAACCTTAACTCTGACCCTAACCTTAACCCTAACCTTAACTCTGACCCTAACCTTAAACCTAACCTTAACCCCACACTCTGTTCAAACCAGCTAGACCATGTTCTGTGTTTGAATCGGGTGCACCTAGTAGTAACTGAGATTATATAGCTTTTAGAGCAAGGAAAAGTAAATGAAACTGGTTGTATACAGACTGTGTAGAGTCTTCTAAACCAGTTTAAAGACGTTAAGTTAAGTAACCAGACCCATTAATGTTTCTCCTTAAACGACTAAGGGATGTCAAACTTTCGGTTCACACTGGAGGTCAATCGTTTTCAGAGTAAATTATTTTTCAGCACCGAACAAGAGGTCAGGTCTTAACGCCGATTATTCCTTACGCTCAACGTGCTCTAATATGAACAAAAGGACTGTGTTCTGCTTGATAGAGCTTGAATATACTCAAAGGAAGGTGAGATTGCTTATGACACTATCAATCAACATGTCTTGCGTAACTGCATGATTGACGATAACAAGGCTTACAAATAAAGGCAAGAATACTGAGTGCCTGGCTGAATGTTAGGGAAGAGAAGACACAGAGGAAAGGAACTTGACACTATACCTATAAACAAACGGTAAACTTGTACAATCAAGTCTCTAACACTTCATTACCAATAGCAGTGTCTGATAAGACGTTATCTTTACATTTAGAAAGTAATAAGGATCTGGTGTTGTTGTTTTTTAATGCCCACAATGAGTAAGTTTACTCTTTTGTGCGCCCTGAAAAGGACGTTAAGTGACGGGTTGAAGTAGCGTTCCTCCCATTCCGGGCATGATGATGTACCGTGGTCCTTCAGGCGGTTGTGCTATGGTTTGTTTCATCTGCGTTGCGCTCGGGAATACAGGGATCACATCGATCCACATCTCGTTAGTCAGGCAGCCTTTAAAACAGACTTATTCCAGGGACCGGTACATGGAAGAGAGATTGTGGTCTCGGTCAGTGCATTGTACCTGACACTGACACGACGTCATGGTCAGCATGTTGTGCCTGACTCTGACGCGACGTTCTGGTCAGCAAGTTGTGCCTGACCCTGACGCGACGTCCTGGTCAATATGTTGCGCCTGACGCGACGCCCTGGTCAGCATGTTGTAACTGACCCTGACGCGATGCCCTGGTCAGCATGTTGTGCCTTACCCTGACGCGACGCCCTGGTCAGCATGTTATACCTGACCCTGACACGACGTCCTGATCAACATGTTGTACCTGACCTTGACGCGACGCCCTGGTCAGCATGTTGTACCTGACCCTGACGCGACGCCCTGGTCAGCATGTTGTACCTGACCCTGACGCGAGGGAGGGGAAGGGGTAGAGGGGTGTTGGCCAGAATATTTTACCTGACCATGACTAACATAGTCTGATCATAATGTGTTGTCTGACCCTGACTAACATAGTCTGATCAATATGTTCACCTGACCATGACTAACTTAGTCAGATATGTATGTTTCACCTGATCCTAACTAACATAGTTTGATCAGTATGTTTCACCTGACCCCAAGGCCCAATCAGTATGTTTCACCTGATCCTAACATTGCCCGATCAGTATGTTTCACCTGACCCTAAGGCCCGATCAGTATGTTTTACTTGACCCTAAGGCCCGATCAGTATGTTTCACCTGTTCCTAACATTGCCCGATCAGTATGTTTCACCTGACCCTAAGCCCCAATCAGTATGTTTCTTCTGACCCCAAGGCACGATTAGTATGTTTCGCCTGACACTAAGGCCCGATCAGTATTTTTCACCTGACCCGAACATTGTCCGATCAGTATGTTTCACCTGACCATGACTAACATTATTATTATTACAATTATCATCAAGTCAAGATATACATAATATTGAAGGTCCATTGAAAACTATATTCGACGCGGAGACGGCATTCCACATGAACATCGGCATAGTAGAACGACACATCGGAGAAGAATGACAGAACGTGCTGTTCTCCCTGTCACATCCTGCTCCTTCATAGATCGTCTCTTGACAGGTGTTGCGTGACTTTATTCAAAGTTTGTGGTTAAGTGAGACCATGACTTCTTCCTCCTTATCTGATTCTAGGGTAAACGACTTAATGATTCGTTAATTCTCGTATCACACATGGGGTATCTTTTCTAGAGCCTTCTCCCCAAAACTGTAGGATACTCCACAAATAGAAGACAGATAGATACATTGTGTAACAACTGGCTATAAAGAAAAATTGGCTTACAGACAACATCAAACGGGGAAAGAGAAATACATTTCAGTCACGTGAGAAGGCACACTGGTCTAGGTAGGGAGGGGGCGGGGGAAGAAGAGGGTGACCCAGACGATCGGGAGAAGAGAAAAGTTGACAATTCGTTACTTAATTCCGTCCAATCGGAGATTGGTACAATGTCTGAACTTTCCACATTCATACTGGCTTTTTGTTGGGATCTGTTAGTTAATTTTGACTGGGATTGACGTCATTCTAGCTTTTTGTTGGGACCTGTTAGTTAATTTCGACTGGGATTAACGTCATACTGGCTTTTTGTCGGGACCTGTTAGTTATTTTCGACTAGGATTAACGTCATTTTGGCTTTTATACATCAGTCACTGGCATTGTATCATGTATATTTTATTGTGCTAATTGGTTTTATTTTGTGTTATTTTGTGTTATATTGTGTTGTTTTGCGTTGTGTAATGTTGTGTTATTTTGTATTGTGTTATGTGATGTTATTTTATTTTATATTGTGTATTTAGTTTGCTATGTTGTGTTGTTTTCTCTTATGTTATTTTATTGTGTTCTGTTAAGTTATGTTATATTACATTATGTTATTCGGAAATACTTAACTTAACGTATTCATACTGGTTTATAAGACTCTACAGATTCTGTATACAACCAGTTTCTTGGTTAGACTCAAACACTAAAGCAACAATATGCGCCTGACTTGGTCTTGACACATCTTCGTTACCTCACATCCTTCTTTAAACACTATTGTCCAGATCTTCACTGTTGTCTTCGACACACTTTCGTAACCATACACTGCCTGCATTCTGCGATGAATGTCAACTGGTAGACATCCTTCAGCTGTAAGAAATCGAATCATCGCTCGCTGGTGAACTGTGGACGGATTCCGTATCACACCCGCCGTGTTTTCAACGGTCTGCTGAGGAAACTATGAATCGGAGGATAATTAAATTTTACAAACTCGACGGTTGGTATGTGCTATTTATACACCATAAATGACGTCATCATGCGCATCGTACGTGTGTTAACTTGTTGCAATTTGGTCCGGTTTCATTTTCACACGCCTCGTACTTAACTTAACTTAACTTACCGTCTTTATATTGGTTTAGAAGACCGTACATCGTCTGTATACAGCCAGTATCTTTCACTTCACTTGCTCTAAAAGCTATGGACATCCAATTTATTCTTGAATGCATTTATTTATCCTGCCTGCACGTTTTTTTGTGTGGCAATGCTTTCCAAACATCAACCGTGAGTTTAATAGTGTGTGTTTTTTCTTCTTCTTTGCATTAATGATCTTTTGGTCATGCTATATCTGCAGGCCAGTCGCCATGATGAAGTCTGTTGTCTTCACCAGATAGGAGCGGCTCCCCTACATCTTTTGTATCACCTCGGACCCTCTGGCCAGGTCTGGTATCTCATTTCCCTATAGAGTGGGCATTCCTGTAGACTGTGTTCAGGATTCTGGCCTCCTGTTCCACATGGACACTTATCGGTGTGTGAGATCTTCAGTCGGTATAGATGTTCTAATAGTCTGCGTTGCCCAGTTCTTAGGCGAAATAAGGTAGTTTGTTGATTTTTTTTGAGTTGGTGAATTGGGTCTGGTGTACTGCTTATGTGTCTGTCTTCTCTCCATTGGTGTATATACTGATTTCTGATGATGTTCTTGATCTCTCTGTATGGTACTCGATGATTAAATTATGCCTTTTTTGCTGCCATCTTTTGCTAGAGCGTCAAGCTCTCTGCAGAGTACAATTAGAGGCAATACAAAAAACAACAACAACCAACCACCTGTATCAGAGATCAGAGCAGAACTAGGAAAACTCCAGAGATCCTCAACAATAGCGCTACAGTGGCTACCCTCCCATGCGGAATCATAGGAAACTGTGTGTTTGAAGATTGGATATTGTGGTCAAGAGGTAAGACACTCCCCTTTCAAAGCGATGAACTGAAACCGTGGGCGATCGAGTCCCTCAGGTTTCAAGTGACCGCTGGTCTTAAGGTAGGTGGGACAGGAGTTTCTGCAGCCTAAATTACCTCCAGTATATCAAATTATTTCTTGACATTGGTCAAAGGTAGCTTGCTTACTTAGGTAATAATCTTCTTCTTCGTTCGTTCTCTATCTCCAAATGCCAAGACCTGAACGTTCTCTATCTCCCACTGCCAAGACCTGAACGTTCTCAATCTCCCACTGCCAAGACCTGAACGTTCTCAATCTCCCGCTACCAAGCCCTGAACGTTCTCTATCTCCCACTGCCAAGACCTGAACGTTCTCAATTTCCTGCTACCAAGCCCTGAACGTTCTCAATCTCCAAGTACCAAGTCCTGAACGTTCTCAATCTCCCGCCACCAATCCCTGAAAAAGGCTTTGCAAGTAGCAGTATGTTGTTCCGAGAACGGAATGCGTTGTGTCGTAGTTTATGGCTTGACTGCGATAATTGCACGTTTCTGTCGAACACATCTGATTTCAGCAGGCATTTTTGGCTAACTTTCCCTCTTCGATCCATTATTCTTAGCCAGTCTGCTTTGTTGCAGGCTGTTATCCAGAATCACAGCGATGAGATTTAGAAGACTATTGTCAGCTCTGGATCGCTATTTAACCAGCACACATTCTTTCTCACTATAATCAAGATACAGCGCACGTTACATCATCAAGAGAAAACGGCCTGATGAGGTCGTCATAATTGCTTGATATGAACAGCTGTTAGAGTAACCTCAGCGTGTTGTGACTAAATCTTATATGAAGCGAGTCACTGTGTTGTGACTAAATCTTATATGAAGCGAGTCACTGTGTTGTGACTAAATCTTATATGAATCGAGTCACTGTGTTGTGACTAAATCTTATATGAAGCGAGTCACTGTGTTGTGACAAAATCTTATATGAAGCGAGTCACTGTGTTGTGACTAAATCTTATATGAAGCGAGTCACTGTGTTGTGACTAAATCTTATATGAAGCGAGTCACTGTGTTGTGACTAAATCTTATATGAAGCGAGTCACTGTGTTGTGACTAAATCTTATATTAAGCGAGTCACTGTGTTGAACAGTCACATTTTACTTCAAGAGATAGGGTCGTGTTGGTTAAGCTGTGATTGCATCTTATATTAACTTAACTTAACATCTGTATACTGGTTTAGAAGCCTCTACATGGAAAATTTTGTATACAGTTTCTTGGAAGGTGGATTAACCGATGTGCCAGTCCACTAGAGCTAAGTAGACAATAGCCAGTTAGGCGGCATCTATTGTATTTCCTAACAAACCACCTGGGGAAAGGTACAAAAAATGTTTGGTAGATTTGTAGCTACAATTTTTAAAATTTTGTCCGGGCACTCTTTTCGATTTTTAACTAAGGGATTTTTGGCGTGCTCGACACTGACAAAGGGAGTCCGATCTCACTGCGCAGAGATCATGGGGGATTTTTACCAGAAGCTCCACGTGAATAAAAATCCTGGTCTTCTTAACTCGATATCACCTTGTTCCCACGATTTCCGAGGCCTTTATTAGATCTGTTGTCGCTGCCATGTTGTGTTTTTATTGTTCCGATACTAAAGTTAGTCTCTGTTTTTAAACATGCACCAAATCACTTTGTGAATGACAAGGACAAAAATATCACCGTCGCCCCACATAGATCATGTCGTTTTGGTTGTTGTTTCCAATGCCCATAATGAGAACGTTTACTCGTTTGTGCGCCCTAAAACGGGCGTTAAATGACGGGTTGCAGTAGCTTTCCTTACATGCCGAGCTTGCTGATGAAGGGGGACCGGGATCCTCCAGGCGGTTGTGCTATGCTTGGCCTCATCTGCGTGTCGCTCACTACTGCGGAGATCACGTCGAACATCACCTTGTTAGCCAGCCTTGTTCTCGACAATAGCCCGTTTCCAGGACGACCAGCGAGGAGGTCAGGTGAGGGTCTTGGCCAGAATATTTCTCCTGTCCCTGGCTAGCATTCTCTAATCAGTGTATTTTACCTGACCAGACGTTAGCCTCATCGTCCCAGAGCATGTCGTAAGAGGCGGCTAACTGTGTGACATGGTATCACACCGGATATGGTTAGGTGGTTTCTTTTTAGAGCAGCATATGTGGCGGCTACCAGGCTGCATGTCTTACATTGCTCTAGTGTTTTGAGTCTATTAAGACCGACTCGCACATCAGATAACCACCCTCTGCGGCACTTATTCCAACGCATCGGAGTAATATGCTGCTCGAGCCTAACCCGGTAAGCAGAAAATCGACCTTTCGGCTACACCCAGCGCGCGCCTGAGTAGGGACCTGCACATGGACTTCCATCCCTGCACAAGTACAGGTCGACTAAGACCAAATCACTTTATGTACTTTTGCAGGTGTCGTTTCTTTAGACATTTTTTAAACATGATGAAATCGATAATCCCGTGCACATCTCTCATTGGCCCCGTTCTGACCCATGCAGGAGGGGGGGGGGGGGGGAGGGTGAGAAAGGAGACTAACTTCTGGTCAGGCAAAATATGCTGACCAAGACCCTCAACTCGATCTCCCCGCAGTCATCCCTGGAAACGGACTGTTTCCAAAGCAGCCTGGCTAACGATGTGAAGGAGCAACATGATCCATGTAGTAGTAAGCGACATTCAGATGAGTTGCACAACCGCCTGAATGACCCTAGTCGACCCTCATCAGCACGCTCGGGATGTGAGGAAGTCAACGACAACCCATCATTTAACGTCCTTTTTAGTGCGCAAACATGAGTAATCCTACTCATTGTGGGCATTCAACAACAGCAACACCCGCATGCATAGAGCTGAAGTGGTTCTATTCTTTCCTCCCCTGTAAGGGACCCTTGACGAAATAGAGGATAGCGACCATGATGGGATAACGTAAATTAAAGATCTGACAATGGGTCTACAAAATGCTCGTAGTCAAAACGTTCGGTATGGAACAGTTTGATCGCTTGATGTCAATCTGTGATCAGCTATTAGTTGATCACACATCAACAAGTGAATCAGCTATCCACCTTTTGTAAGATCTTGAAGTCAGACGTAGATTATGCAGGAAGTAGCGTCTTATAGTGGGGAACATAAGTGTGTATTATCAGCGAACTATAGGACCATCAATTTTCTTTTCGTCATTTCCCTGGTAGAGACTGACTACATAAAGGTATGTCAGGAGGGGAATATTATCATCTCCAAATAAAATAACACAATGTAAAGTAACATAACCTAACATAACACAACATAACAACAAAGAATATAACACAAGATAGCACAATGTAGCATAACATAACACAAAATATCGCAAAACACCATAACACAAAATATCACAAAACAAGATAACACAAAATATCACAACACAACATAAAATAATGCCGTATAACACACCATAACACAAAAATAGCACAATGTAGCATAGTACAACATAACACAATATAGCACAAAACAACATAACACAAAATATCACAAAACACCATAACACAAAATATCACAAAAAACATAACACAAAATAGCACAACACAACATAACATAATGTAGCATAACACAACATAATATATCCTAAAATAATACTAATAGTTGTCTGTCTCACATAACACTCCATAACTTAAGATCATACAACACAATATAACAATACATAACACAAAATAACATAACACAACATTTCACAACATAACATATGACACTAAAACATAACAATGTAAAAACACAACACGCAACATAACACACCATAACATATCATACTATACCAAAAAATGACATGCCATGCTATGCCATAACATAACATACCATAACATAACATAATCTATTTCGCCTTGCACTTTATTCTTCCTCTTCCCCTTTCTTTGTCTGCCCCACCTCTTACTCCTCATCCTCTCAACCCTATCTCTTCTCTATTCGCCCTCCACCCCCCACTTATGCTGTCCTCCCCCCTCACTCCATCCTAATATTGGCAATTTAAAAAGCAGTGGGTGCGGGAGCTAAAACTTAGATTACCCAAGGGTTCGAATCCTATTTAGACGTAATATGTTTCTATATTCAGTATGCGCGAAATTGAAGGGAAACTACGTATTTCAGAGGCGGATCTACATGTATGACGTCTTCAGGCCAGGTGTCCCAAAATCATTGCGAGTTCATAAATGTAGGGGTCAAAAGCTGTGATAGGTTTATTGTCTCAGTTTTGAGAGGCGCGGTCTTTTCAACCACAAGGTTGAGAGTGATTTACTAGCTACAACTACATTAGCGACCAACTGTCTATATTAGTGCTTCACTGTCTATTTTAGTGACTCACTACCCATATCAGTGACCTACTATCTGTACCAATGACCCACTGTCTATATTAGTAGCCCACTGTCTATTTTAGTGACCCACTACCTGAACCAGTGAACCACTGCCTGTATCAGTGACCCGCTATCTAAATAGTGACCCACTAACTATATCAGTGACCCACTACCTGTATCAGTGACCCACTACCTGTATCAGCGACCTACTACCTGTATCAGTGATCTACTACTTGTATCAGTGATCTGCTACTTGTATCAGTGATCTACTACTTGTATCAGTGATCTGCTACTTGTATCAGTGATCTATTACCTGTATCAGTGATCTACTACCTGCATCAGTGATCTACAACTTGTATCAGTGATCTACTACTTGTATCAGTGATCTACTACTTGTATCAGTGACCTACTACGTGTATCAGTGATCTACTACTTGTATCAATGACCCACTGTCTGTTTCAGTGAACGACTACCTATATTAGTGATCCTCTTCCTGTATTAGTAGAGACAGAGAGTCGCCAAATTGGATGTGATCTTGCTTTACAAACCAACGTACCATGTTCAAAACAAGTTCCACTCGATTTGACATACCTTCTTCTTCTTCTTTTTCTTCTTCTTCTTCTTCTTCTTCTTCTTCTTCGTCTTCTTCTTTTTCTTTTGCCTTCGTCCGGAAAAAAAAACGTAGTTTACAGAGAGGCTGCAATAAATGCGCCTTTCGTCTTGACAGATCCGATTTAAGCTGGATTTTTTTAGTACCTTTGCGATCCCTATCCCTTGCCCAGACTAGACTATGACAAGTGCAGCCTGTTTCCTGAGCTCCACGTGAAAACAGAATAGGGTCTTGGCCAGTTTTTGTTTGTTGACTCTGATGCAAGCAGCCAGCTATGATTGCTGTTTGCTGGTTCATTGCTGCACCCTGCCCTTGTTTGACAAACTAAGTGTGTTGTGCGTTTTTCATAAATCGGTACATGAGGAAGGCATGGGAACATTTCTAGGTCGTTGGGAGAGCAGCGGAGTTTGTGCTTTGTTGTAGATACTCTCAGCATTGAAAGTGATTGAGAATGTAGGGGTTGCCAGGATGCAATTAATTCGATTCTATGAACCGCTTTCCATTCTATCTATCTTTAGTCCACTTGTGTTGTTAGAGGTCGTTGGGAGGTATGGCCTCTTTTGTTGCATTTATTTTTGGCAGGCTAAAATCCGCTGGCAACTTGCCAGGTTAATCCTAGTATCTGTTATCAAATGTTAGGTAGTCCCCAGAAAATACGATCGCCAATTTTGGGGCCTGGTAGTGGTTGAATCGTAAATTAGACCAAGGTTGACCCGCCGTCTGCAAGGCGCCATCTATGCCGCTCCTCTAACCACATAACGAAGATTTGATGTTATATCGCAGTCCTCTTCTTGCGACATATTCTCTGTGGGGCGAGAACCCCTAGAATAATTTGAGTAGATTTTTAACTTGAATTTTGCCTGAGCAGCAACAGTTAAGCATACTCTTTTCGATTTTCAACTGCCAAGGGATTTATAACGTGCGTGTCACTGAACACGGGTATCTGACCTCACTACTCATAGATTAGGGAAACTATTTACCGGATGATCTAAGTGAAAAAATCGTCTCGGTCTCCACCGTGATTTGAACCTGCGACCTCCAACATCCGAGGCTAACACCTTACTTCCAGAACCCATCGTTATCGATGCGGACCACTTTGTCAGCATTCACTGTTCGTGTGAGTTCGAAGATGGCTAAATAAGCCATTCAAAGCCCTGCATTGTCTGTTGCATTTCAGTTCAGTTCAGTTCATCCCGTAACCCATATTGTCGTTGGGGCACACATGAAGACATGAAAATCCCACGCCAGCTCTCTCTGTCTGTCGCCGCCTGACGTATCTCATCGGGACGAAGGCCTGACCACTCAGTGATGTTGTCCACCCATCTCTTCATTGGACGTCCTCGCCCTCTCTGTCCCGGTACGGATCCAAAGAGTATCGAGTTGGGAATTCAGTTGGACCTCGCGACGTGCCCGCACCAGGCCATCTTTCGTCTTTTGATAGTTGTGAACATGTTGCATTTACTACAAGGAAATAGGACACTGCCTTCCACCGGGGTTGAAGAAGGGTTGATGTGAGCCTATTTGCCGAGCGATCGTTTCTGGATGGCCTTATCTATTCTTGCTGCCTCATGTTTCTGAACTCCCTCAGCAATAGTGCTGCGCCAGTCTGTGCGATTGGTGACGATTCTTTCCCAGTCATCGTGGTTAATACTACTCTGGAACAGTGATCTCTTAAGTGTGTCCTTATACCTTTTCCGGTGACCACTTCATGCTCTTTTGCAATTCACCATAGAGCAACTCTTTTGGTAGACGCTGATCAGACATGAGTACCACATGACCAGCCCATCTCACCTGTACTGTACATTTCATGGTGTGTATGACATAACAACAGATACATAGCTGTCACAGTGACGTCTTCCTAAGCAAAAGCACATAATTGGAAATGCTGTCGGGCTATGAGGAGCCAAACCACTATCTAGGTCGGGCTATGAGGAGCCAAACCACTATCTAGGTCGGGCTATGAGGAGCCAAACCCCTATCTAGGTCGGGCAATGAGGAGCCAAACCACTATCTAGGTCGGGCAATGAGGAGCCAAACCACTATCTAGGTCGGGCTATGAGGAGCCAAACCACTATCTAGGTCGGGCAATGAGGAGCCAAACCACTATCTAGGTCGGGCTATGAGGAGCCAAACCACTATCTAGGTCGGGCTATGAGGAGCCAAACCACTATCTAGGTCGGGCTATGAGGAGCCAAACCACTATCTAGGTCGGGCTATGAGGAGCCAAACCACTATCTAGGTCGGGCTATGAGGAGCCAAACCACTATCTAGGTCGGGCAATGAGGAGCCAAACCACTATCTAGGTCGGGCAATGAGGAGCCAAACCACTATCTAGGTCGGGCTATGAGGAGCCAAACCACTATCTAGGTCGGGCTATGAGGAGCCAAACCACTATCTAGGTCGGGCTATGAGGAGCCAAACCACTATCTAGGTCGGGCTATGAGGAGCCAAACCACTATCTAGGTCGGGCTATGAGGAGCCAAACCACTATCTAGGTCGGGCTATGAGGAGCCAAACCACTATCTAGGTCGGGCTATGAGGAGCCAAACCACTATCTAGGTAGGGCTATGAAGAGGCAAACCACTATCTAGGTAGGGCTATGAGGAGGCAAACCACTATCTAAGTCGGGCTATGAGGAGCCAAACCACTATCTAGGTAGGGCTATGAGGAGGCAAACCACTATCTAGGTAGGGCTATGAGGAGGCAAACCACTATCTAGGTCGGGCTATGAGGAGCCAAACCACTATCTAGGTAGGGCTATGAGGAGGCAAACCACTATCTAGGTAGGGCTATGAGGAGGCAAACCACTATCTAGGTCGGGCTATGAGGAGCCAAACCACTATCTAGGTAGGGCTATGAGGAGGCAAACCACTATCTAGGTCGGGCTATGAGGAGCCAAACCACTATCTAGGTCGGGCTATGAGGAGCCAAACCACTATCTAGGTAGGGCTATGAGGAGGCAAACCCCTATCTAGGTAGGGCTATGAGGAGGCAAACCACTATCTAGGTCGGGCTATGAGGAGCCAAACCACTATCTAGGTCGAACTATGAGGAGCCAAGCCACTATCTAGGTCGGGCTATGAGGAGCCAAACCACCATCTAGGTCGGGCTATGAGGAGCCAGACCACTATCTATGTCGGGCTATGAGGAGCCAAACCACCATCTAGGTCGGGCTATGAGGAGCCAAACTACTATCTAGGTCGGGATATGAGGGACCAAACCACTATCTAGATCAAGTTTCAATTAACACAGAGGTGCCCGGCATAGAAAAGAAAGATCATCAGACCACCTCACACCTAAGAGCCAATACTCATGAGATGATTGAAGGCAAATACAGCCCCAAAGAATGGAAACATGTGTTAATAGATCGATCTGCAGAAGAGCGGCAAAAAAATGGTGGTTAAGGCATCTTTATAAGACAAAATAACGGAAAGATAACCCGTACGTCCTTTTCAATAGGGAACATTTCTTCTAGCCTTGAGGCAGAATCAATGGCACTTCTCCATGCACTGAAAATTGTCACCAAATTGAAAGCTAAAACACACGCGAGGATAGTGATCTTCATAAACTGTAAAGCACTACTCGAATCAGTTCAGAACACAAAAAATGAGGATATAACACATACAATCAGAACAGAGCTAAATGCCATACAAAAGATCTCAGAGATCACACTACAGTGGCTCCCCTCTCATTGTAGTATTACGGGAAACGAGAGAGCCGATGCACTATCCAAAGCAGTTGGGAAAATGGAACAATTCACCCATATATAAAAATAACAGTATAACATAAAATTGGAGAAAAATGGGAGAGAGTAACAGTCCAGAACCCAACCCACCAGCTATAAAGACACCAGCAAACAGCAATCTTACGCATTAGAACGGGCCGCAGCAGACTACTGGGCCACCTATATCGGCTCAAAATCTTCCAAACAAATGTATGTCCAGATGGGACAGGAGTCCAGACCCCTGAACACGTACTTCAAGAATGTCCACGTGGGACAGGAGTCCAGACCCCTGAACACGTACTTCAAGAATGCTCGGCCCACGAAGAACTAAGATGCCAGACCTGGCCAGATGGAGCAGAGCTGAGACACAAACTATGGGGTCACCGCTCTGACCTGGAAAGGGCTGCGGACTTCATCCTGACGATAGGACTGTGTACTTCATCCTGGCGATAGGAATGTGGACCATCCTGGCGATAGGACTGTGGACCATCCTGGCGATATGACTGTGGACCATCCTGGCGATAGGACTGTGGACTTCATACTGGCGATAGGACTGTGGACTTCATTCTGGCGATAGGACTGTGGACCATCCTGGCGATAGGACTGCAGACTTCATTCTGGCGATAGGACTGCGGACTTCATCCTGGCGATACGACTGCGGACTTCATCCTGGCGATAGGACTGTGGACGTCATCCTGGCGATATGACTGGGGACGTCATCCTGGCGACAGGAGTGTGGACGTCATCCTGGCGATATAAGTGTAGACGTCATCCTGGCG
This sequence comes from Ariolimax columbianus, assembly GCA_036924085.1. Taxonomy (NCBI): domain Eukaryota; kingdom Metazoa; phylum Mollusca; class Gastropoda; order Stylommatophora; family Arionidae; genus Ariolimax; species Ariolimax columbianus. The sequence continues at coordinate 29,487,892 of JAVGWX010000022.1, read as the reverse complement.
ATATGACTGTGGACGTCATCCTGGCGATATGACTGTGGACGTCATCCTGGCGATATGACTGTGGACGTCATCCTGGCGAACTGACTGCGGACTTCATCCTGGCGATATGACTGTGGACGTCATCCTGGCGATAGCAGTGTGGACGTCATCCTGGCGATAGGAGTGTGGACGTCATCCTGGCGATATGACTGTGGACGTCATCCTGGCGATAGGAGTGTGGACGTCATCCTGGCGATAGGAGTGAAGATTTAACATGATCAGACAAACTCGAACGATGAGGAGGAAGAAGAAGAAGGATGGTGTGAATACGTGTCATGCCCTATCGCGCTAGCACATCTTGAAATAGACCAGACGAAAATGGGATATAGTTTTGGAACATCGGTCCAAAAGTAGGTCAGTTTGTGTGACTGCAACTTATTGTGTTGTTTTATTTGTTATTGTTGTTGTTTTTGTTGCGAGAAACAGATGACGGTGGCGCTTCCCAATCATGCACAGGAGAAAAATAGGCCGTGAACCAAACTAAACCCAGCGAGACCAAACAGAAGCCAGTCGCGGACCAAACAAACCAATTGAGGTAAACAGAAAACGTCGAGGTAGAATTAAAAAAAATAATAATTGTAGGCAAAACATAAGCAAGTAGCGCCTAATCTTAAACCAGATCTGGAAAGTGGGTCGCGATAAACAGACGCCTGATATAGACTACGGTTGTAGAGCGCATTTAAAGAGCTTCCATTTCATGTGTGCCCTACGTACCTTAATTGTATCTCCGCCACTGCACACCTGTCTGACACGTAATGAAAATCCGACGCCAGAAACTTACAAGGAGTTGATAAATTTCAAGCCCAATCCACTTGTATCTGATACAGACCTACTCTCAAAACCTCACCCTTTCAGAAAATATTAGCAGAATGCTTGTCTGGCAAAAACCATCTTCTTTCGAACCACAAGAGACTTGTTTAATTTCCTTTCACTTTTATGAAGACAGCACGCGAACCTTCATTTGCATAATCCTTTCTTTTCACGCGGGAACTCGTGGACAGCCGATGAAAACATTTCTCTCTGAACGAGCTGAAAGGAATTCTGGGAGGAGTGATCTTCGTGTTTATGGCTACTCGCATTTTAGCGGAATGTGCTATACGCTTCAAACATTTCTCTCTTTTCCTTCTAGCTTTGATCTGACCCTGTTCTTTCATATCTGTTCGTATAGATTTGTCTCTTTTATCTTCTCTCTTTCATCGGTCTTTTTATATGTTTCTATTTCGCATTCTATGGTTCGTTAATTTTTTTCTCTTTCTTCTCAACGCTTTTATTTAGCGTAAGATATGCCATGCAGCATTTTGCAGTTGGACTGAGATGTGTGCACCAATCGGTCTTGTAACTCGGCTTTGGTCAAGTTATTGTTCATTTTGATAGAATCTCTTGTCCTTTTGATAGACTCTCTTGTCGTTTTGATAGACTCTCTTGTTCTTGTGATACTCTCTTGTCCTTTTGATAGGCTCTCTTGTCATTTTGATAGACTCTCTTGTCCTTTTGATAGACTCTCGTGTCCTTTTGATAGACTCTCTTGTCGTTTTGATAGACTCCCTTTTCCTTTTGATAGACTCGTTTTGATAGACTTGTCGTTTTGATAGACTCTCTTGCCGTTTTGATATACTCTCTTGTCCTTTTGATAGACTCTCTTGTCGTTTTGATAGACTCTCTTGTCGTTTTGATAGACTCTCTTTTGATAGACTCTCTTGTCGTTTTGATAGACTCTCTTGTCGTTTTGATAGACTCTCTTGTCCTTTTGATAGACTCTCTTGTCCTTTTGATAGACTCTCTTGTCCTTTTGATAGACTCTCTTGTCCTTTTGATAGACTCTCTTGTCCTTTTGATAGACTCTTGTCGTTTTGCTGCCACAAGACTACCTGTAGGTGGTTTGTTGATTTTGTTGTTGTCGTCACAGATCCAGCAGCATTTGAGCTCTTGTCCCTCAGCCCAATGCCATATTAATTATGGTATCTTTACGGGTTTTTTAATGATTGTTTAGTACCATACAGACTGTTCTATTTATCTGGTGGAAGAATCAGTTTCTTAACATCGTTGGAAACCGAGCACTCAAAGAGATGATGATCAACGACTTCGTAAGGGATGTACACTTCTGTCACTAAAGGATATTGTGGCTGGATTATGTTCAGGGGCGTGTTAAGGGGCGTGTTGGGTTCTCAGGGAAAAAATGGTTGCTCTAATCTCTTTCTCATGAGTTGATTAATGCTGTCAATTGGATTGGTGCCTAACAGTTTGCCGGGTGAGGGATAATCTGTGCCTTTACACACTAAACTTTCTAAAACATCATTGGATAGGCTATATTAAGTTCTGAAGAAAGTATCAAAGATATTGTCAAATGGGTCCGAGCTTGTTTAACAAAAAATAGTTGCCCATTGCAAGCGAAGATGGCGACGTTATCAGACAGGTCTTGTCTTGATGATGTAACTTGTGCTGTATTTGGATTATAGGGAGAAAGAAGCTGCGCTGGACATCAACCTCACTCTCTGTTCCCAAGCTACCTTGGGCCAGTGGCAAGACTTTAGTCAAGACGACTGGAGGTAATTCAGGATACTGACACTCTGGTCCCACCTCTTTGAGACCAGGGGTGGCTTGAAACCTGCAAGGCTCGAACCTATGCCGTATCCATTCATCGCTTTGAGAGGTGAGTGGTTAACAACTCGGCCACAGCGAACATATCCATAGCTTGTTAAATTGTTTCTTAATGAAATTCACAAAAACTCGAAAGGTTAAAGATTAAAAAGGTTAAAAGGTGGTCTTCATGTCGACGTGGTCGAGCCGTTTGCCTCGTGTTCTTACGTTCAGGGTTCGAATTCGAGCTGCGACGGTCTGTTAATGATGCCAATTGTTTCAGGAGATCCCTGGGTTCATCGCTGGATCTCCGGATTTCGTGCTTTGTGCTATGTTCTCTGCAGACGGAGAGAGACTGAGCCATATCCGGAAACCCGCAGCGATCAAGTCTAGCCCTCGCCGTAAACCTTTCTTTTCTCTGTTCCTAAGAATCGACTCCCCTGCACCCCGTGCATACCTGCAGGTGCACAGTCCCTCTCAGTGAATATCAAAGCATGTGGATACTGATGGTTCCTGCATCTCGCTGGTTGTACACACACCTTCTCCGTCTTCTATTGCGCCCCAGGCCGCTGGAACATCGTTCCATATCAAAGATATGAAATCCGAATAGCTATTTCATTTTTGGGTTGTTGTTTTTTTGCGTTCGTCCTATTTCTCTATTTGCCAAGACGGTGTGCGTTGCACTGCGGTTTTTATTTTCCACCTGTCTGCCCAGTGCATCCGACTTCTGTATGCATTTTATGAAGGAGTCTACTTCCTCCTCCATTTTCGAAGGGTTTGCTTCCCCTGGATAACGGCCGGTGCTGAGACGGGGAGCGAACCCAGCACCTTCCGGTTGTGAGCTATGTCACTTAACAACGAGGCCACTCCGTCCCCTGCTAATTCATTTATTCGGTGTCATCATCTAACAAGCAGTCATTTGATAAACTTTAACTGTCACTCCTATCCGTATCTCGTATACACGTAATTAGTGCCTGTTAAGCCATGATGTCCGTTGCCCTGAACCCCAGAATGATCTGGACAGGAGATCCACACCAGCCCGTGCATGTATGATACCTCTACAGCTGTCATCGGTTTATGCCTTAGTCAGTCATGAAGGAAAGATTTCTTCTTCTTCTTCTTGTTTTTCTTGTTCTTCTTCTTCTTCTTGTTCTTCTTCTTCTTCTTCTTCTTATTTTGTCTCACTGCTCTTGCCATACGGCGTCGCAGAGAGGTGGTATGCGTAGGTTTCGTCTTATTGCCAATTGGAAGGCTTGTGCGAAGAAGACTGTCTATGTAGCCTTCAGTCCCAGGCCTAACACCTTTGAAAGTATCCATTTTGAATGTCAGCTCTATGTGTGTGTCTTTCACCTTCACACTGGTTGTCGCTCTCATCGTAGGCAATCCCACTTACCTATGTACTTGAGCATGCATTTTTTTTAACAGCTGTAAATCACCTATCGGTTGGCTGGTCCTGTCGTATGATCATTTTTACACTATTTGTAGTTCCTGAAGGTCTTACATTGATAACAGCTTTCTCTATAATGCAAAGTGACAAATATTATTCCGTTCACAAATACAAGAAGCTGTTTATACTCCGCCATCTTGACTGGAAGGAAGGAGAGTCTGAAAGGGTCTTCCCCTGAAAGGGGACACGGATATTCTGATGTAGAATATGGGAAGTAATGCCTAACAGAATTATCTGAAGATATGGGCCTAACCAATACTGATGCCTTCAAAAAGGTTCCGTTTATCGCCTCGAATAGATGTTACCATGACAGCAAAAGGACTGACATTTAATGATGAATATGGGATCAAGATGCTGAATAGTGAATGGTATGTAGAGATCAGCGACCCAAAGCTGCTAAGTCCCTTTTCCACCTACACGCGGTAAATCAGGATAACAGGTTGCAACCGGGAAGACTGGACAAGAAGGGTAAAAGGGAAGACTGGATAAGGAGAAGGGTAAGAGGGAAGACTGGACAAGAAGGGTAAGAGGGAAGACTGGACAAGGAGAAGGGTAAGAGGGAAGACTTGACAAGGAGAAGGGTAAGAGGGAAGACTAACCCAGTACCAAAAAATTGCATTTCAAAAGTAGGATGTGTTGGACCGAAAGATATCACAATCAAGTTGGAGACTACAACACAGCGCGTTCTCTGGGCTACACCCTACTACTTGCAACACATCTTCCATTTCTTGTAACGGTGGTTTGAGAACGAACGACATAGAAAAAACAGTAAAGTTGAAGACACATTGACAATAAAGTTGATGGCATGCAAAATCTACTTATTGGCTTTCCACGAAAGCAGGGACTAAATCGATACAGTTCTCGTGACTATTTTCGTTCTTGGTATCGACGCTGAATTTAAAGACGTTGACGTAATCGAATAGTTTGATCATTTAGTCAGAATGCATTAAGACCAGCCGGCAGCGATATCATATGTAGGTCTGCAGTTCACGAGCAAGAGGCCGACCTTGACGACGGCGGATCGAGGGTGTCTCTGACACACTCAGGAAGTTACACCTGGCCATAAGAAATCTCCACTCCGCACGATTTATGCGACGGCTCATGAGAAGAGCAGTAAGACGAAAGATAAAGTAGAAAAAACATTGGCTTAATGTCCTTTGAAACGATGCACGATGACAGGAGACGTTCTGGAAGCTACGAACACGTCTCTTGCTAGACACCCTTTCAGTATGAACAATAAAAATAGGGCACTCAACGAAAGGAGCAGACGCTATGGTTGGAACACAAGCAAAATTGATATCTTCTTCCTGCTTTTGTCCGTGAACCTCGCCTGATTAGAAGCATAGCATCAGATAATCGTAGAAGAAGAAGAAGATGTGAGACATAATTGAAACCTAGCGTGCTTTTCAGATAACTTGAATTATATATCCAAGGACTCTGGCTACTCTATGTCTAACCACTTCAACAGTTCTGGGAAGAGTGACATTATAATCATCTTATGATCTGCATCGATTTGAGCTGAAGAATATACTAATCTTCTTCACGGTCCGTCTTCAGCTGCTATATATATAACAGGAGTCCTCTATCATCTATCATTTGCGTTTCTTAAATTTCTTCTATCTCATCAGCCTTTTTAATTTGTATTTTTTCTTTATGTTTTTATATATTTCTCTCTCTCTCTCTCTCTCTCTCTCTCTCTCTCTCTCTCTCTCAATCTTTTTTACCTTCAATTTTTCATCTGCATTTTTAGATTTCTAAAATTCTTGAACGACGAGAACGATGCACCAAATGATCAGATTCGATCCATCCTACTGCAATGCTCTACAGTTACTCCTTGATAATTAACAAGTTTAATCCCCTGTACTTTATTCTGGCCAGACTGCATCTGTTAAAACGGGGTATTTGTGAAGACAGACTGGTCTGACGTGACTACCACATCCGTCATGTGCTGAACACTAATTTACATATGCTATATTTTTGAGGAAGAGCGAGTGGCTGCGTGGTTTCGATTTCGGTATAATGACTAATGAAATGCGGGTTCAAATCCTCGGTAAGACCTTAGTTATTTCTTTCGGAGTGGAAATAAAAATTAGCTTGTTTTTTCATGACGCAGAGGTAAGTAACCTTTATTCTTCAGTACTGTAAGACCTGCAATGTGAATGAACGTTGTTGCGCTAGATTAGTCTTATAAGCAAAGTATGTATGATGTCGGTGGGTGCATGTACTTTCTTCAGCGCCTATAAGTATTCATGAAAACAAGGTAGTGTTAAACTCCCGCTACCCCCAGGCTTCAGTCGACCTAGCTGTGTCATTTGTAAGTGGGGGACAGCGTGGGCTAGTGATTAAGTGACACGGCTCGCAACCCGAAGGTGCTGGGTTCGCTTCACAATCACCAGCCGTTACCCCCAGGAAGCAAACCCTTATAAAATGTGGAAGGAAGCAGACAATTACATAAAATCCATGCCGAAGTTGGATGCACTGGGCCGACAGACGCAAAATAAAAACAGTGTAATACATGTGAAATATAAAAATAATACGAACGCAATAACATTTTTTTTTAAATGTTGTAAATGGGCACCTGACTTACGGTTAGTGAAAGAAAGGCGACGTACTGCCAACCCTACCTTACACAAGATCTGTCTTAGCACAGAGACATCTCTAACACTTCATCCCTGACGACTATTTCTGCTATGGGACATAAACAAAGCACATAATATCACATGGATGATGTCAAAGAAAATTGTGAACATGGCGTACAGTGCATATGTTGTCAGCATACTCATACACGGTAGCAAAACGTGGGTAATTTATGCCGAACAAGAGAAAAGGCTTAACATCTTACATCTACGGCGCTAGAGATCTATTCTTGGAATTACATGGAGGGGCAGAGTGACAAATGCAGAGGCGAACTCTCGCACCGGTCTCCTAAGCATGCACACTCTCGCAGCGAAGACTACGATGGCTTGGTTCGCCGCATGGAATATGGTCACATTCTCAAAGATATCATTGATGGATAGTTGGCGGATGGCAAGGGCACAGTCGGCCGACCACAGTTGTGATTCGAAGATGTGCGTATGCGTGACATGAAGGTCCGGGACACGAGTCTGACATCCTGGGAAGCGAAGCTGCAGACCGATTCAAGTGTGATGTATACTGAATTTCCACCTCTCGCTTGATCAAGAGAAGTTCATGCAATACAAAGAAGTGAAAATACGCCGCATGGAGAAAGACACGACTATAAACTAAGAATATCTTCTTTGTTTAATCACTGCAAATCCTATAATCTTGTAGTACTCATGACGTAAAGGAGCTAGTATACTTTACATACGGAACAAAGAACTAGGGAACATTTTAATTTAATTGAAAATGGCGACCATTAACTTCTTTAAGTCGGGACCATTTATAATTGGTAAACAGGAAGTTTTGACAGTAAGGATTGAATATTCTTGTTTGAAATAAAATGATAAAGATATTTTAAACAAAGAGCATTGGAGAGGTGGAGAATTAGTGGAATACGATAACCTACATTATTGCTGGATAGAAGACGAAGAAATAGATGAAATAGAAGGATAACTTATTTAACTGCTGGATAGAAGACTAAGAGAGAATAAACAGAGAATTAGAAGAAGAAGAAAGAAGAAGGGGAAGAAAAGTTTATGAAGAATAGGACGACAGAAACTAAAAAAAAAGATAACGAAGAACAAGAATAAGAAGCGGAAAGAGGAGAAATAGTAGACGTCCCCTAATTCTATCCACCAGAAACGTACTCCATTTTGAGAGCCAAATGTGAGAGGTCTCTCCCAGACTGGAGCCACAAAGAAAAGATCGCCAGAAATGGCTCTTGGCACATCCCAGAGAAAGAAACGCGTCAACAAATTAGCCAGAATCCGATATCTACACCTCGCCCTCTGAATCGATCAAGTCTTTTGAGAGCAACAATCCATCAAACGTGTGTTTAGCTCTCGCTTTTTAATGGGGACAATTTATAGGGGTTGCAGTAGCTTTCCTCACATCCCGAACGTGCCACTGAAGGTGAACCGGCGGTGCTGCAGGCGGTTGTTCTATGCTTGGCTTCATCTCCCTGTCGCTCACTACTACGGAGAGGACGTCGAACCTCACCTTGTTAGCCACACTTCTGTCCTCGACAACAGCCCGTTTCCAGGACGACCAACGAGGAGATCAGGTGAATGTCTAGGCCCGTATATTTCTCCTGACCCTGGCTAGCATTCTCTGATCAGTCTGTTTTGCCTGACCCTGGCTAGCATTCTCTGATCAGTCTGTTTTGCCTGATCCTGGCTAGCATTCTCTGATCAGTCTGTTTCTCCTGACCCTGGCTAGCATTCTCTGATCAGTCTGTTTTGCCTGACCAGACGATAGCCTCATTGTTTCAAAACATGAAGTAGATAATAATTAAGACGAATAACAAAGAGGTAAACAAAAGCTGTATAGATAAAGAGAAGGAGTGTTACGAGACAAGAAAGAAAAGGATTAGAAGTTGAAGATGGCGCAGGCTTACATCCCTACGCGAAGAACAGCGATAAAGATGAAAAGAGAAAATGGCGAACAATAAAACGAAGATTAAAAATGAACACGAAATAAAAAAGAAAAAAAAAAGAAAATGCAGAAGATTCAAATGATTTATTTTTAGCTTTAACGATAGCGACAGAAAGATACACAATATAAAGATTGCAAAGGAAAATAAGAAAAGGAAAATAAAAACACATTAATATTCGAGCTTGAAGTAAAACGATACAGAGAAAAGGGGAAGACGAAGAAGAAGATGATGAAGAAAAAAAACAAAGGATACTAGAAGAACAATGATAATTAAGTAGAAGAAAAAGAAGAACAACAAAATAAGACGAATATCAGGAAAACAAGACAATGAAGAAGAGGAAGAACGAAAGAAAGGAAGACAAATATAACAAAATACAAGGGATTCTTAGAAAAAGGCGATGATGAAGAAGAGAAATAAGAAGAAGAAGAAGAAGACAAAAAAGTCGTAAATTATGAAGAATGATACGTGAAAATCGATGAAGAAGAAAAAGAAGAAGAAGAGGAACAGGAAGGAGAAAATTAAGAAGCAGAAGAAAGAGAAGAAAAACAAAAAGAAGAAACAGAGGATGTAGAAAATTAGACAAAGAAACTAGGTAAACGATGACGAAGAAGAAGAAGGCAGAAAGAATAAAAGTGACAAGAGGCAGGAGTAAAATACGAAACCAATTCTGTCCACCAGAAACATCCTCCACTTTGAGATCCAGAGGTTTCTCCCAGACTGGATCCACTTAAAAGATCCCCAGAAATGACTCCTGGCCTATCCCAGAGAAAGGAACGCGTCAACAAATTAGCCAGAATCCGACATCTACACCTCGCCCTCTGAATCGATCAAGTCTTTGGAGAGCAGCAGGCCAACAAACGTTTGTTTAGCTCTGGCTTTTTGAGGGGGACAATTTAGCAACATATGATATTCCATGTTTATAGATTTGATTACCTTCCATGTCTATCTTGATCGATCGGAAGAAAAATCTCAAACATTTTCGAAAGTCTGGAATTGAAAATGTCCCGTTTCGGAATATTGGTCTGTCTTTTCTTGTGACAACGATATCTGTTGTTGTTGTTGTTGTTGGCGTTGTTGTTGTTGTTGTTTAATGCCAACAGTAATTAAGTTTAGTCTTTTGAGCGCCAAAAAAAGTGTGATCACTGGCCGATTGTAGGAAACCGATGGAGAAGAAGAAGAAGAAGAAGAAGAAGCAGAAGAACATGAAGAAAAAGAAGCAGAAGTAGAAAAAGAAAAAGGGGAAATAGTAGAAAAAGAAGAAGAAAAGTAAAAAAAAAGCAGAAGAAGAAAAAGAAAAAGAAGATGAAGCAGTAAGGAAAAAGAAAAAGAAAAATAAGACTAAGCAGAAGAAGAAAAAAATTATGAAGTAGAAAAAGAAGACGAAGAAGAAGAGAAAGAGTTCAAAATGAAAAATAAAACAACAACAAAAAAAGAACAAGGAAAAGAAAACGAAGAAAAAAAAAGAACAAGGAAAAGAAAACGAAGAAAAAAAAAAGATGTAGTGGAAATAGATGAAGAAAAAATACAAGAAGAAGAAAAAGAACAAGAAAAAAAAACAAAAAAGCAGGAGTAGAATATGAAACTATTTCGAACCACCAGAAACGTACTCCACTTTGAGAGCCAAGTGTCAGAGGTCTCTCCCAGACTGGATCCACTTAAGAAAAGATCATCAGAAATGACTCCTGGCACATCCCAGAGAAAGGAACGCGTCAACAAATTAGCCAGAATCCGACATCTACACCTCGCCCTCTGAATCGATCAAGTCTTTGGAGAATAAAAAGCCAACAAACGTTTGTTTAACTCTGGCTTTCTGAGGAAGACAATTTAGCAACAGATGATATTCCATGTTTAGATTTGATTACCTTCCCCTGTTGGCTTCGATCGAGTGAATAGAATATCTCAACCGCTTTTTAAGTCCGCATTTGAAAATGTCCGATCTGAGAATGTCCGGTTATTTCTCGTAATATTGATGGATGTTATCTTATGATGACCCTTGTTACTGATCGAAGTCAAATGATAGAGTTGGTAAATTACGAAAAGAAAATAATGAAGACGCAAAAATCGAAGGGAAATTAATAATGAGGAGATGGATGATACAGGTGTATTTCTAATTGATTTAAAGTAATTGAGCTAGAAAAGTGGCAACATGAGGAAGGAATGCAGCGATAGCAACTTTAATAATAATAGTAAAGGGAAGAAGAAAAATAAATGAATACTAAATTGAAAGTAGAAGGAGAGAAGGGAGAAGAAGAAATGGTTCAATACGATGTAGTAGAACACGTATAGGAAGAAAATGTAGTAGAAAACGTATAGAAAGCAGATTTGGTCGAAGAAGTATAGAAAGACGATTTAGTAGAAAACGTATGGAAAAAAGATGTGGTAGAAAACGTATAGAAAGAAGATGTAGTAGAAAACGTATAGAAAGGAGATATGGTAGAAAACGAATAGAAAGCAGGTGTGATAGAAAACGTATAGAAAGAAGATGTTGTAGAAAACTTATAGAAAGAAGATGTGTGGTCGAAGCAGTAGAGTCAGAAAAATATGTGATCAGAGAAATTTAAAAAAAAAGATGCTGTCGATGAAGTAATAGCTGTCCATCGTTATCGATGAGGACCGCCGACATCATCCTTGTCACAGATTTCCCTGTTGGGTGTGGGTGCGCATGTGGCTGAACAGGCCAATGCGAGCACGAAAACATCTGCTACATATCGGGCACACGAGGTTTATAGAAGGGGATGATGTTCCCGCTGCTCGGGATTTCCGCGTCATGCGTCTGCTCTGGGCTTTCACAACACGGTCATCTTCACCGGCAGCTACACCCGATATGACTGCGAAATTCCACGATGATTGTCGCATTCCTGAAGGTTGCCTTTTCTTTTGTATAGGTGAACGATTGAGGCGTCCTTTAGCTCTTGCGGAATTTTTCCTTCAGCCCACATGTGACAGAAGAGTTCAGTGATCCTTCTGGTGAGGCATGGGCCAGTTGTCTTATATACCTCTGCTGGTATTGCATCAGCTCCTGGAGCTTTTCCTGTAGATAGTGAACTGATTGCCCTGTCGACTTCCTCCTCAGTTATGACTTCATCCAACGCCAGGTTCAGTTCCACCTGCGGCATTCGCCGGATGGCCTCTTCATTTATGGACGATGGGTAGTTTAGTATTTTGCAGAAGTGGTCTGCCCATCTGTCTAGAATCTGAACCTTATCTGTTAGCAGTACCCCATCCGCACTGCGAACTGGAGTATTACTAGAGGGCTGCTGGCCGTAGAGAGCTTTCAGTGCCTCGTAAAACCGTTGATGAAGTATAGAAGGAGAAAGATGTGGTCAAAGAATATAGAAAGAAACAGATATGGTCAAAGAAAAACAGTAATAAACAGATATGGTTAAAGAAAAACAGTAATAAACAGATATGGTCAAAGAAAAACAGTAATAAACAGATATGGTCAAAGAAAAACAGTAATAAACAGATATGGTCAAAGAAAAACAGTAATAAACAGATATGGTCAAAGAAAAACAGTAATAAACAGATATGGTCAAAGAAAAACAGTAATAAACAGATATGGTCAAAGAAAAACAGTAAAAAACAGATATGGTCAAAGAAAAACAGTAATAAACAGATATGGTCAAAGAAAAACAGTAAAAAACAGATATGGTCAAAGAAAAACAGTAAAAAACAGATGTGGTTGAAGAAGTATAGAAAGCAGGAATATAAAAATGAGAAAACTATCACTGATGCGCTTATTCTCAATGTGTAGCTTCACTAGACGGATTTGTAGGACTAAGGAATAAATGTCTCTTTCCTCAGCAATCGAAGAAGAGGAAGAGGATATATATATATTTATTTATCCATCCATCGTGTTTCTTTATGGTATAGTGACGCGATTATGTCGAATGCTGCTTTTTTTTTTTACCTTTGGAGAGTATTTTGCTCCTCCGCGGGGCGAGTCGTAGTTATGAATGTTTTGTATTCTGAGTTGTTGATGTTGTTCCCATGGGTGGAAGGGGGCATTGGAGATATCTCCTAAGTTTTGTTTTGATAATTCATCGTAATATGTTCACATTAATATTTGTGAGTTGTACAAGTTTAAATCGACATTGTAGTCAAACAACAGACATTTAAAAGGAGAAAGAAGATCATAATGCGTACTTGAAATAAATCGATGAAGACAGACAAGAGAGACAGACAAGAGTTACAGACACGAGATACAGAGAAGAGATACAGACAAGAGATGCAGACAAGAGATGCAGACAAGAGATACTCAAGAAGAAGACAAAAACCTACTATAGACGAACATTTGACAGTAATCTCAGCCGTCTATCTCGTTCCACATTAGAAAATGTCCAGTGACGGTATTTTCAGTTATCTGTCCTGACACGGGTATCTTCTATCATGGTGGATGTGCGTGATTTTTGGTTTTTTCTTTTCTTGTGGGAGGAGGTGGAGGATACAAGGGAACGGTGGGGTGAATAGAATAATTAAAGTAGAGATGGGTTGGCTAAAGGGCATGGAAGGCTGAATATAATCGCGCGCATATAGACAGATTTCTGAGAAGATAACTGCAGCAATAATTTCTGGAGTGGCGGGAAAGTGGAAAATTGGTGGTAGAACCGGCATCGATGAACCTGGCGGAACCCGAGCATGTTCAGTGTCTTACATTGCTGAAAGATCCGACGAATGGACGAACTGTGTAGCTTTTGCAACCGCTCAAAAATTTCCCACTGACTTGATCAGGTACCTATTTTTAGCTGGGTGAACTGGGAGAAGTGGTCGAACCATTAAAAAACGTCATGTCCGGTTTGTTAAACTGCGCATGCGTGATCTTAGCTGCGAACGTTGAGGTTTTGTTCACGTGCCATCTCCGCACCGAAGGTCAGCTGCATTGGTTCTCCAGTGTACTCTTTCTCTTGCTGGAATGGTGCAATCTAACATACATTCTCTCCATCTCCTGATGGTATCCACCCACTTATAATGTTGTCTGCATCTTGTCTTCCACCCCTACCCTCTAATATGGTCTTAAATAAGGACATATTTTAACTGTCTAACCTTGATTTCTGTCCTTAATTCTCTTTTCACCCCCAACTATTTCAATACCTGTACAATTGTTTTCTTGTTCTTTCAAGAAATCCGACCAAACTTTAAGACAAGCAGACACTTAGGCAGACAGATACACACGTATAAAAATGTTCTTTGTCCATCGTTTCTGAGGAGGACCACATAGTCATCTATCAACCCTAGAGTGGGTTTGTAGATGGCTGATCAAACCAATCCAAGCCCGAAAGTGTCTGTCACACTGAGGGCAGAGAAACACTGCCTGACCGTCAGAGGGAGGCAACTCGTCTCCGTGCAGCGTCCTTGATTCTTCCCTTCTCCATGTGTGTCGTGCAAGAGGGGATTTGACTACAGAGTGAACAGCAGCACAGATCTCCCAACCAGCAGTGCCAGTGTCGCAGTTCTTCAGAGTGATTTTGTAACGTTTTATTTGGCCACTGCGAGCTCGCTTGCCTCCCTCAAGCTCGCCACATAATATTTTCTTTGGTAGCCACTCGTCTGACATGCGGACAACATGGCCAGTCCATCTAAGCTGTGATTTGCACAGGGTTGTGTGGATGCTTGTCATGCCAGCCGGCTAAATAACTGCTACATCTGTAATCCTGTGTTGCAATTTTAATTTTGTAGTTTTGAGGGAAAACTTCGAAAAGTGTCTTGAAGAGAGAATTCGAGGCGACAGTACAGGCTTATAAGATAATCGGCGGAAAGGATAAATTAGACTATAATAATTTTTTTTCAAAATTCAGACGCCTTTAAGAACAAGAGGTCCCCACAAATTAATTAAAAGAAGGTCCAGCTTCGATACCAGGAAATATTTTTTTGTCAAAAAAGTGGTGAATGCTTGGAATGCATTGCCACAGGAAATAGTGGAGGCAGGGTCAAATTATGCAATAAAGAATATTCTGGATTCGCATAGTTTTTAGATCAAGGGAATGTAAAAGAAACTGGTTGTATATAGACTCTGCAATCTTCTAAAACAAATATAAAGATGTTAAGTTAAGTAAACAAACAGGCATATAGATATACAGACCGACACATAAACTGAAAAACAGCACGACACATCCGATTTCAGCACGACTTTTTGGGGAAAGGTTTTGACTTCTCTCTTCGATGTATAGTTGCACTCTGCATCTAGGGCCGGCACTTGGAGACGGAATGGGATCTTGGTCAGTCATGGGTACTGACCCTAATGTAAGCAGCCAGCTATGAGTCGCCATTTGGTGCTAGCTCATTCACTGTTGCGTCGGCCTCAAAATATGGCTATTGTTTAATAGCAGACACGGAAGAGCTGGTGCGGATGATACAGAGTAGAATTAGAAAAATACACGGTGTCCCACTCGCTCCCGGCATCTGATTTTCCTATATAACTTTTAAGCCAATGAACAAATTTCAATACAATTTGACAGGGACATACCTTGAAATGTGAGAAACATAATGAGCTCATATTAAATGTTGTTAGTGTGTGCGCCCTCGCGCGCGCGCGCGCGCGTGTGTGTGTGTGTGTGTGTGTGTGTGTGCGTGCGTGCGTGCGTATGTGCGTGCGTGCGTGCGTGCGTGCGTGCGTGCGTGCGTGCGTGCGTGCGTGCGTGCGTGCGTGCGTGCGTGCGTGCGTGCGTGCGTGCGTGCGTGCGTGCGTGCGTGCGTGCGTGCGCGATGTCAGCCCTTGATTGTCCCTTGTAACTCTTAAACAAACGAACATAATTCAATCCAATTTGAGACGGACATTCTGTGAACCGGTTGGACGACGCGGATTTACATATGGCTATTTTCAACAGGATAAAGCTACATACCCAACCTCATGTGACAGAATGCTTAACATTGCTTCCTTCTTTGAAGATCAAGTCATTTCTAAGGGACTTTTGTCACCTGATTCATTCCTATTGGGCATGCTGAAAGGGAAAGTGTTTCTCAACAGGCCAAGGAATCCCATGGAGCTCTTAGAAAACATTGGTCGGGAAACCGAGTCTGTAACTCCCGATGCGTTGGTGAATAGCTTCCGTAACATGTGCAGACATGCCTTGAAGCTAATGGTGACCGCTTACAACATTGAATATTAGCCCATTATGTTTCTCGTCTATTAGCACGACCCTGGACGGTTGTCATGACCAGGACCTATGAGCCTCCTTCTTCAATGTCACTGTACTTCCTGCGATGTGCTACGGTGCCGAGACGTGGGTACTAACAAAATAACTAGAGAACAAATTGAGAGCGACCCAGGCCTCCTTTGAGAGCCGCTTAGTCGGAATCACTCTCCGGAACTAACGTATGCTAGGTCTCCACAATTCTGTCATAAAACGATTGTCCTTGGTGAATTATGCAGTAATCTATGCATACAAGGCAAACTAGGTTGCGACGAAGCGATTGTCGATGGAGCACACCGACAGCAGTCTGGTACCGCGAGGTAAGAAGGACCACGGGTAAGGTCTCCAATGCGTTGGTCAGACTCCCTTGCTGTATGCTGCAGCATCCTAGACGCCTCTAAAGGAGCACTTACCACGAACTGAACTTTCATGGTCCAAGACAGGGTCTGCTGGAGATGAAGTTGGGACCCGCAGCTAAGCTGAGGAATCGGCCATAACGATCTAGATCACTATGTTTCTCACACACCAAGATATGTCCATGTCACAAATGATCAAATCATTCAGAAAGCCATCAACGGTAACACCAGATGATTACCATTTGATGAACAGACAAGAACAAACTTTTGTTTTGCGCCTTATAACAGGACACAACCGACTCCGCAGCTACATGTACACAACAATGCACATACTACAGAACTGCCCCGAATATGATATACAGAGAAAATCTCTCTGGCCATAGAAACAACACTGGAGGACAAATTTTATGGACTTGTATGTGAACTACAAAAGTGAAGTTTATACAAGAGACAACATTTCAGATATAGACAATATTTTCAAGCAAACAAAAGAAAAAGAAGAAGGAAGGAACTCAATTACATTCATTGGTTTAAAAGTTATTAATCAAAACCAGGAGTTGTGTAGCAACTTGGACACTCTGTAAAATAGCCACATAGATGTTACTCAGATAGCAGGACATAGCGCGTGTAGGTGAAAAGCTCGTGCTCCAGGGAGATGAAAAAGTTTAATTTGAAGCGCACGAAGTAATATGAAAACACTCGCCCCAGTCTGGTCAGTGTGAAGATATCTGAAGTGACACTGAGAGAAAGCAGATCAGACCCGCTATAGATAATCTAGGGAGTATTGGCTGATGCTAGGACTGAATCCCATTAAGTCGAGTTCTTTGACCGGCGCGAGGTTCGCAGGCCAGAGAGGGGCGCCCGAGACGGGAAGTTGTTGATTCTGTCCCCTATATTTGTTTGTTGTGGTCGACCTGGCCAGGTTAGTATGTTTTGTGGGAGTGTCTGCGAATGAGGAGGTTCGTTGGAGTGACCTGTGAGGGATGGAAGTCGAGTGGATTAGGGGTGAATTTGGAGTGATTTTAGGGGAGAGAGTGAATGAAGGAGATTGGGTGTGACAGATTTGGATCGAGGGAAAGTGAGAGAAAGAGTGGAGGAACTATTGAAAGTGACAGAGATTTAGAGAAAAAGGGCGAGAGAAGGTGAGAAGTAAGGGAGAATGAGAGAGAGAACGGAAATGAGAGATTGGGAGAAACGCAATGTGAGAGAAGGGGAGAAAGAGACAGTGAGAAGTAAGGAAGAATGAGAGAGAGAGAGAGAGAAGAGAAGGTACACAGATTGTGATGAACGCAATGTGAGAGAGGGGGGCGGAGAAACTGAGAAGTAAGGGAGAATGATAGAGAAGGGAAGTGAGAGATTAGGAGAAACGGACTGTGAAAGAAGGGAGAGAGAGACTGGGAGAAGTAAAGAAGAATGAGAGAGAGAAGAGAAGTGAGAGAGATTGGGAGAAACGGAATGTGAGAGAAGGGGGAGAGAGAAAGTGAGAAGTAAGGGAGAATGAGAGAGAGAAGGGAACTGAGAGAGATTGAGAGAAACGGAATGTGAGAGAAGGCGGAAGAGAAGGAGTGAGAGAAGGTGAGATGTAAAGGAGAATGAGAGAGATTGAGAGAATCAGTGTGAGAGAAGATGGGAGAGAAGGAGAGAGAGAAAGTGAGAAGTAAGGGGAAAGAAAGAGAGGGAAGAGAAGGGAGAAATACTTAAGAGAGAAACGGACAGAATAGAAGAGAGATAGCGAAGGAAATAGAGTGAGAGAGATTTCGAGAGAGTGTGAGATAAGATGGGAGAGAAGTAGAAAGAGAACGTGAGAAATAAGGGAGATAGAGACAGAAGGAACGTGAGTGACATTGAGAGAAAGATATGGAAAGAGAGACAGTAGGTGAGAGATAACAAGGGAATTAGAGAAAGTGAAAGAGATCTAAAGAGAAAGAATTAGAGAATGTAGGACGGAAGAAGAGAGAGATTTTGAGAAATAAGGGAAGTGAGATAAAAATGAGAGAGTAGGAAAGATATAACGAGGAAAATAGAGAAAGTAAGAGAGATTTTAAGAAAGGATGTGACAGAAGGTGGGAGAGAATGATAGAGAGTTGGGGGGGGGGGGGGTATGGAGATTAGGCAAGTGAAAGTGAGAAGTTAGGGAGAAAGAGAGAAGGAATTTGAGAGTGATTAAGAGAGAAAAATATTGGAAAAGATAGTATCGGAGAGAAAGCGAGGGAAATAGAGAAATTGAGAGATATTCAGAGAAAGAATGTAATATAATGTGACAGAGAAAGTCGTGGTGGGGGAGAAAGAGAAGGCAAGTGAAAGAATCAGATAAACTGTGTGAGAGAGGAAACGGGAGGGAGAAAGAGAAAGAGAGTGCGCGTGGGAGACATAGATAAGAAAAGGTTGATAAGCAGTGAACAGGAAATAGAGAGAGATGGAGAGTGAGAGAAATTATGAGAGAGAGATAAAGTGAGAGAGAGAGAATAAGAATTAGAGGCCGGTATTTGATTGCCAGAGTTGTAAAAAGATAGCCTGAAAGACATAAATGATTTCCATAATGAACCAATGGCCAGGCGGAAATAATTATGACGTAGAGAGCGAGAGATACACATAGAGATTTTATATAGACGTACCTGCAAACAAGATGAAAGTAGAAAGACGGACAGAAATAAAAGTAGATAAGTTGATGGGTGAATATATTGACATATACGAGGCGTTTTCAAATAAAACCGGACCAAACTGCAACAAGTGAACATTCGAACGATGCGCATGGTGACGTCACTTCAGGTGTAAACAGGACATAACAACCGTAAAGTTTGCAAAATTTCATTATTTTACTACTCATAGTTTCCTCAGCAGACCGTTGAAAACATGGCGGGTGTGATACGGAATCCGTCCAGAGTTGATCAGCGAGCGGTGATTCGGTTACTAACAGCTGAAGGATGTCGACCAGTTGACATTCATCGCAGAATGCAGGCAGTGTATGGTGACAGTAAGCTCCGGCAACTGGTCGACATCCTTCAGCTGTTAGTAACCGAATCACCGCTCACTGATCAATTCTGGACGGATTCTGTATCACACCCGCCATGTTTTCAACGGTCTGCTGAGGAAACTATAAGTAGTAAAATGATGAAATTTTGCAAACTTGACGGTTGTTATTTCCTGTTTACACAAGTAGTGACATCATGCGCATCGTTAGAATGTTCACTCATTGCAGTTTGGTCAAGTTTTATTTGAACAAGCCTCGTAGATACATAACTATTGAGACGGGGATGGAATTACACCTCCATTACATGCTATGATCAACGAAGATAGTAACAACCCGTCAAGACTTCTTTGACGGGGGAGGATCTCCACGAGCACACCTCCTTGGGCGCCTACTCACAATGCAAAACAATCTGGAAACTGAACTAACAAGACATCGCCGCGAGAACTGGGCAGTCTTCTCGTTCAGTAACGCGGTACTGGACGGTTGCCAAGAAAGGAACCTACGTGAATCTCCCTTCAATTCCGCTGTGCTCTCTGCGATGTGCTTAACGCATGTGCAATATCGTGTACAACATGGTCGCCCCACTACCGACCTGGACCATGGAAGATCAACGAGGAGTTATTTGTTTTTTGGGGTCAGATGTAAAACCTTCTGAAATCTACAGCAGAAGGAGGGCTCAATTTGGAAACAGTTGAGTCAGAGAAGCGTGCATTAATAGATGGAACAATTTTAAAGCAGGAGACAAAACGTTATTGATGAACCGCGATGTGGGAGACCAGCAAGCGTGGCAACTGACACAGTGAAACAGCAGATTTACAAGCTAGTTCGTGGCAAGAGGTAAGTCAACAATGACGAAATAGCCGTAAATTTCAACATATTAGTCACGGAGCTACGCACAACATTGTCTATGGTGAACTTGGTTATATAGGAAAGTGTAGCATATGAGGTCCAAGGAGGTAGTGGAGGCTGTGCAAAATTGGTTAAAAGTCACACCAAGATTTTTTTTTAGAGGACATCCACAATCTAGTGGACAGGTGAACACAGTATGTTGGACATCCACAAGCTAGTGGACAGGTGAACAAAGTGTGTTGGACATCCACAAGCTAGTGGACAGGTGAACAAAGTGTGTTGGACATCCACAAGCTAGTGGACAGGTGAACACAGTGTGTTGGACATCCAAAAGCTGGACAGGTGAACAGAGTGTGTTGGACATCCACAAGCTGGACAGCTGAACAAAGTGTGTTGGACATCCACAAGCTGGACAGCTGAACAAAGTGTGTTGGACATACACAAGCTGGACAGGTGAACAAAGTGCGTTCGACATCCACAAGCTGGACAGGTAAACAAAATGTGTTGGACATCCACAACCTGGACAGCTGAACAAAGTGTGTTGGACATCCAGAAGCTGGACATGTGAACAAAGTGTGTTGGACATCCACAAGCTGGACAGGTGAACAGAGTGTGTTGGACATCCACAAGCTGGTAGGTGAACAAAGTGTTGGACATCCACAAGCTGGACAGGTGAACAAAATGTGTTGGACATCCACAAGCGGGACAGGTGAACAAAGTGTGTTGGACATCCACAAGCTGGACAGGTGAACAAAGTGTGTTGGACATCTACAAGCTGGACAGCTGAACAAAATGTGTTGGACATCCACAAGCTGGACAGGTGAACAAAGTGTGTTGGACATCTACAAGCTAGTGGATAGGTGAACAAAGTGTGTTGGATTTCCACAAGCTGGACAGGTTAACAAAGTGTGTTGGACATCCACACGCTGGACAGATGAACAAAGTGTGTTGGACATCCATAAGCTGGACAGGTGAGCAAAGTGTGTTGGACATTCACAAGCTAGTGGATAGGTGAACAAAGTGTATTGGACATCCAAAAGCTGGACAGGTGAACAAAGTGTGTTGGACATCCACACGCTGGACAGGTGAACAAAGTGTGTTGGACATCCACAAGCTGGACAGATGAACAAAGTGTGTTGGACATCCACAAGCTGGACAGCTGAACAAAGTGTGTTTGACATCCACAAGCTGGACAGCTCAACAAATTATGTTGGACATCCACAAGCTGGACAGGTGAACAAAGTGTGTTGGACATGCACAAGCTCGACAGGTGAACAGAATGTGTTATTAGGCACTGGGCTAAGTCGAAAAATAAGACACATCACATTTTTTGGCTCGCACTCTTGTAAAAATGTTATATACAACCATATGCTGTAGGTAGCCGGCGCTAGATATGACATGCACATGCGCAGCTCAGATACAAAATGGTGTCCCTGCTCACAGAGTGTAGTCAATGAACAGTGTTCTTCTATATGGGGAAGGGAGAGGCAAAAGGGCTTTCTGTAAAGGATATTCATTAGGAAATTATTCCCGTGCCTGATGAAAAGTGTTTGCAGCGCAACACGGTACCTAACTTGGTGGATATATTATGCCAAGGAGGATCAAAAACTGCCGATGAAGCCGACCTGGTTGTCCTGCTGAGATTGCAACATAGACATGTGTGTGATTGACGGGGGAGATGATTCTAGGTGACAAGCTAGTGACGGGGGAGATGATTCTAGGTGACAAGCTAGTGACGGGGGAGATGATTCTAGGTGACAAGCTAGTGACGGGGGAGATGATTCTAGGTGACAAGCTAGTGACGGGGGAGATGATTCTAGGTGACAAGCTAGTGACGGGGGAGATGATTCTAGGTGACAAGCTAGTGACGGGGGAGATGATTCTAGGTGACAAGCTAGTGACGGGGGAGATGATTCTAGGTGACAAGCTAGTGACGGGGGAGATGATTCTAGGTGACAAGCTAGTGACGGGGGAGATGATTCTAGGTGACAAGCTAGCGACGGGGGAGATGATTCTAGGCTGACAAGCTAGTGACGGGGGAGATGATTCTAGGTGACAAGCTAGTAACGATAGTGTTGCAACGCATAAGTGTATTCGTATGGTTTAGCGTACATCGTGATGCACTATCGAATTTTCTGAAAGTGTGATGAGTTGTGCACCCAGATAACTGACTGGCGAACACAAAATGACCCGCATGGACCTGTCCTTGTAGCAATAGAATAAGTGTATCAATGTTGGTAGCAATTATTTCCAGAAATAAATGCAATAAGAAATAGTTTTTCAGTTCGCATTTCATTAATTTTTTAAATTGTATAAAGCTGTTTGATCTATATACTGACGTGCCCTGGTATGTATGTGTTTTTGTGTGTGGGTGTAGGTGCATACATGTATGTTGCTGCACGTGCTAGCAATTTCATTTAAGGCAAATTGCTACAACAGTTGTAACTGAAAGACGAGGATAAAGGTAAGGATCCTTTGAGAACCCAGAGGCATTCGACTTTATGGTTCCAGGGAACCTAACATGATACAAGTGTGGGCATGTGTGTGTTATTCTAAAACGGTATACAGACATGACACACGTTGCATGGAAGCACACGCTCAATCACATCGAAACGAAGGAAAACAAAGAATAATTCTTGTTGAAACAACCGATTTCTTATGGGCCGTTCGTTCGATATCGTCTCTGTTTTGCAAGCACTGGAAAGACCTTAACAATTAATGGCAAGATAACTGTTATTGATTGTTTTATAAGTTATTTCCCATTATATATTGTTTGGCCAATGTGTTATTTCTTCTTTCTGTGATTGGTTGGTAGCGAAATAGCTGTGCAAACATGAAATCAAGATAGCGGTTAATGGGAAATGTGTGATCTGGATTTATGTTAGAGTTGGCATTCTCAGAAATGTTAAGTTCCACCACCAAAGTCACATTTAGTTCGTCTTCGCATACACTATTTGCTTGAATTTTCCTCGCACTACGCACATCTCTACAAGGCCCTCTCCACCCTCCATTGTTACTTTAAATACGCTTTTTCGTAGGGTTTATGCTTCAACCATCTAGAAATCCTTCCTATCCACCACAGACTCGCTGTCACCAACTTCAGTGCCATCTAGAACTCATTTCTGTACACATCTTGCTTACTGCCCCTAACTGTAGTACCGTCTAGAACTCTTTCCTGTACACACCTTGCTTACTGCCCCCAACTGCAGTGCCGTCTAGAACTCCTTCATATCCACCACAGACTCGCTGTCACCAACTGCAGTGCTCTCTAGAACTCCTTCCCATCCACCACAGGCTCGCTGTCACCAACTGCAGTGCCATCTAGAACTCCATCCCGTCCACCACAAGCTCACTGTTCCCCACCGCTGACATGTTTTTGCTGTATCCTTTTCTGTATCCATGTCTTCATTTAAAAAATGAATCTCTGGTAGAGGATTTCAGTTGATTTCATCTTACATCTGGAGACGGGATGATAAAAACTAAAGAAATCAAAGTAACCATTTCCACATCGTTGGTCAGACTGCTGTAGGACAGTCTGCTTACTAATGTACGAATTGAACGTGAGTTTGTGTCCTGGTCAGTATAGTTCACTTCGCGTCTTCCACTTTCATAATTGAAACGGAAGAGAATATCCAAAGAGATTAAAGTTGAGAAACACTGATTTAGATTTGTCCAATTCCTCCTTCTCTCAAGAGGTTTCCATTAAAATGTGTGCCAAAAATTGGAGCTTTTTGTTCGTTAGTTAGCTTTCTTTCCACTTATGTCACTGAGGGGTAAAAAGCTTAAGTCGTCTGTCCTGCGCCAAGTGCGTTGCGCCAAGTGAGGCCGAGTTGTTGCACTGTCAATTTAATCTTTACTATACACCTGTCTCGCAGTCGTCCTATTGCCCTGTAGTCAGATCTACTGGCGTTGTAAGCCATCAGTGAAAGTTAAGGAAGAAGCATTCTCCTGAGATGACCGAACCAGCTTATTTTCTGACTGGGAATGTACTCTACACGTAGTGGCGGCCATACTACGAATGTCGTCGTTTCGTATTCTGTCTTTCCTGGTAACACCGATGACCTTCTCAAACACTTCTCTTCACACGACTAAAGTTTATCAACTGTTGCTTTGTTGCCAAACTAATGCTTCGGTGCCTAAGCAGTGGCGACAGCTGATATGTTACTGCAGATGCCTTATGACACCTAGTCTTGATTCCCTGTCGAGCTGCCGACAAAATACTTGAACTCGTGGGCCTGTTGAAGAGCAACATCATTTAATCGTATGTTGAGTGGCCCAGGTGTTCTACTGATCATCATAGTTCCTATTTTCTTCTCGTTAATTCCCATATTGTTTTTTAGCGCAGGCAATCGCAGGCGCGTTCATGTTATTTTGCAGTTTATTTTCATCGTCGTACAGCAGACACGGTGATCATCTGCAAAGAGTAATTCGTGTATTGAGTTCGGTTCTGCTTGAGATGTCTCAATGTGACAGGCCTCGAGTGCGATTGTGTCCATGTAAATGTTAAACAGCAGAGGACAAAACAAACATGACTGTCTCACGCGGTAGTGATTTCAAAAGCATCGGTGACACCATCAGTCGTTCTGACAACGTTTATACTCGAACGACACAGTGATCACACATTATCAAGTATCTAACCTCTACACCATCATCTTCCAGTATCGCTTAATCCTGCCTACCTTATTGAGCGCTGTTTCTTTATCATCGAAAATGCAGCTTTTAGAAGAAACATACGCAACTTTGGGGATTGTGCTGACATGCAACTCGATCTGTTCATTAAAGCGAAAGATTTGAACAACTCGGACAAGAACGTCTCATCGCGGAAGGGGGGTGAGCATCACGCAAATTTAATAGAGACATTTACAGTGGCGTATCTACATGTAAAAAGAGCCTTTAATTATGTGTTATAGAAGCTTTTAGGGATATTGTATGCTTCAGTGATTTTTTCGGGAGGATTGTATGCATGAAGCACGAGAATATGGCTAGGGTAACACTGATATACAGTAGGCGACTCAGAGTGGGGGTTCAACACCAGAATAATAATGATCGTAATGGATGGGGGGTGTTGGCGATGGTTCAGATGATGGTGATGATTATGATAATGGTTATGGTGGTGGTGATGACTGTTATGATTAAAGTAATGGTGATGATCACCATCATTATCATGTCGTGTCTTTAGGAGCAAAATATAATCAGGGTCAGGTGAAACGCACAGTGGCCCGTTACACGTCCTTGTTCATGCTTCGGAAAATATGCTGTGCCACAGCAGTCTGGCCAACGATGTGGTGATGCTAGTCATTATGATCCGACTTAGTGGTGCGATGATTTGGGATCAGTATGCTGAGCAGTGCATGAGCTGTAGCCGTCAGCGACCCATTAGCGTCAGGGCCTGCGAACCAGAGCTGGCTGCTAGCGTCAGGGCCAGCGAACCAGAGCTGGCTGCTAGCGTCAGGGCCAGCGAACCAGAGCTGGCTGCTAGCGTCAGGGCCAGCGAACCAGAGCTGATCGCTAGCGTCAGAACCAGCGAACCAGAGATGGCTGCTAGCGTCAGAACCAGCGAACTAAAGCTGGCTGCTAGCGTCAGAACCAGCGAACCAGAGCTGGCTGCTAGCGTCAGAACCAGCGAACCAGAGATGGCTGCTAGCGTCAGGGCCAGCGAACCAGAGCTGGCTGCTAGCGTCAGGGCCAGCGAACCAGAGCTGACCGCTAGCGTCAGAACCAGCGAACCAGAGCTGGCTGCTAGCGTCAGAACCAGCGAACCAGAGATGGCTGCTAGCGTCAGGGCCTGCGAACCAGAGCTGGCTGCTAGCGTCATTACCTGCGAACCAGAGCTGGCTGCTAGCGTCAGGGCCTGCGAACCAGAGCTGGCTGCTAGCGTCAGAACCAGCGAACCAGAGTTGGCTGCTAGCGTCAGGGCCAGCGAACCAGAGCTGGCTGCTAGCGTCAGGGCCTGCGAACCAGAGCTGGCTTCTAGCGTCAGGGCCTGCGAACCAGAGCTGGCTGCTAGCGTCAGGGCCCGCGAACCAGAGCTGCCAAGACCCTTCTACGCCTACACATGATGATCCTGGATAGCAGGCTGCAATAGAGCAGTACTCACAAATGCCCCTTGAAGTCGGATGTGTTGGACAGAAAGATACAAATATCGCAGTCAAACTGTAAACTACGACACAACGCATTCCGTTCTCCGGACAACATCCTGCTATTTGCAAAGCCCTTTTCAGGACTTGGTAGCGGGAGTTTGAGAACGACCGACAAAGAAGAAGAAGAAGTAGAAGAAGACGAGCTTACTGAGAAGCCTCACATTGCACTGCAGCCAGGGAGGATCTCGGTACAATTGCTCATGTACGTCTTGGGATGTAACAAAAGCCATCGTAACCCGTTACATCACCAAGAGTTATCTCAACTTGGCACGAGAAACGTCGAAAAATAATGCTTGGAAAGAGGTTGTCACTAAAGGGGGTCAAATGTAATGGGTCCCATTGCAGCAAAAATATTAGTCGTTGCATATGGTAATTATATATTTCTATGTGTTCTGCTTTGTTATTAACGAACAGAACAAAACGTGGGTGGTTTAAAAAAAATAAATTGTTTGTATTTGTGCCTACGCTGTACTTACTCATACTTGTGTATGTTGTTATAATAATTGGATTATCATTTCCCCTTAACTTAACTTAACATTTTTATACTGGTTTAGAAGACTTTGCAGAGTCTGTTTACAATCAGTTTCATTTACATTACCTTACTCTAAAAAGCTATGCGCATCAAATTTATTCTTAAATGCATTAACTGTCACTGCCTCCACTACCTCCCGCGGGAATGTATTCCAAACATTCACAACTCTCTGACTAAAATAATATTTCCTAATATCTAATCTGGACCTCTCTTTAGTTAATTTGTAGCTATGCCATCTTGTTCTTTAGAGTGGCTGTATTTTTAAAAAAAATTTGTTCTTTTTTAATTTATCCATTCCTCTGATCATCTTATAAACCTATTTTGTCACCACGAATTCTTCCCTTTTCTAGACGCTGTAGGCCGGTTTTTCTGAGTCGTTCCTCATAACTGTAATTCTGGAATCCCACTATCAGACTGGCTACTTGAGTCCGTGCTATTCTCATATCAACGGTCATGTTAATGTATGTTATTTTGTGTGTGTGTGGTATCTGGGGCCAAGAGAACAGGCTCACTGATTTCTGGTCTACTTTAGTTAGGTCGTCTGACTCACCTTGAAAATTCCAATGAAACGTCACATTCCAAGGCTGACTACATATCTTGCATATGTCAAATATCAGTGCACCTATAATAGCGTGTTGGGGAATTCACCGATGGATATGCAGTTGGTTTCAGGGCTGGATTCTGTGAAACGATTACTCTCAGCAGTGATTTGTCGTATTTTGTACCTTGAATTTGTTTTATTTCTTTGTGTGGAGCATTTATTGATTATAAACCTTGGTACAGAATGAGTTTCGTTATTTAGTCGATATTGGAATGTGACGTTTCAAAGGGGTTCAGAAGGCTTGTAGATACAGTAGACTCTGACTTATTTCTTCCTTGCATGTTTTAATAGGCGACGTCTTTTTCTGTTAATCCGATTTCCTGGTTGATTTGCTCTTAGGGAGGGAACGGGGTGTCTAGAAAATAATGCTTAGGTTGTGTTTTGCTTTGTTTCTCACCTCGGGTACAAACCAATTGTATTCATTCTGAGCATATCCTTGAGGTGGGGGGGGAGTGGGGGGGGGGGGGGGGAAGAAAGAGAATATGCAGGGTCGTGGAATTATTACCATTACTGTAGATCCTCATTGCAAATAACTAGTCAGACTTTTTTAAAAACCGGTTAATGTAAGTCAAATGTAGTGTTGGGCCTATGCCTCAACGAGGGACCAGCATTCTTATAATTATGAAATTTTTTTGTCTTTTCCTATTTCCAGGTTAACTCCTGCATCCGATAAATACATTGTTATTTGATGTGGTTGGTGATCACCCAAATTAAAAGAAATCTTGGCTGCATTTAACCGCTTGAGCTCTGGATGGTCCAAGATAGCACATCAACGCCTGCAACATCTTCCAAGTCCTGTATTGCACACCTACCTTTTCAGATTTAAACCTGTTCCAAACAATGGTCACCAATAAGTCTATCCTTCTTTGCAAAGAAAACGCAATTTCCAGCTACACCGAGCCATTTTAGTTACACTGGGACCTAACGGCCAGAACTATTAATCATTTGCTAGGACTCAAAACCCTGAACACCTTACCTATACAGAAAACGTCTAGCAGAAATCTGATTCTCTATTAGGAAGACTTTGCTGAAACATACGATCAGTGAAATAGAAACGAATAGACAATAATTAACAATTGATTAGTAATTGAAAAAAGATATAGCTAAGACTTCAATTACTGGATTGTATGTGAATATTTATATGATATAAAAATGGAGTTAAAGTTGGCTGCTTTCATCATCTGCCTGGGAGGAATGGCGTTCTCATGTTGTGGTGTGTACGGTAACGGCGCAGATGATGTGTTGGAAGATGGCGACTTGAGGGAAGTAAGTAACTAAATTGTCAGATATTGTCGTTTGAGTGGCGTTTGTGTTTGGTAGGATGATGATGGTGATGAGGATGGTGTTGATAGTGATGATGATGATGGTCATCATGAGGATGGTGTTGATAGTGATGGTGATGATAATGGTCATCACGATTATGGTGTTGATTGTCATCATGGTGATGAGGATGGTGATGATGATGTTGGTGATGAGGATGGTGATGTTGGGGATGAGGATGATGATGATGATGATGATGGTGATGGTGATGAGGATGGTGATGATGGTGATGGTGATGAGGATGGTGATGTTAGGGATGAGGATGGTGATGTTGGGGATCAGTTTGATGATGATGATGATGATGGTGATGAGGATGGTGATGGTGATGTTGGGGATGCGGATGATGATGTTGGGAATGAGGATGGTGATGTTGGGGATGAGGATGATGATGATGATGATGGTGATGAGGATGGTGATGTTGGGGATGAGGATGAAGATGTTGGGGATGATGATGATGATGATGATGGTGATGTTGGGGATGATGATGAGGATGATGATGATGATAATGATGAGGATGGTGATGTTGGGGATGAGGATGGTGATGATGGTGATGAGGATGATGATGATGATGATGATGATGATGTTGGTGATGATGATGGTAATGATGGTGATGATGATGAGGATTGTGTTGATAGTGATGAAGATGGTGTTGATGGTGATGGTTATGATAACCATGGAGATGATGGCGATGCTGATGGTAATGATTAGATTTAGATGCATTACAACTCTCTGCATGGTTGGCGTAGGAACATAGAACCTCAACTTCCCGTCTCCACACATTGAAATTGAGGGCTATTTTCTAAACTGGTCACACGGAATCACAACAATGACTGGGGATGGAATCGGACATAACTAACACAGAAGCCGGTTATGGAAAGAAGGCCAGGATGGACGGATTACATTTAGGAGGGAATCCAATAAAGGAGACGGAGATTGAAACCCACAAGGAAACATAAAAGAGACAAAGTCAATAAACAGCAAGTGGAAAAGACTAGGAAAGAAAACAAAGAAGCATAGCATTTGATGGACTGAGAAAGTTAAAAACACTGTGAAGATAAAGATGAAAGTAGTTATATAGGACAACCGTTGAGGAAGACTAACGTCTGGTCAGGCAAAATATACTGGACAAGACCATCACCTCGGCTTCCACGTAGCCCTCCCTGGACACTGGCTGATTTCAAGGCAGCCTGGCTAACAAGATGAGAGATCGACGTAATTCCCGTAGTGAGCGACACGCGGATGAGGCCAACCAATTGCACATCTGCCTGGAGGACCCCGGTCCACCTTCATCAGCACGCTTTGGATGTGAGGAAAGCTGCGACAAGCACTTAATGCCTTTTTCAAGGCGCCTCAAAGAATAATCCTACTCATTGTGGGCATTCAACAACAAAACAGAATAAAACACACAGTTCCTTACATTCCCCCTGTTAGCCATGCTGGCTGACAGAAAACAAAAGCTACAGAAACTGGGAAGTCTTAGTTGTTAGTCATGAGAATTACAATGACCAAAAATACATATAACAGCATGAGAAATACACTTCTGTCAAAGCAGATATCTCAGATCTTAAAAATGAGAATCAGAAAACGGTAAGTGCATTCAGTTTTATTGTAACTTAACTTAACGTCTTTATTCTGGTCTAGAAGACTCTGCAGAGTCTGTACACAACCAGTTGCATTTACATTACCTTGCTCTAAAAGCTATGCGTATCCAATTTATTCTTGAATGCATTAACTGTCCATGCCTCCACTACCTCCCGGGACAATGCATTTCAAGCATTCACCACTCACTGACTAAAAAAATATTTCCTAATATCTAATCTGGACCTCTCTTTAGTTAATTTGTAGCAATGCCATCTTGTTCTTGTGGGTGGTTGTTTAAAAAAAAACAAATTGTTATAGTCTAATTTATCCATTCCTCTGATCATATTATAACCTGTATAATTCTTGTCTCTTCTAGACACTATAGGCCGGTTTTTCCTTATAATTGTAATGTATGCAGCAGAAACCCGGACCCTACAAAGCAAAAGGAGAAGCGTATTGAAGCCTGTAAAATATGTATTCTAAAGACTTGAAAGAGTTTCTTGGAAGGATAGAAAAACCAAAAGTGAGGTTATGGAATAATTCTAGGTGGAACAGATACTTCTGAAGGAGAAAAAAAAGCACGAAAATAAAATATGTTGGTCATGTCAAGCGCCATGACAGCCTGCTAAAGGTTATTTTGGAAAGACGAGTAGAGAGCAAGAAAGGCAAAGGGCGACAGAGGTACAGATGGACAGACAACATCAGGATGGGGTCGGGACACAGTTTGACTACGTGTAGCAGCATGGCGGGAGGCAGAGACAGATGGAGATCCATTTCCGTGAACCTCCAATTGCGGAGATCGCACTTGGTGATGATGATGATGAATTCTTCTACCACAGTGGATGCACATGCGCAGGTCCCAGCCCTGGTATGAGCTGGATGTAGCCGGGAGGAAGATTTCCTGCTTAGTGGGCTAGGCTCGAGCAGTGTATTACTGCACTGCATTGGGTCGAGTGCCGCCGTGGGTGGTTAACTGATGTGCGAGTCCATATTAATAGACTCAAACTAGAGCAAAGTAGACCCGCAGCCTGTTAGACGCCATCTATACTGCTACAAACAAACCACTTATCCATGGCTAGTGTTAATCCACGTCTCACAGTTAGTCACCTATTATGACACACTCTTTGTGGGGCAGTGGAGCTATTTATGCACTTGTCATACACAAAAACTCAGGAGTACCTCTCGGGAATTTAATACATTTCGGATTAACAAGCAAAACAAAGTTTACTGCAGTGGACCTTCAACTTTGACACATTAGACAACATCAAATATCTTCAAGCGATCACTAGATTATCGAACTTGTTTTCATCATCATCATCTAGTTGATCAGTCCTAGACTAGTTGTAATGTTGTCTGAGCGTGTCTCTCCATTTGACCCTATCTTCTGGTTGATCAGTCCTAAGACTGGTTGTGAGGTTCTCCGAGTGTGTATCTCTATTTGAGCCTATCCTGTAATTGATCAGTCCGGAGACTGGTTGTAAGGTTGTCTGAGTATGTTTCTCCGTTTGACCCTATCCTCTGGTTGATTAGTCCTAAGACTGGTTGTAAGGTTATCTGAGTTTGTCTCTCCATTTGACCCTATCCTCTGGTTGATTAGTCCTAAGACTGATTGTAAGGTTGTATGAGTATGTCTCTCCAGTTGACCCTACCCTCTGTCGTTCTCTTCATTTCAGCATAAGTTCATATTTTAATGTCCCTGCATGCCTGAGATGTAAAGATAAGTTTTGGTCGCCCTGGTCCTCTCTCCCCTTGAATCTTTTCCTCTAGTATCTTCTGTAGAAGACTTGCATGTCTCATATTGTGACCCAGCCAACTCAACCGACGATTTTGTATCATATGCAAAATTGTCTCTTTGCGCCAACTTCAGTGAGTTCATTGTCATTGGATCTTATTTCT
The DNA here is from genome assembly GCA_036924085.1 of Ariolimax columbianus. NCBI lineage: Eukaryota > Metazoa > Mollusca > Gastropoda > Stylommatophora > Arionidae > Ariolimax > Ariolimax columbianus. The sequence goes on along the minus strand of JAVGWX010000022.1, from coordinate 29,455,898 downwards.
GTCCATCTCACTCTTTCCGTTCTACGGTAGCACTACATTTCAAACGCTTCCAAGATTGTTTCACCCTTCTTTGCTAGAGTCCATCTTTCAGCCCCATACAGTACAATTGGCCATATATGAGCAGAGATTTTTCTTTTCCTCAGTTCTATCCTGATATTATTTGAGGTTAACAATTTCAGTTTTTCTCTGAAGCTCTTTTTTGCCATTGCAATCCTTGTCTTGATTCCTGTCTCATTGTGGGCTTCTTCTGTCTCATTGCGGCCATCTTCTGTCTCATTGTGGGCTTCTTGTGTTACGGTTTTCCGCAAATATCTAAACTTATGTACTTGTTCGATTATTCTCTATTGATGGATATTTCTATTTGCCTATGTTGCTTGTATATTACCAAACTCTTTGTCCTGGATGTGTTTATTTTCATGCTATACTCTTTGGCTGTGCTATAAATTTGTTCAAGCAGCATTTTCTACGTTGCAACTGATCCTGCCACTATCGCTTGGTCATCGGCAAATGTGATGGCATTAACTTTCAAACCATTAACTTTGACACATCTGTTAAAACTCTGCATAATCTTGGCGATTTATATGAGTTGAGTTGTGCAGCCTAAATCGTGATTCAATTCTAGACACTTGCACTAGAACATCATTTATTTAGATTTGTCCTGTTTAATATACGAATAAAATCTTTCATTCATTCGATATTTAATATTAACATTATGATTTTCTCCTTTACAGACGGTCAGCCACAGCATTGATTATGTGGGTGAGTATATAAGAATATGTTTCTTGTAGTGGATAGCTATCATCGTCGTAACCGGTTGGTGCGATCCATTACGTGACCAGAAATAACAAGAAATTTATGCCGAAGACGGATGTGTCGGACCGAAAGGTGCTCAAAAAAAGAACGGCCAGAGTCCAAGTACAAGGGCAGATGAGCAAAAAGGTGACACTCGAGCAGGGAGTACCCCAAGGGGGAGTACTGTCACCCACACTCTTCCTGATGTATATAAACGACATTACAGAGAATATACCAAGAAGAGTCCATAGCTCAATGTTTGCAGACGTTCTGGCTATGTGGACCTCTGAAAAGAATCTCACCATAGCAAGAAATCGGATGCAGCAGGCCCTAACATCGCCGGAAGAGTGGGCGAACTCGTGGCTGGTCAAAATAAACGAGGAGAAAACCACATGTACAATATTCTCGCTTTCAATCAAACCCCAAAACACCAAATTAAGTCTAAATGGCAAATTCATGCAGCCAAACGACAACCCAAACTATCTGGGAGTCACATTTGATCGGCGTATGACATGGAAAAGTCAGATCGAAAGAAACCGAATGAGAGCCAGAGAAAGAATGGCAATCATGAGGAACCTTGCTGGCACAAGCTGGTGAGCAGACGAAAGTATACTAAAGAAACTGTACACTGGAATGGTGAGACCAGTTCTCGAGTATGGCATTGCGACATGGACAACAGCAGCAAAGGCGAACTACGATAAAGTTAGCAGACTTCAAAACCAAGCCATGAGAGTTATAACAGGAGGCATGAAGTCAACGCCAATTGTAGAACTTGAAAAGATTACAAAACTGCAATCCATGACCGATAGAAGAGACTGCAGAGCCCAGCTGAAGTCAGAGAAACTCCGAAGACTGACTGACCATCCAATGCACCAGAGACAAAACAATTTTGAAAATGGGAAACTAAAGCGGAGAAACTTTGCAGAAATAGCCAAAGCAAAGATGCACGAAGATCCCATAAACGCACTAACAACACCAAAGCCCATCGCTACTGTACGAAAACCTACCTGGAGGCAGGATATATTTCCAGAGATGGTAGAAAATATACCAGGTATTGGAAATAAAAACTGCCAGACTGAAAAAGAAAGGAGAGATACTACCCTAAGCTTTATATCGAAAAACTACCCAAGCATGGACTGGACCCATGCATACACCGACGGTTCTGTAACAAACACTACACAGAACGGAGGGGCAGGAGCATTCCTGAACCTACCAAATGGCAGAAAAATAACACTGTCATTCGCTACTGGTAATTACACAAGCAATTTCAGAGCGGAGGCAGAGGCACTGAGGGCGGCAGTGGAAGAAATGGTGACACATAAAGAAAATGAAAGCCATACAGTCCTGCTTACAGATGCTCTGGCCGTAGTCACAGCGCTAAAAAGCCAGAAAAACACTGAGCTTAATGACTTAAGAGCAGTACTCTGTCAACTATGCCAGCAGTCCACACCAAAAAGGGTAGTGGTACAGTGGGTCCCATCACACTGCATAATCCAAGGCAACGAGGAGGCAGACAGACTGGTAAAAGAAGGTGCAATACTACCACAAACAGATACTTATATGACGTACGAAGAGTCAATACGGCTTATTAAAGCCAGATACATGACCAAATAGGAAACTGAACATACCGGCTACACCAAAAACGATGCCTATTACCAGTTGAACAGAAGAGAGCAGGTCGTTGTCTTCAGACTTCGCACTGGCCACAATAGACGGAGGTACCACATATTCAACAAATTGAAGATAGGTGGAACCGACGAATGCCCGTGCGGTACCGGGAAAATGACCGCTGAGCATCTGCTGCAGAACTGCCCGACATACGAGGATCAGAGAGAGCAGATGTGGCCATCACCAACACAAGACAAGCTATATGGCAGTGTCGACAGCCTCAGGATGACCACCGCTTTTTTCGAAAAAATAATGGTTACTGTCTGACTGCGTACGATGAAGAAGAAGAAGAAGGACCGAAAGGTGCAAATATCTCAGTCAAAATGTAAACTAGCGACACAACGCATACCGTTCTCCGGACTTCTTTCTGCTTCTTGCATAACTCTGTTCAGGGCTTAGTAACGGGAGATTGAGAACGAACGCAGAAGAAGAAGAAGAAACAAGAAATTAAATCTAGCAACAAAATACAAATCTTCAACTCCAACATCAAGTCCGTTCTACTGTAGGCCTGAAATATTTAGGACAATAAAGGTACTTACAGAAATAAAATGGTACATACTTTCGTCTGACACGAGCAAGTTCAGAGAGCAGTGGAAAAGGAAAATGCAACGTTAGGAATGATAGAAAGAAATATAAATATAGGAGCAAGGAAGTGATAGTCAAACTGTATTTAAAAAAAATAGTTAGACCTAGATTGGAGTACTGTGTACAGGTGTGGAGTCCTTATCGCAGAAGAGATATAAACATACTGGAAAGGATACAAAGAAGAGCGAATAAGCTGATAGTGGGATTCCAGATTTACAGTTATGAGGAATGGCTCGGAAAAACTGGCCTACAGTGTCTTGAAAAGGAGTGAATTCGAGGTGACAATACAGGTTTATAAGAAAATCAAAGGAACGGATAAATTAGACTATAACAAGTTTAAAAAAAAAATACAGCCAGGAACAAGAGGGCATAGCTACAAATTAATAAAAGAAAGGTCCAGATTAGGTATTAGGAAATATTTTTTTTAGTCAGAGAGTGGTGAATGCTTGGAATGCACTACCATGGGAAGTAGTGGGGGCAAGTACAATCAATACAATTAAGAAAATATTGCACGCGCATAGCTTTTATAGCAATGAAATATAAATGAAACTCTTCTTTACAGACTGTACATATTTTTCTAAACCAGTATGAAAACGTTAAGTTAGGTTAAGTAAAAGGTTGCATGTGCAGAAAACGCGTGTGGAAATGGTAGGTCGAGATCACAAATGTGGAACGGATGGAAAAATAAGACAAATACCAGTGTGGGATCAAATACGGAGACGGCAATTCCGCTGGAAAGGCATACGTTACAAAAACCAGTTGACATTACAAGACAATCTCTGTTTGAATCCACAGAGCAAAAGAAAGCGAGGAGGACCTAGACACTCATGGAAAAGGGAGCCGATTGCCAATGTCTGGGCGATAACATTGAATCGGATGGATCATGATAGGAAGACTTGACGTGTAGATGTGGAAGGCCTATGCTCGACAGGGTGTGATCAGGTTTTGATTGATTGATTGAACACCGCAATAAATTAGTCACACGCTATTGAAAATGGTTGTGCGTAGTGCTCGCTATCTGGTCGTGTACAACTGCTGTTATCTAAATGGGCATTGCAAGTATGTAGATACCGAGTTTCTGTCAAGGGGCTAGCTGAAGTTGTAAGACTATGCTTCGACTGGAGCGGAAGATGAATCAGTGTAATGTCTGTCTGTATGTCTGTCCTTGTTACGTAGTGAGAATTTGTTCATGTTGACATCTGTGAGAGCGTGTTCACCGCAACATTTGTGAGATCGTGTTCACCGTGACATCTGCTAGTGCGTGTTCACACTGACACCTGCTAGTGCGTGTTCACCGTGACACCTGCTAGAGAGTGTTCACCGTGAAATCTGTTAGTGAGTGTTCACCGTGACTCGCACCTGCTAGAGCGTATTCACCGTGGCATCTGCGAGAACGCACTGACGTGATATCTTGGGAGTGATCACCGTGACATCTGAAAGAGCGTGTTCACCGTGACATCTGAAAGAGCGAGTTCACCGTGACATCCGAAAGAGCGAATTTACCGTGACATCTAAAAGAGCGAGTTCACCGTGACATATGAAATAGCGAGTTCAACGTGATATCTGAAAGAGCGAGTGAACCGGGAAACATGCAATAATACGTTCTTTATGTCAGGCTTGTCGGAGACAGGAATACATTTCAAAATACAGATCAGGACCCCCAACCCTCCGCAATCGTCTACGCTTCTGGAAACAGGCCATGTCACGGTGTTCTACCCAACGAGTTGGGAATCAACACTGTAATCCCCATAGTGATGGGCTTACTAGAGGCTTCGTATCGTACAATAACCAGAAGGACACCGGCCCACATTCTAAAGTGTAGGCCATGATGCAAGAAAAGCGATTGTACAGCCAGTTATACGAAACGTTGTTAACAGTTTGCTGTGCTCATCATGGGAGCACGGTGCAGCTGGCTCACGCCAGGCGCAAATGTGTGGCGTTATGGCGATCCAAAAAATATCAATTTCGCTAACAGTACCTCCTCCTTCTTTTTCTTCTTCTCCTTCTGTTTCTTCTTCTTCTTCTTCTTCTTCTTCTTCTTTCTCTTCTGCGTTCGTTCTCAAACTTCAGTTACCAAGCCCTTAACAGGGCTCTGCAAGTAGCAGGATGTAGTCCTGAGAACGGAATGCGCGTTGTGTAGCTAGCTTACAGCTTGGCTGCGGTAGTTGCATCTTTCGGTCCGACATATCCGTCTTCAACAGACTCGTCCTTCTACTTTCTTTTTTCTTTCTTACATATTTTCTTTCCTTTTTTTTTCTTTCGTTCTTTTTTTAATTCTTTGTTTCCTGCATTCTTTCTTTCATTATTTTATTCTTTCGTTCTTACTTTCTTGTTTATTTGTATTCTTTCTGTCTTTCTTGCTTATATTGGTTTCTTTCTATCTTTCCTATTACTGGCTGTACAATTGCTTTTCATGCATCATGGTCCACACTTTAGAATGTGGGCCACGGTCCTTCTGGTTATTGTGTAATACGAAGCGTTATTATAGTAATTGTTCTGTTTTTCATTGCTATATTATTTCTTTCAGCCGCATATGTTTTCTGTCTTTTATTTTTTCATTATTTCCTTCTATCTTTCTGTTTTTCATTCTGACATTCTTTTTTTCTTATATGTGTTCTACCTTTCATGATTACATTTTTTCTTTTTCTTATTTGTTTTATATCTTTCATTAATACATTCTTCATTTATTTCTTATATGTTTTCCGTCTTTCTTTCTTACATTATTTCTTTCTTTCGTAGCTTCTGTCTTTCATTCTTATATTTTTGTTTCTTACATTTTTTCTTTTATTTAATTCTTACATTTTTTTCTCCATTACATTTTTTACATCTCTATTTTTGTCTCTATCTACCCTTCTATTTACCTACGTTATCTCTGTCTGTCTGTCTTTCTTTCTGTCTGTCTGTTCTTCGTTCTTGCGTTCTTTCTTTCTGAATTTGTTAATATCTTAATACGATGATGATATATGTGCTTTTTGGTTCGAAACAGCCGGTTTCAGCACGACAATTTTTGGGACAGTGTTTGCTTTCCCTTAACGATCCCAATGCTCTTAGACAGATTACACTAGTGTCACCTGTTTCCACTCACACTATTACCACTTGTTTCCACCACTCACACTATTACCACCTGTTTCCACCACTCACACTATTACCACCTGTTTCCACCACTCACACTAGTGCCACCTGTTTCCACTTACACTAGTACCACTTGTTTCCACTTACACTATTACCACCTGTTTCCACTTACACTATTACCACTTGTTTCCACCACTCACACTAGTGCCACCTGTTTCCACTTACACTATTACCACCTGTTTCCACTTACACTATTACCACTTGTTTCCACCACTCACACTAGTGTCACCTGCTTCCACTTACACTATTACCACCTGTTTCCACTTACACTATTACCACTTGTTTCCACTTACAATATTACCACCTGTTTCCACTTACAATATTACCACCTGTTTCCACTTACACTATTACCACTTGTTTCCACTTACACTATTACCACCTGTTTCCACTTACACTATTACCACTTGTTTCCACCACTCACACTAGTGCCACCTGTTTCCACTTACAGTAGTGTCACCTGCTTCCACTTACACTATTACCACTTGTTTCCACTTATACTATTACCACCTGTTTCCACTTACACTATTACCACTTGTTTCCACTTACACTATTACCACCTGTTTCCACTTACACTATTACCACTTGTTTCCACTTACACTATTACCACTTGTTTCCACTTACACTATTACCACTTGTTTCCACTTACACTATTACCACTTGTTTCCACCACTCACACTAGTACCACCTGTTTCCACTTACACTATTACCACCTATTTCCACTTACACTATTACCACTTGTTTCCACTTACACTATTACCACTTGTGTCCACTTACACTATTACCACTTTTTTTCACCACTCACACTAGTACCACTTGTTTCCACTTACACTATTACCACTTGTTTCCACTTACACTATTACCGCTTGTTTCCACCACTCACACTAGTACCACTTGTTTCCACTTACATTATTACCACCTGTTTCCAGGACCGCCATTTGGTGGTGGAATAGGACCGTGGCCTTCTGTCGTGTGCTGGCCCTATACCAGCAGCCAGCTATGAATAACTTTTTGAGATCAGCTCTTTCACTGTTGCATTGTTATTGTCGTTTTATTGATAGATTTATTAATCAGTTTATTGAACGATTTATTGGGTTATTGATTGGTTAGTTTATTTGTATACTGATTCAAGATATTTGCAGTGCGCTTTTATAGCAATTGCTTTTACATGCTGATATTGCTAGCCCCATACACGGCTTCTGCAGCCGTATTTTTCGGCTGCAGAAGCCTTGTATTTCCACTGAATAGCTCGGCTATGTTTATTTATATTTGTGTAGATACTGGCAAGCTCTTTACTTTCAGACAATGACCCAGAGTTCCTGGTTGGTGTTCGAGGCCTGGAATACCCCTTGTGCTTTAACACGGAGGGAAAGTCTGGACAGGTGGTTAGGCTCCTGCAAGATCCGGAGACAGGTAAGGCGCTGTTCGAGGGTCATTGGGGCGTATAGAGGCCTGCTGAAATCTAATTGGGTAGTCAATCAAAGCCAAGTAAAGTAGCCCATAAAGTAACCACTGCCGTAGGGGTGTGAGGTGTCAGCGATTTCACATTTCAAAGGCTCAGCTATAGGAGAGCGCTATCCATCTCCTCTCCCTCGCCGCTTTTATTTCCCGGACTGAACCGGTACTCATTTAAGACTGGGTCGACAAGGGAGCCATTGCGGTATGAAAACACATGTCCACCTCAACTGGTGAACGAACCCAGGGCACTCAGATGCGAAGCCAGCTCGCTAACTGGCTGGGCGGCTCCATAATTGGGTAGAGCTCTTTCATGAAACATATGTTGTACTTTAGCAATGCCTGTTGGGTAGAGAATTAAAATAGATTGGTATGTAAGTAGATCATTGTTGAGGTCAATGACCACAATTAGTAGGATTATCCTTTTGTGCGCCCTGAAAAGGACGTTAAGTGGCGGGTTGTCGTAGCTTTCCTCACATCCCGAGCGTGCTGATGAAGGTGGACCCGGGACCTCCAGTCGGCTGTGCTATATTTGGCTTCATATGCATAGATCACGTCGATCCCTCACCTCGTTAGCCAGGCTACAATGAAAACAGCCCGTTTCCAGGGAGGGCTACAGGGAAGGCGAGTTGAGGGTCTTGGCCAGTTTATTTTGCCTGGCCCAGACTAACACGTCTGATCCGTGTGTTGTGCCTGACCAGACGTTAGTCTTTCTCCTCAGGTAGGGGTAATTGCTGTTGTTGAATGTTCACAATAAGTAGGATTGCTGTTTTGTGTGCCCGGACAGGGTGTAAAGTGGTGGGTTGTCGTAGCTTTCCTCACATCCCGAGCGTGCTGGTGAAGATAGATCGGGACCGGGTAGAACAGCCCGTTTCCAGGGAAGGCTACCAGGAACCCAAGGTGAGGGTCTAGGCCAGCATATTCTGCCTGAGACTTGGATAAATCAATCGTTAAACAACTTGACCAGCCATGTTGAGAATAGGCGTTCAGCAGCTGCACGCCAGGTCTTACTATTATGTGCCTTCCAAGTCAGTTCTGTCTACGTCCTGTTTGTGGCCCTGATTTTGGCACCCAGTTCCCTCGTCTATGAGTGTCTCGTTCTCCGCTATTTCTCCTGCCGTATGGATTCCAGAATAAAAACTGTCTTGTAATGTTTTCAACCAACTTCGGTAATTTGTGGGCTACCCAGTGCCAACGCTTCCTCTGTATGTCATGCTTCACTTGTACCTATCCAGATCTTTTCAATAGTTCCATATTTATGATTTTGTCCTACCATTTTCATCCTTATATTTCTCAGCAGCCATTTACAAAATTCTGCACCTGTTTCATTTGCCTTTGTTGTCCATGTTTCAAAGCCATACGATAGAACGGACTACACGTTGGAGTTGAAGATTGATAATGTGCTGGCAATTTTAGTTTCTCTGTATTTCCACAATGTCCCAAATTAAGTGAACGCTTCTCTTGCCTTTTATATTGTTAATTTAACATCATTTCCTGTGCCTCCTAAAATGTCTATATTGCTACAAAGATATATGGGAACTTTCCAAATGCCAAGTAGTTCTTGGGATCGTTTTGGGCCTCTGTACACACAGAGCAATGTTAGTATCCTCTCTGCTTTCTTCTTCTTTTTGCTTATCCTGTTTTGCCTTTCACCGCCAGGCTTTGAAGAGATCTCTAGAACGAGCCCGTATGTGGTCATTTTGCACAGTGGCATTCATCGTTTCAGATATTTCCGTAAGCGACCTTTTTCGTAGTCGAACTTTGACCTTGAATCCGTTGAATCTAAATAGCATCTAATTTGTTAGGAGTTGGGTACTGTATGGTGGTAGTCTAGTTACGACGTGGCCAAACCAGTTTAGTTGCTGTCTTTTGATGTTTAATACTGGTCTTCTGATGTCAGCGTTTCTGATCATGTCTCTCCTTGTTACACCCAATATTTTTCGCAGGTATTTCATTTCTGTTGTTACGATTTGTCGTTTTTCACTACATGTTAGTGTCCATTTTTGAAATTGATAGCATAGTTTGTCGGGACGAAAATTGTGTTTTATAAAGCTCTTTTACTAGTTATTGTCACGTGCTTCCAATTAAGTTAGTTTTCTTTCAACTTGTGTCGTTAAGAGTCGTGGGGTTCTTACGTTGTCTATCTTGCGTCAAGTGCGCTGCGTCTGTCAATGTGAGCCCGTGTCTGTGCACAATCATTGTAATACCATCTACCCACCTACCTCGCGGCCGCCTCCTTGCCTTGTAGCCAGATATGCCAGAGTTGTAAGCTATCAGTGGATGATGATGATGATGGATTCTTACGAGATGACCAAAGCAACTTATTGTTAGCCTGGAAATGTATTCGGCACACACGTTCAATATTGGCGTTTATTGTCCAATGATCTAATTTGGCTTTCATTTATGACTGACTAAATGTATTCGGCACACACGTTCTGTATTGGCGTTTATTGTCCAATGATCTAATTTGGCTTTCATTTATGACTGACTAAATGTATTCGGCACACACGTTCTGTATTGGCGTTTATTGTCCAATGATCTAATTTGGCTTTCATTTATGACTGACTAAATGTATTCGGCACACACGTTCTGTATTGGCGTTTATTGTCCAATGATCTAATTTGGCTTTCATTTATGACTGACTAAATGTATTCGGCACACACGTTCTGTATTGGCGTTTATTGTCCAATGATCTAATTTGGCTTTCATTTATGACTGACTAAATGTATTAGGCACACACGTTCTGTATTGGCGTTTATTGTCCAATGATCTAATTTGGCTTTCAGTTATGACTGACTAAATGTATTCGGCACACACGTTCTGTATTGGCGTTTATTGACCAATGATCTAATTTGGCTTTCATTTATGACTGACTAAATGTATTCGGCACACACGTTCTGTATTGGCGTTTATTGTCCAATGATCTAATTTGGCTTTCATTTATGACTGACTAAATGTATTCGGCACACACGTTCTGTATTGGCGTTTATTGTCCAATGATCTAATTTGGCTTTCATTTATGACTGACTAAATGTATTCGGCACACACGTTCTGTATTGGCGTTTATTGTCCAATGATCTAATTTGGCTTTCATTTATGACTGACTAAATGTATTCGGCACACACGTTCTGTATTGGCGTTTATTGTCCAATGATCTAATTTGGCTTTTATTTATGACTGTCTAAATGTATTCGGCACACACGTTCTGTATTGGCGTTTATTGTCCAATGATCTAATTTGCCTTTCATTTATGACTGACTAAATGTATTCGGCACACACGTTCTGTATTGACGTTTATTGTCCAATGATCTAATTTTGCTTTTATTTATGACTGACTAAATGTATTCGGCACACACGTTCTGTATTGGCGTTTATTGTCCAATGATCTAATTTGGCTTTCATTTGTGACTGACTAAATGTATTCGGCACACACGTTCTGTATTGGCGTTTATTGTCCAATGATCTAATTTGGCTTTCATTTATGACTTACTAAATGTATTCGGCACACACGTTCTGTATTGGCGTTTATTGTCCAATGATCTAATTTGGCTTTCATTTATAACTGACTAAATGTATTAGGCACACACGTTCTGTATTGGCGTTTATTGTCCAATGATCTAATTTGGCTTTAATTTGTGACTGACTAAATGTATTCGGCACACACGTTCTGTATTGGCGTTTATTGTCCAATGATCTAATTTGGCTTTCATTTATGACTGACTAAATGTATTCGGCACACACGTTCTGTATTGGCGTTTATTGTCCAATGATCTAATTTGGCTTCTATTTATGACTGACTAAATGTATTCGGCACACACGTTCTGTATTGGCGTTTATTGTCCAATGATCTAATTTGGCTTTCATTTATGACTGACTAAATGTATTCGGCACACATGTTCTGTATTGGCGTTTATTGTCCAATGATCTAATTTGGCTTTCATTTATGACTGACTAAACGTATTCGGCACAAACGTTCTGTATTGGCGTTTATTGTCCAATGATCTAATTTGGCTTTCATTTATGACTGACTAAATGTATTCGGCACACACGTTCTGTATTGGCGTTTATTGTCCAATGATCTAATTTGGCTTTCATTTATGACTGACTAAATGTATTCGGCACACACGTTTTGTATTGGCGTTTATTGTCCAATGATCTAATTTGGCTTTCATTCATGACTGACTAAATGTATTCGGCACACACGTTCTGTATTGGCGTTTATTGTCCAATGATCTAATTTGGCTTTCATTTATGACTGACTAAATGTATTAGGCACACACGTTCTGTATTGGCGTTTATTGTCCAATGATCTAATTTGGCTTTCATTTATGACGGACTAAATGTATTCGGCACACACGTTCTGTATTGGCGTTTATTGTCCAATGATCTAATTTGGCTTTCATTTATGACTGACTAAACGTATTCGGCACACACGTTCTGTATTGGCGTTTATTGTCCAATGATCTAATTTGGCTTTCATTTATGACTGACTAAATGTATTCGGCACACACGTTCTGTATTGGCGTTTATTGTCCAATGATCTAATTTGGCTTTCATTTATGACTGACTAAATGTATTCGGCACACACGTTCTGTATTATCGTGTATTGACCAATGATCTAATTTGGCTTTCATTTATGACTGACTAAATGTATTCGGCACACACGTTCTGTATTGGCGTTTATTGTCCAATGATCTAATTTGGCTTTCATTTATGACTGACTAAATGTATTCGGCACACACGTTCTGTATTGGCGTTTATTGTCCAATGATCTAATTTGGCTTTCATTTATGACTGACTAAATGTATTCGGCACACGTTCTGTATTGGCGTTTATTGTCCAATGATCTAATTTGGCTTTCATTTATGACTGACTAAATGCATTCGGCACTCACGTTCTGTATTGGCGTTCATTGTCCAATGATCTAATTTGGCTTTCATTTATGACTGACTAAATGTATTCGGCACACACGTTCTGTATTGGCGTTTATTGTCCAATGATCTAATTTGGCTTTCATTTGTGACTGACTAAATGTATTCGGCACACACGTTCTGTATTGGCGTTTATTGTCCAATGATCTAATTTGGCTTTCATTTATGACTGACTAAATGTATTCGGCACACACGTTCTGTATTAGCGTTTTTGTCCAATGATCTAATTTGGCTTTCATTTGTGACTGACTAAATGTATTCGGCACACACGTTCTGTATTGGCGTTTATTGTCCAATGATCTAATTTGGCTTTCATTTATGACTGACTAAATGTATTCGGCACACACGTTCTGTATTGGCGTTTATTGTCCAATGATCTAATTTGGCTTTTATTTATGACTGACTAAATGTATTCGGCACACACGTTCTGTATTGGCGTTTATTGTCCAATGATCTAATTTGGCTTTCATTTATGACTGACTAAATGTATTTGGCACACACGTTCTGTATTGGCGTTTATTGTCCAATGATCTAATTTGGCTTTCATTTATGACTGACTAAATGTATTCGGCACACACGTTCTGTATTGGCGTTTATTGTCCAATGATCTAATTTGGCTTTTATTTATGACTGACTAAATGTATTCGGCACACACGTTCTGTATTGGCGTTTATTGTCCAATGATCTAATTTGGCTTTCATTTATGACTGACTAAATGTATTCGGCACACACGTTCTGTATTGGCGTTTATTGTCCAATGATCTAATTTGGCTTTCATTTATGACTGACTAAATGTATTCGGCACACACGTTCTGTATTGGCGTTTATTGTCCAATGATCTAATTTGGCTTTCATTTATGACTGACTAAATGTATTCGGCACACACGTTCTGTATTGGCGTTTATTGTCCAATGATCTAATTTGGCTTTCATTTATGACTGACTAAATGTATTCGGCACACACGTTCTGTATTGGCGTTTATTGTCCAATGATCTAATTTGGCTTTCATTTATGACTGACTAAATGTATTCGGCACACACGTTCTGTATTGGCGTTTATTGTCCAATGATCTAATTTGGCTTTCATTTATGACTGACTAAATGTATTAGGCACACACGTTCTGTATTGGCGTTTATTGTCCAATGATCTAATTTGGCTTTCAGTTATGACTGACTAAATGTATTCGGCACACACGTTCTGTATTGGCGTTTATTGTCCAATGATCTAATTTGGCTTTTATTTATGACTGACTAAATGTATTCGGCACACACGTTCTGTATTGGCGTTTATTGTCCAATGATCTAATTTGGCTTTCATTTGTGACTGACTAAATGTATTCGGCACACACGTTCTGTATTGGCGTTTATTGTCCAATGATCTAATTTGGCTTTCATTTATGACTTACTAAATGTATTCGGCACACACGTTCTGTATTGGCGTTTATTGTCCAATGATCTAATTTGGCTTTCATTTATAACTGACTAAATGTATTAGGCACACACGTTCTGTATTGGCGTTTATTGTCCAATGATCTAATTTGGCTTTAATTTGTGACTGACTAAATGTATTCGGCACACACGTTCTGTATTGGCGTTTATTGTCCAATGATCTAATTTGGCTTTCATTTATGACTGACTAAATGTATTCGGCACACACGTTCTGTATTGGCGTTTATTGTCCAATGATCTAATTTGGCTTCTATTTATGACTGACTAAATGTATTCGGCACACACGTTCTGTATTGGCGTTTATTGTCCAATGATCTAATTTGGCTTTCATTTATGACTGACTAAATGTATTCGGCACACATGTTCTGTATTGGCGTTTATTGTCCAATGATCTAATTTGGCTTTCATTTATGACTGACTAAACGTATTCGGCACAAACGTTCTGTATTGGCGTTTATTGTCCAATGATCTAATTTGGCTTTCATTTATGACTGACTAAATGTATTCGGCACACACGTTCTGTATTGGCGTTTATTGTCCAATGATCTAATTTGGCTTTCATTTATGACTGACTAAATGTATTCGGCACACACGTTTTGTATTGGCGTTTATTGTCCAATGATCTAATTTGGCTTTCATTCATGACTGACTAAATGTATTCGGCACACACGTTCTGTATTGGCGTTTATTGTCCAATGATCTAATTTGGCTTTCATTTATGACTGACTAAATGTATTAGGCACACACGTTCTGTATTGGCGTTTATTGTCCAATGATCTAATTTGGCTTTCATTTATGACGGACTAAATGTATTCGGCACACACGTTCTGTATTGGCGTTTATTGTCCAATGATCTAATTTGGCTTTCATTTATGACTGACTAAACGTATTCGGCACACACGTTCTGTATTGGCGTTTATTGTCCAATGATCTAATTTGGCTTTCATTTATGACTGACTAAATGTATTCGGCACACACGTTCTGTATTGGCGTTTATTGTCCAATGATCTAATTTGGCTTTCATTTATGACTGACTAAATGTATTCGGCACACACGTTCTGTATTATCGTGTATTGACCAATGATCTAATTTGGCTTTCATTTATGACTGACTAAATGTATTCGGCACACACGTTCTGTATTGGCGTTTATTGTCCAATGATCTAATTTGGCTTTCATTTATGACTGACTAAATGTATTCGGCACACACGTTCTGTATTGGCGTTTATTGTCCAATGATCTAATTTGGCTTTCATTTATGACTGACTAAATGTATTCGGCACACGTTCTGTATTGGCGTTTATTGTCCAATGATCTAATTTGGCTTTCATTTATGACTGACTAAATGCATTCGGCACTCACGTTCTGTATTGGCGTTCATTGTCCAATGATCTAATTTGGCTTTCATTTATGACTGACTAAATGTATTCGGCACACACGTTCTGTATTGGCGTTTATTGTCCAATGATCTAATTTGGCTTTCATTTGTGACTGACTAAATGTATTCGGCACACACGTTCTGTATTGGCGTTTATTGTCCAATGATCTAATTTGGCTTTCATTTATGACTGACTAAATGTATTCGGCACACACGTTCTGTATTAGCGTTTTTGTCCAATGATCTAATTTGGCTTTCATTTGTGACTGACTAAATGTATTCGGCACACACGTTCTGTATTGGCGTTTATTGTCCAATGATCTAATTTGGCTTTCATTTATGACTGACTAAATGTATTCGGCACACACGTTCTGTATTGGCGTTTATTGTCCAATGATCTAATTTGGCTTTTATTTATGACTGACTAAATGTATTCGGCACACACGTTCTGTATTGGCGTTTATTGTCCAATGATCTAATTTGGCTTTCATTTATGACTGACTAAATGTATTTGGCACACACGTTCTGTATTGGCGTTTATTGTCCAATGATCTAATTTGGCTTTCATTTATGACTGACTAAATGTATTCGGCACACACGTTCTGTATTGGCGTTTATTGTCCAATGATCTAATTTGGCTTTTATTTATGACTGACTAAATGTATTCGGCACACACGTTCTGTATTGGCGTTTATTGTCCAATGATCTAATTTGGCTTTCATTTATGACTGACTAAATGTATTCGGCACACACGTTCTGTATTGGCGTTTATTGTCCAATGATCTAATTTGGCTTTCATTTATGACTGACTAAATGTATTCGGCACACACGTTCTGTATTGGCGTTTATTGTCCAATGATCTAATTTGGCTTTCATTTATGACTGACTAAATGTATTCGGCACACACGTTCTGTATTGGCGTTTATTGTCCAATGATCTAATTTGGCTTTCATTTATGACTGACTAAATGTATTCGGCACACACGTTCTGTATTGGCGTTTATTGTCCAATGATCTAATTTGGCTTTCATTTATGACTGACTAAATGTATTCGGCACACACGTTCTGTATTGGCGTTTATTGTCCAATGATCTAATTTGGCTTTCATTTATGACTGACTAAATGTATTAGGCACACACGTTCTGTATTGGCGTTTATTGTCCAATGATCTAATTTGGCTTTCATTTATGACTGACTAAATGTATTCGGCACACACGTTCTGTATTGGCGTTTATTGTCCAATGATCTAATTTGGCTTTCATTTATGACTGACTAAATGTATTCGGCACACACGTTCTGTATTGGCGTTTATTGTCCAATGATCTAATTTGGCTTTCATTTATGACTGACTAAATGTATTCGGCACACACGTTCTGTATTGGCGTTTATTGTCCAATGATCTAATTTGGCTTTCATTTATGACTGACTAAATGTATTCGGCACACACGTTCTGTATTGGCGTTTATTGTCCAATGATCTAATTTGGCTTTTATTTATGACTGTCTAAATGTATTCGGCACACACGTTCTGTATTGGCGTTTATTGTCCAATGATCTAATTTGCCTTTCATTTATGACTGACTAAATGTATTCGGCACACACGTTCTGTATTGACGTTTATTGTCCAATGATCTAATTTGGCTTTTATTTATGACTGACTAAATGTATTCGGCACACACGTTCTGTATTGGCGTTTATTGTCCAATGATCTAATTTGGCTTTCATTTGTGACTGACTAAATGTATTCGGCACACACGTTCTGTATTGGCGTTTATTGTCCAATGATCTAATTTGGCTTTCATTTATGACTTACTAAATGTATTCGGCACACACGTTCTGTATTGGCGTTTATTGTCCAATGATCTAATTTGGCTTTCATTTATAACTGACTAAATGTATTAGGCACACACGTTCTGTATTGGCGTTTATTGTCCAATGATCTAATTTGGCTTTAATTTGTGACTGACTAAATGTATTCGACACACACGTTCTGTATTGGCGTTTATTGTCCAATGATCTAATTTGGCTTTCATTTATGACTGACTAAATGTATTCGGCACACACGTTCTGTATTGGCGTTTATTGTCCAATGATCTAATTTGGCTTTTATTTATGACTGACTAAATGTATTCGGCACACACGTTCTGTATTGGCGTTTATTGTCCAATGATCTAATTTGGCTTTCATTTATGACTGACTAAATGTATTCGGCACACATGTTCTGTATTGGCGTTTATTGTCCAATGATCTAATTTGGCTTTCATTTATGACTGACTAAACGTATTCGGCACAAACGTTCTGTATTGGCGTTTATTGTCCAATGATCTAATTTGGCTTTCATTTATGACTGACTAAATGTATTCGGCACACACGTTCTGTATTGGCGTTTATTGTCCAATGATCTAATTTGGCTTTCATTTATGACTGACTAAATGTATTCGGCACACACGTTTTGTATTGGCGTTTATTGTCCAATGATCTAATTTGGCTTTCATTCATGACTGACTAAATGTATTCGGCACACACGTTCTGTATTGGCGTTTATTGTCCAATGATCTAATTTGGCTTTCATTTATGACTGACTAAATGTATTAGGCACACACGTTCTGTATTGGCGTTTATTGTCCAATGATCTAATTTGGCTTTCATTTATGACGGACTAAATGTATTCGGCACACACGTTCTGTATTGGCGTTTATTGTCCAATGATCTAATTTGGCTTTCATTTATGACTGACTAAACGTATTCGGCACACACGTTCTGTATTGGCGTTTATTGTCCAATGATCTAATTTGGCTTTCATTTATGACTGACTAAATGTATTCGGCACACACGTTCTGTATTGGCGTTTATTGTCCAATGATCTAATTTGGCTTTCATTTATGACTGACTAAATGTATTCGGCACACACGTTCTGTATTATCGTGTATTGACCAATGATCTAATTTGGCTTTCATTTATGACTGACTAAATGTATTCGGCACACACGTTCTGTATTGGCGTTTATTGTCCAATGATCTAATTTGGCTTTCATTTATGACTGACTAAATGTATTCGGCACACACGTTCTGTATTGGCGTTTATTGTCCAATGATCTAATTTGGCTTTCATTTATGACTGACTAAATGTATTCGGCACACGTTCTGTATTGGCGTTTATTGTCCAATGATCTAATTTGGCTTTCATTTATGACTGACTAAATGCATTCGGCACTCACGTTCTGTATTGGCGTTCATTGTCCAATGATCTAATTTGGCTTTCATTTATGACTGACTAAATGTATTCGGCACACACGTTCTGTATTGGCGTTTATTGTCCAATGATCTAATTTGGCTTTCATTTGTGACTGACTAAATGTATTCGGCACACACGTTCTGTATTGGCGTTTATTGTCCAATGATCTAATTTGGCTTTCATTTATGACTGACTAAATGTATTCGGCACACACGTTCTGTATTAGCGTTTTTGTCCAATGATCTAATTTGGCTTTCATTTGTGACTGACTAAATGTATTCGGCACACACGTTCTGTATTGGCGTTTATTGTCCAATGATCTAATTTGGCTTTCATTTATGACTGACTAAATGTATTCGGCACACACGTTCTGTATTGGCGTTTATTGTCCAATGATCTAATTTGGCTTTTATTTATGACTGACTAAATGTATTCGGCACACACGTTCTGTATTGGCGTTTATTGTCCAATGATCTAATTTGGCTTTCATTTATGACTGACTAAATGTATTTGGCACACACGTTCTGTATTGGCGTTTATTGTCCAATGATCTAATTTGGCTTTCATTTATGACTGACTAAATGTATTCGGCACACACGTTCTCTATTGGCGTTTATTGTCCAATGATCTAATTTGGCTTTTATTTATGACTGACTAAATGTATTCGGCACACACGTTCTGTATTGGCGTTTATTGTCCAATGATCTAATTTGGCTTTCATTTATGACTGACTAAATGTATTCGGCACACACGTTCTGTATTGGCGTTTATTGTCCAATGATCTAATTTGGCTTTCATTTATGACTGACTAAATGTATTCGGCACACACGTTCTGTATTGGCGTTTATTGTCCAATGATCTAATTTGGCTTTCATTTATGACTGACTAAATGTATTCGGCACACACGTTCTGTATTGGCGTTTATTGTCCAATGATCTAATTTGGCTTTCATTTATGACTGACTAAATGTATTCGGCACACACGTTCTGTATTGGCGTTTATTGTCCAATGATCTAATTTGGCTTTCATTTATGACTGACTAAATGTATTAGGCACACACGTTCTGTATTGGCGTTTATTGTCCAATGATCTAATTTGGCTTTCATTTATGACGGACTAAATGTATTCGGCACACACGTTCTGTATTGGCGTTTATTGTCCAATGATCTAATTTGGCTTTCATTTATGACTGACTAAACGTATTCGGCACACACGTTCTGTATTGGCGTTTATTGTCCAATGATCTAATTTGGCTTTCATTTATGACTGACTAAATGTATTCGGCACACACGTTCTGTATTGGCGTTTATTGTCCAATGATCTAATTTGGCTTTCATTTATGACTGACTAAATGTATTCGGCACACACGTTCTGTATTATCGTTTATTGACCAATGATCTAATTTGGCTTTCATTTATGACTGACTAAATGTATTCGGCACACACGTTCTGTATTGGCGTTTATTGTCCAATGATCTAATTTGGCTTTTATTTATGACTGACTAAATATATTCGGCACACACGTTCTGTATTGGTGTTTATTGTCCAATGATCTAATTTGGCTTTCATTTTAGACTGACTAAATGTATTTGGCACACACGTTCTGTATTGGCGTTTATTGTCCAATGATCTAATTTGGCTTTCATTTATGACTGACTAAATGTATTCGGCACACACGTTCTGTATTGGCGTTTATTGTCCAATGATCTAATTTGGCTTTTATTTATGACTGACTAAATGTATTCGGCACACACGTTCTGTATTGGCGTTTATTGTCCAATGATCTAATTTGGCTTTCATTTATGACTGACTAAATGTATTCGGCACACACGTTCTGTATTGGCGTTTATTGTCCAATGATCTAATTTGGCTTTCATTTATGACGGACTAAATGTATTCGGCACACACGTTCTGTATTGGCGTTTATTGTCCAATGATCTAATTTGGCCTTTCATTTATGACTGACTAAATGTATTCGGCACACACGTTCTGTATTGGCGTTTATTGTCCAATGATCTAATTTGGCTTTCATTTATGACTGACTAAATGTATTCGGTACACACGTTCTGTATTGGCGTTTATTGTCCAATGATCTAATTTGGCTTTCATTTATGACTGACTAAATGTATTCGGCACACACGTTCTGTATTATCGTTTATTGACCAATGATCTAATTTGGCTTTCATTTATGACTGACTAAATGTATTCGGCACACACGTTCTGTATTGGCGTTTATTGTCCAATGATCTAATTTGGCTTTCATTTATGACTGACTAAATGTATTCGGCACAGACGTTCTGTATTGGCGTTTATTGTCCAATGATCTAATTTGGCTTTCATTTATGACTGACTAAATGTATTCGGCACACACGTTCTGTATTGGCGTTTATTGTCCAATGATCTAATTTGGCTTTCATTTATGACTGACTAAATGCATTCGGCACTCACGTTCTGTATTGGCGTTCATTGTCCAATGATCTAATTTGGCTTTCATTTATGACTGACTAAATGTATTCGGCACACACGTTCTGTATTGGCGTTTATTGTCCAATGATCTAATTTGGCTTTCATTTGTGACTGACTAAATGTATTCGGCACACACGTTCTGTATTGGCGTTTATTGTCCAATGATCTAATTTGGCTTTCATTTATGACTGACTAAATGTATTCGGCACACACGTTCTGTATTAGCGTTTTTGTCCAATGATCTAATTTGGCTTTCATTTGTGACTGACTAAATGTATTCGGCACACACGTTCTGTATTGGCGTTTATTGTCCAATGATCTAATTTGGCTTTCATTTATGACTGACTAAATGTATTCGGCACACACGTTCTGTATTGGCGTTTATTGTCCAATGATCTAATTTGGCTTTTATTTATGACTGACTAAATGTATTCGGCACACACGTTCTTTATTGGCGTTTATTGTCCAATGATCTAATTTGGCTTTCATTTATGACTGACTAAATGTATTTGGCACACACGTTCTGTATTGGCGTTTATTGTCCAATGATCTAATTTGGCTTTCATTTATGACTGACTAAATGTATTCGGCACACACGTTCTGTATTGGCGTTTATTGTCCAATGATCTAATTTGGCTTTTATTTATGACTGACTAAATGTATTCGGCACACACGTTCTGTATTGGCGTTTATTGTCCAATGTTCTAATTTGGCTTTCATTTATGACTGAGTAAATGTATTCGGCACACACGTTCTGTATTGGCGTTTATTGTCCAATGATCTAATTTGGCTTTCATTTATGACTGACTAAATGTATTCGGCACACACGTTCTGTATTGGCGTTTATTGTCCAATGATCTAATTTGGCTTTCATTTATGACTGACTAAATGTATTCGGCCCACACGTTCTGTATTGGCGTTTATTGTCCAATTATCTAATTTGGCTTCCATTTATGACTGACTAAATGTATTCGGCTCACACGTTCTGTATTGGCGTTTATTGTCCAATGATCTAATTTGGCTTTCATTTATGACTTACTAAATGTATTCGGCACACACGTTCTGTATTGGCGTTTATTGTCCAATGATCTAATTTGGCTTTCATTTATGACTGACTAAATGTATTCGGCACACACGTTCTGTATTGGCGTTTATTGTCCAATGATCTAATTTGGCTTTCATTTATGACTGACTAAATGTATTCGGCACACACGTTCTGTATTGGCGTTTATTGTCCAATGATCTAATTTGGCTTTCATTTATGACTGACTAAATGAATTCGGCACACACGTTCTGTATTAGCGTTTATTGTCCAATGATCTAATTTGGCTTTCATTTATGACTGACTAAATGTATTCGGCACACACATTCTGTATTGGCGTTTATTATCCAATTATCTAATTTGGCTTGCATTTATGACTGACTAAATGCATTCGGCACACACGTTCTGTATTGGCGTTTATTGTCCAATGATCTAATTTGGCTTTCATTTATGACTGACTAAATGCATTCGGCACACACATTCTGTATTGGCGTTTATTGTTCAATGATCTAATTTGGCTTTCATTTATGACTGACTAAATGTATTCGGCACACACGTTCTGTATTGGCGTTTATTGTCCAATGATCTAATTTGGCTTTCATTTATGACTGACTAAATGTATTGGGCACACACGAACTGTATTGGCGTTTATTGTCCAATGATCTAATTTGGCTTTCATTTATGACTGACTAAATGTATTCGGCACACACGTTCTGTATTGGCGTTTATTGTCCAATGATCTAATTTGGCTTTTATATATGACTGACTAAATGTATTCGGCACACACGTTCTGTATTGGCGTTTATTGTCCAATGATCTAATTTGGCTTTCATTTATGACTGACTAAATGTATTCGGCACACACGTTCTGTATTGGCGTTTATTGTCCAATGATCTAATTTGGCTTTCCTTTATGACTGACTAAATGTATTCGGCACACACGTTCTGTATTGGCGTTTATTGTCCAATGATCTAATTTGGCTTTCATTTATGACTGACTAAATGTATTCGACACACGTTCTGTATTGGCGTTTATTGTCCAATGATCTAATTTGGCTTTCATTTATGACTGACTAAATGTATTCGGCACACACGTTCTGTATTGGCGTTTATTGTCCAATGATCTAATTTGGCTTTCATTTATGACTGACTAAATGTATTCGGCACACACTTTCTGTATTGGCGTTTATTGTCCAATGATCTAATTTGGCTTTCATTTATGACTGACTAAATGTATTTGGCACACACGTTCTGTATTATCGTTTATTGTCCAATGATCTAATTTGGCTTTCATTTATGACTGACTTAATGTATTCGGCACACACGTTCTGTAATATCGTTTATTGTTCAATGATCTAATTTGGCTTTCATTTATGACTGACTAAATGTATTCGGCACACACGTTCTGTATTGGCGTTTATTGTCCAATGATCTAATTTGGCTTTCATTTATGACTGACTAAATGTATTCGGCACACACCTTCTGTATTGGCGTTTATTGTCCAATGATCTAATTTGGCTTTCATTTATGACTGACTAAATGTATTCGGCACACACGTTCTGTATTGGCGTTTATTGTCCAATGATCTAATTTGGCTTTCATTTATGACTGACTAAATGAATTCGGCACACACGTTCTGTATTGGCGTTTATTGTCCAATGATCTAATTTGGCTTTCATTTATGACTGACTAAATGTATTCGGCACACACGTTCTGTATTGGCGTTTATTGTCCAATGATCTAATTTGGCTTTCATTTATGACTGACTAAATGTATTCGGCACACACGTTCTGTATTGGCGTTTATTGTCCAATGATCTAATTTGGCTTTCATTTATGACTGACTAAATGTATTCGGCACACACGTTCTGTATTGGCGTTTATTGTCCAATGATCTAATTTGGCTTTCATTTATGACTGACTAAATGTATTCGGCACACACGTTCTGTATTGGCGTTTATTGTCCAATGATCTAATTTGGCTTTTATTTATGACTGACTAAATGTATTCGGCACACACGTTCTGTATTGGCGTTTATTGTCCAATGATCTAATTTGGCTTTCATTTATGACTGACTAAATGTATTCGGCACACACGTTCTGTATTGGCGTTTATTGTCCAATGATCTAATTTGGCTTTCATTTATGACTGACTAAATGTATTCGGCACACACGTTCTGTATTATCGTTTATTGTCCAATGATCTAATTTGGCTTTCATTTATGACTGACTAAATGTATTCGGCACACACGTTCTGTATTGGCGTTTATTGTCCAATGATCTAATTTGGCTTTCATTTGTCACTGACTAAATGTATTCGGCACACACGTTCTGTATTGGCGTTTATTGTCCAATGATCTAATTTGGCTTTCATTTATGACTGACTAAATGTATTCGGCACACACGTTCTGTATTAGCGTTTTTGTCCAATGATCTAATTTGGCTTTCATTTGTGACTGACTAAATGTATTCGGCACACACGTTCTGTATTGGCGTTTATTGTCCAATGATCTAATTTGGCTTTCATTTATGACTGACTAAATGTATTCGGCACACACGTTCTGTATTGGCGTTTATTGTCCAATGATCTAATTTGGCTTTCATTTATGACTGACTAAAGGATGATGCGACAGGGAGTGGTAAACAAAGATAAATACTGAACTTTTATTCTTCTCCTCCTGCTTGCGGATTTGTTGTTTCACGTGTTCATGTTGCAAGAGTTTCTCATCACAAACGGTGCTATGTCCCTTCAGGGTACTCCACTTTAATCTGTCTGTTGCTGTGTCTTCCTAGAATGTCAAGCTTATGGCCAGGACCATATTATCACGCTTACACACATCTTTAAGCCTCAACTGTGGCCGGCCGACTGTTCTCTCGCCACCTGCCAACTGGCCATAGACGATATCTTTGGCAATGCAACCATCTTTTAAGCGACGAATATGACCAAGCCATCGTAGTCTTTGGTGCTTAAGAAGACTGTATATACTTTAGAGACCTTGGCGAGAGTGCACATCTGCTTGTGCCAAGCTATCCCCTCTATGTAATTCCAAGAATCTATCGCAGGTGCCGTAGATGGACGGTGTCAAACCTGTGCTCTTTTTTGACACCGGTTGCCCACGTTTCGCTACCATGTAGGAGCGTGCTGGTGATACATGGATCGTAAAACAGGGCCGCTGAATTTATTTGAGTAAATTGCTGCTGTCCAAATAATTATATTTGTTGATGATTGAATTTGTTAATAAATCGCTGCTGTCTCAAATAATTATATTTGGTCAGTATATAGGAATGGTTAAATTAATTTTGAGTAAATTGCAGAATGTGTAGAATAATTATTTTTAGCTGCATGCAGGGATGGTTGAATTAACTTGAGTAAATTGCAGAATGTCTCAAATAATTATTTTTAGCTGCATGCAGGGATGGTTGAATTAATTTGAGTAAATTGCAGAATGTCTCAAACAATTATTTTTAGCTGCATGCAGGGATGGTTGAATTAATTTGAGTAAATTGCAGAATGTCTCAAATAATTATTTTTAGCTGCATGCAGGGATGGTTGAATTAATTTGAGTAAATTGCAGAATGTCTCAAATAATTATTTTTAGCTGCATGCAGGGATGGTTGAATTAATTTGAGTAAATTGCAGAATGTCTCAAATAATTATTTTTAGCTGCATGCAGGGATGGTTGAATTAATTTGAGTAAATTGCAGAATGTCTCAAATAATTATTTTTAGCTGCATGCAGGGATGGTTGAATTAATTTGAGTAAATTGCAGAATGTCTCAAATAATTATTTTTAGCTGCATGCAGGGATGGTTGAATTAATTTGAGTAAATTGCAGAATGTCTCAAATAATTATTTTTAGCTGCATGCAGGGATGGTTGAATTAATTTGAGTAAATTGCAGAATGTCTCAAATAATTATTTTTAGCTGCATGCAGGGATGGTTGAATTAATTTGAGTAAATTGCAGAATGTCTCAAATAATTATTTTTAGCTGCATGCAGGGATGGTTGAATTAATTTGAGTAAATTGCAGAATGTCTCAAATAATTATTTTTAGCTGCATGCAGGGATGGTTGAATTAATTTGAGTAGATTGCAGAATGTCTCAAATAATTATTTTTAGCTGCATGCAGGGATGGTTGAATTAATTTGAGTAAATTGCAGGATGTCTCAAATAATTATTTTTAGCTGCATGCAGGGATGGTTGAATTAATTTGAGTAGATTGCAGAATGTCTCAAATAATTATTTTTAGCTGCATGCAGGGATGGTTGAATTAATTTGAGTAAATTGCAGGATGTGTCAAATAATTATTTGTATCTCCATACAGGGATCGTTGTGAACGCTCGAATATTCTACGACAGCTTGACCAACAAGACTTACATCAGCGCAGTGATGATAGCTCAAGGCAACTTTCGTATCTTGGGTAAACAACGCGTTGTCATAGTGAACAATACTAGATATGACTGGGGTAAGGTCAAGGCAGAGAATTTTGGAGGAAACCGAGTGGTGATCCGAGAAAATATAGTAGCTGTGACCTTCAGAAAACTGCGTATAACCTTAGCCATCCAACGCCATTTTGCTACTCTCGATGACTATATTGACTACGATGCTCTGGACAGTGAGAACCCTAGCAGGACAACGGCAAGCAACGTTGTTGATGGTGATGGTAGCAGTGGCGCTACTGGAGGTGAAGATCGAGCTGATACCATGCCAGTTATTGGATTTCATGAGCAAGAGTCCCTTATCAATCATTTCTTGTCATCGAAGAGAAGGCGAAGTCTCCTTCTTCAGAAGTTTTTTGGTATCAACAATGACAGAGCAGTTGTTAGAAATTTGATAATTGAGTTAGATACTGACGGTCGTAAAAAAAGGGGGTCATTGATAACGGATGACGTCAATGACGGGACGATTTTCGCTCAGCAGGGAAGTGAGTATAATTCTAAGGAGAGCAAGCTAGCACAGCAGAATGAACAGCCAAATAGAGGACACTACGAAGAAAGTGAGGAATACTTGGAGCCAAAGCAACGCCACAACCAAATCACGAAGCAGCAGAGGAGACGAATCAAACATCGTTTCTATGGGAGACGGCATGTTTCTGATAATCAAAAACGCGAGGAAGAAGATGAAGCCGTGGAAGGAGATATCGATAAAAGACGAAATAGGACGGTCTTCCTGGGCATCTACATTGCTGATTCTAGAGATTTCTCAAACAAGACTCACGGCTTGTTAGGTAAGTTCTTGTTTTGATTTTGTATCAAGTTACAATGTGCGGGTGGCTGAGTGGTTTGGGTACAGATTTCCCGAGCAAATGGACACGGATTTTAATCCTTAGCAATGCACATTTTTATTCTTTTTGGGTTCAAATAAAAGTAACAAATTTTGCCAATCGCTAAGCAATGATGACCACAACATCAGACGGTTTTGACTTAATGTGATATGCGCTGTATTTGGATTAAAGTGAAGAAGAATCTTCACTGAGGATCAATTTCACTCTTATCCCGAGTTACATTGGATCAGTGACAAGACGATTGGTCGAGACGACTGGAGGCAACTCGGGATGCAGGCACTCTGGTCTTACCTCCCGTGAGACCAGGGATCGTTTGAAACTTGCGGGATTCGGTTGCCGACTTTTCCCGCCAATCACTGTGAGAGGCGAGTTCCTTATCCTCTTGACTACAGCGACTCCTTCAAATAAAAGTATAGCTTGTATATTGAGTATTGACTGTAATGATTTAATAGCAGTACTCTGTCAACTATGCCAGCAGTCCGCACCAAAAAGAGTAGTGATACAGTAGGTTCCATCCCACTGTAACATCCAAAGCAACGAGGAGGCAGACAGACTGGCAACAGAAGGTGCAAGATTACCACAACCAGATCCTAGTGTCACCTACGAAGAGTCCAAAAGGCTTATTAGAGCCAGATACATGACCAAATGGGAAACAGAACATACTGGCTACACAAAAAATGATGCCTATTACCAGTTAAACAGAAGAGAGCAGGTCGTGGTCTTCAGACTCCGCACTGGCCACAATAGACTGAGGTACCACCTATTCAATAAATTGAAGATAGGTGGCACTGACGAATGCACGTGTGGTACCGGGAAAATGACCGCTGAGCATTTGCTGCAAAACTGCCCGACATACGAGGATCAGAGAAAGCACATGTGGCCATCACCAGTGGCAACACTAGACAAGCTTTATGGCAGTGTCGACAGTCTCAGGATGACCGCTGCTTTTTTCGAAAAAATACAGGTTGACGTTTGACATCGTACGAAGAAGAAGACGAAGAAGAAGAGTAGTGACTGTGTGGCAGAGCCTAGGTTTCTCTGAGTAGTTACTTATCTAAAGTGTTACATCATGTATCCACACCACCACACGACTACACACAGTAAATAATACAGGAAACATTCTCCTCCACATAACTTAATGTAAAAGTAATAACAACAATCAACGTAAACAATTTTAGCGAAAGGAACAAAATACATTTGGACTGAAATAGTAATAATATATAATATATATTAACTACTACACCAAAGGTTTTAAGCACTAGCTTTTGAATATTTCCTCCAACTAATAACCAAGTTTCTCGCCACTACACTTCCTTTATCTCGTCCTCAGTTTGTATTGCGTACTCTATAGTTCTGTGCATTCACACACAATTAGATCACCTTCAGTCAGGTGATCTGTACATCCACATTCAATCGGTTCACGTATGCTCAGGTGATCTGTGCATTCTTATACACTTAGATCACGTCACTTATAGTTGAATCACGTACTCACTTGTTGTCACATCCTCAGTCAATCTGTGCATACACATACCTCAGAACACACCGTTCCCAAAGTATCCTGCACAATACCACAGACATTCAGATATCTTACTTAGACTATCTGTACATTTGCATTCCTCAGATGTCTTCACGTATTCTTACATTCATATGTAACTAGATCACACATCGTTCACTTGCTGTTCTGCACGTACAACACACATTCAGATCTCTTACTATTCACAGATTGTCACACACATGCTTTAAACGCCACTGACCAAGGTGTATGCTGGTTCAATCATCCTGCAAACGCACTCTCAACTCTCACTCTCCAAGTCAGTCTGTTAGCCACTAACATCCTATCAATCTCTCTCCTAGCCAGTCTATGGAGTTCATCTTTGCAGAGTATTTTATAGTCTCAAGCAATATCATGGCTGTCCAATGGTCTCATGTTGGTTGTCTGACTTAGCCATCACTCTAATTTGAAATTACCTCCCACTAGTTGTTATTGGATGATTATCCCAGAATCAGTGCTACTTTAAATGTCATGGCGGCGTCTGACTGTCACCAACTCCCACTACGCTAAATCGGAACGCCAGAGTGGTTAGCTCTGAACCCCCACCTGTACCAGATTAATTCTTCCACTTAAACCCCTCGTTTCCTTTGTCGACCTAATGTTGAGACGGTGAGTGACCTTGGCACACATTTAGGCAACCTTTGTTTCCAGAGTGTCGGTACAATCACCCCTGCCTATGCTCCAGCTGGAACTGTTACAACTCCAGGGGCAAGCAGCTTTTATTCCTCAGCATAATACATCTTACAGAGTTCCACAACAATGGAGTTAAACGCCGCAGTGAGAGTTTCTTATCTGTAGGCGGGGAGGAAGACTAACGTCTGGTCAGGCAAAACATACTCATCAGAGATGTTAGTCACGTTCTGGCAAAATATACTGGCCAAGACCCTAACATCAGCTTCCTCGTTGCACTCCCTTGGAACGGGCTGCTTTCATGACAGTCTTGTTCATGAAGTTAGGGATCGAAGTGATTCCCGCAGTAGTAAGCGTCACAGATATAGCCAATCATTGCACAACCGCCTGGATTATCTCTGTTCACTTTCACCAGCACGCTCGGGATGGGGGAAAAGCTACGAGAACCCGCCAATTAACGTCCTGTTAGGGTGCACACTAGAGTAAACCTACTCATTGTGGACATTCAACAACAACCTGCACGCCACACACGGGGATCCGAGGTGTAAATAATAATCTCACTCCATACTTAAAAAAAATGGCAACCCGCCTCTTCTTCTTTTTTGTTTTTTGTTTTTTGTTTTTGTTTTTGTTTGCGTTCGCATTATTTATCTAATCTCCACGGTAGTGTGCCTTACATTGTGGTTTTTATTTTGCGCCAGTCGGCCCAGTGCATTCGACTTCAGCATACATTTTATGTAAGGGCCTTCTTCCTCCTGCATTTGTTAAAGGTTTGCTTCCCCGGGGTAACGGCCGGTGCTGTGATGGGGATCGAACCCAGCACCTCCTGGTTGTGAGCCTTGTCACTTAACGACTAGCCCACGCCGTCCCCTAACCCGCCTCTTAACGCCGTTTTTAGTGAGCACAAAAGAGTAATCTTACCCATCGTGGATATTCAAAAACAACAACAATAACAACAACTGATGACTAAAATACTGTGTGTGTATCACCTTAGCAACATCATCATGTACAACATTGCTGCAGCAAACAACACTGTAAGCATGCACATAATTTCTTGAGAATAGCTACTCGTATAAGGTCAAGTGTTGACGTGGCCCCTTTACTTTGTAGGGAGCGTAAACATGTCAAACTAAATGAAGAGTATTGCCGAAGACGGCCACTGAGAAATTCAGTTTAAAAATGGATAAAATCAGGGTTAATTAATATCTTTAAGAATATATTGGATGCGCATAAGTATTTTTAGATCTAGTGAATGTAAAAAATAGTAGTTGTATACAGACTCTGCAGTCTTCTAAACCAGTATAAAGAGAAGTTTCAGTTGTTACGATGCCATTTCGGTTTTTCATTAGTTTCGGTGTTTTTCTCTGGCAAGAATATGGGCAACGTTGCTTCAAGATTCAGGGTTTTTATGCGATTCTCTGGGAAAAAAAATCAGACGTTACCTCAAGATTCAGGGATTTGGTGTCAATCGTTGGAAACAAAATCAGGCAACATTGCACCCAAAATCAGTATTTAATCAATTTTTCTGAAAATAATCAGGCGACGTTGCTTAAAGATTCAGGGTTTTGGTGCGATTGTCTGGGAAAACAAATCCAATACATTATACAAATTTGTATGTCATCCATGGTGTTCTTGTTACAGTTTACGTGGCAAGCAATAATAATTAAAAAAACCAGAATTACTGATTATCAAAACAGATTATTCGACCAAAAAAAGCCGATATGGATTAATAGGCATAGGGGCCGAGATGACTGATTACTGATTATCTACAGATTATTTGGTGCGACCATAAATCAAGCTCCATCAAGCAGAAATCATTGCTATTGAAACCACCCATTGAAATGATTGAATTCATGCTTCCTGTTTTGGGGCCAGCTAGAGTGGTACCCCTATGCTTCACTTGGAGCGAAGAACATCAATCAGTCAATATGGTAATGATTAGCATTCTAGGCAAAAACCGAATTTCAGTAGCAGCTATTGATTGCAATGTTTGTTGAATCAGTTTCTGCGACTCCCATCCACAAACCTGTATTGATTCTAGATAACAATATAAGACTCTGTCCGACATCCATTGGCAATCACGTTTTTAATAGTATGTCCATTTTTACAAGATTCATTTAGCACATGCAATTCTGTTCTTTATTGTTATTATATAGCAAGAGATTTCTATTATGGTAGTACCTAGCTTATGTGCTGGGTTTTCTGGTTTTGATATTGGGCCTTCTACCATAGTAGCTCATGTCAGTCATCTCTGACTAATGTATCCCATTTCAGTCGTGGCTGATTATATCAGTCCATTTCAGTTATGACTGATTATAACAGCGCGTTTTAGTCATGGTTGATTATAGTAGCCCCATTCAGTAATGTCTGACTATAGCTGCCCATTTTAGGCATACCCGACCACAGCAGTCCATTTCAGTCATGACTTACTATTGCAGCACATTTATGTCATGACTGACTATAGTAGCTCCTTTTAGTCATGACTGACGATAGTAGCCCATTTTAGTCACGACTCTGTATAGTAGCCTCTTTAACGGCTGACTATAGTGGCCTCTTTCAGTCACGACTGACTATAGTAGCCCGATTCAGCCATGTCTCACTATAGCTGCCCCTTTCATGCGTACCTGACTACAGCAGCCCGTTTCAGTCATGACTTACTATCGTAGCCCTTTTTAGTTATGACTGACGATAGTAGCTCCTTTCAGTCAGGGCTGACCTTTGTAGCCCCTATCAGTCACGACTCTGTATAGTAGCCCCTATCAGTCACGACTGACTATAGTAGCCTCTTTAAATATGGCGGGCTATAGAGCATCCTTCATTGACTTACTAAAGGAGGATGCAACTCTGGAATGATAACTCTCCTCGTGAATCATTGGTCATCTTTCTCCTTGCGGCGTTGTCGTTTTCCTTCTCCGTGACCAAGTTTCTCTTTATGCAGCGCGAGGAGGCTCTTCGTGGTACATCTCCCCTTGGATTGGTCTGCAGCTTTGTCTTCCCAGGATGTCAGTCATGACCAGGGCCTCGACGCTTACACACATCTTTGAACCTCAACTATGGTCGGCAAACTGTTCTCTTGCCGTTCACCCACTGCCAATAGAGGACATCTTTCGTTCGACTATCATGACCAAGCCATCGTAGTTTTCGCTGTCTTAGGAGAGTGTGCATGCTTGGGAGACCTGTGCGAGAGTGCACCTGTGAATCACTCTATCTAGCCATGTAATTCCAAGAACGGTTAGTAGACGCCGTAGATGGAAGGTGTAAGACCCGTGCTCCTGTTTGGCATAAGTTGCCCAAGTTTCGCTACCATATTATTGTTGTTCGTCCATCACGAGTGATGAGGACCTTTTCTTTTTTCACTTAGCCAGTCCTTCTATTCGAGTATTCTGTAATTCCGTGTTCTGGATGGGTGTGGAGTTGCAAGACGAGTCCGATTTGGGATCTGCACACTCGCAGAAAAGAGAATGACTTGCAGGATGAATTTTATTTAAGTGAGCAAGGGTTGCGCAGTTTGTCGACCTTACTCTCTCGCACGAGTCCAACTTTAACCAGTGGCAAGAGAAGTCAGGACGACTGGATTTGAACTCGGGTGCAGTGGATGACCACGGTTGCTCAAGTGCCGTGTTCTGTGCGGTCCACAACACTCTGCACATTTGCTGTCGTGGTATCCTGATGACGAGTTTCCTGCTTAGCTGGCTGGGCTTGAGTAGGTTAGGGAAAATCTAAAGAAAGCTTTCACTGTTCTTGGCGTCCTACTTTTTATTTGACCCCCTCTCCTGCCCCTTTTCTTTCCGGGCATTTGTTTGGGTCTCTCACTGACAAGAACTCAGAGGTAGGAAAGACGTCTTGTCATCTCCAGTGATAACGAGTGACCCCTACACACCTCCTGTCTATATATGAGCGTGCTGACGACACACGCACTGTAAACCATGAGCGTGCTGACGACACACACACTGTAAATCATGAGCGTGCTGACGACACACACACTGTAAACCATGAGCGTGCTGACGACACATGCACTGTAAACCATGACCATGGTTGTAATTGTGAGATTCTGGATTTCCCAAACACGCGCTGTGAGACTAGCAAATGTAGTATCACTTTCTACCATAAACGTTAATTTAATCATCAATGATTTCTGTTTGTGCTGAAGTGTCTTCAGGTTGTGAAGCCTTTGCATTGCCATTGCCAATATCCTTCAGATTTCCTTTGAGCAGTCGCCATTGTTGTCAATTCTGGAGCCCAGATACTCGAAGTCAGTGACCTGCTCTATTTTTTTATATCTCAAAATCCTGATATTCAATCAGGCACACGTATCTGATGATATGTTACCAAATATTGAGTAAACTCATTTCGCTCTTTTGCCTTGGTGTACGATGTTTAGCCCATGCCTCCATCATGCCATCTCTCCACCTCATCCTCGGTCGCAAGCGAATCGACTACAGTTGTATGGTCACCACGACGTCACTCTACGTGTCTATCTGTTATCCCGAATGCGCACCACATGGCCAGCCCAACTATATTTTCATAACAGCGCGACATATCTGATGTCAGGTAAAAGAGTTCGACGTCTGAACTCTGCGTTGCGGATTTGGTTTCGAAAGGAAATCTTCAATACTTTCAGATAATGTCAAAGCACTGTTCGAGTACAAATGTCGTCAGAACGACTAATGGTGTCACATTCGATTGTGAAATCACTGCCGGCGTGAAGCGAGGGTGTGTAATTCCACATCTGCTGTTTAACATCTACATGGATACAATCGCATCACACTGGTCAAATTGAGACATCTGAAGCAGAACATAACTCAATACACGAATGACTCTTTGCAGATGATCAGTGCTTGCTGTACGACGATGGAAACAAACTGCTAAATCACGTGAACGCGCTTGTGACTGACTACCTGTGCTAAATACAATAAGCGAGTTAGTGAAAACAAAACAGAAACTATGATAATCAGTAGAACTCCTGAGCCACTCGAGATAAGTCTAAATGATATTGTTCTTCAACAAGTCCATGAGTTCAAGTGTTTGGGCAGTATTTTTTCGGCAGACGGTAGGATCGACAGAGAAATTGAGACAAGGTGCCAGAAAGCATCTGCGGTGACTTATCAGCTGTCCACACTGCTTAGACACCCGAGCATTAGTTTGGCAACAAAGCAACAGCTGATAAACAGTATATTTATGCCGATTCTGTGCTACTAGTGCCAAACATGGCCTCTTCTAGGGCGCGCGAGAGCTGAATTTCGACTTCTGAAATGAAGTGTTTGAGGAAAGTCCGGTGTTACATAAGAGACATAATGCGGAATGACGACACTACGTCGGTACTACGCCTTGTGCCAAATACAGTTCAATGCAGAAAATAAGTTGGCTTGGTCATCTCATGAGAATGCACCCTCATCAACTTCCACTTACAATGCTGGTAGATCTTGCTACAGGGCAAGGGGGCGGCCACGAAGTAGCTGGATAGATGACATTAGAGTGATTGTGCAGCGACAAGGGTTCACATTGAACGGCGCAGTGCACTTGGCGCACGATAGACGACTTTAGCTCCCCACTCCGCTTAACGGCACAAGTGGAAAGAAAACTAATTAATCTTCAATGTTCTTTGCTGCATCGCTCGTTGGGCAATACGGAGTCTATCTGCATGAGCTTTCCGTAGGCTCCACACCTGGCAGCCATATACCATGGCTGGAGTAACCAGACTGTTGAAGGTGTGAGCCCTAGCGTTCAATTTCTAGACTCTCGAATTGGAATTTATGTTGACTTCTTGTTTTGTCTTTGATTATTATCTGCGTTTTGTTTACAAACAGGTTTTATAACAATACCACATTGTGCCATTTGCTTACTCTCAGATGAAAGTCTTTTTTCTATTTCAGGTCAATTTCTTTTCAAAAATATCACGCAGGAAAAGTTACGTTTCAGCAATGGAAGAATGAAGGCCAGACTCCTTGTCCACGGAAACACGAATCGGCGAACAATTGCTCTCCTAACCCTGAGGCGAAATATGGCGATGAATTCGACACGTTCATGCTGGAAGATCCGTCATCAAGGCCGAGATGTTCTGGACGGGAAATATTCTGATTATCTGGTGCCAGCTCTCCGGTACAATAGTTTGAAAGAGTTACCACCCCCTGCTCCAATATGACAACCAGCCATGGAGACGAAAATTGATAGCAGCAACGATTTTGCAGACGATTGGGACTTGAAAGAAGAAGTTACTGGCAAGTTAGAAGGGGATAATACAGACACACGCGTTCCTCCCTGGGTAGATGCGCAGGTTGAGTATGACGGTGATCACGTGACTTCCACAACTCTTCTGCCCGTGCTAACCTATCCAACGTGTGTGTATGAGACACATCATAGAACACATTCACATTTCAACCCTGATAGTTCTACAAAACATGTGTAGTTCGTGATCTCCTTTTCTTAGAAACAGCTTTCATACTTGGTTTGTATTTACTAGGAAGAATGTTTACCCATTTAGGATGGAAGATTGTCCAATTTCTGGTATTGTACGCCTCGCTATCAGGAAGACTTCAAGCCTGCAATGTGTGAAGTAGCTAAATGGAAAACAATGTTCAAAAAAGGTTCATCTCGCCTATTTTTCATTTGTTCAATTATGTAGTTCGAGGTCGTGAGAAATTCCAATCTTCTATCGTGTGTTATAAATAACTTTCGCTGTTTTCAATCCATACTTCTGAAACGTTTCTTTATCTGATCTATCTCATACCTATGCTCCCCTCGTCTCTGGTGTTTAGTGTTGTAAGTGAGTAGATGTGGAATTATTGTGTTTGATATTCAGATAATTGTATGTGTTAGTCTGCCTATTAATGGCTTGTGTGGAGTTGTGCCAGCGTCATGTCCGGCTATTTTGTTTCTTAACATTCCTCATCCCCGGCCGCTTGAAGATGAAGTGATATAGGAGGTTATAGTAGGTAGAACTTTGTAAAGTAGAAGAGGCTTGTTGTAAGGCAGGTGGGAGGGTCATGTTGTAAGGCAGGTGGGAGGGTCATGTTGTAAGGCAGGTGGGAGGGTCATGTTGTAAGGCAGGTGGGAGGGTCATGTTGTAAGGCCGGTGGGAGGGTCATGTTGTAAGGCAGGTGGGAGGGTCATGTTGTAAGGCAGGTGGGAGGGTCATGTTGTAAGGCAGGTGGGATCGGACATGTTGTAAGGCAGGTGGGATCGGACATGTTGTAAGGCAGGTGGGAGGGTCATGTTGTAAGGCAGGTGGGAGGGTCATGTTGTAAGGCAGGTGGGAGGGTCATGTTGTAAGGCAGGTGGGAGGGTCATGTTGTAAGGCAGGTGGGAGGGTCATGTTGTAAGGCAGGTGGGAGGGTCATGTTGTAAGGCAGGTGGGATGGGTCATGTTGTAAGGCAGGTGGGATCGGACATGTTCTATGGCAGGTTGGATCGGATATGTAAGGCAGGTGGGAGGGTCATGTTGGAAGGCAGGTTGGATCAGGCATGTTCTATGGCAGGTGGGAGGGGCATGTAAGGCATTTGAGATCGGACGTGTAAGGTAGGTAAGATCGGACATGTTCTATGGCAGGTGGGATCGGGCATGTAAGGCAGTTGGGAGGGGCATGGTGTAAGGCAGATGGGAAGGGCATGTAAGGCAGGTTGGAGAGGCATATAAGGCAGGTGGGAGGGACATGTTCTAAGGTAGGTGGTAGGGGCATGTAAGGCAGGTTGGAGAGGCATATAAGGCAGGTGGGAGGGACATGTTCTTAGGTAGGTGGTAGGGGCATGTTCTAAGGTAGATGGGAGGGGCATATTCTAAGGTAGGTGGGTGGGCATGTTTTAGGTAGATGTGAGGGGCATGTGCTAAGGTAGATGGGAGGGGCATGTTCTAAGGCAGGTGGGAGGGGCATGTTCTAAGGCAGGTGAGAGGGGCATGTTCTACGTAGGTGGGTGGGGCATGTTCTAGGTAGATGGGAGGGGGCATGTTCTAAGGTATGTGGGAGAGGCATGTTCTAAGGCAGGTGGGTTCGGACATGTTCTATGGCAGGTGGGTTCGGACATGTTCTATGGCAGGTGGGAGGGGCATTGTGTAAGGCAAGTGGGAGGGGCATGGTGTAAAGCAGGTGGGAGGGGCATGTAAGGCAGTTGGGAGGGACATTTTGTAGGTAGATGGGAGGGACATGTTCTAAGGTAGGTGGGAGGGGCATGTTCTAAGGTAGATGGGAGGGGCATGTTGTAAGGCAGGTTGGTGGCATGTTGTAAGGCAGGTTTGGGGGGGGGGGGGAGGCATGTTCTAAGGCAGATGGAATGGACATGATTTACCGCAGACGGTATGGTCATGATTTACGGTAGATTGGACGGACATGCTTTACCCCAGATTGGACTGACATGTTGTACCACAGAATCGACGGACATGCCTTAGGGCGAAAACATCTTCTTCCTCTTTTCCTTCTGTGTTCTTTCTCAATCTCCCGCTACCAAGCCCGAACAGGACTTTTGTAAGTAGCAGGTTGTAGTTCGGAGAACGGTACGCGTTGTGTCGCTAGTTTACAGCTTGAAAGCTATATTTGCATCTTTCGATCCAACACATCCATCTTCGACATATACCTCAAAACCTGTAAACTAAGAAGTTAGAGACTGCGGCTCACAACATAGTGACGCTACAACCTGAGATCAACGATAGTTGATGCTTAACAGAAGTAGAAAATATTAAAGTAGTAGGATAATTAAATATTACTCATGAACAAACAACTAAAGAAGAGAACTGAAGACTATGAATTGGAGATATATAGAGAATTGCGCCCACCTCTTGGAAAGAAAATAACACAAATAAATGTCTTAGAGAAATTAGGACTGCACAGAGAATTTATGAACAAAATCATTCAAACAGTTCTCATTTGTTGGTTAAATGAAGAGACATAACCACGTTTCTGAAAACAATACTGGAAGGAATTGCAGATGGCACATGTGGCAGAGGTAAGCAACGATTTATGTGAGAGGATGACGTTAGAAGATGGACAGGGAAAGGCAGATTCAATCATTGCGGCAGTGAGAGGACGCTGGAGACGTATTGCTGACGTACTTCCACGTGGAGGTGGTACCAAAAATGATGATCTTCGATCGGAAGATGGCACCTGAACTGATCTGCCGACATTTCAAGGCAACATGGCACCAGAACTGATGACCTTTGATCGGAAGATGGCACCAGAAGTTATATGATGACCTTCGATGCAGAGATGGCACCAGAACTGATATGATGACTTCGATGAAGAGATGATCTGATTACCTTCGATATAGAGGTGGAGCCACAGCTGATCTGATTACCTTCGTTTGGGCGATGACCCACAATTACCTGCTAACCTCCGACGGGGAGGTGGCTCCAGAACTGATCTGATGACCTTGAATGTGTAGATGGCACAAGAACTGATCTGACGACCTTCGATGTAGAGATGACACTAAAACAGATCT
Organism: Ariolimax columbianus; assembly: GCA_036924085.1. Classification (NCBI taxonomy): domain Eukaryota; kingdom Metazoa; phylum Mollusca; class Gastropoda; order Stylommatophora; family Arionidae; genus Ariolimax; species Ariolimax columbianus. The sequence continues at coordinate 29,416,885 of JAVGWX010000022.1, read as the reverse complement.
GACGACCTTAAATGTGTAGATGGCACGAGAACTGCTGATCTTCAATTAGAAGATGGCACCAGAACTGAACAGAATTACAAATATATGCGCAACAAAAACAATGACATAACAAACGCGTTCATTTTTAAATAGCGATGTGTGACCAGGACAAGGATAGATCCACTTCCACACTGAGAACATATGGTAGATGGCTCATAATAGTCCTGACTCAATTGTTGAGCATGTGTATTCTAAATTCGATTTCAATGACAAAAACTGTTGAAATTGTGTCCATCTTTGATATAGGAATGTTGGACTAAATAAATGTGTTTTCCCCTGGGATCAGAGGACGAAGGAGATGAGAGAGAGAGAGAAGATGAAATTGTTGTTCCGGATCCAGCAGCATTTGTGCTCTCAGTAGTTAGTCGTTTGGGGAGGGGAGAGGGGAAGCAGATTAGGGTGTACACGTCCTTCGCTGGGGAGGGGGGGACATATTAGGATGTACACGTCCTTCGCTGGGAAAGGGGGGAACAGATTAGGGTGTAAACGTCCTTCCCTGGGGAGGGAGGGGGCAGATTAGGGTGTACACGTCCTTTGCGGGGGAGGGGGAACAGATTAGAGTGTACACGTCCTTCGCTGGGGAGGGGGAAACAGATTAGGGTGGACACGTCCTTCGCTGGGGAGGAGGAGGAACAGATTAGGGTGAACACGTCCTTCGCTGGGGAGGGGAGAACAGATTAAGGTGTATACGTCCTTCGCTGGGGAGGAGGGAGCAGATTAGGGTGTACACGTCCTTCGCTGGGGAGGGGGGAACAGATTAGGGTGTATACGTCCTTCGCTGGGGAGGGGGGAGCAGATTAGGGTGTACACATCCTTCGCTGGGGAGGGGGGAACAGATTAAGGTGTACACGTCCTTCGCTGGGGAGGGGGGAACAGATTAGGGTGTATACGTCCTTCGCTGTGGAGGGGGGGGGGAAATATTAGGATGTACACGTCATTCCCTGTGGAGGGGGGCATAATAGGGTGTAGACGTTTTTCGGTGGGGTGGGAGGGGCAGATTAGAGTGTACACGTCCTTCCAGGAGGGTGGAAGCGGGGCAGGTTAGGGTGTACACGTCTTTCGTGGGGGGAGGGAGGGGCAGATTAGGATGTACACGTCCTTCGTGGGGGCGGAGGGGTGCAGATTAGGGTGTACACGTCCTTCGTGGGGGGGGGGGAGGGGGAAGATTAGGATGTACACGTCTTTCGTGGGTGGGAGATTAGGGTGTACACGTTTCGTGGGGGGGGAGGGGGACAGATTAGGGTGTACTCGTCCGTAGTGGGGGAGGGGGGTAGAATAGGGTGACACGTCCTTCTTGGTGGGAAGGGACAGATTAGGGTGTACACGTCCTTCATGGTGGGAGGGGGCAGATTAGGGTGTAAACGTCTTTCGTGGGGGGGGGGGCAGATTAGGGTGTACACGTCCTTCATGGGGGCAGATTAGGGTGTACACGTCTTTCATGGTGGGGGCAGATCAGGGTGTGCACTTTCTTCGTGGGGGGAGGGGGGCAGATTAAGGTGTATACGTCCTTCGTGGGGGGAAGGGGCAGATTAGGGTGTAGACGTCCTTCGTTGGGGGGGGGGGCAGATTAGGGTGTACACGTCCTTCGTGGGGGGGGGGGCATTTTAGGGTGTACATGTCCTAGGCGGGCAAGGGGCAGAGTAGGTTGTACACGTCCTTAGCTGGGGAGGGGGGCAGATCAGGGTGTACACGTCCTTCGTGGTGGGCAGATTAGTGTGTACACGTCCTTCGCTGAGGAGGGAGGGGCAGATCACGATGTACACACAAATCTTTCGTTTGGAGTAGAAGGAGACTAGTTTGCACACATGTCAGTTGTTTGGCGGGAGGGGGGGGGGGAATTAGGGTGTACACGGCCTAGGCGTGGGGGTGAGCAGATTAGGGTGTACACGTCTTTCGGTCGGGAGGGGAGCAGATCTGGGTGTACATGTTCTTCGCTTGAGAGGAGCGACAGATTAATGCGTACAAAAGTCTTTCGTCTGGGGGTAGGAGGAGACTAGTATGCACACATGTCAGTTGTTGGGGGGGGGGGGAAGATTAGGGTGAACACATGTTAGTCGTTGTGTGGGGAGAAATTAAGGTGTACACATGTCAGTCGTTGGGTGGGAGGAGATTAAGGTGTACACGTGTAAGTCGTTGGGTGGGGGGAGATTAAGGTGTACATATGTTAGTCTTTGGGTAGGGGGGGAGATTAAGGTGTACACGTGTAAGTCGTTGGGTGGGGGGAGATTAAGGTGTACACATGTTAGTCGTTGGGTGGGGTGGGAGATTAAGATGTCCACATGTCAGTCGTTGGGTGGGGGGAGATTAAGGTGTACACATGTCAGTCGTTGGGTGGGGGGAGATTAAGGTGTGCACATGTCAGTCGTTGGGTGGGGGGGGGGAGATTAAGGTGTACATATGTTAGTCGTTGGGTGGGGGGGGGGGGAGATTAAGGTGTACACATGTCAGTCGTTTGGTGGGGGAGATTAAGGTGTACACATGTCAGTCGTTGGGTAGGGGGAGATTAAGGTGTGCACATGTTAGTCGTTGGGTGGGGCGGGGGAGATTACGGTGTACACATGTCAATCGTTGGGTGGGGGGGGGTGATTAAGGTGTACACATGTCAGTCGTTGGGTGGGGGGAGATTAAGGTGTACACATGTTAGTCGTTGGGTGGGGTGGGAGATTAAGATGTACACATGTCAGTCGTTGGGTGGGGGGAGATTAAGGTGTACACATGTCAGTCGTTGGGTGGGGGAGATTAAGGTGTACAAATGTTAGTCGTTGGGTGGGGGGAGATTAAGGTGTGCACATGTCAGTCGTTGGGTGGGGGGAGATTAAGGTGTACATATGTTAGTCATTGGGTGGGGGGGGGGAGATTAAGGTGTACACATGTCAGTCGTTGGGTGGGGGGAGATTAAGGTGTACACATGTCAGTCGTTGGGTGGGGGAGATTAAGGTGTACACATGTCAGTCGTTGGGTGGGGAGAGATTAAGGTGTGCACATGTTAGTCGTTGGGTGGGGGGAGATTAAGGTGTACATATGTTAGTCATTGGGTGGGGGGGGAGATTAAGGTGTACACATGTCAGTCGTTGGGTGGGGGGAGATTAAGGTGTACACATGTCAGTCGTTGGGTGGGGGAGATTAAGGTGTACACATGTCAGTCGTTGGGTGGGGAGAGATTAAGGTGTGCACATGTTAGTCGTTGGGTGGGGGGGGGGAGATTACGGTGTACACATGTCAATCGTTGGGTGGGGGGGGGGGAGATTAAGGTGTACACATGTCAGTCGTTGGGTGGGTGGAGATTACGGCGTGCACATATTAGTCGTTGGGTGGGGGGATTAAGGTGTACACATGTCAGTCGTTGGGTGGGGGAGATTAAGGTGTACACATGTCAGTCGTTGGGTGGGGAGAGATTAAGGTGTGCACATGTTAGTCGTTGGGTGGGGGGGGGATTACGGTGTACACATGTCAATCGTTGGGTGGGGGGGGGAGATTAAGGTGTACACATGTCAGTCGTTGGGTGGGTGGAGATTACGGTGTGCACATATTAGTCGTTGGGTGGGGGGGGGAGATTAAGGTGTACACATTTCAATCGTTGGGTGGAGGGGATTAAGGTGTACATGTGTCAGTCTTTGGATGGGGGGGGGGGGGAGAATTAGCTTTTACACGTGGCAGTTGTTGTGTGTGGTGGAGCAGATTAGGTAGTACCAGATGGCATTATTTTGGAAGTTGTGCAGACTAGTACATACACTCGTTCCATTTGGGGGGGGGGGGGGGGAACTAGTGTTTACATGATTATCTCTGTTAGTGGACGATGGGGGGGGGGGGGGGGCACATGATCTATGTCGACCATTTAGCGACATAAGTTGTATTTAAAAATAACGTTTCAGAGCTTTGAAGATTAGCCAAAAGTATTACGTTAAAACTGTTCATCAGCATATACTTGTTAAGACAAAGTAATGAGAAAGAAACCTATACAAATAAAAATGTGCTAATATATGTCAAACATGAACGTGTTATTTATGTATGTTCTAGTGTTTACATATTTCTTTCCGTCCATGCTGTGATTTATTTTGTTTTTTTATATTGAGCTGGGCATTGTTGAATCAGTGAATCAACAAAAACCGTTTAACTCCCTGTGCAACATTGGTCTTTAACAAATAATTGGCAAGTCTTTCTGTCATGCACCGCCATTACAAAACAATAAATCTTGCCTGCCTTTTTCCGTTTGTCTCGAGTTCCCTTCTCCGTGACTTGTTTGGCTGCTCCCTACTTCTCTTGACCTGCGGATTCTGGAACATCGACTGCCTTGTAATGTTATCCGGAATGTGTGTCCTTTGCATCTCCTACGAATTCTCTCGACGTCTAGTCCCACAGTTCTATATTAGTGACTTTATCATACCATTTCATTCCATTATTTCAGCGCAAGAGTCCATTGATGAAAGCGTGGACCTTTTAAGTTGTACTTTTCCGTGTTCCCATGCCACAGAGCCATTCTTCTTTGTACGCTGTCAGACGTCAACCTGTATTTTTCCGAAAAAAAGCAGCGGTCATCCTGAGGCTGTCGGCACTGCCATAGAGCTTGTCTAGTGTTGCCACTGGTGATAGCCACATCTGCTTCCTCTGATCCTCGTATGTCGGGCAGTATTGCAGCAAATGCTAAGCGGGTATTTTCCCGGTACCACACCAGCATTCGTCAGTGCCACCTATCTTCAATTTATTGAATAGGTGGTACCTCAGTCTATTGTGGCCAGTGCGAAGTCTGAAGACCTGCTCTCTTCTGTTCAACTGGTAATAGGCATCGTTTTTTGTGTAGCCAGTATGTTCTGTTTCCCATTTGGTCATGTATCTAGCTCTAATAAGCATCTTTGACTCGTCGTATGTCACACTAGTATCTGGTTGTGGTAGCCTTGCACCCTATTTTGCCAGTCTGTCTACCTCCTCGTTACCTTGGATGTTACAGTGAGATGGAACCCATTGTACCACTACTCTTTTTGGTGCGGACTGCTGGCATAGTTGACAGAGTACTGCTCTTAAATCATTAAGTTCAGTATTTTTCTGGCTTTTTAGTGCTGTGACTACGGCCAGAGCATCTGTAAGCAGAACTATATGGCTTTCATTCCTTTTACCTGTCACCATTTCTTCCTCTGCCGCCCTCAGTGCTTCTGCCTCCACTCAGAAATTGCTTGTGTACTTACCAGTTGCCACTGACTGTTATTTTTCTGCCATTTGGTAGGCTCAGGAATGCCCCTGTCCCTCCGTTCAGTGTTTTTTTTTTTTCAGAACCGTCAGTGTATGCATGGATCCAGTCCATGCTTGGGTAGTTTTTCGTTATGTACCTCAGGGTTGTATCTCTTCTTTCTTTTTCAGTGTGGCTGTTTTTGTTTCCAATACCTGGTATATTTTCTACCACCTCTAGAAATATATGCTGCCTCCAGGTAGGTTTTCGTACAGTAGCGATGGGCTTTGGTGCTGTTAGTGCGTTCATAGTGTTCATCTTTGCTTTGGCTATTTCTGCAAAGTTTCTCCGCTTTAGTTTCACATTTCCAAAATTGTTTAGTTTCTGATGCATTGGATGGTCAGTCAGTCTTCTGAGTTTCTCTGCTTGCTGCTGGGCTCTGCAGTCTCTTCTGTCGGTCATGGATTGCAGTTTTGTAATCTTTTCAAGTTCTACAATTGGCGTTGACTTCATGCCTCCTATTATAACTCTCATGGCTTAGTTTTCAAGTTTGCTAATTTTATCGAAGTTCGTCTTTGCTGCTGTTGTCCATGCCGCAATGCCATACTCGAGAACTGGTCTCACTCTTCCAGTGTACAGTTTCTTTAGTATACTTTCGTCTGCTCCCCAGCTTGTGCCAGCAAGTTTCCTCATGATTGCCATTCTTTCTCTGGCTCTCATTCGGTTTCTCTCGATCTGACTTTTCCATGTCATGCGCCGATCAAATGTAACTCCCAGGTAGTTTGGGTTGTCGTTTGGCCGCAGGTATTTGCCGTTAAAACTTATTTAGGTGTTTTGGTTTTTTTTTGAAAGCGAGAATGTCGTGCATGTAATTTTTTCCTCATTTATTTTGACCAGCCATGAGTTCTCCCACTCTTCCGGCGATTTTAGGGCCTGCTGCATCCGATTTCTTGCTATGGTGAGATTCTTTTCAGAGGTCAACATAGCCAGATCGTCTGCAAACATTGAACTGTGGACTCTTCTTGGTATATTCTCTGTTATTTTAATTATATACACCGGGAAGAGTGGGGGTGACAGTACTCCCCCTTGGGGTACTCCCTGCTCAAGTGTCACCTTTTTGCTCATCTGCCCTTGTACTTGAACTCTGGCTGTTCTGTTTTTGATGTAGTGGCTGATCCATTTGTACATTTTCCCACAAACTTTACTTCTTCGTAGCTTGACTTTAAGTCCCTCTTTCCAGACTTTGTCAAATGCCTTTTCTAGGTCCACCCAAACCACTACTGTGTGTTTTTGCTCCTGGTAGGCATCCTCTATTTCCTTGGCTATTAGGGTGATCTGATCCTCAGTGGGTCTGTGCTGTCTAAAGCCTGCTTGCTGTGGAATTAGTATGTGTTTTTCTTCCAGATGCCACATCAGTCTGGTGTTTATTAGATGTTCCATCAGTTTGCCTACACAGCTCAGTAGACTGATAGGCCTGTATCCATTTTGATCTATTGTATCTTTTCCTTTCTTTGGTACTGGTACAAGTACTGCGTCTTTCCATGCTTGGGTTACAATACCCATTTTCCAGCTTTGGTTCAGGACTGATAGTAACTTCCTCTTTGCTGTTTGGCCCAGCCCCATAAGCATTTCTTTTTCTTTAGAGTTTTCATGGCCTCTTCCATTTCATTCATTGTTAGTTTTACAATCATGTGCTCCTCTGGTGCCATATTGATGTTGTCGTGCCCCTTTTTGTTCTTCACTAATGTCTGTATGCCTATCTACAGGGACATCAATGTGGTTTGCTCTGGCATAATGTTCCATAAAGGCGTTTGCTGCTTTTTTTCCAGTGAGCATGTTGTCGCCCTGCTTGATGGTAATTTGTTTGTTTGATGAAGTTTCGTCATTCATGGCTCTGACTTACTTCCATAGTTTGTTCCCATCTTTATCTAGATTGAGGCTTTCTGTTTTGTTTTTCCAGCTTTCTCTTGGTATTTGGTTAAGAGTGTATTTCTATTTCGCCGTGGTGGCTTTGAGGGTGATATTTGCCTCCATAGATTGTTCTCTCTCTGCCATGTTCCTAGCATTTAAGACTTCGTCTTCTGCTTTCTGCAATTCATCATTCCAGTAAGGCTTATAGTTTTTCCTTGCCCCTCTTGGAATGGTTTCAGTGGCAGCTTGCATTATTGCTTTGCTTAGGCTTTCCACCATGGGCTTCATATTGTTATTCCATGTGTTGATGGTTTCACACAGCCCATCTGTCAGGATTGCAAATCTGTCCCAGTCGGCTCGTTTGTAATTCCAACGTGGGAGCGGTTTTATTTCCCGTGGGCCTACTTCCATATCAACTTCTAGCCTAATTGGCCTGTGGTCGCTACCTGCCAATTGGTTTAGCACCTGGCGGTGTATTTTGTTGTGAATATCCACCGTTGAAAAGGCCAAGTCTGGAGTAGAGGTGGTATTCCATGTTCTAGAATAGAAGCAAGGGCTTTCCTCTGGCCTATTGATAAGACAGAGATTTGTGTCTATCTCCCAATCTTCCACTACGTCACTTCTGCTGTCTGTGTCCGAGTATCCCCATCTCTCCGAGTGGCTGTTGAAGTCTCCAACTACTATGCAGTTGGAGTCTGTGACTTCTATACTCGAGAGTGACAGGTCTTTGTTTGGTGAGCTATACAGGTTGAAGATGCGGATCTTCGTCTCTTGTGCCATTATGTCAACTCCTACAATTTATGCTTGTCCGGTGTGATTGACAGCTACCGAGCTATTCGGTATGCAGTTACGTGTCAGTATCAGAACCCCTCCTTTGTGACCTTCTCTATCCAGACGGAAGGTCTGGTATCCTCTGATTGAGAATTTATGGTTGTTGTTGAGGTGCATTTCTTGGATACATGCCACGTCAATCTTACCTTCATGCAAGTGATGTGTTAGGGAGAGCTTTTTATTAATGACTCTCTCCTCTTTCCCATGTAGTATTCTAAGTATCTTGTGCTTTTGGTCAATAGTTTTTGCCCCATCACCTTGGGCCTTGACTCCACAGCACATGGGTGGGTGATCACCAATAGTATTGGGTGGGCCACTTCGAGGCGTGAGGCCCGGCACTCTCGCTGCCTGGCGGGACTCCACAGGATGAACGCCACGCTTTATTCTATTATGTTGTACAGTCATCATACAGCGATATACGTTGCACTGTGTTACTCGTTAAGCCTGTGGCCCAGTTCATCCGATTTCAACAGGCGTTTCTGTAGAGATGCCTTCCTTAGCCTTTGGCTGTCCCCAATCTATCTGCAAGGCAGCAGTTGTTTGTGATCAGATTTGTCTCTCTTATGGAAGTTGTCTTACAGGACTATCGAGTCTTCACCACTCGTGTCTATAGGGTGTGGTGATGATATATGAGATATGATATATGATATGGACTATGTACTGGTTTGTACTGTCCCGGAAGAGAGGCAGTCCAGTGTGTCTGTATCCCAGGATCGTCACGTCCTGCCAGAAACGTAGCATATGCATGTGAGTGATTTATCTCTTTACTGCCTTTATTTTCTCGGCTCATTTGCAGTGATGGCACGCCTAGCATTCCCCGCCACCTGGGAGGTTGGCACAATAGGGCAGAGGTGCAATGTCCGCTGGACTACATCTCTTCTGCCTCTATTGGGATGACTGATAGCAGACAGAGGTAAAGAGCGAGGCAGGAGTGCCTTTAACCAGGGGACAAGCCTGGCCATGGCACTGAGATGTTGTTCGCCTTGTTTGCGGACATATCTCATGATCAAGGGTTGAGTCTTAATACTTCACAGTGAGGTGGCTGCTCTGCTGCTTACGACACCCCGACCGAGAACTAAATCTTCTACTAGTGGTTTCACACCTCATCGCCGTGTGGGGGTGAATATCGAACAAAGCCATACAACAGGGAGGACTTGACATTGGAGTTGTTCTCTGGGTCAAAGAGCCATACAACAGGGAGGACTTGACATTGGAGTTGTTCTCCTGGTCACAGAGCCATACACCAGGGATGACGTGACATTGGAGTTGTTCTCTGGGTCACAGAACCATACACCAGGGATGCCTTGACATTGGAGTTGTTCTCTGGGTCACAGAGCCATACACCAGGGATGACTTGACATTGGAGTTGTTCTCTGGGTCACAGAGCCATACAACAGAGAGGACTTGACATTGGAGTTGTTCTCCTGGTCACAGAGCCATACACCAGGGATGACGTGACATTGGAGTTGTTCTCCTGGTCACAGAGCCATACGCCAGGGATGACGTGACATTGGAATTGTTCTGGTCACAGATCCATACAACAGGGAGGACTTGACATTGGAGTTGTTCTCCTGGTCACAGAGTCATACACCAGGGATGACGTGACATTGGAGTTGTTCTGGTCACAGAGCCATACAACAGGGAGGACTTGACATTGGAGTTGTTCTCTGGGTCACAGAGCCATACACCAGGGATGACGTGACATTGGAGTTGTTCTGGTCACGGAGCCATACACCAGGGATGACGTGACATTGGAGTTGTTCTCCTGGTCACAGAGCCATACACCAGATATGACGTGACATTGGAGTTGTTCTCCTGGTCACAGAGCCATACACCAGGGATGACGTGACATTGGAGTTGTTCTCCTGGTCACAGAGCCATACACCAGGGACGACCTGACATTGGAGTTGTAGATTTGTATTTTTGTAGCGGATTTTTAAAATTAAAATTTCTAATCCCCAAGGCAATGTGCGTTGCACTGTGGTTTTTTATTTTGCGCCTGTCGGCCTAGTGTGTCCAATTTCAGAATGCATTTTAAGTAAGGACCTGCTTCCTCCTGCATTTTCTAAGGGCTTGCTTCCCTTGGGAAACTGCCGATGTTGTGATGGGGATCGAACCCAGCACCTTCTAGTTGTGAGCTGTGTCACTTGACCACTATCCCACGCCGTCCCCTGTAGCAGAATTAATTACTTTCTGCTTTCCTCAAAGGTAATAAATCAATAAAAGCCCTCTCGCCATTTTTATTCTTCATTTGATATCTTGGAAACTGAGACACTAGGACGGTCAGGCACTACCTACTAACTAGGATGTCAGGTCAGAGTCAGGCACAATCTACTAACCAGGATGTCAGGTAAGAGTCAGGCACAATCTACTGACCAGGATGTCGGATCAGAGTCAGTCACAACCTACTGACCAGGATGTCAGGTCAGAGTCAGGGACATCCTACTGACCAGGATTCCGGTCAGAGTCAGGCACAATCTACTGACCAGGATGTTGGGTCAGAGTCAGGCACAACCTACTGACCAGGATGTCAGGTCAGAGTCAGGCATAATCTACTGACCAGGATGTCGGGTCAGAGTCAGGCACAATATCCTGACCAGGATGTCGGGTCAGAGTCAGGCAAAATATCCTGACCAGGATGTCGGGTCAGATTCAGACACAATATCCTGACCAAGGCCAAAATCTCTCTTCCATTTAGCGCTCCCGGGAAACAGGCTTGTTTTCAAGGTAACTTATCCGACGAGATGTGGATCGATGTGATCTCCGTAGTAGTGAGCGCCACGCAGATGAAGGCACGCATAGCATAACCGCCTTTAGGACCGTGGTCTACCTTTATCAGCACGTTCGGGATGTAAGAAAAGCTACAACAACCCGCCACTTGATACGTTTTTTCAAGAAGCCCAAAAGAGTAAACATTCTCATTGTGGGCATTCAACAACAACAACAACCACATTATTGAATATCTCTATCAGTACCCCCGATCGTGCCTATATTACTACCAAGATATATGAATGAATCTACATCTTGTACTACCGTGTCTCCTGCAATCTGGTTGTCATCAAGTGCTTCTATTCTCAAAATCTGTGTTTTTTATGTGTGTGACCTCAGGCCTAATTTCAGAGACCATTCCTTAAGTATATTTATTTTGTTTTGCATTTGGTCGTGGTTGTGAGAATATGTATATGTGTGTGCGTGTGGGTGTGTGTGCGTTTGTGTGTGCGTGTGTGCGTGCGTGTGTAAATCATCTTCTTTTTGGTTGTGTCCTGTTTGTGCTTTTCAGCGTCAGGTTATGAAGAGGTTTCTGGACCGGGCCCTAGTATGTGCTTGTGCCTTTCAGCGTCAGGTAATGAAGAGGTTTCTGGACCGGGCCCTAGTATGTGCTTGTGCCTTTCAGCGTCAGGTTATGAAGAGGTTTCTGGACCGGGCCCTAGTATGTGCTTCGTACACGGGAAGCTTTACTGCGTCTGTTTTTTCTACTAACCATCTTTTGCGTGGTGGGCCCTTGTATTTGTATCCATTTTAGTTTTATGGTTTTTTTATTTTTTTTATTTGCGTTCACCTTATTTATCTATTCCCCAACCCGGGGTTCATTGCACTATGGTTTTATTTTACGCCTGTCCACCCAGTGTATCCGACTTCGGCATGCATTTTAGGTAAGAGTCTGTTTCCCTCTAAATTTTTAAGGGTTTGCTTCCTGGGGTAACGGCCGGTGCTGTTGTGGGGAACGAACACAGCACCTTCGTGTTGTGAGCCGTGTCACTTAACCACTAGCTGACGCCATGCCAGTATTCGTTGAATCTGTACAGGATTGCATTCTGAGGGATACTATCTGGTATTTGACGTGGCATGTGGCCAACCCATTTTGTTTGCTTTCTATTGATGAGGTCTAGCTCTGGTGTTGCACCTACTTGTCTCTTGATGAGGTCTAGCACTGGTGTTGTACCTACTTGTCTCTTGATGAGGTCTAGCGCTGGTGTTGTACCTACTTGTCTCTTGATGAGGTCTAGCACTGGTGTTGTACCTACTTGTCTCTTGATGAGGTCTAGCGCTGGTGTTGTACCTACTTGTCTCTTGATGAGGTCTAGCACTGGTGTTGTACCTACTTGTCTCTTGATGAGGTCTAGCACTGGTGTTGTACCTACTTGTCTCTTGATGAGGTCTAGCACTGGTGTACCTACTTGTCTCCTAATATCCTCGTTTCTGATTCTATCCATTCTTGTTACTCCAAGAATTCTGCGAAGGCATTTCATCTCTGTTGTTTCAATTTTCTTTAACTTTACTTGCCAATGTTCAATTCTGGCACTGATAGCACAATGTGGCTAGGAATATCGTGTTGTGTAGCGTTCTTTTTACATCCATTGTCACGTGTTTATATTGTAATATCGAGGACATTTGTCCACTGATTTGACTTGTTTTATTACTTCGGTATTGGATTTCGGTGTCCCCTTTGCCGTCTGCTGAGATTATGTTACCCAAGAACGTGCCATTTTTCATATGTTCTACTTGTTGATTATTCTACTCTCGTGTTACTATATTTGTTTTTGTTTCTTTTCTTAAAATCGTTAAAACTTCGGTTTTCTTTATGTTGATTTTCATACCGTAATCTGCAGACCTCATTAAGATTATTGATGTGTTCCTGCAGTTGTATTTCTGAGGTTGCTATTATTGCTTGGTCATCAGCAAAGGGGAGTTCATTTACGTGATCACTGAGGTTGTTTCCCTTACTATTCATAGGCGTCTCACTCTTTGCAGACAATGCGTATGACACATTGTGAGGGCGATATTCTAGGCACTGTATATGGAGACCCTGGACTGCTCAAACTGCAGGATCCCCCTCTCGGCCTCGCTGGTGTAATTCTTCTTCTTCTTCTTCTTCTTTGTACGCTGTCAAACGTCAACCTGTATTTTTTCGAAGAAAGCAGCGGTCATTCTGAGGCTGTCGACACTGCCATAGAGCTTGTCTAGTGTTGCCACTGGTGATGGCCACATGTGCTTTCTCTGTTCCTCGTATGTTGGGCAGTTTTGCAGTAGATGTTCAGCGGTCATTTTCCCGGTACCACAAGTGCATCCGTCAGTGCCACCTATCTTCAGTTTATTGAATAGGTGGTACCTCAGTCTGTTGTGGCCAGTGCGGAGTCAGAAGACCACGACCTGCTCTCTTCTGTTCAGCTGGTAATAGGCATCGTTTTTTGTGTAGCCAGTATGTTCGGTTTCCCATTTGGCCATGTATCTGGCCCGAATAAGCCTTTTGGACTCTTCGTAGGTGACACTAGAATCTGGTTGTGGTAGTCTTGCACCTTCTTTCGCCAGTCTGTTTGCCTCCTCGTTGCCTTGGATGTTACAGTGGCATGGAACCCACTGTACCACTACTCTTTTTGGTGCGGACTGCTGGTATAGTTGACAGTGTACTACTCTTAAATCATCAAGTTCAGTATTTTTCTAGCTTTTTAGTGCTATGACTACGGCCAGGGCATCTGTAAACAGGACTATCTGGCTTTCATTACTTTCGCCTGTCAGCAGTGCCTCTGCCTGCGCTCTGAAATTGCTTGAGAATTTTCCAATTGCCACTGACAGTGTTATTTTTCTACCGTTTGGTAGCCTCAGGAATACCCCTGCCCCTCCGTTCTGTGTTGTGTTTGTTACAGAACCGTCGGTGTATGCATGGGTCTATTCCATGCTTGGGTAGTTTTCCACTATGTACCTCAAGGTTATGTCTCTTCTTTCTTTTTCAGTCTGGCTGTTCGTGTTTCCAATACCTGGTATATTTTCTCCTACCTCCTGAATGATATGCTGTTCTTCCAGGTAGGTTTGCTTACAGTAGGGATGGGCTTTTCTATTGTTACGGTGTTCATAGGGTCGTCGCTCGTCTTTGCTTTGGCTATTTCTGCAAAGTTTCTCCGCCTTAGTTTCCCATTTCCAAATCTATTTAGTCTGTGATGCATTGGATGGTCTGTCAGTCTTCTGAGTTTCTCTGCTTGCTTCTAGGCTCTGCAGTCTCTTCTGTCCGTCATGGATTGTAGATTTGTAATCTTTTCAAGTTCTACAATTGGCGTTGACTTCATGCCTCCTGTTATAACTCTCATGGCTTGGTTTTGAAGTTTGCTAATTTGATCAAAGTTCGCCTTTCCTGCTGTTGTCCATGCAGCAATGACATACTCGAGAACTGGTCTCACTCTTCCAGTGTACAGTTTCTTTAGTTTTCTTTCGTCTGCTCCCCAGCTTGTGCCAGCAAGTTTCCTCATGATTGCCATTCTTTCTCTGGCTCTCATTCGGTTTCTCTCGATCTGACTTTTCCATGTCATGCGCCGATCAAATGTGACTACCAAGTAGTTTGGGTTGTCGTTTGGCCGCAGGTATTTGCCGTTAAGACTTATTTTGGTGTTCTGGGGTTTATTTGAAAGGCTGGTGTAATTCAAAGGAATGCAAAACGTGACAATTTGGCACCAGAACTGCAGCAGGAGCTGCCGGAGAGTGCTGGCTAGTCCTGGGACGATGAGAGTATCCTCGGATGTCTTGAGGAACTAGCATCTGCGGCAACGGCTCCACTGCCTAATGGAAACTTCGGGAGAGGGTAGTGCTACGAGAGTATACCCAGACAGAAAATCCGGAGTGGAAGCACCTGAGGTGGATGGTTTCCCTCAGTAATGTTGGCTTTTTTAAAAACATGTTGCGTGTGTGTGTATATATATATATATATATGATAAGCAGTGACGGAGATGGTACACAACCTTGCCGTACGCCGGCATATATATATATATTTATATATATATACATATATATATATGTATATATATATATATATATATATACACACACACATACACAATAATACTCAAACAGGGAGTCTTCTACAGTTTAGAGGTTATATTACTGGGCTACTTGTCTCATACGAAATGCAAATTCACGGCTGGGGTTCAAGTCTGTCTATGTCACTCACGGCTCTCACAGAAACCGACCTGTTATTTCCAGGAACAGAACAAGGAAAATAAGCCATGACACTCGGACACCTGACACAGCATAGTGTTAAACGATTCAAGCACAAGCGATTGCACTCCAAGCTGGGTGACATCATCAAACCGCGCTATAAGAAGGGACCATAAGAGGAGGGTGGATGTGACATGCGCCGCTGTTGTTTGTGACCTTATCTGATAATTGAGCTGGCAAGAAGGGTTATGCGACGATGCGGCTTGGTTATATGGGCTATACTACTAATTACTTTGCTCTTCTATCCCTTAATCGCAATCAGATGGAACATAGGTACCTGTCCCTTAATTCACCCCAAATAAATGGAAAATATATTTTAGCACCGGATATCTATTTTAAACAACGGATTTGGGGGTAGTGATGGCACAGAATAGTCAACTATTTAACTGTTGTGGGTGTCAAAATAAAAGAGGTCCGAAACAAGTATGAAGGGAAATAAATATACTTATTCTCAAAATGGTCACATGAAAACAATTGTGCATCAGAAACTCGACTGGGTAAACCGAGGAACTCAAGAAAATAAAAATAGCAACCAAATACCTACGAAGGACAACGAGGATCATCAAATGGCGAAGAACAACGGGAGGAACATCACGAAAACACCAGGTTAAGTACAAACAGATACACACACGCATCCAAGCACTGGTTTATGCGTCTTAATATGTCCCAAATTGACTACGGTCTGGGGTGGAATAGGCGCGCCTCCACCAGTAGAAACTAGTGAGGCAAACACATACAATAAATAAAGAAGAATTGGGCATAGAGAACTGGTTTATCAATTCCATTGTGGCTAGAAAATGCAAATACTTTGGTCACATTAAGAGACACAACGGCCTCGAGAAAACAGTGATGAAATGTATGGTGCCAGGTCAAAGAGGAAGGGGTAGACCAAGAAGACGATGGCACCAAGACATACAGGAATGCCTGGATATGACTGGCGGAGGCTGGAGTTTTGGCACAAAACGAGTTTCTTTCAGACATACTGTGATGGGAGCGACGTTCTGTAAATTACATGATGATGATGAGGATATCACTAAAGTGGAACTCTTGAAAAGAACTGAACGTATTTCAGTGGAGCATGACATGCGGAGAAGGAGCTGGAGCTCTATAGGGCACACAACTGACAGTATTACAAGTCAATATCTATTTTTGGAATTCCTAAAGCAAAGCAAAAGAAGTAGAAATAGACCAAAGCACAAATAGAGATGAGAGATCTAGGCAGACATGAATGAGACAAAGAAGAGATTCACAGGGATGGCATTGTACCAGGGGACTAGACCTGCATCTGTTGAAGACCTGTACTCCACAGCTAGATGGAAGTTTTTGATTGCTTGAATAAATGTCAGTAGAACAGCGTTGGGGACTAACGATGCGGTAGTTGAGGAAGCAAAGCCAACTCATTGCAAAGAACAGGTTGATGTTGTTGTTTCGAATGCCAGCAATGAGTAGGTTTACTCTTTTGTGCACCCTGGAAAGGACGTTAAGGGGCGGGTTGCAGTAGCTTTTCTAGCATTCAGAGCATGCTGGTGTAGGTCGAAATGGGTCCTCCAGGCGGCTGTGGTATGTTTGACTGCATCTGCGTGTCGCTCACTACTACGGGTATCACGTCGTTCCCTCGCCTCGTTAGCCAGGCTGCCATGAAAACAGCCTGTTTCAATGGAGAGCTATGAGGAAGCCGAGGTGAGGGTCTTGTACAGTATATTTTGCTTGACCCTTACCATCATGTCTTATCAGTATGCTGTTCCTGACCAGACGTTAGTCTTCCTCCCTGCAAAAGTCAGGTCAGGACAGTAATCCTTCTTCGAACATGCCACGAGAAGAGGCGGGCTGGTACACACTGTGACAGCGCGTACGATAGCAGGGAAGAGAGATAGCGGATGGAAGTGGATATTCCATTAGCTAGTTAGTCTCCGGGGACGTGTTTAAGGCTTCCGATCACCCCTCTGTCGCCTGGCAATCATTTCATAAGTCTGAACACTGAGGATCTCTCACGTCTCGGTCCTGTAATTTTCCTTGGGCGACGTTCATCTTCTCCGCTCAATTATGCCTTCTAGTATTTCTAATAGTAGACCTTCACGTCTCATGCTGTGCCAAGACAAGGTCATTGTATGGCTGTGATATGTGTCACTAGTTATCTGCACATTTTACTATGTAATTGCTGTGTATGTAACTTAACTTGCCGTCTTTATACTGGTTTAGAAGACTCTGCAGAGTCTGAATACAAGGTTCATTTACATTACCTTGCTCTAAAAGCTATACGCATTCAATTTATTCTTAAATGCATTAACTGCCCCTGCCTCCACTACCAACCGTGGCAATGCATTCCAACTATCACCACTCTCTGACTAAAAAACGTTTTTCTAATATCTAATATGGACCTCTCTTTAGTTAATTTGTAGATATGCCCTCTTGTTCTTTTGGGTGGTTGTATCTAAAAAAAAACTTGTTATAGTCTAATTTATCCGTTCATCTGATCATCTTATAAACCTGTATTGTCACCTCGAACTCTTCTCACTTCTAGACACTGTAGGCCGGCTTTTCTGAGTCTTTCCTCATAACTGGAATCCCACTGACATCTTTTTCGCTTGTTTTTTAAATTCTTTCCAGCATGTTTATATCCCCTCTATGATAAGGACTTCACACATGTACACAGTACTCCAATCTAGGTCCAACTAATGCTTTATAGAGTTTGACTATCAGTTCCTTGCTCCTAAGTTTAATATTTCTTTTTATAATACAAACATTGCATTTGCCCTTTTCACTGCTACCTTAACTTGCTCACTCACCTTACCTGTGTGATCTATTGTAACCCGTAGGTCCCTTTCCTTATCTGTCTTTCTAATATTGTTCTCCCCCATTCTGTAATTATGTTCCATATTGGATCAACCCAGGTGGATGACTGTACATTTATCTACATTAAACTCCATTTGCTAGCTTACAGACCATTCTCGAATATTATCTAAATCCGACCTCAGTATATTCACTTCTGTTCTAGATGAGACACTACTACATAGTTTTGTGTCATCAGTACATTTTGCAATCATGGATCCCATATCAATGTCCAAGTCGTTTATATAAATCAAGAACAAAATTGGTCCAGACCGAGCCCTGTGGCACTCCACTTTTCACTTCACTCCACTACACTCAGAGTACTCCTTACTTATGCCCACCCTCTGTCTTCTTCCCGTTAACTAATTTTCAATCCCTGTGTGTATGTGTGTGTGTGAATGTGTTTGTGGGTATGTATGTGTGTGTGTTTGTGTATATGTATGTATGTTTGTATATGTGTACGTATGTATGCACGTATGTATGTATTTTCCTCGATAAGGGCCAGCGTGCCGGGTCCCAGTGCTCTAATTTCTGTTTAAATGATTTCTTTCAGCTGAAGATATTGTGTAGAGTGTTAATATGCACAAGATTCATTAGGTAGACCCAAAGGAGAAAATATACAGCCGCTAAATTATGAGAAATCGCTTGCCAATTTTAAATCTGCGTTTATTTGCTTATCTTGAAAACGATCAGCATAATTCAGTGCTCTCTAGTAATCTATTGGCTTCATTTCCCGCACTAATTGCACCTTGTACAGGTACACGTCTAAATCGTTTTGGAGCCGCTGTAAGAACGTTCTGAGGATATCAAGCTCCCCGGAACTGCCTTGTTGTATTGTGCTGAATGAAAAATTCATTTGAAAGGGCACTCGTTTGTGAGGCATAGAGGTCTTTTGAGTGGCATCATCGTCATGTTGTCATTGCCAACCTCATATAATATCCGGATAGAACTGAAGAAACGAATAATCCCTACATATTTATCACCAATTTCACTGAACCATGGACTCTAGCAAAAAAAGGTTTAAAAACTTGGACGCGTATGAAATGTAGTGCTATCGTAGAATGCAAAGAAACCTAATGACAATGTCCTCACTGAAACAGGCGCATAACGACAAATATAGAAAATTATAGAAAAACGAGGATTGAGTTTGATTAGACTCTGACGTGAACGTTCTTTGCAGAAGATACTAGATGACAAGATTCATGGAAAAGAGGAAGAGGTCGACCAAGACTCACCTTGACATCTCAGGAAGGGGGCGACCAAGACTTACCTTTACATCTCAGGAAGGGGGCGACCAAGACTTACCTTTACATGTCAGAAAGGGGGCAACCAAGGCTCATCTTTACATCTCAGGAAGGGGGAGACCAAGACTCACCTTTACATCTCAGGAAGGGGGAGACCAAGGCTCATCTTTACATCTCAGACATGCAGAGACATTAAAGTACGAACATATGCTGAAATGAAGAGAGCTGCGGAGAACAGAATCTAATTGAGACATGATCAGGCAACCTTACAACCAGTCAGGACTGATCAACCAGTAGATTTGATCAACTGGAGAGACATGCTCAGACAACCCTACAACCAGTCTCGCGACTGATCAACCAGAGGATTTGATCAACTGGAGAGACATGCTCAGACAACCCTACAACCAGCCTCAGGGCTGATCAACCAGAGGATGATGAAATTGTTATTTAGTGAAAAGTTCTTTCACAAATAAATAAATAATAATATGTTATGCAATTGTTAATGTTAACATTACTTCTTGTCCAGCCTGTATTGTGTTCCTGAGCCGTGAAGAGTAACTGATTGTGTTGAACAAGATAACCCTATTGTCATTAACTATTCCTGCCGAGTTTTATAATGGACATAGCGGAAGGACAACAAATATGGTATTGTTAATTGCGGGTGGTTGGTTTTTATATTTGTTACAAACATCACTTCGAGTATTCTTCTTCATCTTCGTCATTCGTTCTCAACTTACGCTACCTCAAACGAGCGAGATCACAAGATGGACTAATATAAGACTGGCAGAGTGTACCATAAAGACAAGAGACAGAGCATATTAGAGGTACAATGCATCCCACATTCGTTACGGATACGGCACTTGAATTGAATTTACACAATCATGTAACACATCAGAAACACGCACTACAATAAATATACAATTTAAAAAATACACATAGGTAACGGCCCAGAAATCTTCACCGGGACATAAACCGGGATATACCTACGTTACCACCACATGGTCTTCGTCAGGGACAAAGAAAAAACCAAAAACAACTAAAAAATCTCAGGACAATAACATATAATAACGTGAAACGAGCGGTGTAACTCGATGCCATACCAGGATGTGCCAGGAAAGTGTGAGACACAGTATGCCAGTTAGGAAATTCAATGACCGTAACAAAAACGTGTCAATATGATTGCACAGACAAAAAAAGGACGAAACACAAACAAAAGAAAAACTAAAAGAAATATAAAGAGACACATATACACAAAAGCATGGGTACACACATTAATGATAAACAAGAGATGAGAGACAGATGAGAGAGAGAGAGAGAGAGAGAGAGAGAGAGAGAGAGAGATAAAGTGGTCACTGAAATATAACAATACAACAATAATAACTTAACAAAACAAACATATTGACACATAATACGCCTGCAACAGAGGTCAGCTGTAGTGGCATACTCCAACCTACTTACTTTTTACTTTTTCGCACACTTTAACATTTCTTAAATGACGTCGGGAGATTCAGTTTCCTGTCTTTGGTTAAATGTATAACTTAGGGTTTTCTAAACGGGTGCTATTGTAGGATTCCTTTCAATGTCTTCTGAATATCTGACACGTAGTCTTCCTCGTGCCTTGAAACCAGATCTTCTAGTATTATATTGATTTCAATGGCAGTTGTTCCGATTGTCTTACCATGAGCTGACCGAGCCATCTGATTTTCTTTACATATATGTATTATCACAACATGGAGGTCTCTGCTAAAAAAAAGGCCTCTATCCAATCTACAAAAAACTTGACAGACGCCGAGTTTCTTTATTCCGTCATGGTGTACGGCTGGACCAGGAAACCCCAGCCCACAAGATACTACTATAATCGGTCGTCAACGGCCAAAAGTATTCCCCGGCGGCTGGAGAAGCACAGTATGGTTTCATCAAATATCAACTCTCATCTTCACTCTGTACGAGGCCTGGAATCACGATGCAGCAGTGAGTCTTGGATATGGCCGAGCGACGCAACGGGCATCATGCGCCTAAGGGAACATTATTATTCATCACAGATGATAGTTCTCACAATAGTTCCTATTCTACAGGATGAAACAACTCCCCTCTCAAAAATAAAAACAAAAGTGCAAAACAAAACAAAAACAAAAGTTCAAAACAAAACAAAAACAAAAGTTGAAAAAAGGCAAATTGGGACATGTGCTGCAAACAACTGGTTTGCATTTGCTGTTGTCTGTGAGTATCCATCTCGGATCAACAAGATCTATATGATTGAGTTACTGACCTGGAAACTAGTCAGGGTCAGATATAACTGAAGACCTGTATGCGTCATCTACATCCACATATAAACTGGCCAAGGTCAAATATCACTCAAGACCTGTATGAGTCATCTACATCCACATATAAACTGGCCAAGGTCAAATATCACTCAAGACCTGTATGTCATCTACATCCACATATAAACTGGCCAAGGTTAGATATCACTCAAGACATGCATGGCCGAGATAATTCTAGACATGAACTGACCAAGGTCAGAAATCACTTAAGACCTGTACGACAGATTGACATCTACATAGAACCTGTACGTTCAGATATCTCAGAAGAAGCGTATCCCAAAGCTTCAGGAACTTACCTTTGACAAATTCGTTTTCTTTAGAAAAATTAACTTTTTATACAAATGCAAAATACACCTGTATTATTCTGTAAGGACAAAAAGTTCACTGCAGACAAATTGAACAATGAAATAGACTGCACGTATGCCTTGCTCTCGTACTTTAGCATTTCTTATAATTGTGCACACTTCTGACACCCATGCTTTTGTCTGTTATGATGGACTGACAGAAGTAAAGGTTTTAGCTGCGTCATGCATAGAGATAGAAACTGTCCTTATATATTTATTTGGTCTATATTGGCGCGAGGTATCATTAACCCTGTGTATATACGAATTCATTTGAATGTATATTTTTTATTTGCCATGACTTGAAATGTTGTCCGTTTTGGCTTGTCTTTCCCCTTTTCGAAATAATAGATTTCTTTCCACTAATGACGCAGACTGATTAATGCGAGCTTACGTCGCCTGTCATGGACCAAGTGCGTCGCGTCGGTCATTGTGAGACCGTGTCGTTGCATAAACACTCTAATGTCATTTTAACTTAACTTAACGTCTTTGTGCTGGTTTAGAAGAATATGCAGCATCTATATACAACCAGTTTCATCTGCATTTCCCTGCTCTAAAAGCTTGGCGCATCCAATCCGTTCTCAACTGTCCCTGTCGCCACTCTTTCCGTGGCAATGTATTCCAAACATTCACCACTCTCTGACTAACAAAAATATTTGTAATGTCTAATCTGGACCTTTCTTTAGTTAATTTGTAGGTATGCCCTCTTGTTCTTGTAGGTGGTTGTATATGGGAAAAAAAAATTGTTATATATTATCCATTGATTAT
This sequence comes from Ariolimax columbianus, assembly GCA_036924085.1. Taxonomy (NCBI): domain Eukaryota; kingdom Metazoa; phylum Mollusca; class Gastropoda; order Stylommatophora; family Arionidae; genus Ariolimax; species Ariolimax columbianus. The sequence continues at coordinate 29,394,456 of JAVGWX010000022.1, read as the reverse complement.
CTTATGAACCTGTATTGTCACCTTGAATTATTTTCTTCTCTAGACACTGTATGCCGGTTTTTTCTAAGTATCATCTACCTACCTCTTGCCCTGTAGCCAGAACTACCAGCGGTATAAACCATCATTGGAAGTTTATAATGGTGCCATCATGAGGTGACCGAAAAAACATACTTTCTGCCTGGAAATATGTTCTGCACAAACCGTAGTGCCACCCATGCTGTAAATGGCGTTCTATCTTCCTGGTAACACCGATGACCTTTCTCAAACACCAGATTTCGTTGAATGCTGGTCTCATGCGCCTTGAACAGGGGCTAAGTTTTGCACTGGTATCACAGAGTCGGCATACATATATTGTTTATCAGCTGTTTCTATGTTGCCAATCTAATGGTCGGGTGCCTTGTCAGCTGGCAAGTCACCACATATGCTTTCTGACACATAATCTCGATTTTCGTCTGCTGCAGAGATATATCAAACGATGGGGATACACAGATGAACATAATAATAATAATAATAAAATAATGTTTGCCTAGGCATCTTAGGCCCGTTGCATCGGCCGAACGTCACCTCGATAAGTCGAAACGGCGCTATGTCAGACCTCGTCTATAGCAAGAGGGGGGTGGTGCTATCTGTTAAAGCCACGTGTTACGGGGACAGTCTCTGCTGCGCTTCCAGCCAGCTGGTTGGATACCCTTATCACTTTGAACTGCCTTGAGAAGGATCTGGTGAGCTATAACTTCATGATCCAGTCGGACAACATTTCCAAATAGGGTAAGGCGGCGACCGTCCAGGACTTCTGATACAGTTGGGAGGTTAGTCATAATAGAGACCTCGACATTTCAACGAATTCCAAGACTGCGCCGCTGATTGCGCATGTGAAACAACTCGTTTAATGAGGTGTCTTTTTTCAGCAGAGTCTAGGTTTCGACACCAAACAATAGCACTGAAATCACACACGACTGGTCAATACGCAGCTTTGAACTCTGGGACTGCGTAGAAGTCTTGCAGGCCACACGAAGAGAACCACGAAATAGTATGGAAAGGGAACTAATATGCTAGCTAAACAAACCCTCAGACCACAATAAAATCACCCTCCAGTGGATTCCAGCTCACTGCGGCATACCTGAGAATGAATGAGCGGACAGGTTGGCCAGGGAGGGAAGACAAAGAGAACAATTCACCCACCCAGTGTCACTGCCAGAAGTCAAGGCAAACATTAAAAAAAAATATAAACAGTGGATAGAGAGAACAAACAGTAAATACCCACTAACCCAATCAATAGACTGAATAGGAAACAGTATACCACAATTTTTCGCCTCAGAACAGTTCATTGCAGACTAAATGCACACATGCGTAAAATGAAAACAGCACAGACTGCACAATGCACATGTCAGAAAGGACCCCAGACTCCAGAACACAGCCTGCAAACATGTCCACTGCACCAAGACTCCCGTGAGAAGACCTGGCCCGATGAGAGAAACATACAAGACAAACTGTGGGGAACATTTGAGGACCTGCGACTGATGTGTCACTTCATGGATGCGGCCCATTTGGTGGCATAAAACGAGCATACGGAACCGAACACAAAGAAGAAGAAGAACTCTGGGATAATCTACTATTGTTCCATACGTGGCGGAGGTCGTTCATCACTGAAGCAGCGAAGCCAATCCGTCTTGACATATACACATATGATGACACATCTGACTGTGGCGCAATACAGGACACAGACCACCCGTTGACATGGCCCAACCATCCAGGAAACATGCAATAGGTGCGACATGCTGGGGGGAAATGACAAGTCAATCCATGTCGCTGGATGCTGGATGCATGCTCAATCCATGTTGCTGGATGCTTGCTCAATCCATGTCGCTGGATGCTGGATGCTTGCTCAATCCATGTCGCTGGATGCTGGATGCTTGCTCAATCCATGTCGCTGGATGCTGGATGCATGCTCAATCCATGTCGCTGGATGCTGGATGCATGCTCAATCCATGTCGCTGGATACTGGATTCATTCTGAATGACGGGGTGCTTGGACAGGGGAAGTAAGTAATTACCGTCTGCTACAAAAATACTGCCCGAATATTTGGGCATATAGGTATATTGAAGAGCAATATAATTTACACTTGTGTTGAGCGGCCCAGGTGCTCTACTGATAATTTACACTTGTGTTGAGCGGCCCAGGTGCTCTACTGATAATTTACACTTGTGTTGAGCGGCCCAGGTGCTCTACTGATCATCATAGTTTCTGTTTTTTGTCTCATTAATGTTCATAATACATTTAGCACAGTTAGTCACAAGCGCGTTCATGTGATTTTGCAGTTTATTTTCATTGTCGTACAGCAGACACTGAGCAAAGAGCAATTTGTGCATTGAGTTATGTTCTGCTTGAGTTGTCTCAATTTGACTGGTCTCTGGTGCGATTGTCTCCGTGTGAATATTAAAGAGCGGAGAAGAAAGCACACACCCACGTCTCACGCCAGTAGTGATTTCAAAAGCATATGTGACACCATCAGTCGTTCTGACGACGTATGTACTCGATGGATCAGGGGAGAGGAGACACAGGCACAAAAGAGTCAAGTAGAAAATACTTAATGAAAAATGTTAGGGTCAGGCGAAATATAATGACCAAGAGCCCGATCTCACACTTCCATGTAGTTGTCCCTGGTATGTTCCATGCAGTCTGGCTAACGACGTGCGGGATCGAAGTGGTCCCATAAACTTAACTTAACTTAACATCTTTAAACTGGTTTTAGAAGGCTCTACAAAGGCTGTAAACAACCAGTCACATTTGCATTTTCCTGCTCTAAAAACTATGCGCATCCAATCTATTCTTAAATGCATTAAATGTCCCTGTCTCCACTTCCTCATGGGGCAATGCATTCCAAGCATTCACCACTCTCTGACTAAGCAAATATTTCCTAATCTGGACCTCTCCTTAGCTAATTTGAATCTGTGCCCTCTTGTTCTTGTAGGTGGTTGTATTTTGAAAAAAAACTTGTTATAGTCAAATTTATCCATTCCTCTGATCATCTTATAAACCGCAAACATGTATTAAGTCACCACGAATTCTTCTCTCTTCTAGACACTTTAGGCCGGTTTTTCTGAGTCTTTCCTCATAACTGTAATTCTGGAATCCCACTATCAGCGTTGTCGCTCTTCTTTCTATCCTTTCGAACATATTTATATCTCCTCTACGATAAGGACTCCACACCTGTACACAGTACTCCAATCTAGGTCTCACTAATGCTTTTTACAATTTTACTAACACTTCATTGCTCCTATGTTTAATATTTCATTTTATCATACCTAACATTGCATTTGCCTTTTTCACTGCTACCTGAGCTTGCTCACTCACTTTACCTGTATAATCTATTATAACCCAAAGATCCCTTTCCTTATTTTTTTATGACAGCCGATCTGGTTTCATCCTCATGAGATAACCAAACCACTGAACCTTCTGTCCATGCACGTATTATTGGGGGGATGTTTCAACAGATTTTCTGATTTCGGTATTTTTCATTCTTTCTCGTCAGTTTATGATTTGTTAGGCTTTTCGGGGGGGAAACCAACGTCAGGGTCAGGCATGTTAGTCAGGGTCAGGTATGTTAGTCAGGGTCAGGCATGTTAGTCAGGGTCAGGCATGTTAGTCAGGGTCAGGCATGTTAGTCAGGGTCAGGCATGTTAGTCAGGGTCAGTCATGTTAGTCAGGGTCAGACATGTTAGTCAAGTTGAGGCAAATTATTCTGATCAGACATGTTAGTCAAGTTCATGCAAAATATACTGATCAGACATGTTAGTCAAGGTCAGACAAAATATACTGGTTAGACATGTTAGTCAGGTTCAGGCGAAATATACTGGTCAGACATGTTAGTCAAGTTCAGGCAAAATATACTGATCAGACATGTTAGTCAAGTTCAGGCAAAATATGCTGGTCAGCCATGTTAGTCAAGGTCAGGCAAAATATGCTGGTCAGCCATGTTAGTCAAGGTAAGGCAAAAATAGGCTTGTCAGCCATGTTAGTCAAGGTCAGGCAAAATATGCTGGTCAGGCATGTTAGTCAAGGTCAGGCAAAATATGCTGGTCAGGCATGTTAGTCAAGCTCAGGCAAAATATACTGATCAGGCATGTTAGTCAAGGTTAGGCAAAATATACTGGTCAGGCATGTTAGTCAAGGTCAGGCAAAATATACTGACCAAGACACTCACATTGACTTCCTCGCAGTCCTTCCTAGAAACGGGCTGTTTTCAAAGCAGCCTGGCTAACAAGGTGATGCATCGAGGTGATCCACGTAGTAGTGAGCCACATGCAGTTGAAGCCAAGCATATCACTCCCGCATAGAAGACCCTGGTCCACCTTCATCAGCACGCTCGTAATGTGAGGAAAGCTACTGCAATCCGCCACAAAAGAGTAAACCTACTCATTGTGGGCATTCACAGAGAACTACTGAAGGCCTTTCATTTCACAGGTTGCACTTGTCCATATCTGTGCCTTGGACAGAGACCAGGTTTGGCCCTAATAACTCAGAGTATTTTAAGAAGATAGTGTTTATTAGTTCTCGTTTTGTTTCTATACTGACTTTCCGAAGTCTGAGTAGTGGTGTCAGTTGGTAGATCACTGCACTTGCTTATTGATGGTTACGGTGGTTACCTGTCTGGTTACGGTGGTTACATGTCTGGTTACGGTGGTTACCTGTCTGGTTACTGTGGCTTACATGTCTGGTTACGGTGGTTACCTGTCTGGTTACGGTTGTTACCTGTCTGGTTACTGTGTCTGTACAATCGTCCGTCCTTAGTGAAAATGCTTCCCAGGTACTTAAATCCATGCCACTGTTTGAGCCTGTTGTCGTTGGTATGCATGGTTAGATGGTATGTGTGGATAGATGGTATGTGTGGATAGATGGTATGTGTGGTTAGATGGCATGTGTGGTTAGATGGCATGCAATGTTTGATGGCATGTGTGGTTAGATGGCATGTGTGGTTATATGGCATGTGTGGTTATATGGCATGTGTGGTTATATGGCATGTGTGGTTATATGGCATGTGTGGTTAGATGGCATGCAATGTTAGATGGCATATGTGGTTAGATGGCATGCAATGTTAGATGGCATGTGTGGTTAGATGGCATGTAATGTTAGATGGCATGTGTGGTTAGATGGCATGTGTGGTTAGATGGCATGCGTGGCTAGATGGCATGTGATCTGCTGATTTTTAGTAATCCCATTGCGTAAACTAGTTTTCTCAAATATTTGTGCTTTAATAAGTCATACTAAAAAAATTAAAAAAAGAAATAAAAAAAAAGAAAACTGTCTTACGACATTTTTTCCATTGCTGGGGTAGTCGAAGGGTTTTAAAGGCTGATGACTACAGACCGCTTCGTCACTGCCGTAGCCACGACCTGTGCTGGCTATGTTTATTTATTTCACCCCCAACAGAAAAAGAACACATACCAACACCGGAAATTCAAACCGCTGCCCTCCTGCTGCAGGCAGACCTCGAAACTATTCTGCCACGCGCTCCTCATGAGTCATACTAAATAATTCTATTTTAGCTGTAAATCTTTACTTAACCAACTCTTATCGTACTGGATAATCATGTGTTTTGAATATATTTACTAATACATCTATTATTTGTAATACATTTTCAACATACATTTTCAGAGAGTGCATATGTTTGCGTTGTTGACATTCTGTCACATTGTGTTACGTTAATCTGCTTCTTCTTCTTCTTCTTCTTCTTCTTCGTTGTCAAACTTCTGCTATCAAGCCCTGAAAAGGGCTTTGCACGTAGCAAGATGTTTTCGGCACCCACTTTGTGTTGTAGCTTACAGCTTGATTGCGATATATGAACCTCTCAGTCCGACTTCAGCATATAATTTTTGGGTACCAGGTTAACCTTCCCTCATCGATCCTTTCTCCTTAACCAGTTTTCCTAGTTGCAACCTATTATTTAGGATCACCAGGGAAAGTGGAGAAGGGTCTCAGCAGCTCTTGGTCTGACGCCAGCAGTCAGATGTTGGTCGCTATCAGCTACAGCTCCTGCATTGCTCAGCAGGAACCGAGTGACTTGCGCTGACTATTTCATTTACACTTGAAGAAGATAGCACAAGTAGTGATTTATCTGTATCATTTGATAACTTTGAATACATGGTTTTGTCTAGTTGAACAATACGTTGCTGTTGCAGTTACGTGTGTAAATTCAGATATTTGAGTGCCAATAAATAAATTACAACTCATGGCAAAGATGGCGGCTTCCACGTGACCTAAAACAACCATTGAAAATGTTCGGTTTGGAAATTGTTCTACCGGACTAAATTACGATCAGCCGAACTCCTTATATGGATAAATGCGGAGAGATAGGTGATTGACTAACATCGTTTCCTTGTACAGAGATTCAAATAGTGTCTCAAACAGAAATGATTCTCGGAAAGAAGAGACCTCGACGAATCCACTGATATACATTTCATAGGAGTGTAAGCTTGGTTGCTGTGTAGAAACACAGCTGAAATATTGATGAAGTATACAACTTTGTAATTGGTTTTTTTCAGTTCGCCATAGTTATCTACTCCCCAGGGCGATATACGTTGCACTGTGGTTTTTATTTTGCGCCTGTCGGCCCAGTGCATTCGACTTGAACATACATAATAATTGTTTCATGTCGTTATTTTCTGAATTCTTTCTTCAGTACTTCTTGTTCTGAGCCATTTGCAACATAGAACTCTGCCTTTCTTCACTATTTTCATGTACGTTGTTTGAAAGTTTATTTTGAATTTCTTTCATGTTTTCAAATATCAGAATGACAAACACATAAAAGTTAACAATGAGAAGATGTATAATGGACGAACAAAAATTAGCATGTTTTGAATTAAATATAAATTTAATTAAGCGAAATCTCAAACAAACCAGATAGTTCTGAGTGAAGGTTAAAATGGAGGGCAACAAAAACAGAGATGACATGGAGGGGGGATGCATGGCTGTGAATACAGTTAGTTGACCATCTGCACGCGATGATAGAGACATCATCAGACGGTTTTGTTTTGATGGTGCAACTTGTGCTGTATTTGTAAAGAAAACAGACGCTGGTCATCAACCTCACTCTCTGGTCCAGAGCTACCTTGAACCAGTAGCAAGACATAAGTCAAGACGACTGGAGGTAACTCAGGATGCAGGCACAAATACACAAAAAAGCACTGAAGTTATGAGGAAGATGAATCGTTGTGTCCTGGTATCAGTACTGCAACTGTCAACTGATTTTTTGTCTCGTAATTCATTGTCAGCTACTTAGTATTTGATGACCAGTTGTGATTGCAAACACAAATCTGTGACGTAAGACACAACGAAATCTAAACAAACACGTATCTGTGAAAAAAACACAAACACATTCACACAACACTATATGTAACGAAAAACACAATAAAACACAAACACACACATATCTGTGACATAAAACACAAACACACACAAACACATATCTGCGACGTAAAACACGAACAAACCCAAACACGCACATATCTGTAACGTAAGACACAACACAAACAAACACATATCTGTGACGTAAAACAATCAAGCCCAATTAAACACATACCTATGACGTAAAACACAAACAAACGCAAACACATACCTGTGATGTAAAACACAAAAAACATATGTGACGTAAAACACAAGAAACCCCAAACAAATACAGATCTGTGACATAAAAACACAAGAAAACCCGGAAAACCGAAGGAGATTTGTACAGAAAGTGGAGATGGATACGAGAACTATGAGAAAGCAATGTATCACACTTACTGGACACTGACTAGATTAGAACCCACGTCCAAATAGAAGATTGATAACTAAGACTTAGAGTTGTAAGTTTGGAAGCAAAAACAAGGTTATCTGGAGTCCACTGAACGGAGCTAATTAGACAGACACACGCATGACGAGAGAATTCTTAGTTTCAGTATATTTCCAAGAAGGATCAGGTATAGTTAGGAAATATGATGATAGTAACAGTGTTCAGATTATAATGTAAAATAAATACACAGTTCACACATGTACATTAAAACTAATCCTTCTTTAAATGTCGTTTCTCTCTAAAACAGTACATAAGAGCTCTCGTAAAAGTGACTACGGTAATCACAAGCCCTATAGTAAATACTACCCCTGCCAAAAAGACGATCACATAATCCATAATAAACAGATACATTGGTATCTTCTGGCCGCTGTACCGCATGTAGGACCCGCCATATTTCATCACGTGATCAAGCCAAAACGCGGCTTCTTGTCTAGGGTTCTTGTACAGCTGTCGGTATATTTCTGAAGCTGTGCCAATGGTGGACTTCATTGTCTTGCTAAATGCCACATCTTCTATGACTTTGACCAGCTCGTCCGGTGTGGTTTTCATGAAATTCAGTTGGATGCAGTAGCCTTTATCCTCTGCTCTATCCGCATTGAGATGTTGGTCCGCAAATACGGGTAGACAAACAACAGGGACTCCATGGTGGAGGGCCTCATAAAGGCTGTGAGCCCCCGAGTGAGAGATGAACACTTTAACGTTTTTGTTCCCAAGAAGATCGTTCACAGGAAGCCAGGTCGAGGTGAGAATCTTATCTGGGTCAGGGGATGTCATATTGGCTCTCCATATTGTGTTCAGCTTAAGCCGTCTCAGCACTGAAACAAGTTTCACTTCAATTTCTTTAGGAAGGTTCATAAACAGACTTCCAAATGACAGCACGGCGACACCGACCCCAGCTTTTTGTGATCGCTCCACAAATGACTTGAACGGCTCTTTTAATTCCTTGGCTGGACCGATTGATAATCCACCGACAAATTTCACATTGGGAAGTACAGGTCTCGGGTAGTCAAAGATGGGGTCCGACTCTGCTATGTAGACTTCTGCTTGACTCATGAGCTCATTTGCTTCCGGGACATCCGGGTCTGTAGGAAAAAGTTGTTTCATGTAGCCCCTATCATTGTAAACGTGCTTAAAAAGCGGAGCCATCGTGTGAATCACCGTCTTGACTTGTTCATAGAAAGACGCATGATTACGAAAATATGGAGAGTTTGACGCCTCAGCAACTGCGTTGTAGGGTACTCTGCTTGTTATTGTGTCAAATATGGCTGTTAGAATAGCAAAGGGAACTTTCAGCTTGTACGATATAGCCACTCTCTCATCAACTTTTGGATACCAATCAAGTACAATGAGGTCAGGCTTCAAACTTTCTACATAGTCTACAAACTTCCCTTCCTGCATAGCTTTGAAGTAGACTTCTGATAGGGTGTCTTCATATGACCATAGCCAATCCCAATCTGGATCGGTTCCCGACGCAATAGCCTTTTCAATAGTGATCTCTATATCGGATATAATCATATCCTCTGACTCCTGCCAGAAGTCATTGTACCTGAACGTATTCACTCCGGGATAACTCTCAGCTTTTCTGGTGTCCAGAGCGGAAGACAGCGCAAGCGACACGTTGTGGTTCATCTTCGCTAATTCTACTGCGACAAAAGCGTGCAATCTGATGTGACTGGTGGCCATAGCAGGCAGAAAGACAACATTTTTACAGTCAACGTAAGACCTTGCCAAGATGAGACATAAGATAGTGATCCACGTCAGCTGTCCAGACATGACCAATCTGAAATATGAGAGAAGAAAATAAAAATGTAATAAAACTTGTGTACACACACATACACATCTACAGATCAGGCTTGGTCGATCTAATAGATTATGAAAAGCATTGATTATCTTTCCACATCATACACATCACTACCATTTATTTCTTTTTCATAACGAGTTTTGAAATGTCAAAATATACACTTTGGCAGACTTCCTTGTTATTAATGTTATGCATATTCTACAGCAGAACACGAGTCATTGTTTCCTTCGATACAACGTGATCTCTAATTTAAACGTGATTGCGGATCGAAAGGCAAGCACATACGATTATGCTTTCACTTCTGCGTGGCCTGCAATTATTCAGTACGGTGTCGGGGAGATGAGGTTTTGTTGTAAGAGATGCAGAGCGTCTGACGCATAGGGAAATCCTTTTGAAATGTCATATTTCAAGGCCGACTAAATAATAGAACTTATTTTGTACCAATGTTAATAATGAGCCAATGCTCCACACAGAGAAACAAAACAAATTCACGGTACAAAACACAAGTCACTGTTGAAAGTAATAATTTCACAGAATCCTGCCCTTAAACCAACTGCGTATCCATTTTGTTTCCCGAACAAGCTATTATAGCTGCACTGATAGTTCGCACATGCAAGTTAAAATATTTATTCAACAGTGGAACGTGACGTTTCAAGGGGATTTCCCCGTCAGTCAGAAGGCCTGTATCTACAGTAGGCTGTGGATTTTTAGAAGACGGAATTATTTTGTGTCCGCCAATGAACGGTGTATGCATTACACGTGGTTTTTGGTAAGCTATTACTAAATTATTGACGCGTTTCGAATATAGAAATCCCGATTTGAGGATTGCGTTATGTGCATTAACTCTTACATTGCTAATTCATACGCGTCTCAGTCTTTGCAGACAATGCGTGTGGCACCATGTGAATAGCCTCTCAGGGCACAAGTCTGGGTGATGAATATAGAGACCCTGGGCTGCCTAAACTACAGGATCTCCCTCTCGGCCTCGTTAGTGTAATCCAAATACATGTAAAGCATGACAATTTAGCACCAGCTCAGCTGTCAGAGCTGCCGGAATGAGTTCGCAATTTTGAAACCATCCGGTTTAGGTGCTACCACTCCGAGATTATCTGTCTGGGTTTACTCCGATAGCCCTACCTTCTTCCGAGGTTTCCACAAGGCAGTGAAGTCGTTGCCCGCGTATATTAGTTACTCGAGACATCCTATGATACTCTCATCGCCCCAAGACTAGCCAGCACACTCTGGGACTAGTGGGTTTACAATCAGAGTTCCTCCTCATCTAGGCTAACGAACTTCGTCTACCCGGGCTTAGTCAGTGTTTACCTTCTCTTAGATTGGCTGCTAACCAAGGATAATGAGCCAGATCTGACCGCCCAGTTATACCACCGGGTACTCGGTCGCGCCCCACAGCAGGTTCTGTAATAAACAAGGGCCCCCTCATGAAGGTGCTGCTGGGGACACAATAATGTAGGATAGGCCATTGGCACGGAAACTCCTGAATAACAAGCCGAACAGAGAATCCAGCGGCGATCTCTACACCTGGAAAGGAGAGGCTATATCAGACGCTTCACTTTCCTTCAACGAGCGGGACGTCCAGCCCAGACCTTGCTATCCCTATCCCTCCCCTTCCTTCCCACATTGCTAATTACAGCCATGGATGTGGCCAACAAAGCAACAGGCCTCAGACACCTAAGAGAACTTATCCGTATACATAACACACACACATTATATATATATATATATATATATATATATATATATATATATATATATACATATACATACGCCGCGTGTTGATATGAAAGCGGACCTAACTGCACCAAGTGAACATACGTACGATGCTCATGATGACGTCACTTCTGGTGTAAACAGCAAGTACCACCGTCAAGTTTGCAAAGTTTCTGCTGGTGATAATTTAGCGGGCGACAAGACGGACATTTTGCACTCTGAACTTAACGTCTTGTCAGGCACAACATACTGATCAGACATATTAGTCAGGATCAGGCAAAATATACTTTCCAAGACCCTCACCTCGTCTTCCGCGTAGTTCTCCCTGGAAATGGGCTGTTTTAACGACAGCATGGCTAACGGGGTGAGGGACCGATGTGATCCCCGTAGCAGTGAGTGACACGCAGATGAAACCAAGCATAGCACAACCGCCTCCTGGAGGACCACTGTCCACCTTCATCAGCAAGCTCTAGATCTGAACAAAGCTATTGCAACCCTCGACTTAACGTTCTCTTCAGGACGCACAAAAGAGTAAACCTACTCATTGTGGGAATTTTTCTTCTTCGTTCGTTCTCAATCTCCCGCTACCAAACCATGAAAGGGCTTAAGTGGCAGAATGTAGTCCAGAGAACGGAATGCGTTGTGTCGTAGTTTACAGCTTGACTCCGATATTTGCACCTTTCAGTCCAACACATCCGACTTCAGGAAGCATTTTTTGAGTACCGGGTTAGCATTCCCTCTTCGATCCCTTCTCCTTAGCCAGTCTGCCCTGCTGCAGCCTGTTATCCAGGATCACCGCGTGGAGGTGTAGAACGTTCTTGGCAGCTCTGGCTCGCTGGCCCTGACGCAAGCAGTCAGCTATGGGTTGCTGACCACTGCAGCTCATGCGCTGTTCAGCATCTTGATCCCATTTTGGGCATTCTTCTTCTTCTTCTTCTTTTTCTTCTTCGTACGCTGTCAGACGTCAACCTTTATTATCCTGAGGCTGTCGACACTGCCATAGAGCTTGTCTAGTGTTGCCACTGGTGATGGCCACATCTGCTTTCTCTGATCCTCGTATGTCGGGTAGTTTTGCAGCAGATGTTCAGCGGTCATTTTCCCAGTACCGCACATGCATTCGTCAGTGCCACCCATCTTGGGCATTCGAAACAACAAGAAATGTTGCATGTTTTTCCTATTCCAATGTAGGACAACAGGCAAGGCAACACAGGCGAATAACGATACATGTCCTGGCACTGTGAAAAAGCTTTGTATTCTGCTCCTCCACACATCTTAGGTTGCCAGGCATGGTAGTCGCTGACCAACTTTCAAAGTTACCAGAAAACAGGTTGCGCAGCCATCTCCGACAAAACCTGACAAGGCAATCCAGTATCTTCTCTGCAAGGCTTCAGGTTTGAAATTAGAGTTTTACTTCTCCTAGATGAGCTGCCTTCCTAGGATTTCGAGCCCCATGGGGCTAAAAAGTACATCACGTAAAACAGCAAATTGCTATGTAAATGCCGTTTCACAGGCGAACACAAAGTGCTTTGGTGCAGGTCTCCTGTATATTGCAATGTTTGCCAGGTCGAGCCCAGTCCGGACCTAAGAAGAGAAGTAAGAAACTATGATTCCTCGGGTGTTATTATCAATTTGAGCTGCAGTGCGACATATACAGATTATGGAATATGTAACATCTCTATAGGTTTTCATACGTCGAGGTAGCGCAGTGGTTAGTGATCTTTCTTCCCAACCGAGTCATCTGGGTTCGGTCTCCAGTTGGTGTGGAGTTTTTCCGATCGCAAAACTTACCTGACGGCCATAAAATGAGTACTAGACTTATCCAGGAAAGTAAAGGTGACCGGCGTCACGTTGACCAGGTCTCATCTAGTGTTCCGTTTATCAAGTAAAGGTGGCCGGCGTCATGTTGACCAGGTCTTATCTAGTGTCCATTGGTCAAGTAAAGGTGTCCTTCGTCATGTTGACCAGGTCTCATCTAGTGTTCCGTTTGTCAAGTAAAGGTGGCCTTCGTCATGTTGACCAGGTCTTATCTAGTGTCCGTTGGTCAAGTAAAGGTGGCCGGCGTCATGTTGACTAGATCTTATCTTGTGTTCCGTTGGTCAAGTAAAGGTGGCCGGCGTCATGTTGACCAGGTCTTATCTAGTGTCCGTTGGTCAAGTAAAGGTGGCCGGCGTCATGTTGACTAGATCATATCTTGTGTTCCGTTGGTCAAGTAAAGGTGGCCGGCGTCATGTTGACCAGGTCTTATCTAGTGTCCGTTGGTCAAGTAAAGGTGATCGACGTCATGTTGACTAGATCTTATCTTGTGTTTCGTTGGTCAAGTAAAGGTGACCTACGTCATGTTGACCAGGTCTCATCTAGTGTTCCGTTGGTCAAGATAAATACGGGCCTAACACCATATTTGTAATATGAATTTTTACTTTATGGACTCTCATGTTCGACTGAGTTTAATCAATACAGAAATCGGTACAAAGTAAGATATCACACAAGACATGTATGACTGACTTACATCAACAAATAACATAGGGTGCGATTACTTTCCGTACGTTGAGGCGCGAAAGAAAAACAATGTCTGCCAAACTGGACACGAGCGGGATTCGAACCACGTACGTTGGCCACGCAGCCTCCACGCTTAAACTGTGCAAGGTCAGATATAACACATGAAATGTATGACTGAGTTACGTCAATACAGAAGTCTGTACAAGATCTGATAACACACAATATAATATGACAGAACTACGTCTATTCAGAAAGCTGTCGAGGATATGATAACACACAGGATATGACAAAGCTACGTCTATTCGGACAGCTGTCCAAGATCTGATAACACACAGGATAATATGACAGAGCTACGTCTATTCGGACAGCTATTCAAGATCTGATAACACAAGTAATATGACAGAGTTACGTCTATTGTGAAAGCTGTCCAAGATCTGATAACACACAGGATAATATGACAGAGCTACGTCTATTCGGAGAGCTGTTCAAGATCTGATAACACACAAGATAATATGACAGAGTTACGTATATTGTGAAAGCTTTCCAAGATCTGATAACACACAAGATAATATGACTGAGTTACGTCTATTGGGAAAGCTGTACAAGTTCAGAAAACACGCCTGACCTGAATCACAAAGCCTCATCGACTACCTTTCAGATATGCTTTTCCTTTAACAAAACGAACGACTTTGTGTGCACATACAACAATCACCTGTATTAAACGATGAAAATATGAAGTTTAGGGCAGGCAATTTAAACCATGAAATAGCATGGAAGTAATACTCTGGCCCGTACTTTGCACCGTTAGTATAACTAGGTAAACATTTGACCTTAATGCCACCGTCAGAACGAACTGATGCAGCATGTTAGTTGTAGCGTTATGCTATATCATGCAAAGATATATGAGATGTGCTTATCTATTTATTTGTTTCATATTGGTTTGTGACATGCTGACCTTGTCTGATATTGGTTTGTGACATGCTGACCTTGTCTGATATTGGTTTGTACCATGCTGAACCTTGTCTGATATTGGTATGTGACATGCTGAACCTTGTCTGATTTTGGTGTGTGACATGCTGAACCTTGTCTGATATTGGTTTGTGACATGCTGAACCTTGTCTGATATTGGTGTGTGACATGCTGAACCTTGTCTGATATTGGTGTGTGACATGCTCAACTTTGTCTGATATTGGTGTGTGACATGCTGAACCTTGTCTGATATTGGTGTGTGACATGCTGAACCTTGTCTGATATTGGTGTGTGACATGCTGAACCGTGTCTAATATTGGTGTGTGACATGCTTAACCTTGTCTGATATTGGTGTGTGACATGCTGAACCTTGTCTGATATTGGTGTGTGACATGCTCAACTTTGTCTGATATTGGTGTGACATGCTGAACCTTGTCTGATATTGGTGTGTGACATGCTGAACCTTGTCTGATATTGGTGTGTGACATGCTGAACCTTGTCTGATATTGGTGTGTGACATGCTTAACCTTGTCTGATATTGGTGTGTGACATGCTGAACCTTGTCTGATATTGGTGTGTGACATGCTGAACCTTGTCTGATATTGGTGTGTGACATGCTGAACCTTGTCTGATATTGGTGTGGGACATGCTGAACCTTGTCTGATATTGGTGTGTGACATGCTGAACCTTGTCTAATATTGGTGTGTGACATGCTGACCTTGTCTGATATTGGTGTGTGACATGCTAAACCTTGTCTGATTTTGGTGTGTGACATGCTGAACCTTGTCTGATATTGGTGTGGGACATGCTGAACCTTGTCTGATATTGGTGTGTGACATGCTGAACCTTGTCTGATATTGGTGTGTGACATGCTGAACCTTGTCTGATATTGGTGTGTGACATGCTGTACTTTGTCTGATATTGGTGTGTGACATGCTGAACCTTGTCTGATATTGGTGTGGCATGCTGAACCTTGTCTGATATTGGTGTGCGACTTGCTGAACCTTGTCTGATATTGGTGTGTGACATGTTGAACCTTGTCTGATATTGGTGTGTGACATGCTGAATCTTTTCTGATATTGGTGTGTGACATGCTGAACCTTGTCTGATATTGGTGTGTGATATGCTGAACCTTGTCTGATATTGGTGTGTGAAATGCTGAACCTTATCTGATATTGGTGTGTGACATGCTGACGCTGTCTTATATTGGTGTGTGACATGCTGTACTTTGTCTGATATTGGTGTGTGAAATGCTGAACCTTATCTGATATTGGTGTGTGACATGCTGACGCTGTCTTATATTGGTGTGTGACATGCTGACCTTGTCTGATATTGGTTTGTACCATACTCAACCTTGTCTGATATTGGTATGTGACATGCTGAAAATTGTCTGATATTTGTGTGTGACATGCTGAACCTTGTCTGATATTGGTGTTTAACATGCTGAACCTTGTCCGATATTGGTGTGTGACATGCTAAACCTTGTCTGATATTGGTGTGTGACATGCTGAACCTTGTCTGATATTGGTGTGTGACATGCTGACCTTGTCTGATATTGGTTTGTACCATGCTGAACCTTGTCTGATATTGGTGTGTGACATGCTGAACCTTGTCTGATATTGGTGTGTGACATGCTGAACCTTGTCTGATATTGGTGTGGGACATGCTGAACCTTGTCTGATATTGGTGTGCGAGATGCTGAACCTTGTCTGATATTGGTGTGTGACATGCTGAACCTTGTCTGATATTGGTGTGTGACATGCTGTACCTTGTCTGATATTGGTGTGTGACATGCTGAACCTTGTCTGATATTGGTGTGTGACATGCTAAACCTTGTCTGATATTGGTTTATACCATGCTGAACCTTGTCTGATATTGGTGTGTGACATGCTGAACCTTGTCTGATATTGGTGTGGGACATGCTGAACATTGTCTGATATTGGTGTTCAACATGCTAAACCTTGTCTCATATTGGTGTGTGACATGCTGAACCTTGTCTGATATTGGTGTGTGACATGCTGAACCTTGTCTAATATTGGTGTGTGACATGCTGACCTTGTCTGATATTGGTTTGTACCATGCTGAACCTTGTCTGATATTGGTGTGTGACATGCTGAACCTTGTCTGATATTGGTGTGGGACATGCTGAACCTTGTCTGATATTGGTGTGTGACATGCTGAACCTTGTCTGATATTGGTGTGTGATATGCTGTACTTTATCTGATATTGGTGTGGGACATGCTGAAGCTTGTCTGATATTGGTGTGTGGCATGCTGAACCTTGTCTGATATTGGTGTGCGACTTGCTGAACCTTGTCTGATATTGGTGTGTGACATGTTGAACCTTGTCTGATATTGGTGTGTGACATGCTGAACCTTGTCTGATATTGGTGTGTGACATGCTGAACCTTGTCTGATATTGGTTTGTGACATGCTGAAACTTTTCTGATATTGGTGTGTGACATGCTGAACCTTGTCTGATATTGTTGTGTGACATGCTGAACCTTGTCTGATATTGGTGTGTGACATGCTGAACCTTGTCTGATATTGGTGTGTGACATGCTTAACCTTGACTGATATTGGTTCTGACATGCTGAACCTTGTCTGATTTTGGTGTGTAGCCTGCTGAACCTTGTCTGGTATTGGTGTGTGACATGCTGAACCTTGTCTGATATTGGTGAGTGAAATGCTGTACTTTGTCTGATATTGGTGTGTGACATGCTGAACCTTGTCTGATATTGGTGTATGACATGCTTACGCTGTCTGATATTGGTGTGTGACATGCTGACCTTGTCTGATATTGGTTTGTACCATGCTGAATCTTGTATGACATTGGTTTGTGACATGCTGATTCTTGTCTGATATTGGTGTGTGTCATGCTGAACCTTTTCTGATATTCGTGTGTGACATACTGAACCTTGTCTGATTTTGGTGTGTGACATGCTGTACTTTGTCTGATATTGGTGTGTGACATGCTGAACCTTGTATGATATTGGTGTGTGACATGCTGACCTTATCTGTTATTGGTTTGTACCATGCTCAACCTTGTCTGATATTGGTGTGTGACATGCTGAACCTTGTCTGATATTGGTTTGTGACATGCTGAAGCTTGTCTGATATTGGTGTGTGGCATGCTGAACCTTGTCTGATATTGGTGTGCGACTTGCTGAACCTTGTCTGATATTGGTGTGTGACATGTTGAACCTTGTCTGATATTGGTGTGTGACATGCTGAACCTTGTCTGATATTGGTGTGTGACATGCTGAACCTTGTCTGATATTGGTTTGTGACATGCTGAAACTTTTCTGATATTGGTGTGTGACATGCTGAACCTTGTCTGATATTGTTGTGTGACATGCTGAACCTTGTCTGATATTGGTGTGTGACATGCTGAACCTTGTCTGATATTGGTGTGTGACATGCTTAACCTTGACTGATATTGGTTCTGACATGCTGAACCTTGTCTGATTTTGGTGTGTAGCCTGCTGAACCTTGTCTGGTATTGGTGTGTGACATGCTGAACCTTGTCTGATATTGGTGAGTGAAATGCTGTACTTTGTCTGATATTGGTGTGTGACATGCTGAACCTTGTCTGATATTGGTGTATGACATGCTTACGCTGTCTGATATTGGTGTGTGACATGCTGACCTTGTCTGATATTGGTTTGTACCATGCTGAATCTTGTATGACATTGGTTTGTGACATGCTGATTCTTGTCTGATATTGGTGTGTGTCATGCTGAACCTTTTCTGATATTCGTGTGTGACATACTGAACCTTGTCTGATTTTGGTGTGTGACATGCTGTACTTTGTCTGATATTGGTGTGTGACATGCTGAACCTTGTATGATATTGGTGTGTGACATGCTGACCTTATCTGTTATTGGTTTGTACCATGCTCAACCTTGTCTGATATTGGTGTGTGACATGCTGAACCTTGTCTGATATTGGTTTGTGACATGCTGAACCTTGTCTGATATTTGTGTGTGACATGCTGAACCTTGTCTGATATTGGTGTGTGACATGCTGAACCTTGTCTAATATTGGTGTGTGACATGCTGAACCTTGTCTGATATTGGTGTGCGAGATGCTAAACCTTGTCTGATATTGTTGTGTGACATGCTGAACCGTGTCTGATATTGGTGTGTGACATGCTGAACCTTGTCTGATATTGGTGTGTGACATGCTGAACCTTGTCTGATATTGGTGTGTGACATGCTGAATCTTGTCTGATATTGGTTTGTGACATGCTAAACCTTGTCTGATATTGGTGTGTTACATGCTGAATCTTGTCTGATATTGGTGTTTGACATGCTGAACCTTGTCTGATATTAGTGTGTGACATGCTGAACCTTTTCTGATATTGGTGTGTGACATGCTAAACCTTTTCTGATATTGGTGTGTGACATGCTGAACCTTGTCTGATATTGTTGTGTGACATGCTGAACCTTGTCTGATATTGGTGTGTGACATGCTGAACATTGTCTGATATTGGTGTGTGACATGCTGACTTTGTCTGATATTGGTTTGTACCATGCTGAACCTTGTCTGACATTGGTGTGTGACATGCTGAACCTTGTCTGATATTGGTGTGTGAAATGCTGAACCTTGTCTGATATTGGTGTGTGACATGCTGACCTTTTCTGATATTGGTTTGTACCATGCTGAACCTTGTCTGATATTGGTGTGTGACATGCTGAACCTTGTCTGATATTGGTGTGTGACATGCTGAACCTTGTCTGATATTGGTGTTTGACATGCTGGACCTTGTCTGATATTGGTGTGTGACATGCGGAACCTTGTATGATATTGGTGTGTGACATGCTGAACCTTGTCTGATATTGGTGTGTGACATGCTGAACCTTGTCTGATATTGGTGTGTGACATGCTGAACCTTATCTGATATTGGTGTGTGACATGCTGAACCTTGTCTGATATTGGTGTGTGACATGCTTAACCTTGTCTGATATTGGTGTGTGACATGTTGAACCTTGTCTGATATTGGTGTGTGACATGCTGAACCTTGTCTGATATTGGTGTGTGACATGCTGAACCTTGTCTGATATTGCTTTGTGACATGCTGAAACTTTTCTGATATTGGTGTGTGACATGCTGAACCTTGTCTGATATTGTTGTGTGACATGCTGAACCTTGTCTGATATTGGTGTGTGACATGCTGAACCTTGTCTGATATTGGTGTGTGACATGCTTAACCTTGACTGATATTGGTTCTGACATGCTGAACCTTGTCTGATTTTGGTGTGTAGCCTGCTGAACCTTGTCTTGTATTGGTGTGTGACATGCTGAACCTTGTCTGATATTGGTGAGTGAAATGCTGTAATTTGTCTGATATTGGTGTGTGACATGCTGAACCTTGTCTGATATTGGTGTATGACATGCTTACGCTGTCTGATATTGGTGTGTGACATGCTGACCTTGTCTGATATTGGTTTGTACCATGCTGAATCTTGTATGACATTGGTTTGTGACATGCTGAACCTTGTCTGATATTGGTGTGTGTCATGCTGAACCTTGTCTGATATTCGTGTGTGACATACTGAACCTTGTCTGATATTGGTGTGTGACATGCTGTACTTTGTCTGATATTGTTGTGTGACATGCTGAACCTTGTCTTATATTGGTGTGTGACATGCTGACCTTATCTGTTATTGGTTTGTACCATGCTCAACCTTGTCTGATATTGGTGTGTGAAATGCTGAAAATTTTCTGATATTGGTGTGTGACATGCTGAACCTTGTCTGATATTGGTTTGTGACATGCTGAACCTTGTCTGATATTTGTGTGTGACATGCTGAACCTTGTCTAATATTGGTGTGTGACATGCTGACCTTGTCTGATATTGGTTTGTACCATGCTGAACCTTGTCTGATATTGGTGTGTGACATGCTGAACCTTGTCTGATATTGGTGTGGGACATGCTGAACCTTGTCTGATATTGGTGTGTGACATGCTGAACCTTGTCTGATATTGGTGTGTGATATGCTGTACTTTATCTGATATTGGTGTGGGACATGCTGAAGCTTGTCTGATATTGGTGTGTGGCATGCTGAACCTTGTCTGATATTGGTGTGTGACATGTTGAACCTTGTCTGATATTGGTGTGTGACATGCTGAACCTTGTCTGATATTGTTGTGTGACATGCTGAACCTTGTCTGATATTGGTGTGTGACATGCTGAACCTTGTCTGATATTGGTGTGTGACATGCTTAACCTTGACTGATATTGGTTCTGACATGCTGAACCTTGTCTGATTTTGGTGTGTAGCCTGCTGAACCTTGTCTGGTATTGGTGTGTGACATGCTGAACCTTGTCTGATATTGGTGAGTGAAATGCTGTACTTTGTCTGATATTGGTGTGTGACATGCTGAACCTTGTCTGATATTGGTGTATGACATGCTTACGCTGTCTGATATTGGTGTGTGACATGCTGACCTTGTCTGATATTGGTTTGTACCATGCTGAATCTTGTATGACATTGGTTTGTGACATGCTGATTCTTGTCTGATATTGGTGTGTGTCATGCTGAACCTTGTCTGATATTCGTGTGTGACATACTGAACCTTGTCTGATTTTGGTGTGTGGCATGCTGTACTTTGTCTGATATTGGTGTGTGACATGCTGAACCTTGTATGATATTGGTGTGTGACATGCTGACCTTATCTGTTATTGGTTTGTACCATGCTCAACCTTGTCTGATATTGGTGTGTGAAATGCTGAACATTTTCTGATATTGGTGTGTGACATGCTGAACCTTGTCTGATATTGGTTTGTGACATGCTGAACCTTGTCTGATATTTGTGTGTGACATGCTGAACCTTGTCTGATATTGGTGTGTGAAATGCTGAACCTTGTCTGATATTGGTGTGTGACATGCTGAACCTTGTCTAATATTGGTGTGTGACATGCTGAACCTTGTCTGATATTGGTGTGCGAGATGCTAAACCTTGTCTGATATTGTTGTGTGACATGCTGAACCGTGTCTGAAATTGGTGTGTGACATGCCGAACCTTGTCTGATATTGGTGTGTGACATGCTGAACCTTGTCTGATATTGGTGTGTGACATGCTGAATCTTGTCTGATATTGGTTTGTGACATGCTAAACCTTGTCTGATATTGGTGTGTTACATGCTGAATCTTGTCTGATATTGGTGTTTGACATGCTGAACCTTGTCTGATATTAGTGTGTGACATGCTGAACCTTTTCTGATATTGGTGTGTGACATGCTAAACCTTTTCTGATATTGGTGTGTGACATGCTGAACCTTGTCTGATATTGTTGTGTGACATGCTGAACCTTGTCTGATATTGGTGTGTGACATGCTGAACATTGTCTGATATTGGTGTGTGACATGCTGACTTTGTCTGATATTGGTTTGTACCATGCTGAACCTTGTCTGACATTGGTGTGTGACATGCTGAACCTTGTCTGATATTGGTGTGTGAAATGCTGAACCTTGTCTGATATTGGTGAGTGACATGCTGACCTTTTCTGATATTGGTTTGTACCATGCTGAACCTTGTCTGATATTGGTGTGTGACATGCTGAACCTTGTCTGATATTGGTGTGTGACATGCTGAACCTTGTCTGATATTGGTGTTTGACATGCTGGACCTTGTCTGATATTGGTGTGTGACATGCGGAACCTTGTATGATATTGGTGTGTGACATGCTGAACCTTGTCTGATATTGGTGTGTGACATGCTGAACCTTGTCTGATATTGGTGTGTGACATGCTGAACCTTATCTGATATTGGTGTGTGACATGCTGAACCTTGTCTGATATTGGTGTGTGACATGCTTAACCTTGTCTGATATTGGTGTGTGACATGTTGAACCTTGTCTGATATTGGTGTGTGACATGCTGAACCTTGTCTGATATTGGTGTGTGACATGCTGAACCTTGTCTGATATTACTTTGTGACATGCTGAAACTTTTCTGATATTGGTGTGTGACATGCTGAACCTTGTCTGATATTGTTGTGTGACATGCTGAACCTTGTCTGATATTGGTGTGTGACATGCTGAACCTTGTCTGATATTGGTGTGTGACATGCTTAACCTTGACTGATATTGGTTCTGACATGCTGAACCTTGTCTGATTTTGGTGTGTAGCCTGCTGAACCTTGTCTTGTATTGGTGTGTGACATGCTGAACCTTGTCTGATATTGGTGAGTGAAATGCTGTAATTTGTCTGATATTGGTGTGTGACATGCTGAACCTTGTCTGATATTGGTGTATGACATGCTTACGCTGTCTGATATTGGTGTGTGACATGCTGACCTTGTCTGATATTGGTTTGTACCATGCTGAATTTTGTATGACATTGGTTTGTGACATGCTGAACCTTGTCTGATATTGGTGTGTGTCATGCTGAACCTTGTCTGATATTCGTGTGTGACATACTGAACCTTGTCTGATATTTGTGTTTGACATGCTGTACTTTGTCTGATATTGTTGTGTGACATGCTGAACCTTGTCTTATATTGGTGTGTGACATGCTGACCTTATCTGTTATTGGTTTGTACCATGCTCAACCTTGTCTGATATTGGTGTGTGAAATGCTGAAAATTTTCTGATATTGGTGTGTGACATGCTGAACCTTGTCTGATATTGGTTTGTGACATGCTGAACCTTGTCTGATATTTGTGTGTGACATGCTGAACCTTGTCTAATATTGGTGTGTGACATGCTGACCTTGTCTGATATTGGTTTGTACCATGCTGAACCTTGTCTGATATTGGTGTGTGACATGCTGAACCTTGTCTGATATTGGTGTGGGACATGCTGAACCTTGTCTGATATTGGTGTGTGACATGCTGAACCTTGTCTGATATTGGTGTGTGATATGCTGTACTTTATCTGATATTGGTGTGGGACATGCTGAAGCTTGTCTGATATTGGTGTGTGGCATGCTGAACCTTGTCTGATATTGGTGTGCGACTTGCTGAACCTTGTCTGATATTGGTGTGTGACATGTTGAACCTTGTCTGATATTGGTGTGTGACATGCTGAACCTTGTCTGATATTGGTGTGTGACATGCTGAACCTTGTCTGATATTGGTTTGTGACATGCTGAAACTTTTCTGATATTGGTGTGTGACATGCTGAACCTTGTCTGATATTGTTGTGTGACATGCTGAACCTTGTCTGATATTGGTGTGTGACATGCTGAACCTTGTCTGATATTGGTGTGTGACATGCTTAACCTTGACTGATATTGGTTCTGACATGCTGAACCTTGTCTGATTTTGGTGTGTAGCCTGCTGAACCTTGTCTGGTATTGGTGTGTGACATGCTGAACCTTGTCTGATATTGGTGAGTGAAATGCTGTACTTTGTCTGATATTGGTGTGTGACATGCTGAACCTTGTCTGATATTGGTGTATGACATGCTTACGCTGTCTGATATTGGTGTGTGACATGCTGACCTTGTCTGATATTGGTTTGTACCATGCTGAACCTTGTCTGACATTGGTGTGTGACATGCTGAACCTTGTCTGATATTGGTGTGTGAAATGCTGAACCTTGTCTGATATTGGTATGTGACATGCTGACCTTGTCTGATATTGGTTTGTACCATGCTGAACCTTGTCTGATATTGGTGTGTGACATGCTGAACCTTGTCTGATATTGGTGTGTGACATGCTGAACCTTGTGTGATATTGGTGTTTGACATGCTGGACCTTGTCTGATATTGGTGTGTGACATGCGGAACCTTGTATGATATTGGTGTGTGACATGCTGAACCTTGTCTGATATTGGTGTGTGACATGCTGAACCTTGTCTGATATTGGTGTGTGAAATGCTGAACCTTGTCTGATATTGGTGTGTGACTTGCTGAACCTTGTCTGATATTGGTGTGTTACATGCTTAACCTTGTCTGATATTGGTGTGTGACATGCTGAACGTTGTCTGATATTGGTGTGTGACATGCTGAACCTTGTCTGACATTGGTGTGTGATATGCTGAACCTTGTCTGATATTAGTTCTGACAGGCTGAACCTTGTCTGATATAGGTGTGTAGCATGCTGAACCTTGTCTAATATTGGTGTGTGACATGCTGAACCTTGTCTTATATTGGTGTGTGACATGCTGTACTTTGTCTGATATTGGTGTGTGAAATGCTAAACCTTATCTGATATTGGTGTGTGACATGCTGACGCTGTCTTATATTGGTGTGTGACATGCTGACCTTGTCTGATATTGGTTTGTACCATACTAAACCTTGTCTGATATTGGTATGTGACATGCTGAAAATTGTCTGATATTGGTGTGTGACATGCTGAACCTTGACTGATATTGGTTCTGACATGCTGAACCTTTTCTGATTTTGGTGTGTAGCCTGCTGAACCTTGTCTGATATTGGTGTGTGATATGCTGAACCTTGTCTGATATTGGTGAGTGAAATGCTGTACATTGTCTGATATTGGTGTGTGACATGCTGAACCTTGTCTGATATTGGTGTATGACATGCTGACGCTGTCTGATATTGGTGTGTGACATGCTGAACCTTGTCTGATATTGGTGTATGACATGCTGACGCTGTCTGACATTGGTTTGTGACATGCTGAACCTTGTCTGATATTGGTGTGTGTCATGCTGAACCTTGTCTGATATTGGTGTGTGACATGCTGAACCTTGTCTGATATTGGTGTGTGACATGCTTAACCTTGTCTGATATTGGTGTGTGACATGTTGAACCTTGTCTGATATTGGTGTGTGACATGCTGAACCTTGTCTGATATTGGTGTGTGACATGCTGAACCTTGTCTGATATTGCTTTGTGACATGCTGAAACTTTTCTGATATTGGTGTGTGACATGCTGAACCTTGTCTGATATTGTTGTGTGACATGCTGAACCTTGTCTGATATTGGTGTGTGACATGCTGAACCTTGTCTGATATTGGTGTGTGACATGCTTAACCTTGACTGATATTGGTTCTGACATGCTGAACCTTGTCTGATTTTGGTGTGTAGCCTGCTGAACCTTGTCTTGTATTGGTGTGTGACATGCTGAACCTTGTCTGATATTGGTGAGTGAAATGCTGTAATTTGTCTGATATTGGTGTGTGACATGCTGAACCTTGTCTGATATTGGTGTATGACATGCTTACGCTGTCTGATATTGGTGTGTGACATGCTGACCTTGTCTGATATTGGTTTGTACCATGCTGAATCTTGTATGACATTGGTTTGTGACATGCTGAACCTTGTCTGATATTGGTGTGTGTCATGCTAAACCTTGTCTGATATTCGTGTGTGACATACTGAACCTTGTCTGATATTGGTGTGTGACATGCTGTACTTTGTCTGATATTGTTGTGTGACATGCTGAACCTTGTCTTATATTGGTGTGTGACATGCTGACCTTATCTGTTATTGGTTTGTACCATGCTCAACCTTGTCTGATATTGGTGTGTGAAATGCTGAAAATTATCTGATATTGGTGTGTGACATGCTGAACCTTGTCTGATATTGGTTTGTGACATGCTGAACCTTGTCTGATATTTGTGTGTGACATGCTGAACCTTGTCTGATATTGGTATGTGACATGCTGAACCTTGTCTGATATTGGTGTGTGAAATGCTGAACCTTGTCTGATATTGGTGTGTGACATGCTAAACCTTGTCTAATATTGGTGTGTGACATGCTGAACCTTGTCTAATATTGGTGTGTGACATGCTGAACCTTGTCTGATATTGGTGTGCGAGATGCTAAACCTTGTCTGATATTGTTGTGTGATATGCTGAACCTTGTCTGATATTGGTGTGTGACATGCTGAACCTTGTCTGATATTGGTGTGTGACATGCTGAACCTTGTCTGATATTGGTGTGTGACATGCTGAATCTTGTCTGATATTGGTTTGTGACATGCTAAACCTTTTCTGATATTGGTGTGTTTTATGCTGAATCTTGTCTGATATTGGTGTTTGACATGCTGAACCTTGTCTGATATTAGTGTGTGACATGCTGAACCTTGTCTGAAATTGGTGTGTGACATGCTAAACCTTTTCTGATATTGGTGTGTGACATGCTGAACCTTGTCTGATATTGTTGTGTGACATGCTGAACCTTGTCTGATATTGGTGTGTGACATGCTGAACATTGTCTGATATTGGTGTGTGACATGCTGACTTTGTCTGATATTGGTTTGTACCATGCTGAACCTTGTCTGACATTGGTGTGTGACATGCTGAACCTTGTCTGATATTGGTGTGTGAAATGCTGAACCTTGTCTGATATTGGTATGTGACATGCTGACCTTGTCTGATATTGGTTTGTACCATGCTGAACCTTGTCTGATATTGGTGTGTGACATGCTGAACCTTGTCTGATATTGGTGTGTGACATGCTGAACCTTGTGTGATATTGGTGTTTGACATGCTGGACCTTGTCTGATATTGGTGTGTGACATGCGGAACCTTGTATGATATTGGTGTGTGACATGCTGAACCTTGTCTGATATTGGTGTGTGACATGCTGAACCTTGTCTGATATTGGTGTGTGACATGCTGAACCTTGTCTGATATTGGTGTGTGAAATGCTAAACCTTATCTGATATTGGTGTGTGACATGCTGACGCTGTCTTATATTGGTGTGTGACATGCTGACCTTGTCTGATATTGGTTTGTACCATACTAAACCTTGTCTGATATAGGTATGTGACATGCTGAAAATTGTCTGATATTGGTGTGTGACATGCTGAACCTTGACTGATATTGGTTCTGACATGCTGAACCTTTTCTGATTTTGGTGTGTAGCCTGCTGAACCTTGTCTGATATTGGTGTGTGATATGCTGAACCTTGTCTGATATTGGTGAGTGAAATGCTGTACATTGTCTGATATTGGTGTGTGACATGCTGAACCTTGTCTGATATTGGTGTATGACATGCTGACGCTGTCTGATATTGGTGTGTGACATGCTGAACCTTGTCTGATATTGGTGTATGACATGCTGCCGCTGTCTGACATTGGTTTGTGACATGCTGAACCTTGTCTGATATTGGTGTGTGTCATGCTGAACCTTGTCTGATATTCGTGTGTGACATACTGAACCTTGTCTGATATTGGTGTGTGACATGCTGTACTTTGTCTGATATTGGTGTGTGACCTACTGAACCTTGTCTGATATTGGTGTGTGACATGCTGTACTTTGTCTGATATTGGTGTGTGACATGCTGAACCTTGTCTGATATTGGTGTGTGAAATGCTGAAAATTTTCTGATATTGGTGTGTGACATGCTGAACCTTGTCTGATATTGGTTTGTGACATGCTGAACCTTGTCTGATATTTGTGTGTGACATGCTGAACCTTGTCTGATATTGGTGTGTGACATGCTGAACCTTGTCTGATATTGGTGTGTGAAATGCTGAACCTTGTCTGATATTGATGTTTGACATGCTAAACCTTGTCTAATATTGGTGTGTGACATGCTGAACCTTGTCTAATATTGGTGTGTGACATGCTGAACCTTGTCTGATATTGGTGTGCGAGATGCTAAACCTTGTCTGATATTGTTGTGTGACATGCTGAACCTTGTCTGATATTGGTGTGTGACATGCTGAACCTTGTCTGATATTGGTGTGTGACATGCTGAACCTTGTCTGATATTTGTGTGTGACATGCTGAATCTTGTCTGATATTGGTTTGTGACATGCTAAACCTTTTCTGATATTGGTGTGTGACATGCTGAACATTGTCTGATATTGGTGTGTGACATGCTGACTTTGTCTGTTATTGGTTTGTACCATGCTGAACCTTGTCTGACATTGGTGTGTGACATGCTGAACCTTGTCTCATATTGGTGTGTGAAATGCTGAACCTTTTCTGATATTGGTGTGTGACATGCTGACGCTGTCTTATATTGGTGTGTGACATGCTGACCTTGTCTGATATTGGTTTGTACCATACTCAACCTTGTCTGATATTGGTATGTGACATGCTGAATCTTGTCTGATAATGGAGTTTGACATGCTGAAACTTGTCTGATATTAGTGTGTGACATGCTGAACCTTGTCTGATATTGGTGTGTGACATGCTAAACGTTTTCTGATATTGGTGTGTGAAATGCTGAACCTTATCTGATATTGGTGTGTGACATGCTGACGCTGTCTTATATTGGTGTGTGACATGCTGACCTTGTCTGATATTGGTTTGTACCATACTCAACCTTGTCTGATATTGGTATTTGACATGCTTAAAATTGTCTGATATTGGTGTGTGACATGCTGAACCTTGTCTGATATTGGTGTTTAACATGCTGAACCTTGTCCGATATTGGTGTGTGACATGCTAAACCTTGTCTGATATTGGTGTGTGACATGCTGAACCTTGTCTGATATTGGTGTGTGACATGCTGACCTTGTCTGATATTGGTTTGTACCATGCTGAATCTTGTCTGATATTGGTGTGTGACATGCTGAACCTTGTCTGATATTGGTGTGTGACATGCTGAACCTTGTCTGATATTGGTGTGGGACATGCTGAACCTTGTCTGATATTGGTGGGCGAGATGCTAAACCTTGTCTGATATTGGTGTGACATGCTGAACCTTGTCTGATATTGGTGTGTGACATGCTGAACCTTGTCTGATATTGGTGTGTGACATGCTGAACCTTGTCTGATATTGGTGTGTGACATGCTAAACCTTGTCTGATATTGGTTTATACCATGCTGAACCTTGTCTGATATTGGTGTGTGACATGCTGAACCTTGTCTGATATTGGTGTTTGACATGCTGTACTTTGTCTGATATTGGTGTGTGACATGCTGAACCTTGTCTGATGTTGGTATGTGACATGCTGACGCTGTCTGATATTGGTGTGTGACATGCTGACCTTATCTGTTATTGGTTTGTACCATGCTCAACCTTGTCTGATATTGGTGTGTGATATGCTGAACCTTGTCTGATATTGGTGTGTGACATGCTGAACCTTGTCTGATATTGGTGTGTGACATGCTGAACCTTGTCTGATATTGGTTTTTGACATGCTGAACCTTGTCTGATATTGGTGTGGGACATGCTGAACCTTGTCTGATATTGGTGTGTGACATGCTGAACCTTGTCTGATATTGGTGTGTGATATGCTGTACTTTGTCTGATATTGGTGTGTGACATGCTGAAGCTTGTCTGATATTGGTGTGTGGCATGCTGAACCTTGTCTGATATGGGTTATCGACTTGCTGAACCTTGTCTGATATTGGTGTGTGACATGCTGAACCTTGTCTGATATTGGTGTGTGACATGCTGAACCTTGTCTGATATTGGTGTGTGATATGCTGAACCTTTTCTGATATTGGTTTGTGACATGCTGAAACTTTTCTGATATTGGTGTGTGACATGCTGAACCTTGTCTGATATTGTTGTGTGACATGCTGAACCTTGTCTGATATTGGTGTGTGAAATGCTGAACCTTGTCTGATATTGGTGTGTGACATGCTGAACCTTGTCTGATATTGGTGTGTGACATGCTAAACCTTGTCTAATATTGGTGTGTGACATGCTGAACCTTGTCTAATATTGGTGTGTGACATGCTGAACCTTGTCTGATATTGGTGTGCGAGATGCTAAACCTTGTCTGATATTGTTGTGTGACATGCTGAACCTTGTCTGATATTGGTGTGTGACATGCTGAACCTTGTCTGATATTGGTGTGTGACATGCTGAACCTTGTCTGATATTGGTGTGTGACATGCTGAATCTTGTCTGATATTGGTTTGTGACATGCTGAACCTTTTCTGATATTGGTGTGTGACATGCTGAACATTGTCTGATATTGGTGTGTGACATGCTGACTTTGTCTGATATTGGTTTGTACCATGCTGAACCTTGTCTGACATTGGTGTGTGACATGCTGAACCTTGTCTCATATTGGTGTGTGAAATGCTGAACCTTGTCTGATATTGGTGTGTGACATGCTGAACCTTGTCTGATATTGGTGTGTGACATGCTAAACCTTGTCTGATATTGGTGTTTGACATGCTGGACCTTGTCTGATATTGGTGTGTGACATGCGGAACCTTGTATGATATTGGTGTGTGACATGCTGAACCTTGTCTGATATTGGTGTGTGACATGCTGACCTTGTCTGATATTGGTTTGTACCATGCTGAACCTTGTCTGATATTGGTGTGTGACATGCTGAACCTTGTCTGATATTTGTGTGTGACATGCTGAACCTCTTCTTATATTGGTTTTTGACAAACTGAACCTTTTCTGATATTAGTGTGTGACATGCTGAACTTTTTCTGATATTGGTGTGTGACATGCTGAACCTTGTCTAATATTGGTGTGTGACATGCTGAAACTTGTCTGATATTGCTGTTTGACATGCTGAACCTTGTCTGATATTGGTGTGTGACATGTTGAACCTTGTCTGATATTGGTGTGTGACATGCTGAACCTTTTCTGATATTGGTGTGTGACATGCTGAACCTTGTCTGATATTGGTTTGTGACATGCTGAAGCTTTTCTGATATTGGTGTGTGACATGCTGAACCTTGTCTGATACTGTTGTTTGACATGCTGAACCTTGTCTGATATTGGTGTGTGACATGCTGAACCTTGTCTGATATTGGTGTGTGACATGCTGAACCTTGACTGATATTGGTTCTGACATGCTGAACCTTGTCTGATTTTGGTGTGTAGCATGCTGAACCTTGTCTGATATTGGTGTGTGACATGCTGAACCTTGTCTGATATTGGTGTGTGAAATGCTGTACTATGTCTGATATTGGTGTGTGACATGCTGAACCTTGTCTGATATTGGTGTGTGTCATGCTGAACCTTGTCTGATATTGGTGTGTGACATGCTGAACCTTGTCTGATATTGGTGTGTGACATGCTGAACCTTGTCTGATATTGGTGTGTGACATGCTGAACCTTGTCTGATATTGGTGTTTGACATGCTGTACTTTGTCTGATATTGGTGTGTGACATGCTGAACCTTGTCTGATGTTGGTATGTGACATGCTGACGCTGTCTGATATTGGTGTGTGATATGCTGACCTTATCTGTTATTGGTTTGTACCATGCTCAACCTTGTCTGATATTGGTGTGTGACATGCTGAACCTTGTCTGATATTGGTGTGTGACATGCTGAACCTTGTCTGATATTGGTGTTTGACATGCTGAACCTTGTCTGATATTGATGTGTGACATGCGGAACCTTGTATGATATTGGTGTGTGACATGCTGAACCTTGTCTGATATTGGTGTGTGACATGCTGACCTTGTCTGATATTGGTTTGTACCATGCTGAACCTTGTCTGATGTTGGTGTGTGACATGCTGAAGCTTGTCTGATATTGGTGTGTGACAGGGTGATCCTCTTCTGATATTGGTTTTTGACATGCTGAACCTTGTCTGATATTAGTGTGTGACATGCTGAACTTTTTCTGATATTGGTGTGTGACATGCTGAACCTTGTCTAATATTGGTGTGTGACATGCTTAAACGTGTCTGATATTGCTGTTTGACATGCTGAACCTTGTCTGATATTGGTGTGTGACATGTTGAACCTTGTCTGATATTGGTGTGTGATATGCTGAACCTTGTCTGATATTGGTGTGTGACATGCTGAACCTTGTCTGATATTGGTGTGTGACATGCTGAACCTTGTCTTATATTGGTGTGTGATATGCTGTACTTTGTCTGATATTGGTGTGTGACATGCTGAAGCTTGTCTGATATTGGTGTGTGGCATGCTGAACCTTGTCTGATATTGGTTATCGACTTGCTGAACCTTGTCTGATATTGGTGTGTGACATGCTGAACCTTGTCTGATATTGGTGTGTGACATGCTGACCCTTGTCTGATATTGGTGTGTGATATGCTGAACCTTTTCTGATATTGGTTTGTGACATGCTGAAACTTTTCTGATATTGGTGTGTGACATGCTGAACCTTGTCTGATATTGTTGTGTGACATGCTGAACCTTGTCTGATATTGGTGTGTGAAACGCTGAACCTTGTCTGATATTGGTGTGTGACATGCTGAACCTTTACTGATATTGGTTCTGACATGCTGAACCTTGTCTGATTTTGGTGTGTAGCCTGCTGAACCTTGTCTGATATTGGTGTGTGATATGCTGAACCTTGTCTGATATTGGTGAGTGAAATGCTGTACATTGTCTGATATTGGTGTGTGACATGCTGAACCTTGTCTGATATTGGTGTATGACATGCTGACGCTGTCTGATATTGGTGTGTGACATGCTGACCTTGTCTGATATTGGTTTGTACCATGCTGAATCTTGTATGACATTGGTTTGTGACATGCTGAACCTTGTCTGATATTGGTGTGTGTCATGCTGAACCTTGTCTGATATTGGTGTGTGACATGCTGTACTTCGTCTGATATTGGTGTGTGACATGCTGAACCTTGTCTGATATTGGTGTGTGACATGCTGACCTTATCTGTTATTGGTTTGTACCATGCTCAACCTTGTCTGATATTGGTGTGTAAAATGCTGAAAATTTTCTGATATTGGTGTGTGACATGCTGAACCTTGTCTGATATTGGTTTGTGACATGCTGAACCTTGTCTGATATTTGTGTGTGACATGCTGAACCTTGTCTGATATTGGTGTGTGACATGCTGAACCTTGTCTGATATTGGTGTGTGAAATGCTGAACCTTGTCTGATATTGGTGTGTGACATGCTAATCCTTGTCTAATATTGGTGTGTGACATGCTGAACCTTGTCTAATATTGGTGTGTGACATGCTGAAACTTGTCTGATATTGCTGTTTGACATGCTGAACCTTGTCTGATATTGGTGTGTGACATGATGAACCTTGTCTGATATTGGTGTGTGACACGCTGAACCTTGTCTGATATTGGTGTGTGACATGCTGAACCTTGTCTGATATTGGTTTGTGACATGCTGAAGCTTTTCTGATATTGGTGTGTGACATGCTGAACCTTGTCTGATACTGTTGTGTGACATGCTGAACCTTGTCTGATATTGGTGTGTGACATGCTGAACCTTGTCTGATATTGGTGTGTGACATGCTGAACCTTGACTGATATTGGTTCTGACATGCTGAACCTTGTCTGATTTTGGTGTGTAGCATGCTGAACCTTGTCTGATATTGGTGTGTGACATGCTGAACCTTGTCTGATATTGGTGTGTGAAATGCTGTACTATGTCTGATATTGGTGTGTGACATGCTGAACCTTGTCTGATATTGGTGTGTGTCATGCTGAACCTTGTCTGATATTGGTGTGTGACATGCTGAACCTTGTCTGATATTGGTGTGTGACATGCTGAACCTTGTCTGATATTGGTGTGTGACATGCTGAACCTTGTCTGATATTGGTGTTTGACATGCTGTACTTTGTCTGATATTGGTGTGTGACATGCTGAACCTTGTCTGATGTTGGTATGTGACATGCTGACGCTGTCTGATATTGGTGTGTGACATGCTGACCTTATCTGTTATTGGTTTGTACCATGCTCAACCTTGTCTGATATTGGTGTGTGACATGCTGAACCTTGTCTGATATTGGTGTGTGACATGCTGAACCTTGTCTGATATTGGTGTTTGACATGCTGAACCTTGTCTGATATTGATGTGTGAAATGCGGAATCTTGTATGATATTGGTGTGTGACATGCTGAACCTTGTCTGATATTGGTGTGTGACATGCTGAACCTTGTCTGATATTAGTGTGTGACATGCTGAACTTTTTTTGATATTGGTGTTTGACATGCTGAACCTTGTCTAATATTGGTGTGTGACATGCTTAAACGTGTCTGATATTGCTGTTTGACATGCTGAACCTTGTCTGATATTGGTGTGTGACATGTTGAACCTTGTCTGATATTGGTGTGTGATATGCTGAACCTTGTCTGATATTGGTGTGTGACATGCTGAACCTTGTCTGATATTGTTTTGCGACATGCTGAAACTTTTCTGATATTGGTGTGTGACATGCTGAACCTTGTCTGATATTGTTGTGTGACATGCTGAACCTTGTCTGATATTGGTGTGTGACATGCTGAACCTTGTCTGATATTGGTGTGTGACATGCTTAACCTTGACTGATATTGGTTCTGACATGCTGAACCTTGTCTGATTTTGGTGTGTAGCATGCTGAACCTTGTCTGATATTGTTGTGTGACATGCTGAACCTTGTCTGATATTGGTGTGTGAAATGCTGTACTATGTCTGATATTGGTGTGTGACATGCTTAACCTTGTCTGATATTGGTGTTTGACATGCTGTACTTTGTCTGATATTGGTGTGTGACATGCTGAACCTTGTCTGATATTGGTATGTGACATGCTGACGCTGTCTGATATTGGTGTGTGACATGCTGACCTTATCTGTTATTGGTTTGTACCATGCTCAACCTTGTCTGATATTGGTTTGTGACATGCTGAACCTTGTCTGATATTGGTG
The DNA here is from genome assembly GCA_036924085.1 of Ariolimax columbianus. NCBI lineage: Eukaryota > Metazoa > Mollusca > Gastropoda > Stylommatophora > Arionidae > Ariolimax > Ariolimax columbianus. Next base: position 29,359,200 of record JAVGWX010000022.1, on the reverse strand, counting down.
TGTGACATGCTGACCCTTGTCTGATATTGGTGTTTAACATGCTGAACCTTGTCCGATATTGGTGTGTGACATGCTGAACCTTGTCTGATATTGGTGTGTGACATGCTGAACCTTGTCTGATATTGGTTTGTGACATGCTGATCCTTGTCTGATATTGGTGTGTGACATGATGAACCTTTTCTGATATTGGTGTGTGACATGCTGAACCTTGTCTGATATTGGTGTGTGAAATGCTGAACCTTGTCTGATATTGGTGTGTGACGTGCTATCCCTTGTCTAATATTGGTGTGTGACATGCTGAACCTTGTCCAATATTGGTGTGTGACATGCTGAACCTTGTCTGATATTGGTGTGTGACATGCTGAACCTTTTCTGATATTGGTGTGTGCCTAGCTGAACCTTGTCTGATATTGGTGTGTGACATGCTGACCTTGTCTGATATTGGTTTGTACCATGCTGAACCTTGTCTGATATTGGTGTGTGACATGCTGAACCTTGTCTGATATTGGTGTGTGACATGCTGAACCTTGTCAAATATTGGTGTGTGACATGCTGAACCTTGTCTGATATTGGTGTGTGACATGCTGAACCTTGTCTGATATTGGTGTGGGACATGCTGAACCTTGTCTGATATTGGTGTGACATGCTGAACCTTGTCTGATATTGGTGTGTGACATGCTGAACCTTGTCAAATATTGGTGTGTGACATGCTGAACCTTGTCTGATATTGGTGTGTGACATGCTGAACCTTGTCTGATATTGGTGTGGGACATGCTGAACCTTGTCTGATATTGATGTGTGACATGCTGAACCTTGTCTGATATTGGTGTGTGACATGCTGTACTTTGTCTAAAATTGGTGTGTGACATGCTGAACCTTGTCTGATATTAGTGTGTGACATGCTAAACCTTTTCTGATATTGGTGTGTGACATGCTGAACCTTGTCTGATATTGGTGTGTGACATGCTGAACCTTGTCTGATATTGGTGTTTGACATGCTGGACCTTGTCTGATATTTGTGTGTGACATGCGGAACCTTGTATGATATTGGTGTGTGACAAGCTGAACCTTGTCTGATATTGGTGTTTGACATGCTGACCTTGTCTGATATTGGTTTGTACCATGCTGAACCTTGTCTGATATTGGTGTGTGACATGCTGAACCTTGTCTGATATTTGTGTGTGACATGCTGAACCTCTTCTGATATTGGTTTTTGACAAGCTGAACCTTGTCTGATATTAGTGTGTGACATGCTGAACTTTTTCTAATATTGGTGTGACATGCTGAACCTTGTCTAATATTGGTGTGTGACATGCTTAAACTTGTCTGATATTGCTGTTTGACATGCAGAACCTTGTCTGATATTGGTGTGTGACATGTTGAACCTTGTCTAATATTGGTGTGTGACATGCTGAACCTTGTCTGATATTGGTGTGTGACATGCTGAACTTTGTCTGATATTGGTTTGTGACATGCTGAAGCTTTTCTGATATTGGTGTGTGACATGCTGAACCTTGTCTGATACTGTTGTGTGACATGCTGAACCTTGTCTGATATTGGTGTGTGACATGCTGAACCTTGTCTGATATTGGTGTGTGACATGCTGAACCTTGACTGATATTGGTTCTGACATGCTGAACTTTGTCTGATTTTGGTGTGTAGCATGCTGAACCTTGTCTGATATTGGTGTGTGACATGCTGAACCTTGTCTGATATTGGTGTGTGAAATGCTGTACTATGTCTGATATTGGTGTGTGACATGCCTAACCTTGTCTGATATTGGTGTGTGTCATGCTGAACCTTGTCTGATATTGGTGTGTGACATGCTGAACCTTGTCTGATATTGGTGTGTGACATGCTGAACCTTGTCTGATATTGGTGTGTGACATGCTGAACCTTGTGTGATATTGGTGTTTGACATGCTGTACTTTGTCTAATATTGGTGTGTGACATGCTGAACCTTGTCTGATATTGGTATGTGACATGCTGACGCTGTCTGATATTGGTGTGTGACATGCTGACCTTATCTGTTATTGGTTTGTACCATGCTCAACCTTGTCTGATGTTGGTGTGTGACATGCTGAACCTTGTCTGATATTGGTGTGTGACAGACTGATCCTCTTCTGATATTGGTTTTTGACATGCTGAACCTTGTCTGATATTAGTGTGTGACATGCTGAACTTTTTCTGATATAGGTGTGTGACATGCTGAACCTTGTCTAATATTGGTGTGTGACATGCTGAAACGTGTCTGATATTGCTGTTTGACATGCTGAACCTTGTCTGATATTGGTGTGTGACATGTTGAACCTTGTCTGATATTGGTGTGTGATATGCTGAACCTTGTCTGATATTGGTGTGTGACATGCTGAACCTTGTCTGATATTGGTTTTCGACATGCTGAAACTTTTCTGATATTGGTGTGTGACATGCTGAACCTTGTCTGATATTGGTGTGTGACATGCTGAACCTTGACTGATATTGGTTCTGACATGCTGAACCTTGTCTGATTTTGGTGTGTAGCATGCTGAACCTTGTCTGATATTGGTGTGTGACATGCTGAACCTTGTCTGATATTGGTGTGTGAAATGCTGTACTATGTCTGATATTGGTGTGTGACATGCTGAACCTTGTCTGATATTGGTGTTTGACATGCTGTACTTTGTCTGATATTGGTGTGTGACATGCTGAACCTTGTCTGATATTGGTGTGTGACATGCTGATGCTGTCTGAAATTGGTGTGTGACATGCTGACCTTATCTGTTATTGGTTTGTACCATGCTCAACCTTTTCTGATATTGGTGTGTGAAATGCTGAACATTTTCTGATATTGGTGTGTGACATGCTGAACCTTGACTGATATTGGTGTTTAACATGCTGAACCTTGTCCGATATTGGTGTGTGACATGCTGAACCTTGTCTGATATTGGTGTGTGACATGCTGACCTTGTCTGATATTGGTTTGTACCATGCTGAACCTTGTCTGATATTGGTGTGTGACATGCTGAACCTTGTCTGATATTGGTGTGTGACATGCTGAACCTTATCTGAAATTGGTGTTTGACATGCTGGACCTTGTCTGATATTGGTGTGTGACATGCGGAACCTTGTATGATATTGGTGTGTGACATGCTGAACCTTGTCTGATATTGGTGTGTGACATGCTGACCTTGTCTGATATTGGTTTGTACCATGCTGAACCTTGTCTGATATTGGTGTGTGACATGCTGAACCTTGTCTGATATTTGTGTGTGACATGCTGAACCTCTTGTGATATTGGTTTTTGACAAGCTGAACCTTGTCTGATATTAGTGTGTGACATGCTGAACTTTTTCTGATATTGGTGTGTGACATGCTGAACCTTGTCTAATATTGGTGTGTGACATGCTGAAACTTGTCTGATATTGCTGTTTGACATGCTGAACCTTGTCTGATATTGATATGTGACATGTTGAACCTTGTCTGATATTGGTGTGTGACATGCTGAACCTTGTCTGATATTGGTGTGTGACATGCTGAACCTTGTCTGATATTGGTGTTTAACATGCTGAACCTTGTCCGATATTGGTGTGTGACATGCTGAACGTTGTCTGATATTGGTGTGTGACATGCTGAACCTTGTCTGATATTGGTTTGTGACATGCTGATCCTTGTTTGATATTGGTGTGTGATATATACACCTTTTCTGATATTGGTGTGTGACATGCTGAACCTTGTCTGATATTGGTGTGTGAAATGCTGAACCTTGTCTGATATTGGTGTGTGACGTGCTATCCCTTGTCTAATATTGGTGTGTGACATGCTGAACCTTGTCCAATATTGGTGTGTGACATGCTGAACCTTATCTGATATTGGTGTGTGACATGCTGAACCTTGTCTGATATTGGTGTGTGCCTAGCTGAACCTTGTCTGATATTGGTGTGTGACATGCTGACCTTTTCTGATATTGGTGTGTGAAATGCTGTACTATGTCTGATATTGGTGTGTGACATGCTTAACCTTGTCTGATATTGGTGTGTGTCATGCTGAACCTTGTCTGATATTGGTGTGTGACATGCTGAACCTTGTCTGATATTGGTGTGTGACATGCTGAACCTTGTCTGATATTGGTGTGTGACATGCTGAACCTTGTCTGATATTGGTGTTTGACATGCTGTACTTTGTCTGATATTAGTGTGTGACATGCTGAACCTTGTCTGATATTGGTATGTGACATGCTGACGCTGTCTGATATTGGTGTGTGACATGCTGACCTTATCTGTTATTGGTTTGTACCATGCTCAACCTTGTCTGATGTTGGTGTGTGACATGCTGACCTTGTCTGATATTGGTTTGTACCATGCTGAACCTTGTCTGATATTGGTGTGTGACATGCTGAACCTTGTCTGATATTGGTGTGTGACATGCTGAACCTTATCTGAAATTGGTGTTTGACATGCTGGACCTTGTCTGATATTGGTGTGTGACATGCGGAACCTTGTATGATATTGGTGTGTGACATGCTGAACCTTGTCTGATATTGGTGTGTGACATGCTGACCTTGTCTGATATTGGTTTGTACCATGCTGAACCTTGTCTGATATTGGTGTGTGACATGCTGAACCTTGTCTGATATTTGTGTGTGACATGCTGAACCTCTTGTGATATTGGTTTTTGACAAGCTGAACCTTGTCTGATATTAGTGTGTGACATGCTGAACTTTTTCTGATATTGGTGTGTGACATGCTGAACCTTGTCTAATATTGGTGTGTGACATGCTGAAACTTGTCTGATATTGCTGTTTGACATGCTGAACCTTGTCTGATATTGATATGTGACATGTTGAACCTTGTCTGATATTGGTGTGTGACATGCTGAACCTTGTCTGATATTGGTGTGTGACATGCTGAACCTTGTCTGATATTGGTGTTTAACATGCTGAACCTTGTCCGATATTGGTGTGTGACATGCTGAACCTTGTCTGATATTGGTGTGTGACATGCTGAACCTTGTCTGATATTGGTTTGTGACATGCTGATCCTTGTTTGATATTGGTGTGTGATATATACACCTTTTCTGATATTGGTGTGTGACATACTGAACCTTGTCTGATATTGGTGTGTGAAATGCTGAACCTTGTCTGATATTGGTGTGTGACGTGCTATCCCTTGTCTAATATTGGTGTGTGACATGCTGAACCTTGTCCAATATTGGTGTGTGACATGCTGAACCTTATCTGATATTGGTGTGTGACATGCTGAACCTTGTCTGATATTGGTGTGTGCCTAGCTGAACCTTGTCTGATATTGGTGTGTGACATGCTGACCTTTTCTGATATTGGTTTGTACCATGCTGAACCTTGTCTGATATTGGTGTGTGACATGCTGAACCTTGTCTGATATTGGTGTGTGACATGCTGAACCTTAACTGATATTGGTGTGGGACATGCTGAACCTTGTCTGATATTGGTGTGTGACATGCTGAACCTTGTCTGATATTGGTGTGTGACATGCTGTACTTTGTCTGAAATTGGTGTGTGACATGCTGAACCTTGTCTGATATTGGTGTGTGACATGCTGAACCTTGTCTGATATTGGTGTGTGATATGCTGAACCTTGTCTGATATTGGTGTGGGACATGCTGAACCTTGTCTGATATTGGTGTGTGACATGCTGAACCTTGTCTGATATTGGTGTTTATAACATGCTTAACCTTGTCTGATATTGGTGTGTGACATGCGGAACCTTTTATGATATTGGTGTGTGACATGCTGAATCTTGTCTGATATTGGTGTGTGACATGCTGACCTTGTCTGATATTGGTTTGTACCATGCTGAACCTTGTCTGATATTGGTGTGTGACATGCTGAGCTTTTTCTGATATTGGTGTGTGACATGCTGAACCTTGTCTAATATTGGTGTGTGACATGCTGAAACTTGTCTGATATTGCTGTTTGACATGCTGAACCTTGTCTGATATTGGTGTGTGACATGTTGAACCTTGTCTGATATTGGTGTGTGACAAGTTGAGCCTTGTCTGATATTGGTGTGTGACATGCTGACTTTGTCTGATATTGTTTGTACCATGCTGAACCTTGTCTGACATTGGTGTGTGACATGCTGAACCTTGTCTCATATTGGTGTGTGAAATGCTGAACCTTGTCTGATATTGGTGTGTGACATGCTGACCTTGTCTGATATTGGTTTGTACCATGCTGAACCTTGTCTGATATTGGTGTGTGACATGCTGAACCTTGTCTGATATTGGTTTGTGACATGCTGATCCTTGTCTGATATTGGTGTGTGACATGATGAACCTTTTCTGATATTGGTGTGTGACATGCTGAACCTTGTCTGATATTGGTGTGTGAAATGCTGAACCTTGTCTGATATTGGTGTGTGACGTGCTATCCCTTGTCTAATATTGGTGTGTGACATGCTGAACCTTGTCCAATATTGGTGTGTGACATGCTGAACCTTGTCTGATATTGGTGTGTGACATGCTGAACCTTTTCTGATATTGGTGTGTGCCTAGCTGAACCTTGTCTGATATTGGTGTGTGACATGCTGACCTTGTCTGATATTGGTTTGTACCATGCTGAACCTTGTCTGATATTGGTGTGTGACATGCTGAACCTTGTCTGATATTGGTGTGTGACATGCTGAACCTTAACTGATATTGGTGTGGGACATGCTGAACCTTGTCTGATATTGGTGTGACATGCTGAACCTTGTCTGATATTGGTGTGTGACATGCTGAACCTTGTCAAATATTGGTGTGTGACATGCTGAACCTTGTCTGATATTGGTGTGTGACATGCTGAACCTTGTCTGATATTGGTGTGGGACATGCTGAACCTTGTCTGATATTGATGTGTGACATGCTGAACCTTGTCTGATATTGGTGTGTGACATGCTGTACTTTGTCTAAAATTGGTGTGTGACATGCTGAACCTTGTCTGATATTAGTGTGTGACATGCTAAACCTTTTCTGATATTGGTGTGTGACATGCTGAACCTTGTCTGATATTGGTGTGTGACATGCTGAACCTTGTCTGATATTGGTGTTTGACATGCTGGAATTTGTCTGATATTTGTGTGTGACATGCGGAACCTTGTATGATATTGGTGTGTGACAAGCTGAACCTTGTCTGATATTGGTGTGTAACATGCTGACCTTGTCTGATATTGGTTTGTACCATGCTGAACCTTGTCTGATATTGGTGTGTGACATGCTGAACCTTGTCTGATATTTGTGTGTGACATGCTGAACCTCTTCTGATATTGGTTTTTGACAAGCTGAACCTTGTCTGATATTAGTGTGTGACATGCTGAACTTTTTCTAATATTGGTGTGACATGCTGAACCTTGTCTAATATTGGTGTGTGACATGCTTAAACTTGTCTGATATTGCTGTTTGACATGCAGAACCTTGTCTGATATTGGTGTGTGACATGTTGAACCTTGTCTAATATTGGTGTGTGACATGCTGAACCTTGTCTGAAATTGGTGTGTGACATGCTGAACTTTGTCTGATATTGGTTTGTGACATGCTGAAGCTTTTCTGATATTGGTGTGTGACATGCTGAACCTTGTCTGATACTGTTGTGTGACATGCTGAACCTTGTCTGATATTGGTGTGTGACATGCTGAACCTTGTCTGATATTGGTGTGTGACATGCTGAACCTTGACTGATATTGGTTCTGACATGCTGAACTTTGTCTGATTTTGGTGTGTAGCATGCTGAACCTTGTCTGATATTGGTGTGTGACATGCTGAACCTTGTCTGATATTGGTGTGTGAAATGCTGTACTATGTCTGATATTGGTGTGTGACATACTTAACCTTGTCTGATATTGGTGTGTGTCATGCTGAACCTTGTCTGATATTGGTGTGTGACATGCTGAACCTTGTCTGATATTGGTGTGTGACATGCTGAACCTTGTCTGATATTGGTGTGTGACATGCTGAACCTTGTCTGATATTGGTGTTTGACATGCTGTACTTTGTCTGATATTAGTGTGTGACATGCTGAACCTTGTCTGATATTGGTATGTGACATGCTGAACCTTGTCTGATATTGGTGTGTGACATGCTGACCTTATCTGTTATTGGTTTGTACCATGCTCAACCTTGTCTGATGTTGGTGTGTGACATGCTGAACCTTGTCTGATATTGGTGTGTGACAGACTGATCCTCTTCTGATATTGGTTTTTGACATGCTGAACCTTGTTTGATATTAGTGTGTGACATGCTGAACTTTTTCTGATATAGGTGTGTGACATGCTGAACCTTGTCTGATATTGGTGTGTGATATGCTGAAACGTGTCTGATATTGGTGTGTGACATGCTGAACCTTGTCTGATATTGGTTTTCGACATGCTGAAACTTTTCTGATATTGGTGTGTGACATGCTGAACCTTGTCTGATATTGTTGTGTGACATGCTGAACCTTGTCTGATATTGGTGTGTGACATGCTGAACCTTGTCTGATATTGGTGTGTGACATGCTGAACCTTGACTGATATTGGTTCTGACATGCTGAACCTTGTCTGATTTTGGTGTGTAGCATGCTGAACCTTGTCTGATATTGGTGTGTGACATGCTGAACCTTGTCTGATATTGGTGTGTGAAATGCTGTACTATGTCTGATATTGGTGTGTGACATGCTGAACCTTGTCTGATATTGGTGTTTGACATGCTGTACTTTGTCTGATATTGGTGTGTGACATGCTGAACCTTGTCTGATATTGGTGTGTGACATGCTGATGCTGTCTGAAATTGGTGTGTGACATGCTGACCTTATCTGTTATTGGTTTGTACCATGCTCAACCTTTTCTGATATTGGTGTGTGAAATGCTGAACATTTTCTGATATTGGTGTGTGACATGCTGAACCTTGACTGATATTGGTGTTTAACATGCTGAACCTTGTCCGATATTGGTGTGTGACATGCTGAACGTTGTCTGATATTGGTGTGTGACATGCTGAACCTTGTCTGATATTGGTTTGTGACATGCTGATCCTTGTCTGATATTGTTGTGTGACATGCTGAACCTTTTCTGATATTGTTTGTACCATGCTGAACCTTGTCTGACATTGGTGTGTGACATGCTGAACCTTGTCTCATATTGGTGTGTGAAATGCTGAACCTTGTCTGATATTGGTGTGTGACATGCTGACCTTGTCTGATATTGGTTTGTACCATGCTGAACCTTGTCTGATATTGGTGTGTGACATGCTGAACCTTGTCTGATATTGGTGTGTCATATAGAGAACCTTATCTGAAATTGGTGTTTGACATGCTGGACCTTGTCTGATATTGGTGTGTGACATGCGGAACCTTGTATGATATTGGTGTGTGACATGCTGAACCTTGTCTGATATTGGTGTGTGACATGCTGACCTTGTCTGATATTGGTTTGTACCATGCTGAACCTTGTCTGATATTGGTGTGTGACATGCTGAACCTTGTCTGATATTTGTGTGTGACATGCTGAACCTCTTGTGATATTGGTTTTTGACAAGCTGAACCTTGTCTGATATTAGTGTGTGACATGCTGAACTTTTTCTGATATTGGTGTGTGACATGCTGAACCTTGTCTAATATTGGTGTGTGACATGCTGAAACTTGTCTGATATGGCTGTTTGACATGCTGAACCTTTTCTGATATTGGTGTGTGACATGTTGAACATTGTCTGATATTGGTGTGTGACATGCTGAACCTTGTCTGATATTGATGTGTGACATGCTGAACCTTGTCTGATATTGGTTTGTGACATGCTGAAACTTTTCTGATATTAGTGTGTGACAAGCTCTGCACTAGAAACACATGGAGTGGTGTCAACCCCTGCACCAGAAACACAATGATTGGTGTTAACCCCTGCACCAGAAACACAATGATTGGTGTTAACCCCTGCACCAGAAACACAATGAATGGTGTCAACCCGTGCACCAGAAACACAATGAATGGTGTCAACCCCTACACCAGAAACACAATGAATGGTGTCAACCCCTGCACCAGAAACACAATAAGTGGTGTCACTCCATGCACTAGAAACATAATGAATGGTGTCAACCCCTGCACCTGAAAAACAATTTAGGGTGTCAACTTCTGCACAAAAAACATAATGAATGGTTTCAACCCTGCACCAGAAACACAATGAATGGTGTCAACCACTGCACAAGGCACACAATGAATGGTGTCAACCCCTACACCAGAAACACAATGAATGGTGTCAAACCGTGCACCAGAAACACAATAAGTGGTGTCAATATCTGCACCAGAAACACAATGAAAGGTGTCAACCCCTGCAACAGAGAACACATGGAGTGATTTCAAACCATGCACCAGAAACACAATAAATAGTGTCAACCCCTGCACCAGAAACACAATGCATGGTGTCAACCCCTGCACCTGAAACACAATGAATGGTGTCAACCCCTGCGCCAGAAACACATTGAGTGATGTCAAACCATGCACCAGAAACAAAATGAAAGGTGTCAAGCCCTGTACCAGAAACACAATGAATGGTCTCAAACTCTGCACCAGAAACCCATGGAGTAGTGTCATCCTCTGTACCAGAAACACAATGAATGGTGTCAACCCCTGCACCAGAAACACAATGAATGGTGTCAACCCCTGCACTAGAAACACATGGAGTGGTGTCAATCCCTGCACCAGAAACACAATGAGTGGTGTCAACCCCTGCACCATAAACACAATTTATTGTGTCAACCTCTGCACAAAAAACACAATGAATGGTGTCAACCCTGCACCAGAAACACAATGAATGGTGTCAACCACTGCACCAGACACACAATGAATGGTGTCAACCCCTACACCAGAAACACATAAATGGTGTCAACCCCTGCACCAGAAACACAATAAGTGGTGTCAATCCCTGCACCAGAAACACAATGAATGGTGTCAACCCCTGCAACAGAGAACACATGGAGTGATTTCAAACCATGCACCAGAAACACAATAAATGGTGTCAACCCCTGCACCAGAAACACAATGAATGGTGTCAACCCCTGCACCAGAAACACAATAAGTGGTGTCAATCCCTGCACCAGAAACACAATGAATGGTGTCAACCCCTGCACCAGAAACACATGGAGTGGTGTCAACCCCTGCACCAGAAACACAATGAGTAGTGTCATCCCCTGCACCAGAAACATAATGAATGGTGTCAACCCCTGCACCAGAAACACAATGAATGGTGTCAACTTCTGCACTAGAAACACATGGAGTGGTGTCAACCCCTGCACCAGAAACACAATGAGTGGTGTCAACCCCTGCACCAGAAACACAATGAATGGTGTCAACCCCTGCGCCAGAAACACATTGAGTGATGTCAAACGATCCACCAGAAACAAAATGAATGGTGTCAAGCCCTGTACCAGAAACACAATGAATGGTGTCAAACTCTGCACCAGAAACACATCACCTGCATGAAGGTAAGATTGACGTTTCATGTATCCAGGAAACGCACCTCAACAAAAACCATAAATTCTCAATCAGAGGATACCAGACTTTCCGTCTAGATAGAGAAGGCCACAAAGGAGGGGTCCTGATACTGACCAGAAACAGCATACCGAGTAGCGCGGTACCTGTCAATCACACCGGACAAGCAGAAATTGTAGGAGTTGACATAATGGCTCAAGAGACGAAGCTCCGCATTTTCAATCTGTACGGACCACCAAACAGAGACCTATCGCTCTCGAGTATGGAGGTCAGAGACTCCAACTGCATAGTGGTTGGAGATTTCAACAGCCACTCGGAGAGATGGGGATACTCTGACACAGACAGCAGAGGTGACGAAGTGGAAGATTGGGAGATAGATGCAAATCTCTCCCTAATCAATAGGCCGGAGGATAGCCCTAGCTTCTATTCAAGAACATGGCATACCACCTCGACTCCAGATTTGGCCTTCTCCACACAGGACATACACTATAAAATAGACCGCCAGGTGCTAAACCAACTGGCAGGTAGCGACCACAGGCCGATCAGGCTAACCATTGACATGGAAGTAGGCCCACAGGAAACAAAACCGCTCCCACGTTGGAATTACAAACGAGCCGACTGGGACAGATTTGCAATCCTGACAGATGGGCTGTGTGAAACCATCAACACACGAAACACCAAAATGAAGCCCATGGTAGAGAGCCTAAGCAAGGCAATAATGCAAGCCGCCACTGAAACCATCCCAAGAGGAGCTAGGAAAAACTATAAGCCCTACTGGAATGATGAGTTACAGAAAGTGGAAGATGCAGTAACAAATGCTAGGAACATGGCAGAACGAGAAAAATCCGTGGAGGCAAACATCGCCCTCAAAGCCGCCGCGGCGAAGTACAAACACACTCTCAAGCAAACAGCAAGAGAAAGTTGGAAAAATAAAACGGAAAGTTTAAACCTGGACAAAGAAGGGAACAAGCTATGGAAGCTAGTCAGAGCCATGAACGACGAAACCCCGTCAAATAAACAAATTACTATCAAGCAAGGCGAGAACTTGATCACAGGTAAGAAAGCCGCAAACGCCTTTGTCGATCACTATGCCAGAGCAAACCACATCGAGGTCCCTGCAGATAAGCATACAGACATTAGCGAAGAGCTAAAGGGGCACGAAAACATAAATACGGCTCCTGAAGAGCACATGATGGCCAAACTAACAATGCGCGAAATGGAAGAGGCTATGAGAACACTAAAGAGAAGGAAATCTCCCGGAAAAGACGGGATAACAAACGAAATGCTGATGGGGCTGGGCCAAACAGCGAAGGAAAAACTACTATCAGTCCTGAACCAAAGCTGGAAAAGGGGTATTGTACCCCAGGCATGGAAAGATGCAATACTGGTACCAGTACCAAAAACAGGAAAGGACAAAACAGATCCGAATGGATACAGGCCCATAAGCCTACTGAGCTGTGTCGGCAAGCTGATGGAACGGATGATAAACACCAGACTGATGTGGCATCTGGAAGAAAAACGAATACTAATTCCACAGCAAGCCGGCTTTAGACAGCACAGATCCACTGAGGACCAGGTCATCCTCATAGCCCAGGAGATAGAAGATGCCTACCAGGCACAGAAACACACAGTAGCTGTTTGGGTGGATCTGGAAAAGGCATTTGACAAAGTCTGGAAGGATGGACTTAGAGTCAAGCTAAGAAGAAGTGATGTTTGTGGGAAGATGTACAAGTGGATCAACCACTACCTCAAACAAAGAACGGCCAGAGTCCAAGTACAAGGGCAGATGAGCAAAAAGGTGACACTCGAGCAGGGAGTACCCCAAGGGGGAGTACTGTCACCCACACTCTTCCTGGTATATATAAACGATATTACAGAGAATATACCAAGAAGAGTCCATAGCTCAATGTTTGCAGACGATCTGGCTATGTGGACCTCTGAAAAGAATCTCACCATAGCAAGAAATCGGATGCAAACGGCCCTAACATCGCTGGAAGAGTGGGCGAACTCATGGCTGGTCAAAATAAACGAGGAGAAAACCACGTGCACAATATTCTCGCTCTCATTAAAACCCCAAAGTACCAAATTAAGCCTAAATGGCAAAATCCTGCAGCCAAACGACAACCCAACCTATCTGGGAGTCACATTTGATCGGCGCATGACATGGAAAAGTCAGATTGAGAGAAACCGAATGAAAGCCAGAGAAAGAATGGCGATCATGAGGAAACTTGCTGGCACAAGCTGGGGAGCAGACGAAGGCATACTAAAGAAACTGTACACTGGAAGAGTGAGACCAGTTCTCGAGTATGGCATCGCGGCATGGACAACAGCAGCGAAGGCGAACTTCGATAAAGTTAACAAACTTCAAAACCAAGCCATGAGAATCATAACAGGTGGCATGAAGTCAACGCCAATTGTAGAACTTGAAAAGATTACAAAACTGCAATCCATGACCGACAGAAGAGACTGCAGAGCCCAGCTGCAGTCAGAGAAACTCCGAAGACTGACGGACCATCCAATGTACCAGAGGCTAAACAATTTGGGAACTGGGAAACTAAAGCGGAGAAACTTTGCAGAAATAGCCAAAGCAAAGATGCACGAAGATCCCATAAACGCACTAACAACACCAAAACCCATCACTACTGTACGAAAACCTACTTGGAGGCAGGATATATTTCCAGAGGTGGTAGAAAATATACCAGGTATTGCAAACAAAAACTGCCAGACCGAAAAAGAAAGGAGAGACACTACCTTAAGCTTCATAACGAAAAGCTACCCAAGCATGGACTGGACCCATGCATACACCGACGGTTCTGTAACAAACACTACACAGAACGGAGGGGCAGGAGCATTCCTGAACCTACCAAATGGCAGAAAAATAACACTGTCATTCGCTACTGGTAAGTACACGAGCAATTTCAGAGCAGAGGCAGAGGCACTGAGGGCGGCAGTGGAAGAAATGGTAACACACAGTGAAAATGAGAGCCATATAGTCCTGCTGACAGATGCTCTCGAAGTAGTCACAGCGCTAAAAAGCCAGAAAAACACTGAGCTTAATGACTTAAGAGCAGCACTCTGCAAACTGTGCCAACAGTCCGCACCAAAAAGGGTAATGGTACAGTGGGTTCCGTCACACTGCAACATCCAAGGCAACGAGGAGGCAGACAGACTGGCAAAAGAAGGTGCAAGGCTACCACAAATAGATACCAGTATGACGTACGAAGAGTCAAAACGGCTTATCAAAGCCAGGTACATGTCCAAATGGGAAACCGAACATACTGGTTACACCAAAAACGATGCCTATTACCAGTTGAACCGAAGAGAGCAGGTCGTTGTCTTCAGACTTCGCACTGGCCACAACAGACTGAGGTACCACCTCTTCAACAAATTGAAGATAGGGTGTACCGACGAATGCCCGTGCGGTACTGGTAAAATGACCACTGAACATCTGCTGCAGAACTGCCCGACATACGAGGATCAGAGAGAGCAGATGTGGCCATTGCCAGTGGAACTGCAAGACAAGCTCTATGGTAGTGGCGAGAGTCTCAGGATGACCGCCGCTTTTTTCGAGAAAATAATGGTTACTGTCTGACTGTGTACGCAGAAGAAGAAGAAGAACCTTGTCTGATATTGGTGTGTGACATGCTGAACCTTGTCTGATATTGGTGTGTGACATGCTGAACCTTGTCTGATATTGGTGTTTAACATGCTGAACCTTGTCCGATATTGGTGTGTGACATGCTGAACCTTGTCTGATATTGGTGTGTGACATGCTGAACCTTGTCTGATATTGGTTTGTGACATGCTGATCCTTGTTTGATATTGGTGTGTGATATATACACCTTTTCTGATATTGGTGTGTGACATGCTGAACCTTGTCTGATATTGGTGTGTGAAATGCTGAACCTTGTCTGATCTTGGTGTGTGACGTGCTATCCCTTGTCTAATATTGGTGTGTGACATGCTGAACCTTGTCCAATATTGGTGTGTGACATGCTGAACCTTATCTGATATTGGTGTGTGACATGCTGAACCTTGTCTGATATTGGTGTGTGCCTAGCTGAACCTTGTCTGATATTGGTGTGTGACATGCTGACCTTTTCTGATATTGGTTTGTACCATGCTGAACCTTGTCTGATATTGGTGTGTGACATGCTGAACCTTGTCTGATATTGGTGTGTGACATGCTGAACCTTAACTGATATTGGTGTGGGACATGCTGAACCTTGTCTGATATTGGTGTGTGACATGCTGAACCTTGTCTGATATTGGTGTGTGACATGCTGTACTTTGTCTGAAATTGGTGTGTGACATGCTGAACCTTGTCTGATATTGGTGTGTGACATGCTGAACCTTGTCTGATATTGGTGTGTGACATGCTGAACCTTGTCTGATATTGGTGTGGGACATGCTGAACCTTGTCTGATATTGGTGTGTGACATGCTGAACCTTGTCTGATATTGGTGTTTATAACATGCTTAACCTTGTCTGATATTGGTGTGTGACATGCGGAACCTTTTATGATATTGGTGTGTGACATGCTGAATCTTGTCTGATATTGGTGTGTGACATGCTGACCTTGTCTGATATTGGTTTGTACCATGCTGAACCTTGTCTGATATTGGTGTGTGACATGCTGAGCTTTTTCTGATATTGTTGTGTGACATGCTGAACCTTGTCTAATATTGGTGTGTGACATGCTGAAACTTGTCTGATATTGCTGTTTGACATGCTGAACCTTGTCTGATATTGGTGTGTGACATGTTGAACCTTGTCTGATATTGGTGTGTGACAAGTTGAGCCTTGTCTGATATTGGTGTGTGACATGCTGACTTTGTCTGATATTGTTTGTACCATGCTGAACCTTGTCTGACATTGGTGTGTGACATGCTGAACCTTGTCTCATATTGGTGTGTGAAATGCTGAACCTTGTCTGATATTGGTGTGTGACATGCTGACCTTGTCTGATATTGGTTTGTACCATGCTGAACCTTGTCTGATATTGGTGTGTGACATGCTGAACCTTGTCTGATATTGGTGTGTGACATGCTGAACCTTATCTGATATTGGTGTTTGACATGCTGGACCTTGTCTGATATTGGTGTGTGACATGCGGAACCTTGTATGATATTGGTGTGTGACATGCTGAACCTTGTCTGATATTGGTGTGTGACATGCTGAACCTTGTCTGATAATGGTTTGTGACATGTTGAACCTTGTCTGATATTGGTGTGTGATATGCTGAACCTTGTCTGATATTGGTGTGTGACATGCTGAACCTTGTCTGATATTTGTTTGCGACATGCTGAAACTTTTCTGATATTGGTGTGTGACATGCTGAACCTTGTCTGATATTGTTGTGTGACATGCTGAACCTTGTCTGATATTGGTGTATGACATGCTGAACCTTGTCTGATATTGGTGTGTGACATGCTGAACCTTGACTGATATTGGTTCTGACATGCTGAACCTTGTCTGATTTTGGTGTGTAGCATGCTGAACCTTGTCTGATATTGGTGTGTGACATGCTGAACCTTGTCTGATATTGGTGTGTGAAATGCTGTATTATGTCTGATATTGGTGTGTGACATGCTGAACCTTGTCTGATATTGGTGTTTGACATGCTGTACTTTGTCTGATATTGGTGTGTGACATGCTGAACCTTGTCTGATATTGGTGTGTGACATGCTGACGCTGTCTGATATTGGTGTGTGACATGCTGACCTTATCTGTTATTGATTTGTACCATGCTCAACCTTGTCTGATATTGGTGTGTGAAATGCTGAAAATTTTCTGATATTGGTGTGTGACATGCTGAACCTTGTCTGATATTGGTGTTTAACATGCTGAACCTTGTCCGATATTGGTGTGTGACATGCTGAACCTTGTCTGATTCTGGTGTGTGACATGCTTAACCTTGTCTGATATTGGTTTGTGACATGCTGAACCTTGTCTGATTTTGGTGTGTTACATGATGAACCTTGTCTGATATTGGTGTGTGACATGCTGAACCTTGTCTGATATTGGTGTGTGAAATGCTTAACCTTGTCTGATATTGGTGTGTGACATGCTATCCCTTGTCTAATATTGGTGTGTGACATGCTGAACCTTGTCTAATATTGGTGTGTGACATGCTGAACCTTGTCTGATATTGGTTTGTGACATGCTGAACCTTGTCTGATATTGGTTTGTGACATGCTGAACCTTGTCTGATATTGGTGTGTGACATGCTGACCTTGTCTGATATTGGTTTGTACCATGCTGAACCTTGTCTGATATTGGTGTGTGACATGCTGAACCTTGTCTGATATTGGTGTGTGACATGCTGAACCTTAACTGATATTGGTGTGTGACATGCTGAACCTTGTCTGATATTGGTGTGTGACATGCTGAACCTTGTCTGATATTGGTGTGTGACATGCTGTACTTTGTCTGAAATTGGTGTGTGACATGCTGAACCTTGTCTGATATTGGTGTGTGGCATACTGAACATTGTCTGATATTGGTGTGCGAGATGCTAAACCTTGTCTGATATTGGTGTGTGACATGCTGAACCTTGTCTGATATTGGTGTGTGACATGCTGAACCTTGTCTGATATTGGTGTGTGACATGCTGAACCTTGTCTGATATTGCTGTGTGACATGCTGAACCTTGTCTGATATTGGTGTGGGACATGCTGAACCTTGTCTGATACTGGTGTGTGACATGCTGAACCTTGTCTGATATTGGTGTGTGACATGCTGTACTTTGTCTGAAATTGGTGTGTGACATGCTGAACCTTGTCTGATATTGGTGTGTGACATGCTAAACCTTTTCTGATATTGGTGTGTGACATGCTGAACCTTGTCT
Organism: Ariolimax columbianus; assembly: GCA_036924085.1. Taxonomy (NCBI): domain Eukaryota; kingdom Metazoa; phylum Mollusca; class Gastropoda; order Stylommatophora; family Arionidae; genus Ariolimax; species Ariolimax columbianus. Next base: position 29,340,900 of record JAVGWX010000022.1, on the reverse strand, counting down.
GATATTGTTGTTTGACATGCTGAACCTTGTCTGATATTGGTGTGTGACATGCTGAACCTTGTCTGATATTGGTGTGTGACATGCTGACTTTGTCTGATATTGTTGTGTGACATGCTGAACCTTGTCTGATATTGGTGTGTGACATGCTGAACATTGTCTGATATTGGTGTGTGACATGCTGACTTTGTCTGATATTGGTTTGTACCATGCTGAACCTTGTCTGAAATTGGTGTGTGATATGCTGAACCTTGTCTGATATTGGTGTGTGAAATGCTGAACCTTGTCTGATATTGGTTTGTACCATGCTGAACCTTGTCTGATATTGGTGTGTGACATGCTGAACCTTGTCTGATATTGGTGTGTGACATGCTGAACCTTGTCTGATATTGGTGTTTGACATGCTGAACCTTGTCTGATATTGGTGTGTGACATGCGGAACCTTGTATGATATTGGTGTGTGACATGCTGAACCTTGTCTGATATGTGTGTGTGACATGCTGACCTTGTCTGATATTGGTTTGTACCATGCTGAACCTTGTCTGATATTGGTGTGTGACATGCTGAACTTTTTCTGATATTGGTGTGTGTCATGCTGAACCTTGTCTAATATTGGTGTGTGACATGCTGAAACTTGTCTGATATTGCTGTTTGACATGCTGAACCTTCTCTGATATTGGTTAGTGACATGTTGAACCTTGTCTGATATTGGTGTGTGACATGTTAAACCTTGTCTGATATTGGTGTGTGACATGCTGAACCTTGTCTGATATTGGTGTGTGACATGCTGAACCTTATCTGATATTGGTGTGTGACATGCTGAACCTTGTCTGATACTGTTGTGTGACATGCTGAACCTTGTCTGATATTGGTGTGTGACATGCTGAACCTTGTCTGATATTGGTGTGTGACATGCTGAACGTTGACTGATATTGGTTCTGACATGCTGAACCTTGTCTGATTTTGGTGTGTAGCATGCTGAACCTTGTCTGATATTGGTGTGTGACATGCTGAACCTTGTCTGATATTGGTGTGTGAAATGCTGTACTATGTCTGATATTGGTGTGTGACATGCTGAACCTTGTCTGATATTGGTGTGTGTCATGCTGAACCTTGTCTGATATTGGTGTGTGACATGCTAAACCTTGTCTGATATTGGTGTGTGACATGCTGAACCTTGTCTGATATTGGTGTGTGACATGCTGAACCTTGTCTGATATTGGTGTTTGACATGCTGTACTTTGTCTGATATTGGTGTGTGACATGCTGAACCTTGTCTGATATTGGTATGTGACATGCTGACGCTGTCTGATATTGGTGTGTGACATGCTGACCTTATCTGTTATTGGTTTGTACCATGCTGACTTTGTCTGATATTGTTGTGTGACATGCTGAACCTTGTCTGATATTGGTGTGACATGCTGAACCTTGTCTGATATTGGTGTTTGACATGCTGAACCTTGTCTTATATTGGTGTGTGACATGCGGAACCTTGTATGATATTGGTGTGTGACATGCTGAACCTTGTCTGATATTGGTGTGCGACATGCTGACCTTGTCTGATATTGGTTTGTACCATGCTGAACCTTGTCTGATATTGGTGTGTGACATGCTGAACCTTGTCTGATATTGGTGTGTGACAGGCTGATCCTCTTCTGATATTGGTTTTTGACATGCTGAACCTTGTCTGATATTAGTGTGTGACATGCTGAACTTTTTCTGATATTGGTGTGTGACATGCTGAACCTTGTCTAATATTGGTGTGTGACATGCTGAAACGTGTCTGATATTCCTGTTTGACATGCTGAACCTTGTCTGATATTGGTGTGTGACATGTTGAACCTTGTCTGATATTGGTGTGTGATATGCTGAACCTTGTCTGATATTGGTGTGTGACATGCTGAACCTTGTCTGATATTGGTTTGCGACATGCTGAAACTTTTCTGATATTGGTGTGTGACATGCTGAACCTTGTCTGATATTGTTGTGTGACATGCTGAACCTTGTCTGATATTGGTGTGTGACATGCTGAACCTTGTCTGATATTGGTGTGTGACATGCTGAACCTTGACTGATATTGGTTCTGACATGCTGAACCTTGTCTGATATTGGTTTGCGACATGCTGAAACTTTTCTGATATTGGTGTGTGACATGCTGAACCTTGTCTGATATTGGTGTGTGAAATGCTGTACTATGTCTGATATTGGTGTGTGACATGCTGAACCTTGTCTGATATTGGTGTGTGACATGCTGAACCTTGACTGATATTGGTTCTGACATGCTGAACCTTGTCTGATTTTGGTGTGTAGCATGCTGAACCTTGTCTGATATTGGTGTGTGACATGCTGAACCTTGTCTGATATTGGTGTGTGACATGCTGTACTATGTCTGATATTGTTGTGTGACATGCTGAACCTTGTCTGATATTGGTGTGTGACATGCTGAACCTTGTCTGATATTGGTGTGTGACATGCTGAACCTTGACTGATATTGGTTCTGACATGCTGATCCTTGTCTGATTTTGGTGTAGCATGCTGAACCTTGTCTGATATTGGTGTGTGACATGCTGAACCTTGTCTGATATTGGTGTGTGAAATGCTGTACTATGTCTGATATTGGTGTGTGACATGCTGAACCTTGTCTGATATTGGTGTGTGACATGCTGACGCTGTCTGATATTGGTGTGTGACATGCTGACCTTATCTGTTATTGGTTTGTACCATGCTCAACCTTGTCTGATATTGGTGTGTGAAATGCTGAAAATTTTCTGATATTGGTGTGTGACGTGCTGAACCAATCTGATATTGGTGTTTAACATGCTAACCTTGTCCGATATTGGTGTGTGACATGCTGAACCTTGTCTGATATTGGTGTGCGACATGCTGAACCTTGTCTGATATTGGTTGGTGACATGCTGAACCTTGTCTGATATTGGTGTGTGACATGATGAACCTTGTCTGATATTGGTGTGTGACATGCTGAACCTTGTCTGATATTGGTGTGTGACATGCTGAACCTTGTCTGATATTGGTGTGTGACATGCTGAACCTTGTCTGATATTGGTGTGTGACATGCTGAACATTGTCTGATATTGGTGTGTGACATGCTGACTTTGTCTGATATTGGTTTGTACCATGCTGAACCTTGTCTGACATTGGTGTGTGACATGCTGAACCTTGTCTGATATTGGTGTGTGAAATGCTGAACCTTGACTGATATTGGTGTGTGACATGCTGACCTTGTCTGATATTGGTTTGTACCATGCTGAACCTTGTCTGATATTTGTGTGTGACATGCTGAACCTTGTCTGATATTGGTGTGTGACATGCTGAACCTTGTCTGATATTGGTGTGTGACATGCTGAACCTTGTCTAATATTTGTGTGGGACATGCTGAACCTTGTCTGATATTGGTGTGTGACATGCTGAACCTTGTCTGATATTGGTGTGTGACATGCTGTACTTTGTCTGAAATTGGTGTGTGACATGCTGAACCTTGTCTGATATTGGTGTGTGGCATGCTGAACCTTGTCTGATATTGGTGTTTGACATGCTGAACCTTGTCTTATATTGGTGTGTGAAATGCTGAATCTTGTCTGATTTTGGTTTGTGACATGCTAAACCTAGTCTGATATTGGTGTGTTACATGCTGAATCTCGTCTGATATTGGTGTTTGACATGCTGAACCTTGTCTGATATTGGTGTGTGACATGCTGAACCTTGTCTGATATTGGTGTGTGACATGCTGAACCTTGTCTGATATTGGTGTGTGACATGCTGAACATTGTCTGATATTGGTGTGTGACATGCTGACTTTGTCTGATATTGGTTTGTACCATGCTGAACCTTGTCTGACATTGGTGTGTGACATGCTGAACCTTGTCTGATATTGGTGTGTGAAATGCTGAACCTTGACTGATATTGGTGTGTGACATGCTGACCTTGTCTGATATTGGTTTGTACCATGCTGAACCTTGTCTGATATTTGTGTGTGACATGCTGAACCTTGTCTGATATTGGTGTGTGACATGCTGAACCTTGTCTGATATTGGTGTGTGAAATGCTGTACTATGTCTGATATTGGTGTGTGACATGCTGAACCTTGTCTGATATTGGTGTGTGTCATGCTGAACCTTGTCTGATATTGGTGTGTGACATGCTAAACCTTGTCTGATATTGGTGTGTGACATGCTGAACCTTGTCTGATATTGGTGTGTGACATGCTGAACCTTGTCTGATATTGGAGTTTGACATGCTGTACTTTGTCTGATATTGGTGTGTGACATGCTGAACCTTGTCTAATATTGGTATGTGACATGCTGACGCTGTCTGATATTGGTGTGTGACATGCTGACCTTATCTGTTATTGGTTTGTAACATGCACAACCTTGTCTGATATTGGTGTGTGACATGCTGAACCTTGTCTGATATTGGTGTGACATGCTGAACCTTGTCTGATATTGGTGTTTGACATGCTGAACCTTGTCTGATATTGATGTGTGACATGCGGAACCTTGTATGATATTGGTGTGTGACAGGCTGATCCTCTTCTGATATTGGTTTTTGACATGCTGAACCTTGTCTGATATTAGTGTGTGACATGCTGAACTTTTTCTGATATTGGTGTGTGACATGCTGAACCTTGTCTGATATTGGTTTGTGACATGTTAAACCTTAACTGATATTGGTGTGGGACATGCTGAACCTTGTCTGATATTGGTGTGTGACATGCTGAACCTTGTCTGATATTGGTGTGTGACATGCTGTACTTTGTCTGAAATTGGTGTGTGACATGCTGAACCTTGTCTGATATTGGTGTGTGACATGCTAAACCTTTTCTGATATTGGTGTGTGACATGCTGAACCTTGTCTGATATTGTTGTTTGACATGCTGAACCTTGTCTGATATTGGTGTGTGACATGCTGAACCTTGTCTGATATTGGTGTGACATGCTGACTTTGTCTGATATTGGTTTGTACCATGCTAAACCTTGTCTGACATTGGTGTGTGACATGCTGAACCTTGTCTGATATTGGTGTGTGAAATGCTGAACCTTGTCTGATATTGGTGTGTGACATGCTGACCTTGTCTGATATTGGTTTGTACCATGCTGAACCTTGTCTGATATTGGTGTGACATGCTGAACCTTGTCTGATATTGGTGTGTGACATGCTGAACCTTGTCTGATATTGGTGTGGGACATGCTGAACCTTGTCTGATATTGGTGTGTGACATGCTGAACCTTGTCTGATATTGGTGTGTGACATGCTGTACTTTGTCTGAAATTGGTGTGTGACATGCTGAACCTTGTCTGATATTGGTGTGTGGCATGCTGAACCTTGTCTGATATTGGTGTTTGACATGCTGAACCTTGTCTGATATTGGTGTGTGACATGCTGAATCTTGTGTGATTTTGGTTTGTGACATGCTAAACCTAGTCTGATATTGGTGTGTTACATGCTGAATCTCGTCTGATATTGGTGTTTGACATGCTGAACCTTGTCTGATATTGGTGTGACATGCTGAACCTTGTCTGATATTGTTGTGTGACATGCTGAACCTTGTCTGATATTGGTGTGTGACATGCTGTACATTGTCTGATATTGGTGTGTGACATGCTGACTTTGTCTGATATTGGTTTGTACCATGCTGAACCTTGTCTGACATTGGTGTGTGACATGCTGAACCTTATCTGATATTGGTGTGTGAAATGCTGAACCTTGACTGATATTGGTGTGTGACATGCTGACCTTGTCTGATATTGGTTTGTACCATGCTGAACCTTGTCTGATATTGGTGTGTGACATGCTGAACCTTGTCTGATATTGGTGTGTGACATGCTGAACCTTGTCTGATATTGGTGTTTGACATGCTGAACCTTGTCTGATATTGGTGTGTGACATGCGGAACCTTGTATGATATTGGTGTGTGACATGCTGAACCTTGTCTGATATTGGTGTGTGACATGCTGACCTTGTCTGATATTGGTTTGTACCATGCTGAACCTTGTCTGATATTGGTGTGTGACATGCTGAACCTTGTCTGATATTGGTGTGTGACAGGCTGAACCTTGTCTGATATTGGTGTGTGACATGCTGAACCTTGTCTAATATTTGTGTGGGACATGCTGAACCTTGTCTGATATTGGTGTGTGACATGCTGAACCTTGTCTGATATTGGTGTGTGACATGCTGTACTTTGTCTGAAATTGGTGTGTGACATGCTGAACCTTGTCTGATATTGGTGTGTGGCATGCTGAACCTTGTCTGATATTGGTGTTTGACATGCTGAACCTTGTCTTATATTGGTGTGTGAAATGCTGAATCTTGTCTGATTTTGGTTTGTGACATGCTAAACCTAGTCTGATATTGGTGTGTTACATGCTGAATCTCGTCTGATATTGGTGTTTGACATGCTGAACCTTGTCTGATATTGGTGTGTGACATGCTGAACCTTGTCTGATATTGGTGTGTGACATGCTGAACCTTGTCTGATATTGGTGTGTGACATGCTGAACATTGTCTGATATTGGTGTGTGACATGCTGACTTTGTCTGATATTGGTTTGTACCATGCTGAACCTTGTCTGACATTGGTGTGTGACATGCTGAACCTTGTCTGATATTGGTGTGTGAAATGCTGAACCTTGACTGATATTGGTGTGTGACATGCTGACCTTGTCTGATATTGGTTTGTACCATGCTGAACCTTGTCTGATATTTGTGTGTGACATGCTGAACCTTGTCTGATATTGGTGTGTGACATGCTGAACCTTGTCTGATATTGGTGTGTGACATGCTGAACCTTGTCTAATATTTGTGTGGGACATGCTGAACCTTGTCTGATATTGGTGTGTGACATGCTGAACCTTGTCTGATATTGGTGTGTGACATGCTGTACTTTGTCTGAAATTGGTGTGTGACATGCTGAACCTTGTCTGATATTGGTGTGTGGCATGCTGAACCTTGTCTGATATTGGTGTTTGACATGCTGAACCTTGTCTTATATTGGTGTGTGAAATGCTGAATCTTGTCTGATTTTGGTTTGTGACATGCTAAACCTAGTCTGATATTGGTGTGTTACATGCTGAATCTCGTCTGATATTGGTGTTTGACATGCTGAACCTTGTCTGATATTGGTGTGTGACATGCTGAACCTTGTCTGATATTGGTGTGTGACATGCTGAACCTTGTCTGATATTGGTGTGTGACATGCTGAACATTGTCTGATATTGGTGTGTGACATGCTGACTTTGTCTGATATTGGTTTGTACCATGCTGAACCTTGTCTGACATTGGTGTGTGACATGCTGAACCTTGTCTGATATTGGTGTGTGAAATGCTGAACCTTGACTGATATTGGTGCGTGACATGCTGACCTTGTCTGATATTGGTTTGTACCATGCTGAACCTTGTCTGATATTTGTGTGTGACATGCTGAACCTTGTCTGATATTGGTGTGTGACATGCTGAACCTTGTCTGATATTGGTGTGTGAAATGCTGTACTATGTCTGATATTGGTGTGTGACATGCTGAACCTTGTCTGATATTGGTGTGTGTCATGCTGAACCTTGTCTGATATTGGTGTGTGACATGCTAAACCTTGTCTGATATTGGTGTGTGACATGCTGAACCTTGTCTGATATTGGTGTGTGACATGCTGAACCTTGTCTGATATTGGTGTTTGACATGCTGTACTTTGTCTGATATTGGTGTGTGACATGCTGAACCTTGTCTAATATTGGTATGTGACATGCTGACGCTGTCTGATATTGGTGTGTGACATGCTGACCTTATCTGTTATTGGTTTGTAACATGCACAACCTTGTCTGATATTGGTGTGTGACATGCTGAACCTTGTCGTATATTGGTGTGACATGCTGAACCTTGTCTGATATTGGTGTTTGACATGCTGAACCTTGTCTGATATTGATGTGTGACATGCGGAACCTTGTATGATATTGGTGTGTGACAGGCTGATCCTCTTCTGATATTGGTTTTTAACATGCTGAACCTTGTCTGATATTAGTGTGTGACATGCTGAACTTTTTCTGATATTGGTGTGTGACATGCTGAACCTTGTCTGATATTGGTTTGTGACATGTTAAACCTTAACTGATATTGGTGTGGGACATGCTGAACCTTGTCTGATATTGGTGTGTGACATGCTGAACCTTGTCTGATATTGGTGTGTGACATGCTGTACTTTGTCTGAAATTGGTGTGTGACATGCTGAACCTTGTCTGATATTGGTGTGTGACATGCTAAACCTTTTCTGATATTGGTGTGTGACATGCTGAACCTTGTCTGATATTGTTGTTTGACATGCTGAACCTTGTCTGATATTGGTGTGTGACATGCTGAACCTTGTCTGATATTGGTGTGACATGCTGACTTTGTCTGATATTGGTTTGTACCATGCTAAACCTTGTCTGACATTGGTGTGTGACATGCTGAACCTTGTCTGATATTGGTGTGTGAAATGCTGAACCTTGTCTGATATTGGTGTGTGACATGCTGACCTTGTCTGATATTGGTTTGTACCATGCTGAACCTTGTCTGATATTGGTGTGACATGCTGAACCTTGTCTGATATTGGTGTGTGACATGCTGAACCTTGTCTGATATTGGTGTGGGACATGCTGAACCTTGTCTGATATTGGTGTGTGACATGCTGAACCTTGTCTGATATTGGTGTGTGACATGCTGTACTTTGTCTGAAATTGGTGTGTGACATGCTGAACCTTGTCTGATATTGGTGTGTGGCATGCTGAACCTTGTCTGATATTGGTGTTTGACATGCTGAACCTTGTCTGATATTGGTGTGTGACATGCTGAATCTTGTGTGATTTTGGTTTGTGACATGCTAAACCTAGTCTGATATTGGTGTGTTACATGCTGAATCTCGTCTGATATTGGTGTTTGACATGCTGAACCTTGTCTGATATTGGTGTGACATGCTGAACCTTGTCTGATATTGTTGTGTGACATGCTGAACCTTGTCTGATATTGGTGTGTGACATGCTGTACATTGTCTGATATTGGTGTGTGACATGCTGACTTTGTCTGATATTGGTTTGTACCATGCTGAACCTTGTCTGACATTGGTGTGTGACATGCTGAACCTTATCTGATATTGGTGTGTGAAATGCTGAACCTTGACTGATATTGGTGTGTGACATGCTGACCTTGTCTGATATTGGTTTGTACCATGCTGGACCTTGTCTGATATTGGTGTGTGACATGCTGAACCTTGTCTGATATTGGTGTGTGACATGCTGAACCTTGTCTGATATTGGTGTTTGACATGCTGAACCTTGTCTGATATTGGTGTGTGACATGCGGAACCTTGTATGATATTGGTGTGTGACATGCTGAACCTTGTCTGATATTGGTGTGTGACATGCTGACCTTGTCTGATATTGGTTTGTACCATGCTGAACCTTGTCTGATATTGGTGTGTGACATGCTGAACCTTGTCTGATATTGGTGTGTGACAGGCTGAACCTCTTCTGATATTGGTTTTTGACATGCTAAACCTTGTCTGATATTAGTGTGTGACATGCTGAACTTTTTCTGATATTGGTGTGTGACATGTTGAACATTGTCTAATATTGGTGTGTGACATGCTGAACCTTGTCTGATATTGAGGTGTGACATGCTGAACCTTGTCTGATATTGGTTTGTGACATGCTGAAACTTTTCTGATATTGGTGTGTGACATGCTGAACCTTGTCTTATATTGTTGTGTGACATGCTGAACCTTGTCTGATATTGGTGTGTGACATGCTGAACCTTTTCTGATATTGGTGTATGACATGCTGAATCTTTTCTGATATTGGTTTGTGACATGCTAAACCTTGTCTGATATTGGTGTGTTACATGCTGAATCTTGTCTGATATTGGTGTTTGACATGCTGAACCTTGTCTGATATTAGTGTGTGACATGCTGAACCTTGTCTGATATTGGTGTGTGACATGCTAAACCTTTTCTGATATTGGTGTGTGACATGCTGAACCTTGTCTGATATTGTTGTTTGACATGCTGAACCTTGTCTGATATTGGTGTGTGACATGCTGAACATTGTCTGATATTGGTGTGTGACATGCTGACTTTGTCTGATATTGGTTGGTACCATGCTGAACCTTGTCTGACATTGGTGTGTGACATGCTGAACCTTGTCTGATATTGGTGTGTGACATGCTGAACCTTGTCTGATATTGGTGTGATACATGCTGACCTTATCTGATATTGGTTTGTACCATGCTGAACCTTGTCTGATATTGGTGTGTGACATGCTGAACCTTGTCTGATATTGGTGTGTGACATGCTGACCTTGTCTGATATTGGTTTGTACCTACTGAACCTTGTCTGATATTGGTGTGTGACATGCTGAACCTTGTCTGATATTGGTGTGTGACATGCTGAACCTTGTCTGATATTGGTGTGGGACATGCTGAACCTTGTCTGATATTGGTGTGTGACATGCTGAACCTTGTCTGATATTGGTGTGTGACATGCTGAACCTTGTCTGATATTGGTGTGTGACATGCTGAACCTTGTCTGATATTTGTGTGACATGCTGACTTTGTCTGATATTGGTTTGTACCATGCTGAACCTTGTCTGACATTGGTGTGTGACATGCTGAACCTTGTCTGATATTGGTGTGTGAAATGCTGAACCTTGTCTGATATTGGTGTGTGACATGCTGACCTTGTCTGATATTGGTTTGTACCATGCTGAACCTTGTCTGATATTGGTGTGTGACATGCTGAACCTTGTCTGATATTGGTGTGTGACATGCTGAACCTTGTCTGATATTGGTTGGTACCATGCTGAACCTTGTCTGACATTGGTGTGTGACATGCTGAACCTTGTCTGATATTGGTGTGTGACATGCTGAACATTGTCTGATATTGGTGTGTGACATGCTGACTTTGTCTGATATTGGTTTGTACCATGCTGAACCTTGTCTGACATTGGTGTGTGACATGCTGAACCTTGTCTGATATTGGTGTGTGAAATGCTGAACCTTGACTGATATTGGTGTGTGACATGCTGACCTTGTCTGATATTGGTTTGTACCATGCTGAACCTTGTCTGATATTGGTGTGTGACATGCTGAACCTTGTCTGATATTGGTGTGTGACATGCTGAACCTTGTCTGATATTGGTGTTTGACATGCTGAACCTTGTCTGATATTGGTGTGTGACATGCGGAACCTTGTATGATATTGGTGTGTGACATGCTGAACCTTGTCTGATATTGGTGTGTGACATGCTGACCTTGTCTGATATTGGTTTGTACCATGCTGAACCTTGTCTGATATTGGTGTGTGACATGCTGAACCTTGTCTGATATTGGTGTGTGACATGCTGAACCTTGTCTGATATTGGTGTGTGACAGGCTGAACCTCTTCTGATATTGGTTTTTGACATGCTGAACCTTGTCTGATATTAGTGTGTGACATGCTGAACTTTTTCTGATATTGGTGTTTGACATGCTGAACCTTGTCTGATATTGTTGTGTGACATGCTGAAACTTGTCTGATATGGCTGTTTGACATGCTGATCCTTTTCTGATATTGGTGTGTGACATGTTGAACATTGTCTGATATTGGTGTGTGACATGCTGAACCTTGTCTGATATTGATGTGTGACATGCTGAACCTTGTCTGATATTGGTTTGTGACATGCTGAAACTTTTCTGATATTGGTGTGTGACATGCTGAACCTTGTCTTATATTGTTGTGTGACATGCTGAACCTTGTCTGATATTGGTGTGTGACATGCTGAACCTTTTCTGATATTGGTGTGTGACATGCTGAATCTTGTCTGATATTGGTTTGTGACATGCTAAACCTTGTCTGATATTGGTGTGTTACATGCTGAATCTTGTCTGATATTGGTGTGTTACATGCTGAATCTCGTCTGATATTGGTGTTTTACATGCTGAACCTTGTCTGATATTGGTGTGTGACATGCTGAACCTTGTCTGATATTGTTGTGTGACATGCTGAACCTTGTCTGATATTGGTGTGTGACATGCTGAACATTGTCTGATATTGGTGTGTGACATGCTGACTTTGTCTGATATTGGTTTGTACCATGCTGAACCTTGTCTGACATTGGTGTGACATGCTGAACCTTGTCTGATATTGGTGTGTGAAATGCTGAACCTTGACTGATATTGGTGTGTGACATGCTGACCTTGTCTGATATTGGTTTGTACCATGCTGAACCTTGTCTGATATTTGTGTGTGACATGCTGAACCTTGTCTGATATTGGTGTGTGACATGCTGAACCTTGTCTGATATTGGTGTGTGAAATGCTGTACTATGTCTGATATTGGTGTGTGACATGCTGAACCTTGTCTGATATTGCTGTGTGTCATGCTGAACCTTGTCTGATATTGGTGTGTGACATGCTAAACCTTGTCTGATATTGGTGTGTGACATGCTGAACCTTGTCTGATATTGGTGTGTGACATGCTGAACCTTGTCTGATATTGGTGTTTGACATGCTGTACTTTGTCTGATATTGGTGTGTGACATGCTGAACCTTGTCTAATATTGGTATGTGACATGCTGACGCTGTCTGATATTGGTGTGTGACATGCGGAACCTTGTATGATATTGGTGTGTGACATGCTGAACCTTGTCTGATATTGGTGTGTGACATGCTGACCTTGTCTGATATTGGTTTGTACCATGCTGAACCTTGTCTGATATTGGTGTGTGACATGCTGAACCTTGTCTGATATTGGTGTGTGACAGGCTGAACCTCTTCTGATATTGGCTTTTGACATGCTGAACCTTGTCTGATATTAGTGTGTGACATGCTGAACTTTTTCTGATATTGGTGTTTGACATGCTGAACCTTGTCTGATATTGTTGTGTGACATGCTGAAACTTGTCTGATATGGCTGTTTGACATGCTGAACCTTTTCTGATATTGGTGTGTGACATGTTGAACATTGTCTGATATTGGTGTGTGACATGCTGAACCTTGTCTGATATTGGTGTGTGACAGGCTGAACCTCTTCTGATATTGGTTTTTGACATGCTAAACCTTGTCTGATATTAGTGTGTGACATGCTGAACTTTTTCTGATATTGGTGTGTGACATGTTGAACATTGTCTAATATTGGTGTGTGACATGCTGAACCTTGTCTGATATTGAGGTGTGACATGCTGAACCTTGTCTGATATTGGTTTGTGACATGCTGAAACTTTTCTGATATTGGTGTGTGACATGCTGAACCTTGTCTTATATTGTTGTGTGACATGCTGAACCTTGTCTGATATTGGTGTGTGACATGCTGAACCTTTTCTGATATTGGTGTATGACATGCTGAATCTTTTCTGATATTGGTTTGTGACATGCTAAACCTTGTCTGATATTGGTGTGTTACATGCTGAATCTTGTCTGATATTGGTGTTTGACATGCTGAACCTTGTCTGATATTAGTGTGTGACATGCTGAACCTTGTCTGATATTGGTGTGTGACATGCTAAACCTTTTCTGATATTGGTGTGTGACATGCTGAACCTTGTCTGATATTGTTGTTTGACATGCTGAACCTTGTCTGATATTGGTGTGTGACATGCTGAACATTGTCTGATATTGGTGTGTGACATGCTGACTTTGTCTGATATTGGTTGGTACCATGCTGAACCTTGTCTGACATTGGTGTGTGACATGCTGAACCTTGTCTGATATTGGTGTGTGACATGCTGAACCTTGTCTGATATTGGTGTGATACATGCTGACCTTATCTGATATTGGTTTGTACCATGCTGAACCTTGTCTGATATTGGTGTGTGACATGCTGAACCTTGTCTGATATTGGTGTGTGACATGCTGACCTTGTCTGATATTGGTTTGTACCTACTGAACCTTGTCTGATATTGGTGTGTGACATGCTGAACCTTGTCTGATATTGGTGTGTGACATGCTGAACCTTGTCTGATATTGGTGTGGGACATGCTGAACCTTGTCTGATATTGGTGTGTGACATGCTGAACCTTGTCTGATATTGGTGTGTGACATGCTGAACCTTGTCTGATATTGGTGTGTGACATGCTGAACCTTGTCTGATATTTGTGTGACATGCTGACTTTGTCTGATATTGGTTTGTACCATGCTGAACCTTGTCTGACATTGGTGTGTGACATGCTGAACCTTGTCTGATATTGGTGTGTGAAATGCTGAACCTTGTCTGATATTGGTGTGTGACATGCTGACCTTGTCTGATATTGGTTTGTACCATGCTGAACCTTGTCTGATATTGGTGTGTGACATGCTGAACCTTGTCTGATATTGGTGTGTGACATGCTGAACCTTGTCTGATATTGGTGTGGGACATGCTGAACCTTGTCTGATATTGGTGTGTGACATGCTGAACCTTGTCTGATATTGGTGTGTGACATGCTGTACTTTGTCTGAAATTGGTGTGTGACATGCTAAACCTTGTCTGATATTGGTGTGTGGCATGCTGAACCTTGTCTGATATTGGTGTGTGACATGCTGAACCTTGTCTGATATTGGTGTGTGACATGCTGAATCTTGTGGGATTTTGGTTTGTGACATGCTAAACTTAGTCTGATATTGGTGTGTGACATGCTGAACATTGTCTGATATTGGTGTGTGACATGCTGACTTTGTCTGATATTGGTTTGTACCATGCTGAACCTTGTCTGACATTGGTGTGTGACATGCTGAACCTTGTCTGATATTGGTGTGTGAAATGCTGAACCTTGACTGATATTGGTGTGTGACATGCTGACCTTGTCTGATATTGGTTTGTACCATGCTGAACCTTGTCTGATATTGGTGTATGACATGCTGAACCTTGTCTGATATTGGTGTGTGACATGCTGAACCTTGTCTGATATTGGTGTTTGACATGCTGAACCTTGTCTGATATTGGTGTGTGACATGCGGAACCTTGTATGATATTGGTGTGTGACATGCTGAACCTTGTCTGATATTGGTGTGTGACATGCTGACCTTGTCTGATATTGGTTTGTACCATGCTGAACCTTGTCTGATATTGGTGTGTGACATGCTGAACCTTGTCTGATATTGGTGTGTGACATGCTGAACCTTGTCTGATATTGGTGTGTGACAGGCTGAACCTCTTCTGATATTGGTTTTTGACATGCTGAACCTTGTCTGATATTAGTGTGTGACATGCTGAACTTTTTCTGATATTGGTGTTTGACATGCTGAACCTTGTCTGATATTGTTGTGTGACATGCTGAAACTTGTCTGATATGGCTGTTTGACATGCTGAACCTTTTCTGATATTGGTGTGTGACATGTTGAACATTGTCTGATATTGGTGTGTGACATGCTGAACCTTGTCTGATATTGATGTGTGACATGCTGAACCTTGTCTGATATTGGTTTGTGACATGCTGAAACTTTTCTGATATTGGTGTGTGACATGCTGAACCTTGTCTTATATTGTTGTGTGACATGCTGAACCTTGTCTGATATTGGTGTGTGACATGCTGAACCTTTTCTGATATTGGTGTGTGACATGCTGAATCTTGTCTGATATTGGTTTGTGACATGCTAAACCTTGTCTGATATTGGTGTGTTACATGCTGAATCTTGTCTGATATTGGTGTGTTACATGCTGAATCTCGTCTGATATTGGTGTTTTACATGCTGAACCTTGTCTGATATTGGTGTGTGACATGCTGAACCTTGTCTGATATTGTTGTGTGACATGCTGAACCTTGTCTGATATTGGTGTGTGACATGCTGAACATTGTCTGATATTGGTGTGTGACATGCTGACTTTGTCTGATATTGGTTTGTACCATGCTGAACCTTGTCTGACATTGGTGTGACATGCTGAACCTTGTCTGATATTGGTGTGTGAAATGCTGAACCTTGACTGATATTGGTGTGTGACATGCTGACCTTGTCTGATATTGGTTTGTACCATGCTGAACCTTGTCTGATATTTGTGTGTGACATGCTGAACCTTGTCTGATATTGGTGTGTGACATGCTGAACCTTGTCTGATATTGGTGTGTGAAATGCTGTACTATGTCTGATATTGGTGTGTGACATGCTGAACCTTGTCTGATATTGCTGTGTGTCATGCTGAACCTTGTCTGATATTGGTGTGTGACATGCTAAACCTTGTCTGATATTGGTGTGTGACATGCTGAACCTTGTCTGATATTGGTGTGTGACATGCTGAACCTTGTCTGATATTGGTGTTTGACATGCTGTACTTTGTCTGATATTGGTGTGTGACATGCTGAACCTTGTCTAATATTGGTATGTGACATGCTGACGCTGTCTGATATTGGTGTGTGACATGCGGAACCTTGTATGATATTGGTGTGTGACATGCTGAACCTTGTCTGATATTGGTGTGTGACATGCTGACCTTGTCTGATATTGGTTTGTACCATGCTGAACCTTGTCTGATATTGGTGTGTGACATGCTGAACCTTGTCTGATATTGGTGTGTGACAGGCTGAACCTCTTCTGATATTGGCTTTTGACATGCTGAACCTTGTCTGATATTAGTGTGTGACATGCTGAACTTTTTCTGATATTGGTGTTTGACATGCTGAACCTTGTCTGATATTGTTGTGTGACATGCTGAAACTTGTCTGATATGGCTGTTTGACATGCTGAACCTTTTCTGATATTGGTGTGTGACATGTTGAACATTGTCTGATATTGGTGTGTGACATGCTGAACCTTGTCTGATATTGATGTGTGACATGCTGAACCTTGTCTGATATTGGTTTGTGACATGCTGAACTTTTTCTGATATTGGTGTGTGACATGCTGAACCTTGTCTTATATTGTTGTGTGACATGCTGAACCTTGTCTGATATTGGTGTGTGACATGCTGAACCTTTTCTGATATTGGTGTGTGACATGCTGAATCTTGTCTGATATTGGTTTGTGACAGGCTGATCCTCTTCTGATATTGGTTTTTGACATGCTGAACCTTGTCTGATATTGGTGTGTTACATGCTGAATCTTGTCTGATATTGGTGTGTTACATGCTGAATCTCGTCTGATATTGGTGTTTTACATGCTGAACCTTGTCTGATATTGGTGTGTGACATGCTGAACCTTGTCTGATATTGTTGTGTGACATGCTGAACCTTGTCTGATATTGGTGTGTGACATGCTGAACATTGTCTGATATTGGTGTGTGACATGCTGACTTTGTCTGATATTGGTTTGTACCATGCTGAACCTTGTCTGACATTGGTGTGACATGCTGAACCTTGTCTGATATTGGTGAGTGAAATGCTGAACCTTGACTGATATTGGTGTGTGACATGCTGACCTTGTCTGATATTGGTTTGTACCATGCTGAACCTTGTCTGATATTTGTGTGTGACATGCTGAACCTTGTCTGATATTGGTGTGTGACATGCTGAACCTTGTCTGATATTGGTGTGTGAAATGCTGTACTATGTCTGATATTGGTGTGTGACATGCTGAACCTTGTCTGATATTGGTGTGTGTCATGCTGAACCTTGTCTGATATTGGTGTGTGACATGCTAAACCTTGTCTGATATTGGTGTGTGACATGCTGAACCTTGTCTGATATTGGTGTGTGACATGCTGAACCTTGTCTGATATTGGTGTTTGACATGCTGTACTTTGTCTGATATTGGTGTGTGACATGCTGAACCTTGTCTAATATTGGTATGTGACATGCTGACGCTGTCTGATATTGGTGTGTGACATGCTGACCTTATCTGTTATTGGTTTGTACCATGCACAACCTTGTCTGATATTGGTGTGTGACATGCTGAACCTTGTCTGATATTGGTGTGACATGCTGAACCTTGTCTGATATTGGTGTTTGACATGCTGAACCTTGTCTGATATTGATGTGTGACATGCGGAACCTTGTATGATATTGGTGTGTGACATGCTGAACCTTGTCCGATATTGGTGTGTGACATTCTGACCTTGTCTGATATTGGTTTGTACCATGCTGAACCTTGTCTGATATTGGTGTGTGACATGCTGAACCTTGTCTGATATTGGTGTGTGACAGGCTGATCCTCTTCTGATATTGGTTTGTGACATGCTGAACCTTGTCTGATATTAGTGTGTGACATGCTGAACTTTTTCTGATATTGGTTTTTGACATGCTGAACCTTGTCTGATATTGGTGTGTGACATGTTAAACCTTAACTGATATTGGTGTGGGACATGCTGAACCTTGTCTGATATTGGTGTGTGACATGCTGTACTTTGTCTAAAATTGGTGTGTGACATGCTGAACCTTGTCTGATATTGGTGTGTGACATGCTGAACCTTGTCTGATATTGTTGTTTGACATGCTGAACCTTGTCTGATATTGGTGTGTGACATGCTGAACCTTGTCTGATATTGGTGTGACATGCTGACTTTGTCTGATATTGGTTTGTACCATGCTGAACCTTGTCTGACATTGGTGTGTGACATGCTGAACCTTGTCTGATATTGGTGTGTGAAATGCTGAACCTTGTCTGATATTGGTGTGTGACATGCTGACCTTGTCTGATATTGGTTTGTACCATGCTGAACCTTGTCTGATATTGGTGTGTGACATGCTGAACCTTGTCTGATATTGGTGTGTGACATGCTGAACCTTGTCTGATATTGGTGTGGGACATGCTGAACCTTGTCTGATATTGGTGTGTGACATGCTTAACCTTGTCTGATATTGGTGTGTGACATGCTATACTTTGTCTGATATTGGTGTGTGACATGCTGACTTTGTCTGATATTGGTTTGTACCATGCTGAACCTTGTCTGACATTGGTGTGTGACATGCTGAATCTTGTGTGATTTTGGTTTGTGACATGCTAAACCTAGTCTGATATTGGTGTGTTACATGCTGAATCTCGTCTGATATTGGTGTTTGACATGCTGAACCTTGTCTGATATTGGTGTGTGACATGCTGAATCTTGTGTGATTTTGGTTTGTGACATGCTAAACCTAGTCTGATATTGGTGTGTTACATGCTGAATCTCGTCTGATATTGGTGTTTGACATGCTGAACCTTGTATGATATTGGTGTGTGACATGCTGAACCTTGTCTGATATTGTTGTGTGACATGCTGAACCTTGTCTGATATTGGTGTGTGACATGCTGAACATTGTCTGATATTGGTGTGTGACATGCTGACTTTGTCTGATATTGGTTTGTACCATGCTGAACCTTGTCTGACATTGGTGTGTGGCATGCTGAACCTTGTCTGATATTGGTGTGTGAAATGCTGAACCTTGACTGATATTGGTGTGTGACATGCTGACCTTGTCTGATATTGGTTTGTACCATGCTGAACCTTGTCTGATATTGGTGTGTGACATGCTGAACCTTGTCTGATATTGGTGTGTGACATGCTGAACCTTGTCTGATATTGGTGTTTGACATGCTGAACCTTGTCTGATATTGGTGTGTGACATGCGCAACCTTGTATGATATTGGTGTGTGACATGCTGAACCTTGTCTGATATTGGTGTGTGACATGCTGACCTTGTCTGATATTGGTTTGTACCATGCTGAACCTTGTCTGATATTGGTGTGTGACATGCTGAACCTTGTCTGATATTGGTGTGTGACAGGCTGAACCTCTTCTGATATTGGTTTTTGACATGCTGAACCTTGTCTGATATTAGTGTGTGACATGCTGAACTTTTTCTGATATTGGTGTTTGACATGCTGAACCTTGTCTGATATTGTTGTGTGACATGCTGAAACTTGTCTGATATGGCTATTTGACATGCTGAACCTTTTCTGATATTGGTGTGTGACATGTTGAACATTGTCATATATTGGTGTGTGACATGCTGAACCTTGTCTGATATTGATGTGTGACATGCTGAACCTTGTCTGATATTGATTTGTGACATGCTGAAACTTTTCTGATATTGGTGTGTGACATGCTGAACCTTGTCTTATATTGTTGTGTGACATGCTGAACCTTGTCTGATATTGGTGTGACATGCTGAACCTTTTCTGATATTGGTGTGTGACATGCTGAATCTTGTCTGATATTGGTTTGTGACATGCTAAACCTTATCTGATATTGGTGTGTTACATGCTGAATCTTGTCTGATATTGGTGTTTGACATGCTGAACCTTGTCTGATATTAGTGTGTGACATGCTGAACCTTGTCTGATATTGGTGTGTGACATGCTGAACCTTGTCTGATATTGGTGTGATACAATCTGACCTTATCTGATATTGGTTTGTACCATGCTGAACCTTGTCTGATATTGGTGTGTGACATGCTGAACCTTGTCTGATATTGGTGTGTGACATGCTGACCTTGTCTGATATTGGTTTGTACCATGCTGAAGCTTGTCTGATATTGGTGTGTGACATGCTGAACCTTGTCTGATATTGGTGTGTGACATGCTGAACCTTGTCTGATATTGGTGTGGGACATGCTGAACCTTGTCTGATATTGGTGTGTGACATGCTGAACCTTGTCTGATATTGGTGTGTGACATGCTGAACCTTGTCTGATATTGGTGTGTGACATGCTGAACCTTGTCTGATATTGGTGTGACATGCTGACTTTGTCTGATATTGGTTTGTACCATGCTGAACCTTGTCTGACATTGGTGTGTGACATGCTGAACCTTGTCTGATATTGGTGTGTGAAATGCTGAACCTTGTCTGATATTGGTGTGTGACATGCTGACCTTGTCTGATATTGGTTTGTACCATGCTGAACCTTGTCTGATATTGGTGTGTGACATGCTGAACCTTGTCTGATATTGGTGTGTGACATGCTGAACCTTGTCTGATATTGGTGTGGGACATGCTGAACCTTGTCTGATATTGGTGTGTGACATGCTGAACCTTGTCTGATATTGGTGTGTGACATGCTGTACTTTGTCTGAAATTGGTGTGTGACATGCTGAACCTTGTCTGATATTGGTGTGTGGCATGCTGAACCTTGTCTGATATTGGTGTTTGACATGCTGAACCTTGTCTGATATTGGTGTGTGACATGCTGAACCTTGTCTGATATTGTTGTGTGACATGCTGAACCTTGTCTGATATTGGTGTGTGACATGCTGAACATTGTCTGATATTGGTGTGTGACATGCTGACTTTGTCTGATATTGGTTTGTACCATGCTGAACCTTGTCTGACATTGGTGTGTGGCATGCTGAACCTTGTCTGATATTGGTGTGTGAAATGCTGAACCTTGACTGATATTGGTGTGTGACATGCTGACCTTGTCTGATATTGGTTTGTACCATGCTGAACCTTGTCTGATATTGGTGTGTGACATGCTGAACCTTGTCTGATATTGGTGTGTGACATGCTGAACCTTGTCTGATATTGGTGTTTGACATGCTGAACCTTGTCTGATATTGGTGTGTGACATGCGCAACCTTGTATGATATTGGTGTGTGACATGCTGAACCTTGTCTGATATTGGTGTGTGACATGCTGACCTTGTCTGATATTGGTTTGTACCATGCTGAACCTTGTCTGATATTGGTGTGTGACATGCTGAACCTTGTCTGATATTGGTGTGTGACAGGCTGAACCTCTTCTGATATTGGTTTTTGACATGCTGAACCTTGTCTGATATTAGTGTGTGACATGCTGAACTTTTTCTGATATTGGTGTTTGACATGCTGAACCTTGTCTGATATTGTTGTGTGACATGCTGAAACTTGTCTGATATGGCTATTTGACATGCTGAACCTTTTCTGATATTGGTGTGTGACATGTTGAACATTGTCATATATTGGTGTGTGACATGCTGAACCTTGTCTGATATTGATGTGTGACATGCTGAACCTTGTCTGATATTGATTTGTGACATGCTGAAACTTTTCTGATATTGGTGTGTGACATGCTGAACCTTGTCTTATATTGTTGTGTGACATGCTGAACCTTGTCTGATATTGGTGTGACATGCTGAACCTTTTCTGATATTGGTGTGTGACATGCTAAATCTTGTCTGATATTGGTTTGTGACATGCTAAACCTTATCTGATATTGGTGTGTTACATGCTGAATCTTGTCTGATATTGGTGTTTGACATGCTGAACCTTGTCTGATATTAGTGTGTGACATGCTGAACCTTGTCTGATATTGGTGTGTGACATGCTGAACCTTGTCTGATATTGGTGTGATACAATCTGACCTTATCTGATATTGGTTTGTACCATGCTGAACCTTGTCTGATATTGGTGTGTGACATGCTGAACCTTGTCTGATATTGGTGTGTGACATGCTGACCTTGTCTGATATTGGTTTGTACCATGCTGAAGCTTGTCTGATATTGGTGTGTGACATGCTGAACCTTGTCTGATATTGGTGTGTGACATGCTGAACCTTGTCTGATATTGGTGTGGGACATGCTGAACCTTGTCTGATATTGGTGTGTGAAATGCTGAACCTTGTCTGATATTGGTGTGTGACATGCTGACCTTGTCTGATATTGGTTTGTACCATGCTGAACCTTGTCTGATATTGGTGTGTGACATGCTGAACCTTGTCTGATATTGGTGTGTGACATGCTGAACCTTGTCTGATATTGGTGTGGGACATGCTGAACCTTGTCTGATATTGGTGTGTGACATGCTGAACCTTGTCTGATATTGGTGTGTGACATGCTGTACTTTGTCTGAAATTGGTGTGTGACATGCTGAACCTTGTCTGATATTGGTGTGTGGCATGCTGAACCTTGTCTGATATTGGTGTTTGACATGCTGAACCTTGTCTGATATTGGTGTGTGACATGCTGAACCTTGTCTGATATTGTTGTGTGACATGCTGAACCTTGTCTGATATTGGTGTGTGACATGCTGAACATTGTCTGATATTGGTGTGTGACATGCTGACTTTGTCTGATATTGGTTGGTACCATGCTGAACCTTGTCTGACATTGGTGTGTGACATGCTGAACCTTGTCTGATATTGGTGTGTGAAATGCTGAACCTTGACTGATATTGGTGTGTGACATGCTGACCTAGTCTGATATTGGATTGTACCATGCTGAACCTTGTCTGATATTGGTGTGTGACATGCTGAACCTTGTCTGATATTGGTGTGTGACATGCTGAACCTTGTCTGATATTGGTGTTTGACATGCTGAACCTTGTCTGATATTGGTGTGTGACATGCGGAACCTTGTATGATATTGGTGTGTGACATGCTGAACCTTGTCTGATATTGGTGTGTGACATGCTGACCTTGTCTGATATTGGTTTGTACCATGCTGAACCTTGTCTGATATTGGTGTGTGACATGCTGAACCTTGTCTGATATTGGTGTGTGACAGGCTGAACCTCTTCTGATATTGGTTTTTGACATGCTGAACCTTGTCTGATATTAGTGTGTGACATGCTGAACTTTTTCTGATATTGGTGTTTGACATGCTGAACCTTGTCTGATATTGTTGTGTGACATGATGAAACTTGTCTGATATGGCTGTTTGACATGCTGAACCTTTTCTGATATTGGTGTGTGACATGTTGAACATTGTCTGATATTGGTGTGTGACATGCTGAACCTTAACTGATATTGATTTGTGACATGCTGAACCTTGTCTGATATTGGTTTGTGACATGCTGAAACTTTTCTGATATTGGTGTGTGACATGCTGAACCTTGTCTTATATTGTTGTGTGACATGCTGAACCTTGTCTGATATTGGTGTGTGACATGCTGAATCTTGTCTGATATTGGTTTGTGACATGCTAAACCTTGTCTGATATTGGTGTGTTACATGCTGAATCTTGTCTGATATTGGTGTTTGACATGCTGAACCTTGTCTGATATTAGTGTGTGACATGCTGAACCTTGTCTGATATTGGTGTGTGACATGCTAAACCTTGTCTGATATTGGTGTGTGACATGCTGAACCTTGTCTGATATTGTTGTTTGACATGCTGACCTTATCTGTTATTGGTTTGTACCATGCACAACCTTGTCTGATATTGGTGTGTGACATGCTGAACCTTGTCTGATATTGGTGTTTGACATGCTGAACCTTGTCTGATATTGATGTGTGACATGCGGAACCTTGTATGATATTGGTGTGTGACATGCTGAAACTTGTCCGATATTGGTGTGTGACATTCTGACCTTGTCTGATATTGGTTTGTACCATGCTGAACCTTGTCTGATATTGGTGTGTGACATGCTGAACCTTGTCTGATATTGGTGTGTGACAGGCTGATCCTCTTCTGATATTGGTTTTTGACATGCTGAACCTTGTCTGATATTAGTGTGTGACATGCTGAACTTTTTCTGATATTGGTGTGTGACATGCTGAACCTTGTCTGATATTGGTGTGTGACATGTTAAACCTTAACTGATATTGGTGTGGGACATGCTGAACCTTGTCTGATATTGGTGTGTGACATGCTGAACCTTGTCTGATATTGGTGTGTGACATGCTGTACTTTGTCTGAAATTGGTGTGTGACATGCTGAACCTTGTCTGATATTGGTGTGTGACATGCTAAACCTTTTCTGATATTGGTGTGTGACATGCTGAACCTTGTCTGATATTGTTGTTTGACATGCTGAACCTTGTCTGATATTGGTGTGTGACATGCTGAACCTTTTCTGATATTGGTGTGACATGCTGACTTTGTCTGATATTGGTTTGTACCATGCTGAACCTTGTCTGACATTGGTGTGTGACATGCTGAACCTTGTCTGATATTGGTGTGTGAAATGCTGAACCTTGTCTGATATTGGTGTGTGACATGCTGACCTTGTCTGATATTGGTTTGTACCATGCTGAACCTTGTCTGATATTGATGTGTGACATGCTGAACCTTGTCTGATATTGGTGTGTGACATGCTGAACCTTGTCTGATATTGGTGTGGGACATGCTGAACCTTGTCTGATATTGGTGTGTGACATGCTGAACCTTGTCTGATATTGGTGTGTGACATGCTGTACTTTGTCTGAAATTGGTGTGTGACATGCTGAACCTTGTCTGATATTGGTGTGTGGCATGCTGAACCTTGTCTGATATTGGTGTTTGACATGCTGAACCTTGTCTGATATTGGTGTGTGACCTGCTGAACCTTGTCTGATATTGGTGTGTGACATGCTGTACTTTGTCTGAAATTGGTGTGTGACATGCTGAACCTTGTCTGATATTGGTGTGTGACATGCTAAACCTTTTCTGATATTGGTGTGTGACATGCTGAACCTTGTCTGATATTGTTGTTTGACATGCTGAACCTTGTCTGATATTGGTGTGTGCCATGCTGAACCTTGTCTGATATTGGTGTGACATGCTGACTTTGTCTGATATTGGTTTGTACCATGCTGAACCTTGTCTGACATTGGTGTGTGACATGCTGAACCTTGTCTGATATTGGTGTGTGAAATGCTGAACCTTGTCTGATATTGGTGTGTGACATGCTGACCTTGTCTGATATTGGTTTGTACCATGCTGAACCTTGTCTGATATTGGTGTGTGACATGCTGAACCTTGTCTGATATTGGTGTGTGACATGCTGAACCTTGTCTGATATTGGTGTGGGACATGCTGAACCTTGTCTGATATTGGTGTGTGGCATGCTGAACCTTGTCTGATATTGGTGTGTGACATGCTATACTTTGTCTGAAATTGGTGTGTGACATGCTGAACCTTGTCTGATATTGGTGTGTGGCATGCTGAACCTTGTCTGATATTGGTGTTTGACATGCTGAACCTTGTCTGATATTGGTGTGTGACATGCTGAAGCTTGTGTGATTTTGGTTTGTGACATGCTAAACCTAGTCTGATATTGGTGTGTTACATGCTGAATCTCGTCTGATATTGGTGTTTGACATGCTGAACCTTGTATGATATTGGTGTGTGACATGCTGAACCTTGTCTGATATTGTTGTGTGACATGCTGAACCTTGTCTGATATTGGTGTGTGACATGCTGAACATTGTCTGATATTGGTGTGTGACATGCTGACTTTGTCTGATATTGGTTTGTACCATGCTGAACCTTGTCTGACATTGGTGTGTGACATGCTGAACCTTGTCTGATATTGGTGTGTGAAATGCTGAACCTTGACTGATATTGGTGTGTGACATGCTGACCTTGTCTGATATTGGTTTGTACCATGCTGAACCTTGTCTGATATTGGTGTGTGACATGCTGAACCTTGTCTGATATTGGTGTGTGACATGCTGAACCTTGTCTGATATTGGTGTTTGACATGCTGAACCTTGTCTGATATTGGTGTGTGACATGCGGAACCTTGTATGATATTGGTGTGTGACATGCTGAACCTTGTCTGATATTGGTGTGTGACATGCTGACCTTGTCTGATATTGGTTTGTACCATGCTGAACTTTGTCTGATATTGGTGTGTGACATGCTGAACCTTGTCTGATATTGGTGTGTGACAGGCTGAACCTCTTCTGATATTGGTTTTTGACATGCTGAACCTTGTCTGATATTAGTGTGTGACATGCTGAACTTTTTCTGATATTGGTGTTTGACATGCTGAACCTTGTCTGATATTGTTGTGTGACATGCTGAAACTTGTCTGATATGGCTGTTTGACATGCTGAACCTTTTCTGATATTGGTGTGTGACATGTTGAACATTGTCTCATATTGGTGTGTGACATGCTGAACCTTGTCTGATATTGATGTGTGACATGCTGAACCTTGTCTGATATTGATTTGTGACATGCTGAAACTTTTCTGATATTGGTGTGTGACATGCTGAACCTTGTCTTATATTGTTGTGTGACATGCTGAACCTTGTCTGATATTGGTGTGTGACATGCTGAACCTTTTCTGATATTGGTGTGTGACATGCTGAATCTTGTCTGATATTGGTTTGTGACATGCTAAACCTTGTCTGATATTGGTGTGTTACATGCTGAATCTTGTCTGATATTGGTGTGTGACATGCTGAACCTTGTCTGATATTGTTGTTTGACATGCTGAACCTTGTCTGATATTGGTGTGTGACATGCTGAACATTGTCTGATATTGGTGTGTGACATGCTGACTTTGTCTGATATTGGTTGGTACCATGCTGAACCTTGTCTGACATTGGTGTGTGACATGCTGAACCTTGTCTGATATTGGTGTGTGACATGCTGAACCTTGTCTGATATTGGTGTGATACATGCTGACCTTATCTGATATTGGTTTGTACCATGCTGAACCTTGTCTGATATTGGTGTGTGACATGCTGAACCTTGTCTGATATTGGTGTGTGACATGCTGACCTTGTCTGATATTGGTTTGTACCATGCTGAACCTTGTCTGATATTGGTGTGTGACATGCTGAACCTTGTCTGATATTGGTGTGTGACATGCTGAACCTTGTCTGATATTGGTGTGGGACATGCTGAACCTTGTCTGATATTGGTGTGTGACATGCTGAACCTTGTCTGATATTGGTGTGTGACATGCTGAACCTTGTCTGATATTGGTGTGTGACATGCTGAACCTTGTCTGATATTGGTGTGACATGCTGACTTTGTCTGATATTGGTTTGTACCATGCTGAACCTTGTCTGACATTGGTGTGTGACATGCTGAACCTTGTCTGATATTGGTGTGTGAAATGCTGAACCTTGTCTGATATTGGTGTGTGACATGCTGACCTTGTCTGATATTGGTTTGTACCATGCTGAACCTTGTCTGATATTGGTGTGTGACATGCTGAACCTTGTCTGATATTGGTGTGTGACATGCTGAACCTTGTCTGATATTGGTGTGGGACATGCTGAACCTTGTCTGATATTGGTGTATGACATGCTGAACCTTGTCTGATATTGGTGTGTGACATGCTGTACTTTGTCTGAAATTGGTGTGTGACATGCTGAACCTTGTCTGATATTGGTGTGTGGCATGCTGAACCTTGTCTGATATTGGTGTTTGACATGCTGAACCTTGTCTGATATTGGTGTGTGACATGCTGAATCTTGTGTGATTTTGGTTTGTGACATGCTAAACCTAGTCTGATATTGGTGTGTTACATGCTGAATCTCATCTGATATTGGTGTTTGACATGCTGAACCTTGTCTGATATTGGTGTGTGACATGCTGAACCTTGTCTGATATTGTTGTGTGACATGCTGAACCTTGTCTGATATTGGTGTGTGACATGCTGAACATTGTCTGATATTGGTGTGTGACATGGTGACTTTGTCTGATATTGGTTTGTACCATGCTGAACCTTGTCTTCTTCTTCTTCTTCTGCGTACACAGTCAGACAGTAACCATTATTTTCTCGAAAAAAGCGGCGGTCATCCTGAGACTCTCGCCACTACCATAGAGCTTGTCTTGCAGTTCCACTGGCAATGGCCACATCTGCTCTCTCTGATCCTCGTATGTCGGGCAGTTCTGCAGCAGATGTTCAGTGGTCATTTTACCAGTACCGCACGGGCATTCGTCGGTACACCCTATCTTCAATTTGTTGAAGAGGTGGTACCTCAGTCTGTTGTGGCCAGTGCGAAGTCTGAAGACAACGACCTGCTCTCTTCGGTTCAACTGGTAATAGGCATCGTTTTTGGTGTAACCAGTATGTTCGGTTTCCCATTTGGACATGTACCTGGCTTTGATAAGCCGTTTTGACTCTTCGTACGTCATACTGGTATCTATTTGTGGTAGCCTTGCACCTTCTTTTGCCAGTCTGTCTGCCTTCTCGTTGCCTTTGATGTTGCAGTGTGACGGAACCCACTGTACCACTACCCTTTTTGGTGCGGACTGTTGGCACAGTTTGCAGAGTGCTGCTCTTAAGTCATTAAGCTCAGTGTTTTTCTGGCTTTTTAGCGCTGTGACTACTTCGAGAGCATCTGTCAGCAGGACTATATGGCTCTCATTTTCACTGTGTGTTACCATTTCTTCCACTGCCGCCCTCAGTGCCTCTGCCTCTGCTCTGAAATTGCTCGTGTACTTACCAGTAGCGAATGACAGTGTTATTTTTCTGCCATTTGGTAGGTTCAGGAATGCTCCTGCCCCTCCGTTCTGTGTAGTGTTTGTTACAGAACCGTCGGTGTATGCATGGGTCCAGTCCATGCTTGGGTAGCTTTTCGTTATGAAGCTTAAGGTAGTGTCTCTCCTTTCTTTTTCGGTCTGGCAGTTTTTGTTTGCAATACCTGGTATATTTTCTACCACCTCTGGAAATATATCCTGCCTCCAAGTAGGTTTTCGTACAGTAGTGATGGGTTTTGGTGTTGTTAGTGCGTTTATGGGATCTTCGTGCATCTTTGCTTTGGCTATTTCTGCAAAGTTTCTCCGCTTTAGTTTCCCAGTTCCCAAATTGTTTAGCCTCTGGTACATTGGATGGTCCGTCAGTCTTCGGAGTTTCTCTGACTGCAGCTGGGCTCTGCAGTCTCTTCTGTCGGTCATGGATTGCAGTTTTGTAATCTTTTCAAGTTCTACAATTGGCGTTGACTTCATGCCACCTGTTATGATTCTCATGGCTTGGTTTTGAAGTTTGTTAACTTTATCGAAGTTCGCCTTCGCTGCTGTTGTCCATGCCGCGATGCCATACTCGAGAACTGGTCTCACTCTTCCAGTGTACAGTTTCTTTAGTATGCCTTCGTCTGCTCCCCAGCTTGTGCCAGCAAGTTTCCTCATGATCGCCATTCTTTCTCTGGCTTTCATTCGGTTTCTCTCAATCTGACTTTTCCATGTCATGCGCCGATCAAATGTGACTCCCAGATAGGTTGGGTTGTCGTTTGGCTGCAGGATTTTGCCATTTAGGCTTAATTTGGTACTTTGGGGTTTTAATGAGAGCGAGAATATTGTGCACGTGGTTTTCTCCTCGTTTATTTTGACCAGCCATGAGTTCGCCCACTCTTCCAGCGATGTTAGGGCCGTTTGCATCCGATTTCTTGCTATGGTGAGATTCTTTTCAGAGGTCCACATAGCCAGATCGTCTGCAAACATTGAGCTATGGACTCTTCTTGGTATATTCTCTGTAATATCGTTTATATATACCAGGAAGAGTGTGGGTGACAGTACTCCCCCTTGGGGTACTCCCTGCTCGAGTGTCACCTTTTTGCTCATCTGCCCTTGTACTTGGACTCTGGCCGTTCTTTGTTTGAGGTAGTGGTTGATCCACTTGTACATCTTCCCACAAACATCACTTCTTCTTAGCTTGACTCTAAGTCCATCCTTCCAGACTTTGTCAAATGCCTTTTCCAGATCCACCCAAACAGCTACTGTGTGTTTCTGTGCCTGGTAGGCATCTTCTATCTCCTGGGCTATGAGGATGACCTGGTCCTCAGTGGATCTGTGCTGTCTAAAGCCGGCTTGCTGTGGAATTAGTATTCGTTTTTCTTCCAGATGCCACATCAGTCTGGTGTTTATCATCCGTTCCATCAGCTTGCCGACACAGCTCAGTAGGCTTATGGGCCTGTATCCATTCGGATCTGTTTTGTCCTTTCCTGTTTTTGGTACTGGTACCAGTATTGCATCTTTCCATGCCTGGGGTACAATACCCCTTTTCCAGCTTTGGTTCAGGACTGATAGTAGTTTTTCCTTCGCTGTTTGGCCCAGCCCCATCAGCATTTCGTTTGTTATCCCGTCTTTTCCGGGAGATTTCCTTCTCTTTAGTGTTCTCATAGCCTCTTCCATTTCGCGCATTGTTAGTTTGGCCATCATGTGCTCTTCAGGAGCCGTATTTATGTTTTCGTGCCCCTTTAGCTCTTCGCTAATGTCTGTATGCTTATCTGCAGGGACCTCGATGTGGTTTGCTCTGGCATAGTGATCGACAAAGGCGTTTGCGGCTTTCTTACCTGTGATCAAGTTCTCGCCTTGCTTGATAGTAATTTGTTTATTTGACGGGGTTTCGTCGTTCATGGCTCTGACTAGCTTCCATAGCTTGTTCCCTTCTTTGTCCAGGTTTAAACTTTCCGTTTTATTTTTCCAACTTTCTCTTGCTGTTTGCTTGAGAGTGTGTTTGTACTTCGCCGCGGCGGCTTTGAGGGCGATGTTTGCCTCCACGGATTTTTCTCGTTCTGCCATGTTCCTAGCATTTGTTACTGCATCTTCCACTTTCTGTAACTCATCATTCCAGTAGGGCTTATAGTTTTTCCTAGCTCCTCTTGGGATGGTTTCAGTGGCGGCTTGCATTATTGCCTTGCTTAGGCTCTCTACCATGGGCTTCATTTTGGTGTTTCGTGTGTTGATGGTTTCACACAGCCCATCTGTCAGGATTGCAAATCTGTCCCAGTCGGCTCGTTTGTAATTCCAACGTGGGAGCGGTTTTGTTTCCTGTGGGCCTACTTCCATGTCAATGGTTAGCCTGATCGGCCTGTGGTCGCTACCTGCCAGTTGGTTTAGCACCTGGCGGTCTATTTTATAGTGTATGTCCTGTGTGGAGAAGGCCAAATCTGGAGTCGAGGTGGTATGCCATGTTCTTGAATAGAAGCTAGGGCTATCCTCCGGCCTATTGATTAGGGAGAGATTTGCATCTATCTCCCAATCTTCCACTTCGTCACCTCTGCTGTCTGTGTCAGAGTATCCCCATCTCTCCGAGTGGCTGTTGAAATCTCCAACCACTATGCAGTTGGAGTCTCTGACCTCCATACTCGAGAGCGATAGGTCTCTGTTTGGTGGTCCGTACAGATTGAAAATGCGGAGCTTCGTCTCTTGAGCCATTATGTCAACTCCTACAATTTCTGCTTGTCCGGTGTGATTGACAGGTACCGCGCTACTCGGTATGCTGTTTCTGGTCAGTATCAGGACCCCTCCTTTGTGGCCTTCTCTATCTAGACGGAAAGTCTGGTATCCTCTGATTGAGAATTTATGGTTTTTGTTGAGGTGCGTTTCCTGGATACATGAAACGTCAATCTTACCTTCATGCAGGTGATGTGTTTCTGGTGCAGAGTTTGACACCATTCATTGTGTTTCTGGTACAGGGCTTGACACCATTCATTTTGTTTCTGGTGGATCGTTTGACATCACTCAATGTGTTTCTGGCGCAGGGGTTGACACCATTCATTGTGTTTCTGGTGCAGGGGTTGACACCACTCATTGTGTTTCTGGTGCAGGGGTTGACACCACTCCATGTGTTTCTAGTGCAGAAGTTGACACCATTCATTGTGTTTCTGGTGCAGGGGTTGACACCATTCATTATGTTTCTGGTGCAGGGGATGACACTACTCATTGTGTTTCTGGTGCAGGGGTTGACACCACTCCATGTGTTTCTGGTGCAGGGGTTGACACCATTCATTGTGTTTCTGGTGCAGGGATTGACACCACTTATTGTGTTTCTGGTGCAGGGGTTGACACCATTCATTGTGTTTCTGGTGCAGGGGTTGACACCATTTATTGTGTTTCTGGTGCATGGTTTGAAATCACTCCATGTGTTCTCTGTTGCAGGGGTTGACACCATTCATTGTGTTTCTGGTGCAGGGATTGACACCACTTATTGTGTTTCTGGTGCAGGGGTTGACACCATTTATGTGTTTCTGGTGTAGGGGTTGACACCATTCATTGTGTGTCTGGTGCAGTGGTTGACACCATTCATTGTGTTTCTGGTGCAGGGTTGACACCATTCATTGTGTTTTTTGTGCAGAGGTTGACACAATAAATTGTGTTTATGGTGCAGGGGTTGACACCACTCATTGTGTTTCTGGTGCAGGGATTGACACCACTCCATGTGTTTCTAGTGCAGGGGTTGACACCATTCATTGTGTTTCTGGTGCAGGGGTTGACACCATTCATTGTGTTTCTGGTACAGAGGATGACACTACTCCATGGGTTTCTGGTGCAGAGTTTGAGACCATTCATTGTGTTTCTGGTACAGGGCTTGACACCTTTCATTTTGTTTCTGGTGCATGGTTTGACATCACTCAATGTGTTTCTGGCGCAGGGGTTGACACCATTCATTGTGTTTCAGGTGCAGGGGTTGACACCATGCATTGTGTTTCTGGTGCAGGGGTTGACACTATTTATTGTGTTTCTGGTGCATGGTTTGAAATCACTCCATGTGTTCTCTGTTGCAGGGGTTGACACCTTTCATTGTGTTTCTGGTGCAGATATTGACACCACTTATTGTGTTTCTGGTGCACGGTTTGACACCATTCATTGTGTTTCTGGTGTAGGGGTTGACACCATTCATTGTGTGCCTTGTGCAGTGGTTGACACCATTCATTGTGTTTCTGGTGCAGGGTTGAAACCATTCATTATGTTTTTTGTGCAGAAGTTGACACCCTAAATTGTTTTTCAGGTGCAGGGGTTGACACCATTCATTATGTTTCTAGTGCATGGAGTGACACCACTTATTGTGTTTCTGGTGCAGGGGTTGACACCATTCATTGTGTTTCTGGTGTAGGGGTTGACACCATTCATTGTGTTTCTGGTGCACGGGTTGACACCATTCATTGTGTTTCTGGTGCAGGGGTTAACACCAATCATTGTGTTTCTGGTGCAGGGGTTAACACCAATCATTGTGTTTCTGGTGCAGGGGTTGACACCACTCCATGTGTTTCTAGTGCAGAGCTTGTCACACACTAATATCAGAAAAGTTTCAGCATGTCACAAACCAATATCAGACAAGGTTCAGCATGTCACACATCAATATCAGACAAGGTTCAGCATGTCACACACCAATATCAGACAATGTTCAACATGTCACACACCAATATCAGAAAAGGTTCAGCATGTCAAACAGCCATATCAGACAAGTTTCAGCATGTCACACAACAATATCAGACAAGGTTCAGCATGTCAAAAACCATTATCAGAAAAAGTTCAGCATGTCACACACTAATATCAGACAAGGTTCAGCATGTCAAAAACCAATATCAGAAGAGGTTCAGCCTGTCACACACCAATATCAGACAAGGTTCAGCATGTCACACACCAATATCAGACAAGGTTCAGCATGGTACAAACCAATATCAGACAAGGTCAGCATGTCACACACCAATATCAGACAAGGTTCAGCATGTCACACACCAATATCATACAAGGTTCCGCATGTCACACACCAATATCAGACAAGGTTCAGCATGTCAAACACCAATATCAGACAAGGTTCAGCATAACACACAAATATCAGACAAGGTTCAGCATGTCACACACCAATATCAGACAAGGTTCAGCATGGTACAAACCAATATCAGACAAGGTCAGCATGTCACACACCAATATCAGTCAAGGTTCAGCATTTTACACACCAATATCAGACAAGGTTCAGCATGTCACACACCAATGTCAGACAAGGTTCAGCATGGTACAAACCAATATCAGAGAAAGTCAGCATGTCACACACCAATATCAGACAATGTTCAGCATGTCACACACCAATATCAGACAAGGTTCAGCATGTCACACAACAATATCAGACAAGGTTCAGCATGTCACACACCAATATCAGACAAGGTTCAGCATGTCAAACACCAATATCAGACGAGATTCAGCATGTAACACACCAATATCAGACTAGGTTTAGCATGTCACAAACCAAAATCAGACAAGATTCAGCATGTCACACACCAATATCAGACAAGGTTCAGCATGTCAAACACCAATATCAGACAAGGTTCAGCATGCCACACAATAATATCAGACAAGGTTCAGCATGTCACACACCAATTTCAGACAAAGTACAGCATGTCACACACCAATATCAGACAAGGTTCAGCATGTCACACACCAATATCAGAATAGGTTCAGCATGTCCCACACCAATATCAGACAAGGTTCAGCATGTCACACACCAATATCAGACAAGGTTCAGCATGTCACACACCAATATCAGACAAGTTTCAGCATGGTACAAACCAATATCAGACAAGGTCAGCATGTCACACACCAATATCAGACAAGGTTCAGCATTTCACACACCAATATCAGACAAGGTTCAGCATGCCACACACCAATGTCAGACAAGGTTCAGCATGGTACAAACCAATATCAGACAAAGTCAGCATGTCACACCAATGTCAGACAAGGTTCAGCATGTCACACACCAATATCAGAAAAGGTTCAGCATGTCAAACAACAATATCAGACAAGGTTCAGCATGTCACACAGCAATATCAGAAAAGGTTTAGCATGTCACACACCAATATCAGACAAGGTTCAGCATGTCACACACCAATTTATGACAAAGTACAGCATGTCACACACCAATATCAGACAAGGTTCAGCATGTCACACACCAATATCAGACAAGGTTCAGCATGTCCAACACCAATATAAGTTAAGGTTTAACATGTCACACACCAATATCAGACAAGGTTCAGCATGTCACAAACCAATATCAGAAAAAGTTCAGCATGTCACACACTAATATCAGACAAGGTTCAGCATGTCAAAAACCAATATCAGAAGAGGATCAGCCTGTCACACACCAATATCAGACAAGGTTCAGCATGTCACACACCAATATCAGACAAGGTTCAGCATGGTACAAACCAATATCAGACAAGGTCAGAATGTCACACACCAATATCGGACAAGGTTCAGCATGTCACACACCACTATCATACAAGGTTCCGCATGTCACACATCAATATCAGACAAGGTTCAGCATGTCAAACACCAATATCAGACAAGGTTCAGCATGTCACACCAATATCAGACAAGGTTCAGCATGTCACACACCAATATCAGACAAGGTTGTGCATGGTACAAACCAATAACAGATAAGGTCAGCATGTCACACACCAATATCAGACAGCGTCAGCATGTCACATACCAATATCAGACAAGGTTCAGCATGTCACACACCAATATCAGACAAAGTACAGCATGTCAAACACCAATATCAGACAAGGTTCAGCATGTCACACACCAATATCATACAAGGTTCCGCATGTCACACACCAATATCAGAAAAGGTTCAGCATGTCAAACACCAATATCAGACAAGGTTCAGCATGTCACACACCAATATCAGACAAGGTTCAGCATGTCACACACCAATATCAGACAAGGTTCAGCATGGTACAAACCAATATCAGACAAGGTCAGCATGTCACACACCAATATCAGTCAAGGTTCAGCATTTCACACACCAATATCAGACAAGGTTCAGCATGTCACACACCAATGTCAGACAAGGTTCAGCATGGTACAAACCAATATCAGACAAAGTCAGCATGTCACACACCAATATCAGACAATGTTTAGCATGTCACACACCAATATCAGACAAGGTTCAGCATGTCACACAACAATATCAGACAAGGTTCAGCATGTCACACACCAATATCAGACAAGGTTCAGCATGTCAAACACCAATATGAGACGAGATTCAGCATGTAACACACCAATATCAGACTAGGTTTAGCATGTCACAAACCAAAATCAGACAAGATTCGGCATGTCACTCACCAATATCAGACAAGGTTCAGCATGTCAAACACCAATATCAGACAAGGTTCAGCATGCCACACACCAATATCAGACAAGGTTCAGCATGTCACACACCAATTTCAGACAAAGTACAGCATGTCACACACCAATATCAGACAAGGTTCAGCATGTCCCACACCAATATCAGACAAGGTTCAGCATGTCACACACCAATATCAGACAAGGTTCAGCATGTCACACACCAATATAAGACAAGGTTCAGCATGGTACAAACCAATATCAGACAAGGTCAGCATGTCACACACCAATATCAGTCAAGGTTCAGCATTTCACACACCAATATCAGACAAGGTTCAGCATGTCACACACCAATGTCAGACAAGGTTCAGCATGGTACAAACCAATATCAGACAAAGTCAGCATGTCACACACCAATATCAGACAATGTTTAGCATGTCACACACCAATATCAGACAAGGTTCAGCATGTCAAACACCAATATGAGACGAGATTCAGCATGTAACACACCAATATCAGACTAGGTTTAGCATGTCACAAACCAAAATCAGACAAGATTCGGCATGTCACTCACCAATATCAGACAAGGTTCAGCATGTCAAACACCAATATCAGACAAGGTTCAGCATGCCACACACCAATATCAGACAAGGTTCAGCATGTCACACACCAATTTCAGACAAAGTACAGCATGTCACACACCAATATCAGACAAGGTTCAGCATGTCACACACCAATATCAGACAAGGTTCAGCATGTCACACACCAATATCAGACAAGGTTAAGCATGTCACACACCAATGTCAGACAAGGTTCAGCATGGTACAAACCAATATCAGACAAAGTCAGCATGTCACACCAATATCAGACAAGGTTCAGCATGTCACACACCAATATCAGACAAGGTTCAGCATGTCAAACAACAATATCAGACAAGGTTCAGCATGTCACACACCAATATCAGAAAAGGTTTAGCA
Source organism: Ariolimax columbianus (assembly GCA_036924085.1). Taxonomy (NCBI): domain Eukaryota; kingdom Metazoa; phylum Mollusca; class Gastropoda; order Stylommatophora; family Arionidae; genus Ariolimax; species Ariolimax columbianus. The sequence goes on along the minus strand of JAVGWX010000022.1, from coordinate 29,303,603 downwards.
TGTCACACACCAATATCAGACAAGGTTCAGCATGTCACACACCAATTTCAGACAAAGTACAGCATGTCACACACCAATATCAGAGAAGGTTCAGCATGTCACACACCAATATCAGACAAGGTTCAGCATGTCCCACACCAATATCAGTTAAGGTTTAACATGTCACACACCAATATCAGACAAGGTTCAGCATGTCACAAACCAATATCAGAAAAAGTTCAGCACGTCACACACTAATATCAGACAAGGTTCAGCATGTCAAAAACCAATATCAGAAGAGGATCAGCCTGTCACACACCAATATCAGACAAGGTTCAGCATGTCACACACCAATATCAGACAAGGTTCAGCATGGTACAAACCAATATCAGACAACGTCAGAATGTCACACACCAATATCGGAAAAGGTTCAGCATGTCACACACCAATATCATACAAGGTTCCGCATGTCACACATCAATATCAGACAAGGTTTAGCATGTCAAACACCAATATCAGACAAGGTTCAGCATGTCACACCAATATCAGACAAGGGTCAGCATGTCACACACCAATATCAGACAAGATTGTGCATGGTACAAACCAATAACAGATAAGGTCAGCATGTCACACACCAATATCAGACAGCGTCAGCATGTCACATACCAATATCAGACAAGGTTCAGCATGTCACACACCAATATCAGACAAAGTACAGCATGTCAAACACCAATATCAGACAAGGTTCAGCATGTCACACACCAATATCGGACAAGGTTCAGCATGTCACACACCAATATCAGACAAGATTTAGCATGTCACACACCAATATCAGACAAGGTTCAGCATGACACACACCAATATCAGACAAGGTTCAGCATGTCACACACCAATATCAGACATAGTACAGCATTTCACACACCAATATCAGACAAGGTTCAGCATGTCACACACCAATGTCAGACAAGGTTCAGCATGGTACAAACCAATATCAGACAAAGTCAGCATGTCACACACCAATATCAGACAATGTTTAGCATGTCACACACCAATATCAGACAAGGTTCAGCATGTCACACAACAATATCAGACAAGGTTCAGCATGTCACACACCAATATCAGACAAGGTTCAGCATGTCAAACACCAATATGAGACGAGATTCAGCATGTAACACACCAATATCAGACTAGGTTTAGCATGTCACAAACCAAAATCAGACAAGATTCGGCATGTCACTCACCAATATCAGACAAGGTTCAGCATGTCAAACACCAATATCAGACAAGGTTCAGCATGCCACACACCAATATCAGACAAGGTTCAGCATGTCACACACCAATTTCAGACAAAGTACAGCATGTCACACACCAATATCAGACAAGGTTCAGCATGTCCCACACCAATATCAGACAAGGTTCAGCATGTCACACACCAATATCAGACAAGGTTCAGCATGTCACACACCAATATAAGACAAGGTTCAGCATGGTACAAACCAATATCAGACAAGGTCAGCATGTCACACACCAATATCAGTCAAGGTTCAGCATTTCACACACCAATATCAGACAAGGTTCAGCATGTCACACACCAATGTCAGACAAGGTTCAGCATGGTACAAACCAATATCAGACAAAGTCAGCATGTCACACACCAATATCAGACAATGTTTAGCATGTCACACACCAATATCAGACAAGGTTCAGCATGTCAAACACCAATATGAGACGAGATTCAGCATGTAACACACCAATATCAGACTAGGTTTAGCATGTCACAAACCAAAATCAGACAAGATTCGGCATGTCACTCACCAATATCAGACAAGGTTCAGCATGTCAAACACCAATATCAGACAAGGTTCAGCATGCCACACACCAATATCAGACAAGGTTCAGCATGTCACACACCAATTTCAGACAAAGTACAGCATGTCACACACCAATATCAGACAAGGTTCAGCATGTCCCACACCAATATCAGACAAGGTTCAGCATGTCACACACCAATATCAGACAAGGTTCAGCATGTCACACACCAATGTCAGACAAGGTTCAGCATGGTACAAACCAATATCAGACAAAGTCAGCATGTCACACCAATATCAGACAAGGTTCAGCATGTCACACACCAATATCAGACAAGGTTCAGCATGTCAAACAACAATATCAGACAAGGTTCAGCATGTCACACACCAATATCAGAAAAGGTTTAGCATGTCACACACCAATATCAGACAAGGTTCAGCATGTCACACACCAATTTCAGACAAAGTACAGCATGTCACACACCAATATCAGAGAAGGTTCAGCATGTCACACACCAATATCAGACAAGGTTCAGCATGTCCCACACCAATATCAGTTAAGGTTTAACATGTCACACACCAATATCAGACAAGGTTCAGCATGTCACAAACCAATATCAGAAAAAGTTCAGCACGTCACACACTAATATCAGACAAGGTTCAGCATGTCAAAAACCAATATCAGAAGAGGATCAGCCTGTCACACACCAATATCAGACAAGGTTCAGCATGTCACACACCAATATCAGACAAGGTTCAGCATGGTACAAACCAATATCAGACAACGTCAGAATGTCACACACCAATATCGGAAAAGGTTCAGCATGTCACACACCAATATCATACAAGGTTCCGCATGTCACACATCAATATCAGACAAGGTTTAGCATGTCAAACACCAATATCAGACAAGGTTCAGCATGTCACACCAATATCAGACAAGGGTCAGCATGTCACACACCAATATCAGACAAGATTGTGCATGGTACAAACCAATAACAGATAAGGTCAGCATGTCACACACCAATATCAGACAGCGTCAGCATGTCACATACCAATATCAGACAAGGTTCAGCATGTCACACACCAATATCAGACAAAGTACAGCATGTCAAACACCAATATCAGACAAGGTTCAGCATGTCACACACCAATATCGGACAAGGTTCAGCATGTCACACACCAATATCAGACAAGATTTAGCATGTCACACACCAATATCAGACAAGGTTCAGCATGACACACACCAATATCAGACAAGGTTCAGCATGTCACACACCAATATCAGACATAGTACAGCATTTCACACACCAATATCAAACAAGGTTCAGCATGTCACACACCAATATCAGACAAGGTTCAGCATGTCACACACCAATATCAGACAAGGTTCAGCATGGTACAAACCAATATCAGACAAGGTCAGCATGTCACACACCGATATCAGTCAAGGTTCAGCATTTCACACACCAATATCAGACAAGGTTCAGCATGTCACACACCAATGTCAGACAAGGTTCAGCATGGTACAAACCAATATCAGACAAAGTCAGCATGTCACACACCAATATCAGACAATGTTCAGCATGTCACACACCAATATCAGACAAGGTTCAGCATGTCACACAACAATATCAGACAAGGTTCAGCATGTCACACACCAATATCAGACAAGGTTAAGCATGTCAAACACCAATATCAGACTAGGTTTAGCATGTCACAAACCAAAATCAGACAAGATTCAGCATGTCACACACCAATATCAGACAAGGTTCAGCATCTCAAACACCAATATCAGACAAGGTTCAGCATGCCACACACCAATATCAGACAAGGTTCAGCATGTCACACACCAATTTCAGACAAAGTACAGCATGTCACACACCAATATCAGACAAGGTTCAGCATGTCACACACCAATATCAGACAAGGTTCAGCATGTCACACACCAATATCAGACAAGGTTCAGCATGGTACAAACCAATATCAGACAAGGTCAGCATGTCACACACCAATATCAGACAAGGTTCAGCATGTCACACACCAATATCAGACAAGGTTCAGCATGGTACAAACCAATATCAGACAAGGTCAGCATGTATCACACCAATATCAGACAAGGTTCAGCATGTCACACACCAATATCAGACAAGGTTCAGCATGTCACACACCAATGTCAGACAAGGTTCAGCATGGTACCAACCAATATCAGACAAAGTCAGCATGTCACACACCAATATCAGACAATGTTCAGCATGTCACACACCAATATCAGACAAGGTTCAGCATGTCAAACAACAATATCAGACAAGGTTCAGCATGTCACACACCAATATCAGACAAGGTTTAGCATGTCACACACCAATATCAGACAAGGTTCAGCATGTCACACACTAATATCAGACAAGGTTCAGCATGTCAAACACCAATATCAGACAAGATTGTCTGATATTGGTGTGTGACATGCTGAATCTTGTCTGATATTGGTTTGTGACATGCTAAACCTTGTCTGACATTGGTGTGTTACATGCTGAATCTTGTCTGATATTGGTGTGTGACATGCTAAACCTTTTCTGATATTGGTGTGTGACATGCTGAACCTTGTCTGATATTGTTGTTTGACATGCTGAACCTTGTCTGATATTGGTGTGTGACATGCTGAACCTTGTCTGATATTGGTGTGTGACATGCTGTACTTTGTCTGAAATTGGTGTGTGACATTCTGAATCTTGTCTGACATTGGTGTGTGACATGCTGAAACTTGTCTGATATTGGTGTGTGAAATGCTGAACCTTGTCTGATATTGGTGTGTGACATGCTGACCTTGTCTGATATTGGTTTGTACCATGCTGAACCTTGTCTGATATTGGTGTGTGACATGCTGAACCTTGTCTGATATTGGTGTGTGACATGCTGAACCTTGTCTGATATTGGTGTGGGACATGCTGAACCTTGTCTGATATTGGTGTGTGACATGCTGAACCTTGTCTGATATTGGTGTGTGATATGGAGAATCTTGTCTGATATTGGTTTGTGACATGCTAAACCTTGTCTGATATTGGTGTGTTACATGCTGAATCTTGTCTGATATTGGTGTTTGATATGCTGAACCTTGTCTGATATTAGTGTGTGACATGCTGAACCTTTTCTGATATCGGTGTGTGACATGCTGAACCTTGTCTGATATTGTTGTGTGACATGCTGAACCTTGTCTGATATTGGTGTGTGACATGCTGAGCATTGTCTGATATTGGTGTGTGACATGCTGACTTTGTCTGATATTGGTTTGTACCATGCTGAACCTTGTCTGACATTGGTGTGTGACATGCTGAACCTTGTCTGATATTGGTGTGTGAAATGCTGAACCTTGTCTGATATTAGTGTGTGACATGCTGACCTTGTCTGATATTGGTTTGTACCATGCTAAACCTTGTCTGATATTGGTGTGTGACATGCTGAACCTTGTCTGATATTGGTGTGTGACATGCTGAACCTTGTCTGATATTGGTGTTTGACATGCTGAACCTTGTCTGATATTGGTGTGTGACATGCGGAACCTTGTATGATATTGGTGTGTGACATGCTGAACCTTGTCTGATATTGGTGTGTGACATGCTGACCTTGTCTGATATTGGTTTGTACCATGCTGATCCTTGTCTGATATTGTTGTGTGACATGCTGAACCTTGTCTGATATTGGTGTGTGACATGCTGAACCTTGTCTGATATTGGTGTGTGACATGCTGAAACTTGACTGATATTGGTTCTGACATGCTGAACCTTGTCTGATTTTGGTGTGTAGCATGCTGAACCTTGTCTGATATTGGTGTGTGACGTGCTGAATCTTGTCTGATATTGGTGTGTGAAATGCTGTACTATGTCTGATATTGGTGTGTGACATGCTGAACCTTGTCTGATTTTGGTGTATGACATGCTGACGCTGTCTGATATTGATGTGTGACATGCTGACCTTGTCTGATATTGGTTTGTACCATGCTGAACCTTGTCTGATATTGGTGTTTAACATGCTGAACCTTGTCCGATATTGGTGTGTGACATGCTGAACCTTGTCTGATATTGGTGTGTGACATGCTGAACCTTGTCTGATATTGGTTTGTGACATGCTGAACCTTGTCTAATATTGGTGTGTTACATGCTGAACCTTGTCTGATATTGGTGTGTGACATGCTGAACCTTGTCTGATATTGGTGTGTGAAATGCTGAACCTTGTCTGATATTGGTGTGTGACATGCTAAACCTTGTCTAATATTGGTGTGTGACATGCTGAACCTTGTCTGATATTGGTTTGTGACATGCTGAACCTTGTCTGATATTGGTGTGTGACATGCTGAACCTTGTCTGATATTGGTGTGTGACATGCTGACCTTGTCTGATATTGGTTTGTACCATGCTGAACCTTGTCTGATATTGGTGTGTGACATGCTGAACCTTGTCTGATATTGGTGTGTGACATGCTGAACCTTGTCTGATATTGGTGTGTGAAATGCTGACCTTGTCTGATATTGGTTTGTACCATGCTGAACCTTGTCTGATATTGGTGTGTGACATGCTGAACCTTGTCTGATATTGGTGTGTGACATGCTGAACCTTGTCTGATATTGGTGTGGGACATGCTGAACCTTGTCTGATATTGGTGTGTGACATGCTGAACCTTATCTGATATTGGTGTGTGACATGCTGTACTTTGTCTGAAATTGGTGTGTGACATGCTGAATCTTGTCTGATATTGGTGTGTGGCATGCTGAACCTTGTCTGATATTGGTGTGCGAGATGCTAAACCTTGTCTGATATTGGTGTGTGACATGCTGAACCTTGTCTGATATTGGTGTGTGACATGCTGAACCTTGTCTGATATTGGTGTGTGACATGCTGAACCTTGTCTGATATTGGTGTGTGACATGCTGAATCTTGTCTGATATTGGTTTGTGACATGCTAAACCTTGTCTGATATTGGTGTGTTACATGCTGAATCTTGTCTGATATTGGTGTTTGATATGCTGAACCTTGTCTGATATTGGTTTGTACCATGCTGAACCTTGTCTGACATTGGTGTGTGACATGCTGAACCTTGTCTGATATTGGTGTGTGAAATTCTGAACCTTGTCTGATAATAGTGTGTGACATGCTGACCTTGTCTGATATTGGTTTGTACCATGCTGAACCTTGTCTGATATTGGTGTGTGACATGCTGAACCTTGTCTGATATTGGTGTGTGACATGCTGACCCTTGTCTGATATTGGTGTTTTGACATGCTGAACCTTGTCTGATATTGGTGTGTGACATGCTGAATCTTGTCTGATATTGGTGTGTGACATGCTGAACCTTGTCTGATATTGGTGTGTGACATGCTGAACCTTGTCTGATATTGTTGTGTGACATGCTGAATCTTGTCTGATATTGGTGTGTGACATGCTGAACCTTGTCTGATATTGGTGTGTGACATGCTGAATCTTGTCTGATATTGGTTTGTGACATGCTAAACCTTGTCTGACATTGGTGTGTTACATGCTGAATCTTGTCTGATATTGGTGTGTGACATGCTAAACCTTTTCTGATATTGGTGTGTGACATGCTGAACCTTGTCTGATATTGTTGTTTGACATGCTGAACCTTGTCTGATATTGGTGTGTGACATGCTGAACCTTGTCTGATATTGGTGTGTGACATGCTGTACTTTGTCTGAAATTGGTGTGTGACATTCTGAATCTTGTCTGACATTGGTGTGTGACATGCTGAAACTTGTCTGATATTGGTGTGTGAAATGCTGAACCTTGTCTGATATTGGTGTGTGACATGCTGACCTTGTCTGATATTGGTTTGTACCATGCTGAACCTTGTCTGATATTGGTGTGTGACATGCTGAACCTTGTCTGATATTGGTGTGTGACATGCTGAACCTTGTCTGATATTGGTGTGGGACATGCTGAACCTTGTCTGATATTGGTGTGTGACATGCTGAACCTTGTCTGATATTGGTGTGTGATATGGAGAATCTTGTCTGATATTGGTTTGTGACATGCTAAACCTTGTCTGATATTGGTGTGTTACATGCTGAATCTTGTCTGATATTGGTGTTTGATATGCTGAACCTTGTCTGATATTAGTGTGTGACATGCTGAACCTTTTCTGATATCGGTGTGTGACATGCTGAACCTTGTCTGATATTGTTGTGTGACATGCTGAACCTTGTCTGATATTGGTGTGTGACATGCTGAGCATTGTCTGATATTGGTGTGTGACATGCTGACTTTGTCTGATATTGGTTTGTACCATGCTGAACCTTGTCTGACATTGGTGTGTGACATGCTGAACCTTGTCTGATATTGGTGTGTGAAATGCTGAACCTTGTCTGATATTAGTGTGTGACATGCTGACCTTGTCTGATATTGGTTTGTACCATGCTAAACCTTGTCTGATATTGGTGTGTGACATGCTGAACCTTGTCTGATATTGGTGTGTGACATGCTGAACCTTGTCTGATATTGGTGTTTGACATGCTGAACCTTGTCTGATATTGGTGTGTGACATGCGGAACCTTGTATGATATTGGTGTGTGACATGCTGAACCTTGTCTGATATTGGTGTGTGACATGCTGACCTTGTCTGATATTGGTTTGTACCATGCTGATCCTTGTCTGATATTGTTGTGTGACATGCTGAACCTTGTCTGATATTGGTGTGTGACATGCTGAACCTTGTCTGATATTGGTGTGTGACATGCTGAAACTTGACTGATATTGGTTCTGACATGCTGAACCTTGTCTGATTTTGGTGTGTAGCATGCTGAACCTTGTCTGATATTGGTGTGTGACGTGCTGAATCTTGTCTGATATTGGTGTGTGAAATGCTGTACTATGTCTGATATTGGTGTGTGACATGCTGAACCTTGTCTGATTTTGGTGTATGACATGCTGACGCTGTCTGATATTGATGTGTGACATGCTGACCTTGTCTGATATTGGTTTGTACCATGCTGAACCTTGTCTGATATTGGTGTTTAACATGCTGAACCTTGTCCGATATTGGTGTGTGACATGCTGAACCTTGTCTGATATTGGTGTGTGACATGCTGAACCTTGTCTGATATTGGTTTGTGACATGCTGAACCTTGTCTAATATTGGTGTGTTACATGCTGAACCTTGTCTGATATTGGTGTGTGACATGCTGAACCTTGTCTGATATTGGTGTGTGAAATGCTGAACCTTGTCTGATATTGGTGTGTGACATGCTAAACCTTGTCTAATATTGGTGTGTGACATGCTGAACCTTGTCTGATATTGGTTTGTGACATGCTGAACCTTGTCTGATATTGGTGTGTGACATGCTGAACCTTGTCTGATATTGGTGTGTGACATGCTGACCTTGTCTGATATTGGTTTGTACCATGCTGAACCTTGTCTGATATTGGTGTGTGACATGCTGAACCTTGTCTGATATTGGTGTGTGACATGCTGAACCTTGTCTGATATTGGTGTGTGAAATGCTGACCTTGTCTGATATTGGTTTGTACCATGCTGAACCTTGTCTGATATTGGTGTGTGACATGCTGAACCTTGTCTGATATTGGTGTGTGACATGCTGAACCTTGTCTGATATTGGTGTGGGACATGCTGAACCTTGTCTGATATTGGTGTGTGACATGCTGAACCTTATCTGATATTGGTGTGTGACATGCTGTACTTTGTCTGAAATTGGTGTGTGACATGCTGAATCTTGTCTGATATTGGTGTGTGGCATGCTGAACCTTGTCTGATATTGGTGTGCGAGATGCTAAACCTTGTCTGATATTGGTGTGTGACATGCTGAACCTTGTCTGATATTGGTGTGTGACATGCTGAACCTTGTCTGATATTGGTGTGTGACATGCTGAACCTTGTCTGATATTGGTGTGTTACATGCTGAATCTTGTCTGATATTGGTGTTTGATATGCTGAACCTTGTCTGATATTGGTTTGTACCATGCTGAACCTTGTCTGACATTGGTGTGTGACATGCTGAACCTTGTCTGATATTGGTGTGTGAAATTCTGAACCTTGTCTGATATTAGTGTGTGACATGCTGACCTTGTCTGATATTGGTTTGTACCATGCTGAACCTTGTCTGATATTGGTGTGTGACATGCTGAACCTTGTCTGATATTGGTGTGTGACATGCTGACCCTTGTCTGATATTGGTGTTTTGACATGCTGAACCTTGTCTGATATTGGTGTGTGACATGCGGAACCTTGTATGATATTGGTGTGTGACATGCTGAACCTTGTCTGATATTGGTGTGTGACATGCTGACCTTGTCTGATATTGGTTTGTACCATGCTGAACCTTGTCTGATATTGTTGTGTGACATGCTGAACCTTGTCTGATATTGGTGTGTGACATGCTGAACCTTATCTGATATTGGTGTGTGACATGCTGAATCTTGTCTGATATTGGTGTGTGAAATGCTGTACTATGTCTGATATTGGTGTGTGACATGCTGAACCTTGTCTGATATTGGTGTATGACATGCTGACGCTGTCTGATATTGGTGTGTGACATGCTGACCTTGTCTGATATTGCTTTGTACCATGCTGAACCTTGTCTGATATTGGTGTTTAACATGCTGAACCTTGTCCGATATTGGTGTGTGACAGGCTGAACCTTGTCTGATATTGGTGTGTGACATGCTGAACCTTGTCTGATATTGGTTTGTGACATGCTGAACCTTGTCTGATATTGGTGTTTTACATGCTGAACCTAGTCTGATATTGGTGTGTGACATGCTGAACCTTGTCTGATATTGGTGTGTGAAATGCTGAACCTTGTCTGATATTGGTGTGTGACATGCTAAACCTTGTCTAATATTGGTGTTTGACATGCTTAACCTTGTCTGATATTGGTTTGTGACATGCTGAACCTTGTCTGATATTGGTGTGTGACATGCTGAACCTTGTCTGATATTGGTGTGTGACATGCTGACGATGTCTGATATTGGTTTGTACCATGCTGAACCTTTTCTGATATTGGTGTGTGACATGCTGAACCTTGTCTGATATTGGTGTGTGACATGCTGAACCTTGTCTGATATTGGTGTGTGACATGCTGTACTTTGTCTGAAATTGGTGTGTGACATGCTGAATCTTGTCTGATATTGGTGTGTGGCATGCTGAACCTTGTCTGATATTGGAGTGCGAGATGCTAAACCTTGTCTGATATTGGTGTGTGACATGCTGAGCCTTGTCTGATATTGGTGTGTGACATGCGTAACCTTGTCTGATATTGGTGTGTGACATGCTGAACCTTGTCTGATATTGGTGTGTGACATGCTGAATCTTGTCTGATATTGGTTTGTTACATGCTAAACCTTGTCTGATATTGCTGTGTTACATGCTGAATCTTGTCTGATATTGGTGTTTGATATGCTGAACCTTGTCTGATATTAGTGTGTGACATGCTGAACCTTTTTTGATATCGGTGTGTGACATGCTGAACCTTGTCTGATATTGTTATGTGACATGCTGAACCTTGTCTGATATTGGTGTGTGACATGCTGAGCATTGTCTGATATTGGTGTGTGACATGCTGACTTTGTCTGATATTGGTTTGTACCATGCTGAACCTTGTCTGACATTGGTGTGTGACATGCTGAACCTTGTCTGATATTGGTGTGTGAAATGCTGATCCTTGTCTGATATTAGTGTGTGACATGCTGACCTTGTCTGATTTTGGTTTGTACCATGCTGAACCTTGTCTGATATTGGTGTGTGACATGCTGAACCTTGTCTGATGTTGGTGTGTGACATGCTGAACCTTGTCTGATATTGGTGTTGGACATGCTGAACCTTGTCTGATATTGGTGTGTGACATGCGGAACCTTGTATGATATTGGTGTGTGACATGCTGAACCTTGTCGGATATTGGTGTGTGACATGCTGACCTTGTCTGATATTGGTTTGTACCATGCTGAACCTTGTCTGATATTGTTGTGTGACATGCTGAAACTTGTCTGATATTGGTGTGTGACATGCTGAACCTTGTCTGATATTGGTGTGTGACATGCTGAACCTTGACTGATATTGGTTCTGACATGCTGAACCTTGTCTGATTTTGGTGTGTAGCATGCTGAACCTTGTCTGATATTGGTGTGTGACATGCTGAACCTTGTCTGATATTGGTGTATGACATGCTGACGCTGTCTGATATTGGTGTGTGACATGCTGACCTTGTCTGATATTGCTTTGTACCATGCTGAACCTTGTCTGATATTGGTGTTTAACATGCTGAACCTTGTCCGATATTGGTGTGTGACATGCTAAATCTTGTCTGATATTGGTGTGTGACATGCTGAACCTTGTCTGATATTGGTTTGTGACATGCTGAACCTTGTCTGATATTGGTGTGTTACATGCTGAACCTTGTCTGATATTGGTGTGTGACATGCTGAACCTTGTCTGATATTGGTGTAGGACATGCTGAACCTTGTCTGATATTGGTGTGTGACATGCTGAACATTGTCTGATATTGGTGTGTGACATGCTGTACTTTGTTTGAAATTGGTGTGTGACATGCTGAATCTTGTCTGATATTGGTGTGTGGCATGCTGAACCTTGTCTGATATTGGTGTGCGAGATGCTAAACCTTGTCTGATATTGGTGTGTGACATGCTGAACCTTGTCTGATTTTGGTGTATGACATGCTGACGCTGTCTGATATTGATGTGTGACATGCTGACCTTGTCTGATATTGGTTTGTACCATGCTGAACCTTGTCTGATATTGGTGTTTAACATGCTGAACCTTGTCCGATATTGGTGTGTGACATGCTGAACCTTGTCTGATATTGGTGTGTGACATGCTGAACCTTGTCTGATATTGGTTTGTGACATGCTGAACCTTGTCTAATATTGGTGTGTTACATGCTGAACCTTGTCTGATATTGGTGTGTGACATGCTGAACCTTGTCTGATATTGGTGTGTGAAATGCTGAACCTTGTCTGATATTGGTGTGTGACATGCTAAACCTTGTCTAATATTGGTGTGTGACATGCTGAACCTTGTCTGATATTGGTTTGTGACATGCTGAACCTTGTCTGATATTGGTGTGTGACATGCTGAACCTTGTCTGATATTGGTGTGTGACATGCTGACCTTGTCTGATATTGGTTTGTACCATGCTGAACCTTGTCTGATATTGGTGTGTGACATGCTGAACCTTGTCTGATATTGGTGTGTGACATGCTGAACCTTGTCTGATATTGGTGTGTGAAATGCTGACCTTGTCTGATATTGGTTTGTACCATGCTGAACCTTGTCTGATATTGGTGTGTGACATGCTGAACCTTGTCTGATATTGGTGTGTGACATGCTGAACCTTGTCTGATATTGGTGTGGGACATGCTGAACCTTGTCTGATATTGGTGTGTGACATGCTGAACCTTATCTGATATTGGTGTGTGACATGCTGTACTTTGTCTGAAATTGGTGTGTGACATGCTGAATCTTGTCTGATATTGGTGTGTGGCATGCTGAACCTTGTCTGATATTGGTGTGCGAGATGCTAAACCTTGTCTGATATTGGTGTGTGACATGCTGAACCTTGTCTGATATTGGTGTGTGACATGCTGAACCTTGTCTGATATTGGTGTGTGACATGCTGAACCTTGTCTGATATTGGTGTGTGACATGCTGAATCTTGTCTGATATTGGTTTGTGACATGCTAAACCTTGTCTGATATTGGTGTGTTACATGCTGAATCTTGTCTGATATTGGTGTTTGATATGCTGAACCTTGTCTGATATTGGTTTGTACCATGCTGAACCTTGTCTGACATTGGTGTGTGACATGCTGAACCTTGTCTGATATTGGTGTGTGAAATTCTGAACCTTGTCTGATATTAGTGTGTGACATGCTGACCTTGTCTGATATTGGTTTGTACCATGCTGAACCTTGTCTGATATTGGTGTGTGACATGCTGAACCTTGTCTGATATTGGTGTGTGACATGCTGACCCTTGTCTGATATTGGTGTTTTGACATGCTGAACCTTGTCTGATATTGGTGTGTGACATGCTGAATCTTGTCTGATATTGGTGTGTGACATGCTGAACCTTGTCTGATATTGGTGTGTGACATGCTGAACCTTGTCTGATATTGTTGTGTGACATGCTGAATCTTGTCTGATATTGGTGTGTGACATGCTGAACCTTGTCTGATATTGGTGTGTGACATGCTGAATCTTGTCTGATATTGGTTTGTGACATGCTAAACCTTGTCTGACATTGGTGTGTTACATGCTGAATCTTGTCTGATATTGGTGTGTGACATGCTAAACCTTTTCTGATATTGGTGTGTGACATGCTGAACCTTGTCTGATATTGTTGTTTGACATGCTGAACCTTGTCTGATATTGGTGTGTGACATGCTGAACCTTGTCTGATATTGGTGTTTAACATGCTGAACCTTGTCCGATATTGGTGTGTGACAGGCTGAACCTTGTCTGATATTGGTGTGTGACATGCTGAACCTTGTCTGATATTGGTTTGTGACATGCTGAACCTTGTCTGATATTGGTGTTTTACATGCTGAACCTAGTCTGATATTGGTGTGTGACATGCTGAACCTTGTCTGATATTGGTGTGTGAAATGCTGAACCTTGTCTGATATTGGTGTGTGACATGCTAAACCTTGTCTAATATTGGTGTTTGACATGCTTAACCTTGTCTGATATTGGTTTGTGACATGCTGAACCTTGTCTGATATTGGTGTGTGACATGCTGAACCTTGTCTGATATTGGTGTGTGACATGCTGACGATGTCTGATATTGGTTTGTACCATGCTGAACCTTTTCTGATATTGGTGTGTGACATGCTGAACCTTGTCTGATATTGGTGTGTGACATGCTGAACCTTGTCTGATATTGGTGTGTGACATGCTGTACTTTGTCTGAAATTGGTGTGTGACATGCTGAATCTTGTCTGATATTGGTGTGTGGCATGCTGAACCTTGTCTGATATTGGAGTGCGAGATGCTAAACCTTGTCTGATATTGGTGTGTGACATGCTGAGCCTTGTCTGATATTGGTGTGTGACATGCGTAACCTTGTCTGATATTGGTGTGTGACATGCTGAACCTTGTCTGATATTGGTGTGTGACATGCTGAATCTTGTCTGATATTGGTTTGTTACATGCTAAACCTTGTCTGATATTGCTGTGTTACATGCTGAATCTTGTCTGATATTGGTGTTTGATATGCTGAACCTTGTCTGATATTAGTGTGTGACATGCTGAACCTTTTTTGATATCGGTGTGTGACATGCTGAACCTTGTCTGATATTGTTATGTGACATGCTGAACCTTGTCTGATATTGGTGTGTGACATGCTGAGCATTGTCTGATATTGGTGTGTGACATGCTGACTTTGTCTGATATTGGTTTGTACCATGCTGAACCTTGTCTGACATTGGTGTGTGACATGCTGAACCTTGTCTGATATTGGTGTGTGAAATGCTGATCCTTGTCTGATATTAGTGTGTGACATGCTGACCTTGTCTGATTTTGGTTTGTACCATGCTGAACCTTGTCTGATATTGGTGTGTGACATGCTGAACCTTGTCTGATGTTGGTGTGTGACATGCTGAACCTTGTCTGATATTGGTGTTGGACATGCTGAACCTTGTCTGATATTGGTGTGTGACATGCGGAACCTTGTATGATATTGGTGTGTGACATGCTGAACCTTGTCGGATATTGGTGTGTGACATGCTGACCTTGTCTGATATTGGTTTGTACCATGCTGAACCTTGTCTGATATTGTTGTGTGACATGCTGAAACTTGTCTGATATTGGTGTGTGACATGCTGAACCTTGTCTGATATTGGTGTGTGACATGCTGAACCTTGACTGATATTGGTTCTGACATGCTGAACCTTGTCTGATTTTGGTGTGTAGCATGCTGAACCTTGTCTGATATTGGTGTGTGACATGCTGAACCTTGTCTGATATTGGTGTATGACATGCTGACGCTGTCTGATATTGGTGTGTGACATGCTGACCTTGTCTGATATTGCTTTGTACCATGCTGAACCTTGTCTGATATTGGTGTTTAACATGCTGAACCTTGTCCGATATTGGTGTGTGACATGCTAAATCTTGTCTGATATTGGTGTGTGACATGCTGAACCTTGTCTGATATTGGTTTGTGACATGCTGAACCTTGTCTGATATTGGTGTGTTACATGCTGAACCTTGTCTGATATTGGTGTGTGACATGCTGAACCTTGTCTGATATTGGTGTAGGACATGCTGAACCTTGTCTGATATTGGTGTGTGACATGCTGAACATTGTCTGATATTGGTGTGTGACATGCTGTACTTTGTTTGAAATTGGTGTGTGACATGCTGAATCTTGTCTGATATTGGTGTGTGGCATGCTGAACCTTGTCTGATATTGGTGTGCGAGATGCTAAACCTTGTCTGATATTGGTGTGTGACATGCTGAACCTTGTCTGATTTTGGTGTATGACATGCTGACGCTGTCTGATATTGATGTGTGACATGCTGACCTTGTCTGATATTGGTTTGTACCATGCTGAACCTTGTCTGATATTGGTGTTTAACATGCTGAACCTTGTCCGATATTGGTGTGTGACATGCTGAACCTTGTCTGATATTGGTGTGTGACATGCTGAACCTTGTCTGATATTGGTTTGTGACATGCTGAACCTTGTCTAATATTGGTGTGTTACATGCTGAACCTTGTCTGATATTGGTGTGTGACATGCTGAACCTTGTCTGATATTGGTGTGTGAAATGCTGAACCTTGTCTGATATTGGTGTGTGACATGCTAAACCTTGTCTAATATTGGTGTGTGACATGCTGAACCTTGTCTGATATTGGTTTGTGACATGCTGAACCTTGTCTGATATTGGTGTGTGACATGCTGAACCTTGTCTGATATTGGTGTGTGACATGCTGACCTTGTCTGATATTGGTTTGTACCATGCTGAACCTTGTCTGATATTGGTGTGTGACATGCTGAACCTTGTCTGATATTGGTGTGTGACATGCTGAACCTTGTCTGATATTGGTGTGTGAAATGCTGACCTTGTCTGATATTGGTTTGTACCATGCTGAACCTTGTCTGATATTGGTGTGTGACATGCTGAACCTTGTCTGATATTGGTGTGTGACATGCTGAACCTTGTCTGATATTGGTGTGGGACATGCTGAACCTTGTCTGATATTGGTGTGTGACATGCTGAACCTTATCTGATATTGGTGTGTGACATGCTGTACTTTGTCTGAAATTGGTGTGTGACATGCTGAATCTTGTCTGATATTGGTGTGTGGCATGCTGAACCTTGTCTGATATTGGTGTGCGAGATGCTAAACCTTGTCTGATATTGGTGTGTGACATGCTGAACCTTGTCTGATATTGGTGTGTGACATGCTGAACCTTGTCTGATATTGGTGTGTGACATGCTGAACCTTGTCTGATATTGGTGTGTGACATGCTGAATCTTGTCTGATATTGGTTTGTGACATGCTAAACCTTGTCTGATATTGGTGTGTTACATGCTGAATCTTGTCTGATATTGGTGTTTGATATGCTGAACCTTGTCTGATATTGGTTTGTACCATGCTGAACCTTGTCTGACATTGGTGTGTGACATGCTGAACCTTGTCTGATATTGGTGTGTGAAATTCTGAACCTTGTCTGATATTAGTGTGTGACATGCTGACCTTGTCTGATATTGGTTTGTACCATGCTGAACCTTGTCTGATATTGGTGTGTGACATGCTGAACCTTGTCTGATATTGGTGTGTGACATGCTGACCCTTGTCTGATATTGGTGTTTTGACATGCTGAACCTTGTCTGATATTGGTGTGTGACATGCTGAATCTTGTCTGATATTGGTGTGTGACATGCTGAACCTTGTCTGATATTGGTGTGTGACATGCTGAACCTTGTCTGATATTGTTGTGTGACATGCTGAATCTTGTCTGATATTGGTGTGTGACATGCTGAACCTTGTCTGATATTGGTGTGTGACATGCTGAATCTTGTCTGATATTGGTTTGTGACATGCTAAACCTTGTCTGACATTGGTGTGTTACATGCTGAATCTTGTCTGATATTGGTGTGTGACATGCTAAACCTTTTCTGATATTGGTGTGTGACATGCTGAACCTTGTCTGATATTGTTGTTTGACATGCTGAACCTTGTCTGATATTGGTGTGTGACATGCTGAACCTTGTCTGATATTGGTGTGTGACATGCTGTACTTTGTCTGAAATTGGTGTGTGACATTCTGAATCTTGTCTGACATTGGTGTGTGACATGCTGAAACTTGTCTGATATTGGTGTGTGAAATGCTGAACCTTGTCTGATATTGGTGTGTGACATGCTGACCTTGTCTGATATTGGTTTGTACCATGCTGAACCTTGTCTGATATTGGTGTGTGACATGCTGAACCTTGTCTGATATTGGTGTGTGACATGCTGAACCTTGTCTGATATTGGTGTGGGACATGCTGAACCTTGTCTGATATTGGTGTGTGACATGCTGAACCTTGTCTGATATTGGTGTGTGATATGGAGAATCTTGTCTGATATTGGTTTGTGACATGCTAAACCTTGTCTGATATTGGTGTGTTACATGCTGAATCTTGTCTGATATTGGTGTTTGATATGCTGAACCTTGTCTGATATTAGTGTGTGACATGCTGAACCTTTTCTGATATCGGTGTGTGACATGCTGAACCTTGTCTGATATTGTTGTGTGACATGCTGAACCTTGTCTGATATTGGTGTGTGACATGCTGAGCATTGTCTGATATTGGTGTGTGACATGCTGACTTTGTCTGATATTGGTTTGTACCATGCTGAACCTTGTCTGACATTGGTGTGTGACATGCTGAACCTTGTCTGATATTGGTGTGTGAAATGCTGAACCTTGTCTGATATTAGTGTGTGACATGCTGACCTTGTCTGATATTGGTTTGTACCATGCTAAACCTTGTCTGATATTGGTGTGTGACATGCTGAACCTTGTCTGATATTGGTGTGTGACATGCTGAACCTTGTCTGATATTGGTGTTTGACATGCTGAACCTTGTCTGATATTGGTGTGTGACATGCGGAACCTTGTATGATATTGGTGTGTGACATGCTGAACCTTGTCTGATATTGGTGTGTGACATGCTGACCTTGTCTGATATTGGTTTGTACCATGCTGATCCTTGTCTGATATTGTTGTGTGACATGCTGAACCTTGTCTGATATTGGTGTGTGACATGCTGAACCGTGTCTGATATTGGTGTGTGACATGCTGAAACTTGACTGATATTGGTTCTGACATGCTGAACCTTGTCTGATTTTGGTGTGTAGCATGCTGAACCTTGTCTGATATTGGTGTGTGACGTGCTGAATCTTGTCTGATATTGGTGTGTGAAATGCTGTACTATGTCTGATATTGGTGTGTGACATGCTGAACCTTGTCTGATTTTGGTGTATGACATGCTGACGCTGTCTGATATTGATGTGTGACATGCTGACCTTGTCTGATATTGGTTTGTACCATGCTGAACCTTGTCTGATATTGGTGTTTAACATGCTGAACCTTGTCCGATATTGGTGTGTGACATGCTGAACCTTGTCTGATATTGGTGTGTGACATGCTGAACCTTGTCTGATATTGGTTTGTGACATGCTGAACCTTGTCTAATATTGGTGTGTTACATGCTGAACCTTGTCTGATATTGGTGTGTGACATGCTGAACCTTGTCTGATATTGGTGTGTGAAATGCTGAACCTTGTCTGATATTGGTGTGTGACATGCTAAACCTTGTCTAATATTGGTGTGTGACATGCTGAACCTTGTCTGATATTGGTTTGTGACATGCTGAACCTTGTCTGATATTGGTGTGTGACATGCTGAACCTTGTCTGATATTGGTGTGTGACATGCTGACCTTGTCTGATATTGGTTTGTACCATGCTGAACCTTGTCTGATATTGGTGTGTGACATGCTGAACCTTGTCTGATATTGGTGTGTGACATGCTGAACCTTGTCTGATATTGGTGTGTGAAATGCTGACCTTGTCTGATATTGGTTTGTACCATGCTGAACCTTGTCTGATATTGGTGTGTGACATGCTGAACCTTGTCTGATATTGGTGTGTGACATGCTGAACCTTGTCTGATATTGGTGTGGGACATGCTGAACCTTGTCTGATATTGGTGTGTGACATGCTGAACCTTATCTGATATTGGTGTGTGACATGCTGTACTTTGTCTGAAATTGGTGTGTGACATGCTGAATCTTGTCTGATATTGGTGTGTGGCATGCTGAACCTTGTCTGATATTGGTGTGCGAGATGCTAAACCTTGTCTGATATTGGTGTGTGACATGCTGAACCTTGTCTGATATTGGTGTGTGACATGCTGAACCTTGTCTGATATTGGTGTGTGACATGCTGAACCTTGTCTGATATTGGTGTGTTACATGCTGAATCTTGTCTGATATTGGTGTTTGATATGCTGAACCTTGTCTGATATTGGTTTGTACCATGCTGAACCTTGTCTGACATTGGTGTGTGACATGCTGAACCTTGTCTGATATTGGTGTGTGAAATTCTGAACCTTGTCTGATATTAGTGTGTGACATGCTGACCTTGTCTGATATTGGTTTGTACCATGCTGAACCTTGTCTGATATTGGTGTGTGACATGCTGAACCTTGTCTGATATTGGTGTGTGACATGCTGACCCTTGTCTGATATTGGTGTTTTGACATGCTGAACCTTGTCTGATATTGGTGTGTGACATGCGGAACCTTGTATGATATTGGTGTGTGACATGCTGAACCTTGTCTGATATTGGTGTGTGACATGCTGACCTTGTCTGATATTGGTTTGTACCATGCTGAACCTTGTCTGATATTGTTGTGTGACATGCTGAACCTTGTCTGATATTGGTGTGTGACATGCTGAACCTTATCTGATATTGGTGTGTGACATGCTGAATCTTGTCTGATATTGGTGTGTGAAATGCTGTACTATGTCTGATATTGGTGTGTGACATGCTGAACCTTGTCTGATATTGGTGTATGACATGCTGACGCTGTCTGATATTGGTGTGTGACATGCTGACCTTGTCTGATATTGCTTTGTACCATGCTGAACCTTGTCTGATATTGGTGTTTAACATGCTGAACCTTGTCCGATATTGGTGTGTGACAGGCTGAACCTTGTCTGATATTGGTGTGTGACATGCTGAACCTTGTCTGATATTGGTTTGTGACATGCTGAACCTTGTCTGATATTGGTGTTTTACATGCTGAACCTAGTCTGATATTGGTGTGTGACATGCTGAACCTTGTCTGATATTGGTGTGTGAAATGCTGAACCTTGTCTGATATTGGTGTGTGACATGCTAAACCTTGTCTAATATTGGTGTTTGACATGCTTAACCTTGTCTGATATTGGTTTGTGACATGCTGAACCTTGTCTGATATTGGTGTGTGACATGCTGAACCTTGTCTGATATTGGTGTGTGACATGCTGACGATGTCTGATATTGGTTTGTACCATGCTGAACCTTTTCTGATATTGGTGTGTGACATGCTGAACCTTGTCTGATATTGGTGTGTGACATGCTGAACCTTGTCTGATATTGGTGTGTGACATGCTGTACTTTGTCTGAAATTGGTGTGTGACATGCTGAATCTTGTCTGATATTGGTGTGTGGCATGCTGAACCTTGTCTGATATTGGAGTGCGAGATGCTAAACCTTGTCTGATATTGGTGTGTGACATGCTGAGCCTTGTCTGATATTGGTGTGTGACATGCGTAACCTTGTCTGATATTGGTGTGTGACATGCTGAACCTTGTCTGATATTGGTGTGTGACATGCTGAATCTTGTCTGATATTGGTTTGTTACATGCTAAACCTTGTCTGATATTGCTGTGTTACATGCTGAATCTTGTCTGATATTGGTGTTTGATATGCTGAACCTTGTCTGATATTAGTGTGTGACATGCTGAACCTTTTTTGATATCGGTGTGTGACATGCTGAACCTTGTCTGATATTGTTATGTGACATGCTGAACCTTGTCTGATATTGGTGTGTGACATGCTGAGCATTGTCTGATATTGGTGTGTGACATGCTGACTTTGTCTGATATTGGTTTGTACCATGCTGAACCTTGTCTGACATTGGTGTGTGACATGCTGAACCTTGTCTGATATTGGTGTGTGAAATGCTGATCCTTGTCTGATATTAGTGTGTGACATGCTGACCTTGTCTGATTTTGGTTTGTACCATGCTGAACCTTGTCTGATATTGGTGTGTGACATGCTGAACCTTGTCTGATGTTGGTGTGTGACATGCTGAACCTTGTCTGATATTGGTGTTGGACATGCTGAACCTTGTCTGATATTGGTGTGTGACATGCGGAACCTTGTATGATATTGGTGTGTGACATGCTGAACCTTGTCGGATATTGGTGTGTGACATGCTGACCTTGTCTGATATTGGTTTGTACCATGCTGAACCTTGTCTGATATTGTTGTGTGACATGCTGAAACTTGTCTGATATTGGTGTGTGACATGCTGAACCTTGTCTGATATTGGTGTGTGACATGCTGAACCTTGACTGATATTGGTTCTGACATGCTGAACCTTGTCTGATTTTGGTGTGTAGCATGCTGAACCTTGTCTGATATTGGTGTGTGACATGCTGAACCTTGTCTGATATTGGTGTATGACATGCTGACGCTGTCTGATATTGGTGTGTGACATGCTGACCTTGTCTGATATTGCTTTGTACCATGCTGAACCTTGTCTGATATTGGTGTTTAACATGCTGAACCTTGTCCGATATTGGTGTGTGACATGCTAAATCTTGTCTGATATTGGTGTGTGACATGCTGAACCTTGTCTGATATTGGTTTGTGACATGCTGAACCTTGTCTGATATTGGTGTGTTACATGCTGAACCTTGTCTGATATTGGTGTGTGACATGCTGAACCTTGTCTGATATTGGTGTAGGACATGCTGAACCTTGTCTGATATTGGTGTGTGACATGCTGAACATTGTCTGATATTGGTGTGTGACATGCTGTACTTTGTTTGAAATTGGTGTGTGACATGCTGAATCTTGTCTGATATTGGTGTGTGGCATGCTGAACCTTGTCTGATATTGGTGTGCGAGATGCTAAACCTTGTCTGATATTGGTGTGTGACATGCTGAACCTTGTCTGATATTGGTGTGTGACATGCTGAACCTTGTCTGATATTGGTGTGTGACATGCTGAACCTTGTCTGATATTGGTGTGTGACATGCTGAATCTTGTCTGATATTGGTTTGTGACATGCTAAACCTTGTCTGATATTGGTGTGTTACATGCTGAATCTTGTCTTATATTGGTGTTTGATATGCTGAACCTTGTCTGATATTAGTGTGTGACATGCTGAACCTTTTCTGATATCGGTGTGTGACATGCTGAACCTTGTCTGATATTGTTGTGTGACATGCTGAACCTTGTCTGATATTGGTGTGTGACATGCTGAGCATTGTCTGATATTGGTGTGTGACATGCTGACTTTGTCTGATATTGGTTTGTACCATGCTGAACCTTGTCTGACATTGGTGTGTGACATGCTGAACCTTGTCTGATATTGGTGTGTGAAATGCTGAACCTTGTCTGATAATAGTGTGTGACATGCTGACCTTGTCTGATATTGGTTTGTACCATGCTGAACCTTGTCTGATATTGGTGTGTGACATGCTGAACCTTGTCTGATATTGGTGTGTGACATGCTGAACCTTGTCTGATATTGGTGTGTGACATGCTGACCTTGTCTGATATTGGTTTGTACCATGCTGAACCTTGTCTGATATTGTTGTGTGACATGCTGAACCTTGTCTGATATTGGTGTGTGACATGCTGAACCTTGTCTAATATTGGTGTGTGACATGCTGAAGCTTGACTGATATTGGTTCTGACATGCTGAACCTTGTCTGATTTTGGTGTGTAGCTAGCTGAACCTTGTCTGATATTGGTGTGTGACGTGCTGAATCTTGTCTGATATTGGTGTGTGAAATGCTGTACTATGTCTGATATTGGTGTGTGACATGCTGAACCTTGTCTGATATTGGTGTATGACATGCTGACGCTGTCTGATATTGGTGTGTGACATGCTGACCTTGTCTGATATTGCTTTGTACCATGCTGAACCTTGTCTGATATTGGTGTTTAACATGCTGAAGCTTGTCCGATATTGGTGTGTGACATGCTGAACCTTGTCTGATATTGGTGTGTGACATACTGAACCTTGTCTGATATTGGTTTGTGACATGCTGAACCTTGTCTAATATTGGTGTGTTACATGCTGAACCTTGTCTGATATTGGTGTGTGACATGCTGAACCTTGTCTGATATTGGTGTGTGAAATGCTGAACCTTGTCTGATATTGGTGTGTGACATGCTAAACCTTGTCTAATATTGGTGTGTGACATGCTGAACCTTGTCTGATATTGGTTTGTGACATGCTGAACCATGTCTGATATTGGTGTGTGACATGCTGAACCTTGTCTGATATTGGTGTGTGACATGCTGACTTTGTCTGATATTGGTTTGTACCATGCTGAACCTTTTCTGATATTGGTGTGTGACATGCTGAACCTTGTCTGATATTGGTGTGTGACATGCTGAACCTTGTCTGATATTGGTGTGTGACATGCTGTACTTTGTCTGAAATTGGTGTGTGACATGCTGAATCTTGTCTGATATTGGTGTGTGGCATGCTGAACCTTGTCTGATATTGGTGTGCAAGATGCTAAACCTTGTCTGATATTGGTGTGTGACATGCTGAACCTAGTCTGATATTGGTGTGTGACATGCTAAACCTTGTCTGATATTGGTGTGTGACATGCTGAACCTTGTCTGAAATTGGTGTGTGACATGCTAAATCTTGTCTGATATTGGTTTGTGACATGCTAAACCTTGTCTGATATTGGTGTGTTACATGCTGAATCTTGTCTGATATTGGTGTTTGATATGCTGAACCTTGTCTGATATTAGTGTGTGACATGCTGAACCTTTTCTGATATCGTTGTGTGACATGCTGAACCTTGTCTGATATTGTTGTGTGACATGCTGAACCTTGTCTGATATTGGTGTGTGACATGCTGAGCATTGTCTGATGTTGGTGTGTGACATGCTGACTTTGTCTGATATTGGTTTGTACCATGCTGAACCTTGTCTGACATTGGTGTGTGACATGCTGAACCTTGTCTGATATAAGTGTGTGAAATGCTGAACCTTGTCTGATATTAGTGTGTGACATGCTGACCTTGTCTGATATTGGTTTGTACCATGCTGAACCTTGTCTCATATTGGTGTGTGACATGCTGAACCTTGTCTGATATTGGTGTGTGACATGCTGAACCTTGTCTGATATTGGTGTTTGACATGCTGAACCTTGTCTGATATTGGTGTGTGACATGCAGAACCTTGTATGATATTGGTGTGTGACATGCTGAACCTTGTGTAATATTGGTGTGTGACATGCTGACCTTGTCTGATATTGGTTTGTACCATGCTGAACCTTGTCTGATATTGTTGTGTGACATGCTGAACCTTGTCTGATATTGGTGTGTGACATGCTGAACCTTGTCTGATATTGGTGTGACATGCTGAACCTTGACTGATATTGGTTCTGACATGCTGAACCTTGTCTGATTTTGGTGTGTAGCATGCTGAACCTTGTCTGATATTGGTGTGTGACGTGCTGAATCTTGTCTGATATTGGTGTGTGAAATGCTGTACTATGTCTGATATTGGTGTGTGACATGCTGAACCTTGTCTGATATTGGTGTATGACATGCTTACGCTGTCTGATATTGGTGTGTGACATGCTGACCTTGTCTGATATTGCTTTGTACCATGCTGAACCTTGTCTGATATTGGTGTTTAACATGCTGAACCTTGTCCGATATTGGTGTGTGACATGCTGAACCTTGTCTGATATTGGTGTATGACATGCTGAACCTTGTCTGATATTGGTTTGTGACATGCTGAACCTTGTCTGATATTGGTGTGTTACATGCTGAACCTTGTCTGATATTGGTGTGTGACATGCTGAACCTTGTCTGATATTGGTGTATGAAATGCTGAACCTTGTCTGATATTGGTGTGTGACATGCTAAACCTTGTCTAATATTGGTGTGTGACATGCTGAACCTTGTCTGATATTGGTTTGTGACATGCTGAACCTTGTCTGATATTGGTGTGTGACATGCTGAACCTTGTCTGATATTGGTGTGTGACATGCTGACCTTGTCTGATACTGGTTTGTACCATGCTGAACCTTGTCTGATATTGGTGTGTGACATGCTGAACCTTGTCTGATATTGGTGTGTGACATGCTGAACCTTGTCTGATATTGGTGTGGGGCATGCTGAACCTTGTCTGATATTGGTGTGTGACATGCTGAACCTTGTCTGATATTGGTGTGTGACATGCTGTACTTTGTCTGAAATTGGTGTGTGACATGCTGAACCTTGTCTGATATTGGTGTGTGACATGCTGAACCTTGTCTGATATTGGTGTTTAACATGCTGAAGCTTGTCCGATATTGGTGTGTGACATGCTGAACCTTGTCTGATATTGGTGTGTGACATACTGAACCTTGTCTGATATTGGTTTGTGACATGCTGAACCTTGTCTAATATTGGTGTGTTACATGCTGAACCTTGTCTGATATTGGTGTGTGACATGCTGAACCTTGTCTGATATTGGTGTGTGAAATGCTGAACCTTGTCTGATATTGGTGTGTGACATGCTAAACCTTGTCTAATATTGGTGTGTGACATGCTGAACCTTGTCTGATATTGGTTTGTGACATGCTGAACCATGTCTGATATTGGTGTGTGACATGCTGAACCTTGTCTGATATTGGTGTGTGACATGCTGACTTTGTCTGATATTGGTTTGTACCATGCTGAACCTTTTCTGATATTGGTGTGTGACATGCTGAACCTTGTCTGATATTGGTGTGTGACATGCTGAACCTTGTCTGATATTGGTGTGTGACATGCTGTACTTTGTCTGAAATTGGTGTGTGACATGCTGAATCTTGTCTGATATTGGTGTGTGGCATGCTGAACCTTGTCTGATATTGGTGTGCAAGATGCTAAACCTTGTCTGATATTGGTGTGTGACATGCTGAACCTAGTCTGATATTGGTGTGTGACATGCTGAACCTTGTCTGATATTGGTGTGTGACATGCTGAACCTTGTCTGAAATTGGTGTGTGACATGCTAAATCTTGTCTGATATTGGTTTGTGACATGCTAAACCTTGTCTGATATTGGTGTGTTACATGCTGAATCTTGTCTGATATTGGTGTTTGATATGCTGAACCTTGTCTGATATTAGTGTGTGACATGCTGAACCTTTTCTGATATCGTTGTGTGACATGCTGAACCTTGTCTGATATTGTTGTGTGACATGCTGAACCTTGTCTGATATTGGTGTGTGACATGCTGAGCATTGTCTGATGTTGGTGTGTGACATGCTGACTTTGTCTGATATTGGTTTGTACCATGCTGAACCTTGTCTGACATTGGTGTGTGACATGCTGAACCTTGTCTGATATAAGTGTGTGAAATGCTGAACCTTGTCTGATATTAGTGTGTGACATGCTGACCTTGTCTGATATTGGTTTGTACCATGCTGAACCTTGTCTCATATTGGTGTGTGACATG
Organism: Ariolimax columbianus; assembly: GCA_036924085.1. Taxonomy (NCBI): domain Eukaryota; kingdom Metazoa; phylum Mollusca; class Gastropoda; order Stylommatophora; family Arionidae; genus Ariolimax; species Ariolimax columbianus. The sequence continues at coordinate 29,276,039 of JAVGWX010000022.1, read as the reverse complement.
CTGAACCTTGTCTGATATTGGTGTGTGACATGCTGAACCTTGTCTGATATTGGTGTTTGACATGCTGAACCTTGTCTGATATTGGTGTGTGACATGCAGAACCTTGTATGATATTGGTGTGTGACATGCTGAACCTTGTGTAATATTGGTGTGTGACATGCTGACCTTGTCTGATATTGGTTTGTACCATGCTGAACCTTGTCTGATATTGTTGTGTGACATGCTGAACCTTGTCTGATATTGGTGTGTGACATGCTGAACCTTGTCTGATATTGGTGTGACATGCTGAACCTTGACTGATATTGGTTCTGACATGCTGAACCTTGTCTGATTTTGGTGTGTAGCATGCTGAACCTTGTCTGATATTGGTGTGTGACGTGCTGAATCTTGTCTGATATTGGTGTGTGAAATGCTGTACTATGTCTGATATTGGTGTGTGACATGCTGAACCTTGTCTGATATTGGTGTATGACATGCTTACGCTGTCTGATATTGGTGTGTGACATGCTGACCTTGTCTGATATTGCTTTGTACCATGCTGAACCTTGTCTGATATTGGTGTTTAACATGCTGAACCTTGTCCGATATTGGTGTGTGACATGCTGAACCTTGTCTGATATTGGTGTATGACATGCTGAACCTTGTCTGATATTGGTTTGTGACATGCTGAACCTTGTCTGATATTGGTGTGTTACATGCTGAACCTTGTCTGATATTGGTGTGTGACATGCTGAACCTTGTCTGATATTGGTGTATGAAATGCTGAACCTTGTCTGATATTGGTGTGTGACATGCTAAACCTTGTCTAATATTGGTGTGTGACATGCTGAACCTTGTCTGATATTGGTTTGTGACATGCTGAACCTTGTCTGATATTGGTGTGTGACATGCTGAACCTTGTCTGATATTGGTGTGTGACATGCTGACCTTGTCTGATACTGGTTTGTACCATGCTGAACCTTGTCTGATATTGGTGTGTGACATGCTGAACCTTGTCTGATATTGGTGTGTGACATGCTGAACCTTGTCTGATATTGGTGTGGGACATGCTGAACCTTGTCTGATATTGGTGTGTGACATGCTGAACCTTGTCTGATATTGGTGTGTGACATGCTGTACTTTGTCTGAAATTGGTGTGTGACATGCTGAACCTTGTCTGATATTGGTGTGTGACATGCTGAACCTTGTCTGATATTGGTGTGCGAGATGCTAAACCTTGTCTGATATTGGTGTGTGACATGCTGAACCTTGTCTGATATTGGTGTGTGACATGCTGAACCTTGTCTGATATTGGTGTGTGACATGCTGAACCTTGTCTGATATTGTTGTTTGACATGCTGAACCTTGTCTGATATTGGTGTGTGACATGCTGAACATTGTCTGATATTTGTGTGTGACATGCTGACTTTGTCTGATATTGGTTTGTACCATGCTGAACCTTGTCTGACATTGGTGTGTGACATGCTGAACCTTGTCTGATATTTGTGTGTGAAATGCTGAACCTTGTCTGATATTGGTTTGTGACATGCTGACCTTGTCTGATATTGGTTTGTACCATGCTGAACCTTGTCTGATATTGGTGTGTGACATGCTGATCCTTTTCTGATATTGGTGTGTGACATGCTGAACCTTGTCTGATATTGGAGTTTGACATGCTGAACCTTGTCTGATATTGGTGTGTGACATGCTGACCTTGTCTGATATTGGTTTGTACCATGCTGAACCTTGTCTGATATTGGTGTGTGACATGCTGTACTTAATCTGATATTGGTGTGTGACATGCTGAACCTTGTCTGGTATTGGTGTGTGGCATGCTGAACCTTGTCTGATATTCGTGTGCGAGATGCTGAACCTTGTCTGATATTGGTGTGTGACATGCTGAACCTTGTCTGATATTGGTGTGTGACATGCTGAACCTTGTCTGATATTGCTGTGTGGCATGCTGAACCTTGTCTGATATTGGTGTTTGACATGCTGAACCTTGTCTGATATTGGTGTTTGACATGCTGAACCTTGTCTGATATTGGTGTGTGACATGCTGAACCTTGTATGATATTGGTGTGTGACATGCTGAACCTTGTCTGATATTAGTGTGTGACATGCTGAACCTTGTCTGATATTGGTGTGTGACATGCTGACCTTGTCTGATATTGGTTTGTACCATGCTGAACCTTGTCTGATATTGGTGTGTGACATGCTGTACTTAATCTGATATTGGTCTGTGACATGCTGAACCTTGTCTGGTATTGGTGTGTGGCATGCTGAACCTTGTCTGATATTCGTGTGCGAGATGCTAAACCTTGTCTGATATTGGTGTGTGACATGCTGAACCTTGTCTGATATTGGTGTGTGACATGCTGAACCTTGTCTGATATTGGTGTGTGACATGCTGAACCTTGTCTGATATTGGTGTGTGACATGCTGAATCTTGTCTGATATTGGTTTGTGACATGCTAAACCTTGTCTGATATTGGTGTGTTACATGCTGAATCTTGTCTTATATTGGTGTTTGATATGCTGAACCTTGTCTGATATTAGTGTGTGACATGCTGAACCTTTTCTGATATCGGTGTGTGACATGCTGAACCTTGTCTGATATTGTTGTGTGACATGCTGAACCTTGTCTGATATTGGTGTGTGACATGCTGAGCATTGTCTGATATTGGTGTGTGACATGCTGACTTTGTCTGATATTGGTTTGTACCATGCTGAACCTTGTCTGACATTGGTGTGTGACATGCTGAACCTTGTCTGATATTGGTGTGTGAAATGCTGAACCTTGTCTGATAATAGTGTGTGACATGCTGACCTTGTCTGATATTGGTTTGTACCATGCTGAACCTTGTCTGATATTGGTGTGTGACATGCTGAACCTTGTCTGATATTGGTGTGTGACATGCTGAACCTTGTCTGATATTGGTGTGTGACATGCTGACCTTGTCTGATATTGGTTTGTACCATGCTGAACCTTGTCTGATATTGTTGTGTGACATGCTGAACCTTGTCTGATATTGGTGTGTGACATGCTGAACCTTGTCTAATATTGGTGTGTGACATGCTGAAGCTTGACTGATATTGGTTCTGACATGCTGAACCTTGTCTGATTTTGGTGTGTAGCTAGCTGAACCTTGTCTGATATTGGTGTGTGACGTGCTGAATCTTGTCTGATATTGGTGTGTGAAATGCTGTACTATGTCTGATATTGGTGTGTGACATGCTGAACCTTGTCTGATATTGGTGTATGACATGCTGACGCTGTCTGATATTGGTGTGTGACATGCTGACCTTGTCTGATATTGCTTTGTACCATGCTGAACCTTGTCTGATATTGGTGTTTAACATGCTGAAGCTTGTCCGATATTGGTGTGTGACATGCTGAACCTTGTCTGATATTGGTGTGGGACATACTGAACCTTGTCTGATATTGGTTTGTGACATGCTGAACCTTGTCTAATATTGGTGTGTTACATGCTGAACCTTGTCTGATATTGGTGTGTGACATGCTGAACCTTGTCTGATATTGGTGTGTGAAATGCTGAACCTTGTCTGATATTGGTGTGTGACATGCTAAACCTTGTCTAATATTGGTGTGTGACATGCTGAACCTTGTCTGATATTGGTTTGTGACATGCTGAACCATGTCTGATATTGGTGTGTGACATGCTGAACCTTGTCTGATATTGGTGTGTGACATGCTGACTTTGTCTGATATTGGTTTGTACCATGCTGAACCTTTTCTGATATTGGTGTGTGACATGCTGAACCTTGTCTGATATTGGTGTGTGACATGCTGAACCTTGTCTGATATTGGTGTGTGACATGCTGTACTTTGTCTGAAATTGGTGTGTGACATGCTGAATCTTGTCTGATATTGGTGTGTGGCATGCTGAACCTTGTCTGATATTGGTGTGCAAGATGCTAAACCTTGTCTGATATTGGTGTGTGACATGCTGAACCTAGTCTGATATTGGTGTGTGACATGCTGAACCTTGTCTGATATTGGTGTGTGACATGCTGAACCTTTTCTGAAATTGGTGTGTGACATGCTAAATCTTGTCTGATATTGGTTTGTGACATGCTAAACCTTGTCTGATATTGGTGTGTTACATGCTGAATCTTGTCTGATATTGGTGTTTGATATGCTGAACCTTGTCTGATATTAGTGTGTGACATGCTGAACCTTTTCTGATATCGTTGTGTGACATGCTGAACCTTGTCTGATATTGTTGTGTGACATGCTGAACCTTGTCTGATATTGGTGTGTGACATGCTGAGCATTGTCTGATGTTGGTGTGTGACATGCTGACTTTGTCTGATATTGGTTTGTACCATGCTGAACCTTGTCTGACATTGGTGTGTGACATGCTGAACCTTGTCTGATATAAGTGTGTGAAATGCTGAACCTTGTCTGATATTAGTGTGTGACATGCTGACCTTGTCTGATATTGGTTTGTACCATGCTGAACCTTGTCTCATATTGGTGTGTGACATGCTGAACCTTGTCTGATATTGGTGTGTGACATGCTGAACCTTGTCTGATATTGGTGTTTGACATGCTGAACCTTGTCTGATATTGGTGTGTGACATGCAGAACCTTGTATGATATTGGTGTGTGACATGCTGAACCTTGTGTAATATTGGTGTGTGACATGCTGACCTTGTCTGATATTGGTTTGTACCATGCTGAACCTTGTCTGATATTGTTGTGTGACATGCTGAACCTTGTCTGATATTGGTGTGTGACATGCTGAACCTTGTCTGATATTGGTGTGACATGCTGAACCTTGACTGATATTGGTTCTGACATGCTGAACCTTGTCTGATTTTGGTGTGTAGCATGCTGAACCTTGTCTGATATTGGTGTGTGACGTGCTGAATCTTGTCTGATATTGGTGTGTGAAATGCTGTACTATGTCTGATATTGGTGTGTGACATGCTGAACCTTGTCTGATATTGGTGTATGACATGCTTACGCTGTCTGATATTGGTGTGTGACATGCTGACCTTGTCTGATATTGCTTTGTACCATGCTGAACCTTGTCTGATATTGGTGTTTAACATGCTGAACCTTGTCCGATATTGGTGTGTGACATGCTGAACCTTGTCTGATATTGGTGTATGACATGCTGAACCTTGTCTGATATTGGTTTGTGACATGCTGAACCTTGTCTGATATTGGTGTGTTACATGCTGAACCTTGTCTGATATTGGTGTGTGACATGCTGAACCTTGTCTGATATTGGTGTATGAAATGCTGAACCTTGTCTGATATTGGTGTGTGACATGCTAAACCTTGTCTAATATTGGTGTGTGACATGCTGAACCTTGTCTGATATTGGTTTGTGACATGCTGAACCTTGTCTGATATTGGTGTGTGACATGCTGAACCTTGTCTGATATTGGTGTGTGACATGCTGACCTTGTCTGATACTGGTTTGTACCATGCTGAACCTTGTCTGATATTGGTGTGTGACATGCTGAACCTTGTCTGATATTGGTGTGTGACATGCTGAACCTTGTCTGATATTGGTGTGGGACATGCTGAACCTTGTCTGATATTGGTGTGTGACATGCTGAACCTTGTCTGATATTGGTGTGTGACATGCTGTACTTTGTCTGAAATTGGTGTGTGACATGCTGAACCTTGTCTGATATTGGTGTGTGACATGCTGAACCTTGTCTGATATTGGTGTGCGAGATGCTAAACCTTGTCTGATATTGGTGTGTGACATGCTGAACCTTGTCTGATATTGGTGTGTGACATGCTGAACCTTGTCTGATATTGGTGTGTGACATGCTGAACCTTGTCTGATATTGTTGTTTGACATGCTGAACCTTGTCTGATATTGGTGTGTGACATGCTGAACATTGTCTGATATTTGTGTGTGACATGCTGACTTTGTCTGATATTGGTTTGTACCATGCTGAACCTTGTCTGACATTGGTGTGTGACATGCTGAACCTTGTCTGATATTTGTGTGTGAAATGCTGAACCTTGTCTGATATTGGTTTGTGACATGCTGACCTTGTCTGATATTGGTTTGTACCATGCTGAACCTTGTCTGATATTGGTGTGTGACATGCTGATCCTTTTCTGATATTGGTGTGTGACATGCTGAACCTTGTCTGATATTGGAGTTTGACATGCTGAACCTTGTCTGATATTGGTGTGTGACATGCTGACCTTGTCTGATATTGGTTTGTACCATGCTGAACCTTGTCTGATATTGGTGTGTGACATGCTGTACTTAATCTGATATTGGTGTGTGACATGCTGAACCTTGTCTGGTATTGGTGTGTGGCATGCTGAACCTTGTCTGATATTCGTGTGCGAGATGCTGAACCTTGTCTGATATTGGTGTGTGACATGCTGAACCTTGTCTGATATTGGTGTGTGACATGCTGAACCTTGTCTGATATTGCTGTGTGGCATGCTGAACCTTGTCTGATATTGGTGTTTGACATGCTGAACCTTGTCTGATATTGGTGTTTGACATGCTGAACCTTGTCTGATATTGGTGTGTGACATGCTGAACCTTGTATGATATTGGTGTGTGACATGCTGAACCTTGTCTGATATTAGTGTGTGACATGCTGAACCTTGTCTGATATTGGTGTGTGACATGCTGACCTTGTCTGATATTGGTTTGTACCATGCTGAACCTTGTCTGATATTGGTGTGTGACATGCTGTACTTAATCTGATATTGGTCTGTGACATGCTGAACTTGTCTGGTATTGGTGTGTGGCATGCTGAACCTTGTCTGATATTCGTGTGCGAGATGCTGAACCTTGTCTGATATTGGTGTGTGACATGCTGAACCTTGTCTGATATTGGTGTGTGACATGCTGAACCTTGTCTGATATTGGTGTGTGGCATGCTCAACCTTGTCTGATATTGGTGTTTGACATGCTGAACCTTGTCTGATATTGGTGTGTGACATGCTGAACCTTGTCTGATATTGGTGTGTGACATGCTGAAGCTTGTATGATATTGGTGTGTGACATGCTGGACCTTTACTGATATTGGTGTGTGACATGCTGACCTTGTCTGATATTGGTTTGTACCATGCTGAACCTTGTCTGATATTGGTGTGTGACATGCTGAACCTTGTCTGATATTGGTGTGTGACATGCTGAACCTTGTCTGATATTGGTGTGTGACATGCTGAACATTGTCTGATATTTGTGTGTGACATGCTGACTTTGTCTGATATTGGTTTGTACCATGCTGAACATGTCTGACATTGGTGTGTGACATGCTGAACCTTGTCTGATATTGGTGTGTGAAATGCTGAACCTTGTCTGATATTGGTGTGTGACATGCTGACCTTGTCTGATATTGGTTTGTACCATGCTGAACCTTGTCTGATATTGGTGTGTGACATGCTGATCCTTGTCTGATATTGGTGTGTGACATGCTGAACCTTGTCTGATATTGGTGTTTGGACATGCTGAACCTTGTCTGATATTGGTGTGTGACATGCTAAACCTTGTATGATATTGGTGTGTGACATGCTGAACCTTGTCTGATATTGGTGTGTGACATGCTGACCTTATTTGATATTGGTTTGTACCATGCTGAACCTTGTCTGATATTGGTGTGTGACATGCTGTACTTAATCTGATATTGGTGTGTGACATGCTGAACCTTGTCTAGTATTGGTGTGTGGCCTGCTGAACCTTGTCTGATATTCGTGTGCGAGATGCTGAACCTTGTCTGATATTGGTGTGTGACATGCTGAACCTTGTCTGATATTGGTGTGTGACATGCTGAACCTTGTCTGATATTGGTGTGTGGCATGCTCAACCTTGTCTGATATTGGTGTTTGACATGCTGAACCTTGTCTGATATTGGTGTTTGACATGCTGAACCTTGTCTGATATTGGTGTGTGACATGCTGAACCTTGTATGATATTGGTGTGTGACATGCTGAACCTTGTCTGATATTGGTGTGTGACATGCTGAACCTTGTCTGATATTGGTGTGTGGCATGCTCAACCTTGTCTGATATTGGTGTGTGAATTGCTGAACATTGTCTGATATTGGTGTGTGACATGCTGACTTTGTCTGATATTGGTTTGTACCATGCTGAACCTTGTCTGACATTGGTGTGTGACATGCTGAATCTTGTCTGATATTGGTGTGTGAAATGCTGAACCTTGTCTGATATTGGTGTGTGATATGCTGACCTTGTCTGATATTGGTTTGTACCATTCTGAACCTTGTCTGATATTGGTGTGTGACATGCTGAACCTTGTCTGATATTGGTGTTTGACATGCTAAACCTTGTCTGATATTGGTGTGTGACATGCTGAACCTTGTCTGATATTGGTGTGTGATATGCTGAACCTTGTATGATATTGGTGTGTGACATGCTGAACCTTGTCTGATATTGGTGTGTGACATGCTGACCTTGTCTGATATTTGTTTGTACCATGCTGAACCTTGTCTGATATTGGTGTGTGACATGCTGAACCTTGTCTGATATTGGTGTGTGACATGCTGAACCTTGTCTGATATTGGTTTGTACCATGCTGAACCTTGTCTGATATTGGTGTGTGACATGCTGAACCTTGTCTGATATTGGTGTGTGACATGCTGAACCTTGTCTGATATTGGTGTGTAGCATGCTGAACCTTGTCTGTTATTGGTGTGTGACATGCTGAACCTTGTCTGATATTGGTGTGTGACATGCTGACGCTGTCTGAAATTGGTGTGTATAATGCTGACCTTATCTGATATTGGTTTGTAGCATACTCAACCTTGTCTGATATTGGTGTGTGACATGCTGAACCTTGTCTGATATTGGTGTTTAACATGCTGAACCTTGTCCGATATTGGTGTGTGACATGCTGAACCTTGACTGATATTGGTGTGTGACATGCTGAACCTTGTCTGATATTGGTGTGTGACATTCTGACCTTGTCTTATATTGGTTTGTACCATGCTGAACCTTGTCTGATATTTGTGTGTGACATGCGGAACCTTGTATGATATTGGTGTGTGACATGCTGAACCTTGTCTGATATTGGTGTGTGACATGCTGAGCTTGTCTGATATTGGTTTGTACCATGCTGAACCTTGTCTGATATTGTTGTGTGACATGCTGAACCTTGTCTGATACTGGTTTGTACCATGCTGAACCTTGTCTGATATTGGTGTGTGACATGCTGAACCTTGTCTGATATTGGTGTGTGACATGCTTAACCTTGTCTGATATTGGTGTGGGACATGCTGAACCTTGTCTGATATTGGTGTGTGACATGCTGAACCTTGTCTGATATTGGTGTGTGACATGCTGTACTTTGTCTGAAATTGGTGTGTGAAATGCTGAACCTTGTCTGATATTGGTGTGTGACATGCTGAACCTTGTCTGATATTGGTGTGCGAGATGCTAAACCTTGTCTGATATTGGTGTGTGACATGCTGAACCTTGTCTGATATTGGTGTGTGACATGCTGAACCTTGTCTGATATTGGTGTGTGACATGCTGAACCTTGTCTGATATTGTTGTTTGACATGCTGAACCTTGTCTGATATTGGTGTGTGACATGCTGAACCTTGTCTGATATTGGTGTGTGACATGCTGAACCTTGTCTGATATTGGTCTGTGACATGCTGAACCTTGTCTGGTATTGGTGTGTGGCATGCTGAACCTTGTCTGATATTCGTGTGCGAGATGCTGAACCTTGTCTGATATTGGTGTGTGACATGCTGAACCTTGTCTGATATTGGTGTGTGACATGCTGAACCTTGTCTGATATTGGTGTGTGGCATGCTCAACCTTGTCTGATATTGGTGTTTGACATGCTGAACCTTGTCTGATATTGGTGTGTGACATGCTGAACCTTGTCTGATATTCGTGTGCGAGATGCTGAACCTTGTCTGATATTGGTGTGTGACATGCTGAACCTTGTCTGATATTGGTGTGTGACATGCTGAACCTTGTCTGATATTGGTGTGTGGCATGCTCAACCTTGTCTGATATTGGTGTTTGACATGCTGAACCTTGTCTGATATTGGTGTGTGACATGCTGAACCTTGTCTGATATTGGTGTGTGACATGCTGAAGCTTGTATGATATTGGTGTGTGACATGCTGGACCTTTACTGATATTGGTGTGTGACATGCTGACCTTGTCTGATATTGGTTTGTACCATGCTGAACCTTGTCTGATATTGGTGTGTGACATGCTGAACCTTGTCTGATATTGGTGTGTGACATGCTGAACCTTGTCTGATATTGGTGTGTGACATGCTGAACATTGTCTGATATTTGTGTGTGACATGCTGACTTTGTCTGATATTGGTTTGTACCATGCTGAACATGTCTGACATTGGTGTGTGACATGCTGAACCTTGTCTGATATTGGTGTGTGAAATGCTGAACCTTTTCTGATATTGGTGTGTGACATGCTGACCTTGTCTGATATTGGTTTGTACCATGCTGAACCTTGTCTGATATTGGTGTGTGACATGCTGATCCTTGTCTGATATTGGTGTGTGACATGCTGAACCTTGTCTGATATTGGTGTTTGGACATGCTGAACCTTGTCTGATATTGGTGTGTGACATGCTAAACCTTGTATGATATTGGTGTGTGACATGCTGAACCTTGTCTGATATTGGTGTGTGACATGCTGACCTTATTTGATATTGGTTTGTACCATGCTGAACCTTGTCTGATATTGGTGTGTGACATGCTGTACTTAATCTGATATTGGTGTGTGACATGCTGAACCTTGTCTAGTATTGGTGTGTGGCCTGCTGAACCTTGTCTGATATTCGTGTGCGAGATGCTGAACCTTGTCTGATATTGGTGTGTGACATGCTGAACCTTGTCTGATATTGGTGTGTGACATGCTGAACCTTGTCTGATATTGGTGTGTGGCATGCTCAACCTTGTCTGATATTGGTGTTTGACATGCTGAACCTTGTCTGATATTGGTGTTTGACATGCTGAACCTTGTCTGATATTGGTGTGTGACATGCTGAACCTTGTATGATATTGGTGTGTGACATGCTGAACCTTGTCTGATATTGGTGTGTGACATGCTGAACCTTGTCTGATATTGGTGTGTGGCATGCTCAACCTTGTCTGATATTGGTGTGTGAATTGCTGAACATTGTCTGATATTGGTGTGTGACATGCTGACTTTGTCTGATATTGGTTTGTACCATGCTGAACCTTGTCTGACATTGGTGTGTGACATGCTGAATCTTGTCTGATATTGGTGTGTGAAATGCTGAACCTTGTCTGATATTGGTGTGTGATATGCTGACCTTGTCTGATATTGGTTTGTACCATTCTGAACCTTGTCTGATATTGGTGTGTGACATGCTGAACCTTGTCTGATATTGGTGTTTGACATGCTAAACCTTGTCTGATATTGGTGTGTGACATGCTGAACCTTGTCTGATATTGGTGTGTGATATGCTGAACCTTGTATGATATTGGTGTGTGACATGCTGAACCTTGTCTGATATTGGTGTGTGACATGCTGACCTTGTCTGATATTTGTTTGTACCATGCTGAACCTTGTCTGATATTGGTGTGTGACATGCTGAACCTTGTCTGATATTGGTGTGTGACATGCTGAACCTTGTCTGATATTGGTTTGTACCATGCTGAACCTTGTCTGATATTGGTGTGTGACATGCTGAACCTTGTCTGATATTGGTGTGTGACATGCTGAACCTTGTCTGATATTGGTGTGTAGCATGCTGAACCTTGTCTGTTATTGGTGTGTGACATGCTGAACCTTGTCTGATATTGGTGTGTGACATGCTGACGCTGTCTGAAATTGGTGTGTATAATGCTGACCTTATCTGATATTGGTTTGTAGCATACTCAACCTTGTCTGATATTGGTGTGTGACATGCTGAACCTTGTCTGATATTGGTGTTTAACATGCTGAACCTTGTCCGATATTGGTGTGTGACATGCTGAACCTTGACTGATATTGGTGTGTGACATGCTGAACCTTGTCTGATATTGGTGTGTGACATTCTGACCTTGTCTTATATTGGTTTGTACCATGCTGAACCTTGTCTGATATTTGTGTGTGACATGCGGAACCTTGTATGATATTGGTGTGTGACATGCTGAACCTTGTCTGATATTGGTGTGTGACATGCTGAGCTTGTCTGATATTGGTTTGTACCATGCTGAACCTTGTCTGATATTGTTGTGTGACATGCTGAACCTTGTCTGATACTGGTTTGTACCATGCTGAACCTTGTCTGATATTGGTGTGTGACATGCTGAACCTTGTCTGATATTGGTGTGTGACATGCTGAACCTTGTCTGATATTGGTGTGGGACATGCTGAACCTTGTCTGATATTGGTGTGTGACATGCTGAACCTTGTCTGATATTGGTGTGTGACATGCTGTACTTTGTCTGAAATTGGTGTGTGAAATGCTGAACCTTGTCTGATATTGGTGTGTGACATGCTGAACCTTGTCTGATATTGGTGTGCGAGATGCTAAACCTTGTCTGATATTGGTGTGTGACATGCTGAACCTTGTCTGATATTGGTGTGTGACATGCTGAACCTTGTCTGATATTGGTGTGTGACATGCTGAACCTTGTCTGATATTGTTGTTTGACATGCTGAACCTTGTCTGATATTGGTGTGTGACATGCTGAACCTTGTCTGATATTGGTGTGTGACATGCTGAACCTTGTCTGATATTGGTCTGTGACATGCTGAACCTTGTCTGGTATTGGTGTGTGGCATGCTGAACCTTGTCTGATATTCGTGTGCGAGATGCTGAACCTTGTCTGATATTGGTGTGTGACATGCTGAACCTTGTCTGATATTGGTGTGTGACATGCTGAACCTTGTCTGATATTGGTGTGTGGCATGCTCAACCTTGTCTGATATTGGTGTTTGACATGCTGAACCTTGTCTGATATTGGTGTGTGACATGCTGAACCTTGTCTGATATTGGTGTGTGACATGCTGAAGCTTGTATGATATTGGTGTGTGACATGCTGGACCTTTACTGATATTGGTGTGTGACATGCTGACCTTGTCTGATATTGGTTTGTACCATGCTGAACCTTGTCTGATATTGGTGTGTGACATGCTGAACCTTGTCTGATATTGGTGTGTGACATGCTGAACCTTGTCTGATATTGGTGTGTGACATGCTGAACATTGTCTGATATTTGTGTGTGACATGCTGACTTTGTCTGATATTGGTTTGTACCATGCTGAACATGTCTGACATTGGTGTGTGACATGCTGAACCTTGTCTGATATTGTTGTGTGAAATGCTGAACCTTGTCTGATATTGGTGTGTGACATGCTGACCTTGTCTGATATTGGTTTGTACCATGCTGAACCTTGTCTGATATTGGTGTGTGACATGCTGATCCTTGTCTGATATTGGTGTGTGACATGCTGAACCTTGTCTGATATTGGTGTTTGGACATGCTGAACCTTGTCTGATATTGGTGTGTGACATGCTAAACCTTGTATGATATTGGTGTGTGACATGCTGAACCTTGTCTGATATTGGTGTGTGACATGCTGACCTTATTTGATATTGGTTTGTACCATGCTGAACCTTGTCTGATATTGGTGTGTGACATGCTGTACTTAATCTGATATTGGTGTGTGACATGCTGAACCTTGTCTAGTATTGGTGTGTGGCCTGCTGAACCTTGTCTGATATTCGTGTGCGAGATGCTGAACCTTGTCTGATATTGGTGTGTGACATGCTGAACCTTGTCTGATATTGGTGTGTGACATGCTGAACCTTGTCTGATATTGGTGTGTGGCATGCTCAACCTTGTCTGATATTGGTGTTTGACATGCTGAACCTTGTCTGATATTGGTGTTTGACATGCTGAACCTTGTCTGATATTGGTGTGTGACATGCTGAACCTTGTATGATATTGGTGTGTGACATGCTGAACCTTGTCTGATATTGGTGTGTGACATGCTGAACCTTGTCTGATATTGGTGTGTGGCATGCTCAACCTTGTCTGATATTGGTGTGTGAATTGCTGAACATTGTCTGATATTGGTGTGTGACATGCTGACTTTGTCTGATATTGGTTTGTACCATGCTGAACCTTGTCTGACATTGGTGTGTGACATGCTGAATCTTGTCTGATATTGGTGTGTGAAATGCTGAACCTTGTCTGATATTGGTGTGTGATATGCTGACCTTGTCTGATATTGGTTTGTACCATTCTGAACCTTGTCTGATATTGGTGTGTGACATGCTGAACCTTGTCTGATATTGGTGTTTGACATGCTAAACCTTGTCTGATATTGGTGTGTGACATGCTGAACCTTGTCTGATATTGGTGTGTGATATGCTGAACCTTGTATGATATTGGTGTGTGACATGCTGAACCTTGTCTGATATTGGTGTGTGACATGCTGACCTTGTCTGATATTTGTTTGTACCATGCTGAACCTTGTCTGATATTGTTGTGTGACATGCTGAACCTTGTCTGATACTGGTTTGTACCATGCTGAACCTTGTCTGATATTGGTGTGTGACATGCTGAACCTTGTCTGATATTGGTGTGTGACATGCTGAACCTTGTCTGATATTGGTGTGGGACATGCTGAACCTTGTCTGATATTGGTGTGTGACATGCTGAACCTTGTCTGATATTGGTGTGTGACATGCTGTACTTTGTCTGAAATTGGTGTGTGAAATGCTGAACCTTGTCTGATATTGGTGTGTGACATGCTGAACCTTGTCTGATATTGGTGTGCGAGATGCTAAACCTTGTCTGATATTGGTGTGTGACATGCTGAACCTTGTCTGATATTGGTGTGTGACATGCTGAACCTTGTCTGATATTGGTGTGTGACATGCTGAACCTTGTCTGATATTGTTGTTTGACATGCTGAACCTTGTCTGATATTGGTGTGTGACATGCTGAACCTTGTCTGATATTGGTGTGTGACATGCTGAACCTTGTCTGATATTGGTCTGTGACATGCTGAACCTTGTCTGGTATTGGTGTGTGGCATGCTGAACCTTGTCTGATATTCGTGTGCGAGATGCTGAACCTTGTCTGATATTGGTGTGTGACATGCTGAACCTTGTCTGATATTGGTGTGTGACATGCTGAACCTTGTCTGATATTGGTGTGTGGCATGCTCAACCTTGTCTGATATTGGTGTTTGACATGCTGAACCTTGTCTGATATTGGTGTGTGACATGCTGAACCTTGTCTGATATTGGTGTGTGACATGCTGAAGCTTGTATGATATTGGTGTGTGACATGCTGGACCTTTACTGATATTGGTGTGTGACATGCTGACCTTGTCTGATATTGGTTTGTACCATGCTGAACCTTGTCTGATATTGGTGTGTGACATGCTGAACCTTGTCTGATATTGGTGTGTGACATGCTGAACCTTGTCTGATATTGGTGTGTGACATGCTGAACATTGTCTGATATTTGTGTGTGACATGCTGACTTTGTCTGATATTGGTTTGTACCATGCTGAACATGTCTGACATTGGTGTGTGACATGCTGAACCTTGTCTGATATTGTTGTGTGAAATGCTGAACCTTGTCTGATATTGGTGTGTGACATGCTGACCTTGTCTGATATTGGTTTGTACCATGCTGAGCCTTGTCTGATATTGGTGTGTGACATGCTGATCCTTGTCTGATATTGGTGTGTGACATGCTGAACCTTGTCTGATATTGGTGTTTGGACATGCTGAACCTTGTCTGATATTGGTGTGTGACATGCTAAACCTTGTATGATATTGGTGTGTGACATGCTGAACCTTGTCTGATATTGGTGTGTGACATGCTGACCTTATTTGATATTGGTTTGTACCATGCTGAACCTTGTCTGATATTGGTGTGTGACATGCTGTACTTAATCTGATATTGGTGTGTGACATGCTGAACCTTGTCTAGTATTGGTGTGTGGCCTGCTGAACCTTGTCTGATATTCGTGTGCGAGATGCTGAACCTTGTCTGATATTGGTGTGTGACATGCTGAACCTTGTCTGATATTGGTGTGTGACATGCTGAACCTTGTCTGATATTGGTGTGTGGCATGCTCAACCTTGTCTGATATTGGTGTTTGACATGCTGAACCTTGTCTGATATTGGTGTTTGACATGCTGAACCTTGTCTGATATTGGTGTGTGACATGCTGAACCTTGTATGATATTGGTGTGTGACATGCTGAACCTTGTCTGATATTGGTGTGTGACATGCTGAACCTTGTCTGATATTGGTGTGTGGCATGCTCAACCTTGTCTGATATTGGTGTGTGAATTGCTGAACATTGTCTGATATTGGTGTGTGACATGCTGACTTTGTCTGATATTGGTTTGTACCATGCTGAACCTTGTCTGACATTGGTGTGTGACATGCTGAATCTTGTCTGATATTGGTGTGTGAAATGCTGAACCTTGTCTGATATTGGTGTGTGATATGCTGACCTTGTCTGATATTGGTTTGTACCATTCTGAACCTTGTCTGATATTGGTGTGTGACATGCTGAACCTTGTCTGATATTGGTGTTTGACATGCTAAACCTTGTCTGATATTGGTGTGTGACATGCTGAACCTTGTCTGATATTGGTGTGTGATATGCTGAACCTTGTATGATATTGGTGTGTGACATGCTGAACCTTGTCTGATATTGGTGTGTGACATGCTGACCTTGTCTGATATTTGTTTGTACCATGCTGAACCTTGTCTGATATTGGTGTGTGACATGCTGAACCTTGTCTGATATTGGTGTGTGACATGCTGAACCTTGTCTGATATTGGTTTGTACCATGCTGAACCTTGTCTGATATTGGTGTGTGACATGCTGAACCTTGTCTGATATTGGTGTGTGACATGCTGAACCTTGTCTGATATTGGTGTGTAGCATGCTGAACCTTGTCTGTTATTGGTGTGTGACATGCTGAACCTTGTCTGATATTGGTGTGTGACATGCTGACGCTGTCTGAAATTGGTGTGTATAATGCTGACCTTATCTGATATTGGTTTGTAGCATACTCAACCTTGTCTGATATTGGTGTGTGACATGCTGAACCTTGTCTGATATTGGTGTTTAACATGCTGAACCTTGTCCGATATTGGTGTGTGACATGCTGAACCTTGACTGATATTGGTGTGTGACATGCTGAACCTTGTCTGATATTGGTGTGTGACATTCTGACCTTGTCTTATATTGGT
The DNA here is from genome assembly GCA_036924085.1 of Ariolimax columbianus. NCBI lineage: Eukaryota > Metazoa > Mollusca > Gastropoda > Stylommatophora > Arionidae > Ariolimax > Ariolimax columbianus. The sequence goes on along the minus strand of JAVGWX010000022.1, from coordinate 29,258,840 downwards.
TTGTACCATGCTGAACCTTGTCTGATATTTGTGTGTGACATGCGGAACCTTGTATGATATTGGTGTGTGACATGCTGAACCTTGTCTGATATTGGTGTGTGACATGCTGAGCTTGTCTGATATTGGTTTGTACCATGCTGAACCTTGTCTGATATTGTTGTGTGACATGCTGAACCTTGTCTGATACTGGTTTGTACCATGCTGAACCTTGTCTGATATTGGTGTGTGACATGCTGAACCTTGTCTGATATTGGTGTGTGACATGCTGAACCTTGTCTGATATTGGTGTGGGACATGCTGAACCTTGTCTGATATTGGTGTGTGACATGCTGAACCTTGTCTGATATTGGTGTGTGACATGCTGTACTTTGTCTGAAATTGGTGTGTGAAATGCTGAACCTTGTCTGATATTGGTGTGTGACATGCTAAACCTTGTCTGATATTGGTGTGTGACATGCTGAACCTTGTCTGATATTGTTGTTTGACATGCTGAACCTTGTCTGATATTGGTGTGTGACATGCTGAACCTTGTCTGATATTGGTGTGTGACATGCTGAACCTTGTCTGATATTGGTCTGTGACATGCTGAACCTTGTCTGGTATTGGTGTGTGGCATGCTGAACCTTGTCTGATATTCGTGTGCGAGATGCTGAACCTTGTCTGATATTGGTGTGTGACATGCTGAACCTTGTCTGATATTGGTGTGTGACATGCTGAACCTTGTCTGATATTGGTGTGTGGCATGCTCAACCTTGTCTGATATTGGTGTTTGACATGCTGAACCTTGTCTGATATTGGTGTGTGACATGCTGAACCTTGTCTGATATTCGTGTGCGAGATGCTGAACCTTGTCTGATATTGGTGTGTGACATGCTGAACCTTGTCTGATATTGGTGTGTGACATGCTGAACCTTGTCTGATATTGGTGTGTGGCATGCTCAACCTTGTCTGATATTGGTGTTTGACATGCTGAACCTTGTCTGATATTGGTGTGTGACATGCTGAACCTTGTCTGATATTGGTGTGTGACATGCTGAAGCTTGTATGATATTGGTGTGTGACATGCTGGACCTTTACTGATATTGGTGTGTGACATGCTGACCTTGTCTGATATTGGTTTGTACCATGCTGAACCTTGTCTGATATTGGTGTGTGACATGCTGAACCTTGTCTGATATTGGTGTGTGACATGCTGAACCTTGTCTGATATTGGTGTGTGACATGCTGAACATTGTCTGATATTTGTGTGTGACATGCTGACTTTGTCTGATATTGGTTTGTACCATGCTGAACATGTCTGACATTGGTGTGTGACATGCTGAACCTTGTCTGATATTGGTGTGTGAAATGCTGAACCTTTTCTGATATTGGTGTGTGACATGCTGACCTTGTCTGATATTGGTTTGTACCATGCTGAACCTTGTCTGATATTGGTGTGTGACATGCTGATCCTTGTCTGATATTGGTGTGTGACATGCTGAACCTTGTCTGATATTGGTGTTTGGACATGCTGAACCTTGTCTGATATTGGTGTGTGACATGCTAAACCTTGTATGATATTGGTGTGTGACATGCTGAACCTTGTCTGATATTGGTGTGTGACATGCTGACCTTATTTGATATTGGTTTGTACCATGCTGAACCTTGTCTGATATTGGTGTGTGACATGCTGTACTTAATCTGATATTGGTGTGTGACATGCTGAACCTTGTCTAGTATTGGTGTGTGGCCTGCTGAACCTTGTCTGATATTCGTGTGCGAGATGCTGAACCTTGTCTGATATTGGTGTGTGACATGCTGAACCTTGTCTGATATTGGTGTGTGACATGCTGAACCTTGTCTGATATTGGTGTGTGGCATGCTCAACCTTGTCTGATATTGGTGTTTGACATGCTGAACCTTGTCTGATATTGGTGTTTGACATGCTGAACCTTGTCTGATATTGGTGTGTGACATGCTGAACCTTGTATGATATTGGTGTGTGACATGCTGAACCTTGTCTGATATTGGTGTGTGACATGCTGAACCTTGTCTGATATTGGTGTGTGGCATGCTCAACCTTGTCTGATATTGGTGTGTGAATTGCTGAACATTGTCTGATATTGGTGTGTGACATGCTGACTTTGTCTGATATTGGTTTGTACCATGCTGAACCTTGTCTGACATTGGTGTGTGACATGCTGAATCTTGTCTGATATTGGTGTGTGAAATGCTGAACCTTGTCTGATATTGGTGTGTGATATGCTGACCTTGTCTGATATTGGTTTGTACCATTCTGAACCTTGTCTGATATTGGTGTGTGACATGCTGAACCTTGTCTGATATTGGTGTTTGACATGCTAAACCTTGTCTGATATTGGTGTGTGACATGCTGAACCTTGTCTGATATTGGTGTGTGATATGCTGAACCTTGTATGATATTGGTGTGTGACATGCTGAACCTTGTCTGATATTGGTGTGTGACATGCTGACCTTGTCTGATATTTGTTTGTACCATGCTGAACCTTGTCTGATATTGGTGTGTGACATGCTGAACCTTGTCTGATATTGGTGTGTGACATGCTGAACCTTGTCTGATATTGGTTTGTACCATGCTGAACCTTGTCTGATATTGGTGTGTGACATGCTGAACCTTGTCTGATATTGGTGTGTGACATGCTGAACCTTGTCTGATATTGGTGTGTAGCATGCTGAACCTTGTCTGTTATTGGTGTGTGACATGCTGAACCTTGTCTGATATTGGTGTGTGACATGCTGACGCTGTCTGAAATTGGTGTGTATAATGCTGACCTTATCTGATATTGGTTTGTAGCATACTCAACCTTGTCTGATATTGGTGTGTGACATGCTGAACCTTGTCTGATATTGGTGTTTAACATGCTGAACCTTGTCCGATATTGGTGTGTGACATGCTGAACCTTGACTGATATTGGTGTGTGACATGCTGAACCTTGTCTGATATTGGTGTGTGACATTCTGACCTTGTCTTATATTGGTTTGTACCATGCTGAACCTTGTCTGATATTTGTGTGTGACATGCGGAACCTTGTATGATATTGGTGTGTGACATGCTGAACCTTGTCTGATATTGGTGTGTGACATGCTGAGCTTGTCTGATATTGGTTTGTACCATGCTGAACCTTGTCTGATATTGTTGTGTGACATGCTGAACCTTGTCTGATACTGGTTTGTACCATGCTGAACCTTGTCTGATATTGGTGTGTGACATGCTGAACCTTGTCTGATATTGGTGTGTGACATGCTGAACCTTGTCTGATATTGGTGTGGGACATGCTGAACCTTGTCTGATATTGGTGTGTGACATGCTGAACCTTGTCTGATATTGGTGTGTGACATGCTGTACTTTGTCTGAAATTGGTGTGTGAAATGCTGAACCTTGTCTGATATTGGTGTGTGACATGCTGAACCTTGTCTGATATTGGTGTGCGAGATGCTAAACCTTGTCTGATATTGGTGTGTGACATGCTGAACCTTGTCTGATATTGGTGTGTGACATGCTGAACCTTGTCTGATATTGGTGTGTGACATGCTGAACCTTGTCTGATATTGTTGTTTGACATGCTGAACCTTGTCTGATATTGGTGTGTGACATGCTGAACCTTGTCTGATATTGGTGTGTGACATGCTGAACCTTGTCTGATATTGGTCTGTGACATGCTGAACCTTGTCTGGTATTGGTGTGTGGCATGCTGAACCTTGTCTGATATTCGTGTGCGAGATGCTGAACCTTGTCTGATATTGGTGTGTGACATGCTGAACCTTGTCTGATATTGGTGTGTGACATGCTGAACCTTGTCTGATATTGGTGTGTGGCATGCTCAACCTTGTCTGATATTGGTGTTTGACATGCTGAACCTTGTCTGATATTGGTGTGTGACATGCTGAACCTTGTCTGATATTGGTGTGTGACATGCTGAAGCTTGTATGATATTGGTGTGTGACATGCTGGACCTTTACTGATATTGGTGTGTGACATGCTGACCTTGTCTGATATTGGTTTGTACCATGCTGAACCTTGTCTGATATTGGTGTGTGACATGCTGAACCTTGTCTGATATTGGTGTGTGACATGCTGAACCTTGTCTGATATTGGTGTGTGACATGCTGAACATTGTCTGATATTTGTGTGTGACATGCTGACTTTGTCTGATATTGGTTTGTACCATGCTGAACATGTCTGACATTGGTGTGTGACATGCTGAACCTTGTCTGATATTGTTGTGTGAAATGCTGAACCTTGTCTGATATTGGTGTGTGACATGCTGACCTTGTCTGATATTGGTTTGTACCATGCTGAACCTTGTCTGATATTGGTGTGTGACATGCTGATCCTTGTCTGATATTGGTGTGTGACATGCTGAACCTTGTCTGATATTGGTGTTTGGACATGCTGAACCTTGTCTGATATTGGTGTGTGACATGCTAAACCTTGTATGATATTGGTGTGTGACATGCTGAACCTTGTCTGATATTGGTGTGTGACATGCTGACCTTATTTGATATTGGTTTGTACCATGCTGAACCTTGTCTGATATTGGTGTGTGACATGCTGTACTTAATCTGATATTGGTGTGTGACATGCTGAACCTTGTCTAGTATTGGTGTGTGGCCTGCTGAACCTTGTCTGATATTCGTGTGCGAGATGCTGAACCTTGTCTGATATTGGTGTGTGACATGCTGAACCTTGTCTGATATTGGTGTGTGACATGCTGAACCTTGTCTGATATTGGTGTGTGGCATGCTCAACCTTGTCTGATATTGGTGTTTGACATGCTGAACCTTGTCTGATATTGGTGTTTGACATGCTGAACCTTGTCTGATATTGGTGTGTGACATGCTGAACCTTGTATGATATTGGTGTGTGACATGCTGAACCTTGTCTGATATTGGTGTGTGACATGCTGAACCTTGTCTGATATTGGTGTGTGGCATGCTCAACCTTGTCTGATATTGGTGTGTGAATTGCTGAACATTGTCTGATATTGGTGTGTGACATGCTGACTTTGTCTGATATTGGTTTGTACCATGCTGAACCTTGTCTGACATTGGTGTGTGACATGCTGAATCTTGTCTGATATTGGTGTGTGAAATGCTGAACCTTGTCTGATATTGGTGTGTGATATGCTGACCTTGTCTGATATTGGTTTGTACCATTCTGAACCTTGTCTGATATTGGTGTGTGACATGCTGAACCTTGTCTGATATTGGTGTTTGACATGCTAAACCTTGTCTGATATTGGTGTGTGACATGCTGAACCTTGTCTGATATTGGTGTGTGATATGCTGAACCTTGTATGATATTGGTGTGTGACATGCTGAACCTTGTCTGATATTGGTGTGTGACATGCTGACCTTGTCTGATATTTGTTTGTACCATGCTGAACCTTGTCTGATATTGGTGTGTGACATGCTGAACCTTGTCTGATATTGGTGTGTGACATGCTGAACCTTGTCTGATATTGGTTTGTACCATGCTGAACCTTGTCTGATATTGGTGTGTGACATGCTGAACCTTGTCTGATATTGGTGTGTGACATGCTGAACCTTGTCTGATATTGGTGTGTAGCATGCTGAACCTTGTCTGTTATTGGTGTGTGACATGCTGAACCTTGTCTGATATTGGTGTGTGACATGCTGACGCTGTCTGAAATTGGTGTGTATAATGCTGACCTTATCTGATATTGGTTTGTAGCATACTCAACCTTGTCTGATATTGGTGTGTGACATGCTGAACCTTGTCTGATATTGGTGTTTAACATGCTGAACCTTGTCCGATATTGGTGTGTGACATGCTGAACCTTGACTGATATTGGTGTGTGACATGCTGAACCTTGTCTGATATTGGTGTGTGACATTCTGACCTTGTCTTATATTGGTTTGTACCATGCTGAACCTTGTCTGATATTTGTGTGTGACATGCGGAACCTTGTATGATATTGGTGTGTGACATGCTGAACCTTGTCTGATATTGGTGTGTGACATGCTGAGCTTGTCTGATATTGGTTTGTACCATGCTGAACCTTGTCTGATATTGTTGTGTGACATGCTGAACCTTGTCTGATACTGGTTTGTACCATGCTGAACCTTGTCTGATATTGGTGTGTGACATGCTGAACCTTGTCTGATATTGGTGTGTGACATGCTGAACCTTGTCTGATATTGGTGTGGGACATGCTGAACCTTGTCTGATATTGGTGTGTGACATGCTGAACCTTGTCTGATATTGGTGTGTGACATGCTGTACTTTGTCTGAAATTGGTGTGTGAAATGCTGAACCTTGTCTGATATTGGTGTGTGACATGCTGAACCTTGTCTGATATTGGTGTGCGAGATGCTAAACCTTGTCTGATATTGGTGTGTGACATGCTGAACCTTGTCTGATATTGGTGTGTGACATGCTGAACCTTGTCTGATATTGGTGTGTGACATGCTGAACCTTGTCTGATATTGTTGTTTGACATGCTGAACCTTGTCTGATATTGGTGTGTGACATGCTGAACCTTGTCTGATATTGGTGTGTGACATGCTGAACCTTGTCTGATATTGGTCTGTGACATGCTGAACCTTGTCTGGTATTGGTGTGTGGCATGCTGAACCTTGTCTGATATTCGTGTGCGAGATGCTGAACCTTGTCTGATATTGGTGTGTGACATGCTGAACCTTGTCTGATATTGGTGTGTGACATGCTGAACCTTGTCTGATATTGGTGTGTGGCATGCTCAACCTTGTCTGATATTGGTGTTTGACATGCTGAACCTTGTCTGATATTGGTGTGTGACATGCTGAACCTTGTCTGATATTGGTGTGTGACATGCTGAAGCTTGTATGATATTGGTGTGTGACATGCTGGACCTTTACTGATATTGGTGTGTGACATGCTGACCTTGTCTGATATTGGTTTGTACCATGCTGAACCTTGTCTGATATTGGTGTGTGACATGCTGAACCTTGTCTGATATTGGTGTGTGACATGCTGAACCTTGTCTGATATTGGTGTGTGACATGCTGAACATTGTCTGATATTTGTGTGTGACATGCTGACTTTGTCTGATATTGGTTTGTACCATGCTGAACATGTCTGACATTGGTGTGTGACATGCTGAACCTTGTCTAATATTGTTGTGTGAAATGCTGAACCTTGTCTGATATTGGTGTGTGACATGCTGACCTTGTCTGATATTGGTTTGTACCATGCTGAACCTTGTCTGATATTGGTGTGTGACATGCTGATCCTTGTCTGATATTGGTGTGTGACATGCTGAACCTTGTCTGATATTGGTGTTTGGACATGCTGAACCTTGTCTGATATTGGTGTGTGACATGCTAAACCTTGTATGATATTGGTGTGTGACATGCTGAACCTTGTCTGATATTGGTGTGTGACATGCTGACCTTATTTGATATTGGTTTGTACCATGCTGAACCTTGTCTGATATTGGTGTGTGACATGCTGTACTTAATCTGATATTGGTGTGTGACATGCTGAACCTTGTCTAGTATTGGTGTGTGGCCTGCTGAACCTTGTCTGATATTCGTGTGCGAGATGCTGAACCTTGTCTGATATTGGTGTGTGACATGCTGAACCTTGTCTGATATTGGTGTGTGACATGCTGAACCTTGTCTGATATTGGTGTGTGGCATGCTCAACCTTGTCTGATATTGGTGTTTGACATGCTGAACCTTGTCTGATATTGGTGTTTGACATGCTGAACCTTGTCTGATATTGGTGTGTGACATGCTGAACCTTGTATGATATTGGTGTGTGACATGCTGAACCTTGTCTGATATTGGTGTGTGACATGCTGAACCTTGTCTGATATTGGTGTGTGGCATGCTCAACCTTGTCTGATATTGGTGTGTGAATTGCTGAACATTGTCTGATATTGGTGTGTGACATGCTGACTTTGTCTGATATTGGTTTGTACCATGCTGAACCTTGTCTGACATTGGTGTGTGACATGCTGAATCTTGTCTGATATTGGTGTGTGAAATGCTGAACCTTGTCTGATATTGGTGTGTGATATGCTGACCTTGTCTGATATTGGTTTGTACCATTCTGAACCTTGTCTGATATTGGTGTGTGACATGCTGAACCTTGTCTGATATTGGTGTTTGACATGCTAAACCTTGTCTGATATTGGTGTGTGACATGCTGAACCTTGTCTGATATTGGTGTGTGATATGCTGAACCTTGTATGATATTGGTGTGTGACATGCTGAACCTTGTCTGATATTGGTGTGTGACATGCTGACCTTGTCTGATATTTGTTTGTACCATGCTGAACCTTGTCTGATATTGGTGTGTGACATGCTGAACCTTGTCTGATATTGGTGTGTGACATGCTGAACCTTGTCTGATATTGGTTTGTACCATGCTGAACCTTGTCTGATATTGGTGTGTGACATGCTGAACCTTGTCTGATATTGGTGTGTGACATGCTGAACCTTGTCTGATATTGGTGTGTAGCATGCTGAACCTTGTCTGTTATTGGTGTGTGACATGCTGAACCTTGTCTGATATTGGTGTGTGACATGCTGACGCTGTCTGAAATTGGTGTGTATAATGCTGACCTTATCTGATATTGGTTTGTAGCATACTCAACCTTGTCTGATATTGGTGTGTGACATGCTGAACCTTGTCTGATATTGGTGTTTAACATGCTGAACCTTGTCCGATATTGGTGTGTGACATGCTGAACCTTGACTGATATTGGTGTGTGACATGCTGAACCTTGTCTGATATTGGTGTGTGACATTCTGACCTTGTCTTATATTGGTTTGTACCATGCTGAACCTTGTCTGATATTTGTGTGTGACATGCGGAACCTTGTATGATATTGGTGTGTGACATGCTGAACCTTGTCTGATATTGGTGTGTGACATGCTGAGCTTGTCTGATATTGGTTTGTACCATGCTGAACCTTGTCTGATATTGTTGTGTGACATGCTGAACCTTGTCTGATACTGGTTTGTACCATGCTGAACCTTGTCTGATATTGGTGTGTGACATGCTGAACCTTGTCTGATATTGGTGTGTGACATGCTGAACCTTGTCTGATATTGGTGTGGGACATGCTGAACCTTGTCTGATATTGGTGTGTGACATGCTGAACCTTGTCTGATATTGGTGTGTGACATGCTGTACTTTGTCTGAAATTGGTGTGTGAAATGCTGAACCTTGTCTGATATTGGTGTGTGACATGCTGAACCTTGTCTGATATTGGTGTGCGAGATGCTAAACCTTGTCTGATATTGGTGTGTGACATGCTGAACCTTGTCTGATATTGGTGTGTGACATGCTGAACCTTGTCTGATATTGGTGTGTGACATGCTGAACCTTGTCTGATATTGTTGTTTGACATGCTGAACCTTGTCTGATATTGGTGTGTGACATGCTGAACCTTGTCTGATATTGGTGTGTGACATGCTGAACCTTGTCTGATATTGGTCTGTGACATGCTGAACCTTGTCTGGTATTGGTGTGTGGCATGCTGAACCTTGTCTGATATTCGTGTGCGAGATGCTGAACCTTGTCTGATATTGGTGTGTGACATGCTGAACCTTGTCTGATATTGGTGTGTGACATGCTGAACCTTGTCTGATATTGGTGTGTGGCATGCTCAACCTTGTCTGATATTGGTGTTTGACATGCTGAACCTTGTCTGATATTGGTGTGTGACATGCTGAACCTTGTCTGATATTGGTGTGTGACATGCTGAAGCTTGTATGATATTGGTGTGTGACATGCTGGACCTTTACTGATATTGGTGTGTGACATGCTGACCTTGTCTGATATTGGTTTGTACCATGCTGAACCTTGTCTGATATTGGTGTGTGACATGCTGAACCTTGTCTGATATTGGTGTGTGACATGCTGAACCTTGTCTGATATTGGTGTGTGACATGCTGAACATTGTCTGATATTTGTGTGTGACATGCTGACTTTGTCTGATATTGGTTTGTACCATGCTGAACATGTCTTACATTGGTGTGTGACATGCTGAACCTTGTCTGATATTGTTGTGTGAAATGCTGAACCTTGTCTGATATTGGTGTGTGACATGCTGACCTTGTCTGATATTGGTTTGTACCATGCTGAACCTTGTCTGATATTGGTGTGTGACATGCTGATCCTTGTCTGATATTGGTGTGTGACATGCTGAACCTTGTCTGATATTGGTGTTTGGACATGCTGAACCTTGTCTGATATTGGTGTGTGACATGCTAAACCTTGTATGATATTGGTGTGTGACATGCTGAACCTTGTCTGATATTGGTGTGTGACATGCTGACCTTATTTGATATTGGTTTGTATCATGCTGAACCTTGTCTGATATTGGTGTGTGACATGCTGTACTTAATCTGATATTGGTGTGTGACATGCTGAACCTTGTCTAGTATTGGTGTGTGGCCTGCTGAACCTTGTCTGATATTCGTGTGCGAGATGCTGAACCTTGTCTGATATTGGTGTGTGACATGCTGAACCTTGTCTGATATTGGTGTGTGACATGCTGAACCTTGTCTGATATTGGTGTGTGGCATGCTCAACCTTGTCTGATATTGGTGTTTGACATGCTGAACCTTGTCTGATATTGGTGTTTGACATGCTGAACCTTGTCTGATATTGGTGTGTGACATGCTGAACCTTGTATGATATTGGTGTGTGACATGCTGAACCTTGTCTGATATTGGTGTGTGACATGCTGAACCTTTTCTGATATTGGTGTGTGGCATGCTCAACCTTGTCTGATATTGGTGTGTGAATTGCTGAACATTGTCTGATATTGGTGTGTGACATGCTGACTTTGTCTGATATTGGTTTGTACCATGCTGAACCTTGTCTGACATTGGTGTGTGACATGCTGAATCTTGTCTGATATTGGTGTGTGAAATGCTGAACCTTGTCTGATATTGGTGTGTGATATGCTGACCTTGTCTGATATTGGTTTGTACCATTCTGAACCTTGTCTGATATTGGTGTGTGACATGCTGAACCTTGTCTGATATTGGTGTTTGACATGCTAAACCTTGTCTGATATTGGTGTGTGACATGCTGAACCTTGTCTGATATTGGTGTGTGATATGCTGAACCTTGTATGATATTGGTGTGTGACATGCTGAACCTTGTCTGATATTGGTGTGTGACATGCTGACCTTGTCTGATATTTGTTTGTACCATGCTGAACCTTGTCTGATATTGGTGTGTGACATGCTGAACCTTGTCTGATATTGGTGTGTGACATGCTGAACCTTGTCTGATATTGGTTTGTACCATGCTGAACCTTGTCTGATATTGGTGTGTGACATGCTGAACCTTGTCTGATATTGGTGTGTGACATGCTGAACCTTGTCTGATATTGGTGTGTAGCATGCTGAACCTTGTCTGTTATTGGTGTGTGACATGCTGAACCTTGTCTGATATTGGTGTGTGACATGCTGACGCTGTCTGAAATTGGTGTGTATAATGCTGACCTTATCTGATATTGGTTTGTAGCATACTCAACCTTGTCTGATATTGGTGTGTGACATGCTGAACCTTGTCTGATATTGGTGTTTAACATGCTGAACCTTGTCCGATATTGGTGTGTGACATGCTGAACCTTGACTGATATTGGTGTGTGACATGCTGAACCTTGTCTGATATTGGTGTGTGACATTCTGACCTTGTCTTATATTGGTTTGTACCATGCTGAACCTTGTCTGATATTTGTGTGTGACATGCGGAACCTTGTATGATATTGGTGTGTGACATGCTGAACCTTGTCTGATATTGGTGTGTGACATGCTGAGCTTGTCTGATATTGGTTTGTACCATGCTGAACCTTGTCTGATATTGGTGTGTGACATGCTGAACCTTGTCTGATATTGGTGTGTGACATGCTGAACCTTGTCTGATATTGGTGTGGGACATGCTGAACCTTGTCTGATATTGGTGTGTGACATGCTGAACCTTGTCTGATATTGGTGTGTGACATGCTGTACTTTGTCTGAAATTGGTGTGTGAAATGCTGAACCTTGTCTGATATTGGTGTGTGACATGCTGAACCTTGTCTGATATTGGTGTGCGAGATGCTAAACCTTGTCTGATATTGGTGTGTGACATGCTGAACCTTGTCTGATATTGGTGTGTGACATGCTGAACCTTGTCTGATATTGGTGTGTGACATGCTGAACCTTGTCTGATATTGTTGTTTGACATGCTGAACCTTGTCTGATATTGGTGTGTGACATGCTGAACATTGTCTGATATTTGTGTGTGACATGCTGACTTTGTCTGATATTGGTTTGTACCATGCTGAACCTTGTCTGACATTGGTGTGTGACATGCTGAACCTTGTCTGATATTTGTGTGTGAAATGCTGAACCTTGTCTGATATTGGTTTGTGACATGCTGACATTGTCTGATATTGTTTTGTACCATGCTGAACCTTGTCTGATATTGGTGTGTGACATGCTGATCCTTTTCTGATATTGGTGTGTGACATGCTGAACCTTGTCTGATATTGGAGTTTGACATGCTGAACCTTGTCTGATATTGGTGTGTGACATGCTGACCTTGTCTGATATTGGTTTGTACCATGCTGAACCTTGTCTGATATTGGTGTGTGACATGCTGTACTTAATCTGATATTGGTGTGTGACATGCTGAACCTTGTCTGGTATTGGTGTGTGGCATGCTGAACCTTGTCTGATATTCGTGTGCGAGATGCTGAACCTTGTCTGATATTGGTGTGTGACATGCTGAACCTTGTCTGATATTGGTGTGTGACATGCTGAACCTTGTCTGATATTGCTGTGTGGCATGCTGAACCTTGTCTGATATTGGTGTTTGACATGCTGAACCTTGTCTGATATTGGTGTTTGACATGCTGAACCTTGTCTGATATTGGTGTGTGACATGCTGAACCTTGTATGATATTGGTGTGTGACATGCTGAACCTTGTCTGATATTAGTGTGTGACATGCTGAACCTTGTCTGATATTGGTGTGTGACATGCTGACCTTGTCTGATATTGGTTTGTACCATGCTGAACCTTGTCTGATATTGGTGTGTGACATGCTGTACTTAATCTGATATTGGTCTGTGACATGCTGAACCTTGTCTGGTATTGGTGTGTGGCATGCTGAACCTTGTCTGATATTCGTGTGCGAGATGCTGAACCTTGTCTGATATTGGTGTGTGACATGCTGAACCTTGTCTGATATTGGTGTGTGACATGCTGAACCTTGTCTGATATTGGTGTGTGGCATGCTCAACCTTGTCTGATATTGGTGTTTGACATGCTGAACCTTGTCTGATATTGGTGTGTGACATGCTGAACCTTGTCTGATATTGGTGTGTGACATGCTGAAGCTTGTATGATATTGGTGTGTGACATGCTGGACCTTTACTGATATTGGTGTGTGACATGCTGACCTTGTCTGATATTGGTTTGTACCATGCTGAACCTTGTCTGATATTGGTGTGTGACATGCTGAACCTTGTCTGATATTGGTGTGTGACATGCTGAACCTTGTCTGATATTGGTGTGTGACATGCTGAACATTGTCTGATATTTGTGTGTGACATGCTGACTTTGTCTGATATTGGTTTGTACCATGCTGAACATTGTCTGACATTGGTGTGTGACATGCTGAACCTTGTCTGATATTGGTGTGTGAAATGCTGAACCTTGTCTGATATTGGTGTGTGACATGCTGACCTTGTCTGATATTGGTTTGTACCATGCTGAACCTTGTCTGATATTGGTGTGTGACATGCTGATCCTTGTCTGATATTGGTGTGTGACATGCTGAACCTTGTCTGATATTGGTGTTTGGACATGCTGAACCTTGTCTGATATTGGTGTGTGACATGCTAAACCTTGTATGATATTGGTGTGTGACATGCTGAACCTTGTCTGATATTGGTGTGTGACATGCTGACCTTGTTTGATATTGGTTTGTACCATGCTGAACCTTGTCTGATATTGGTGTGTGACATGCTGTACTTAATCTGATATTGGTGTGTGACATGCTGAACCTTGTCTAGTATTGGTGTGTGGCCTGCTGAACCTTGTCTGATATTCGTGTGCGAGATGCTGAACCTTGTCTGATATTGGTGTGTGACATGCTGAACCTTGTCTGATATTGGTGTGTGACATGCTGAACCTTGTCTGATATTGGTGTGTGGCATGCTCAACCTTGTCTGATATTGGTGTTTGACATGCTGAACCTTGTCTGATATTGGTGTTTGACATGCTGAACCTTGTCTGATATTGGTGTGTGACATGCTGAACCTTGTATGATATTGGTGTGTGACATGCTGAACCTTGTCTGATATTGGTGTGTGACATGCTGAACCTTGTCTGATATTGGTGTGTGGCATGCTCAACCTTGTCTGATATTGGTGTGTGAATTGCTGAACATTGTCTGATATTGGTGTGTGACATGCTGACTTTGTCTGATATTGGTTTGTACCATGCTGAACCTTGTCTGACATTGGTGTGTGACATGCTGAATCTTGTCTGATATTGGTGTGTGAAATGCTGAACCTTGTCTGATATTGGTGTGTGATATGCTGACCTTGTCTGATATTGGTTTGTACCATTCTGAACCTTGTCTGATATTGGTGTGTGACATGCTGAACCTTGTCTGATATTGGTGTGTGATATGCTGAACCTTGTATGATATTGGTGTGTGACATGCTGAACCTTGTCTGATATTGGTGTGTGACATGCTGACCTTGTCTGATATTTGTTTGTACCATGCTGAACCTTGTCTGATATTGGTGTGTGACATGCTGAACCTTGTCTGATATTGGTGTGTGACATGCTGAACCTTGTCTGATATTGGTTTGTACCATGCTGAACCTTGTCTGATATTGGTGTGTGACATGCTGAACCTTGTCTGATATTGGTGTGTGACATGCTGAACCTTGTCTGATATTGGTGTGTAGCATGCTGAACCTTGTCTGTTATTGGTGTGTGACATGCTGAACCTTGTCTGATATTGGTGTGTGACATGCTGACGCTGTCTGAAATTGGTGTGTATAATGCTGACCTTATCTGATATTGGTTTGTAGCATACTCAACCTTGTCTGATATTGGTGTGTGACATGCTGAACCTTGTCTGATATTGGTGTTTAACATGCTGAACCTTGT
Organism: Ariolimax columbianus; assembly: GCA_036924085.1. Classification (NCBI taxonomy): domain Eukaryota; kingdom Metazoa; phylum Mollusca; class Gastropoda; order Stylommatophora; family Arionidae; genus Ariolimax; species Ariolimax columbianus. Next base: position 29,243,676 of record JAVGWX010000022.1, on the reverse strand, counting down.
CCGATATTGGTGTGTGACATGCTGAACCTTGACTGATATTGGTGTGTGACATGCTGAACCTTGTCTGATATTGGTGTGTGACATTCTGACCTTGTCTTATATTGGTTTGTACCATGCTGAACCTTGTCTGATATTTGTGTGTGACATGCGGAACCTTGTATGATATTGGTGTGTGACATGCTGAACCTTGTCTGATATTGGTGTGTGACATGCTGAGCTTGTCTGATATTGGTTTGTACCATGCTGAACCTTGTCTGATATTGTTGTGTGACATGCTGAACCTTGTCTGATATTGGTGTGTGACATGCTGAACCTTGTCTGATATTGGTGTGTGACATGCTGAACCTTGACTGATATTGGTTCTGACATGCTGAACCTTGTCTGATTTTGGTGTGTAGCATGCTGAACCTTGTCTGATATTGGTGTGTGACATGCTGAACCTTGTCTGATATTGGTGTGTGAAATGCTGTACTATGTCTGATATTGGTGTGTGACATGCTGAACCTTGTCTGATATTGGTGTATGACATGCTGACGCTGTCTGATATTGGTGTGTGACATGCTGACCTTGTCTAATATTGGTTTGTACCATGCTGAACCTTGTCTGATATTGGTGTTTAACATGCTGAAACTTGTCCGATATTGGTGTGTGACATGCTGAACCAAGTCTGATATTGGTGTGTGACATGCTGAACCTTGTCTGATATTGGTTTGTGGCATGCTGAACCTTGTCTGATATTGGTGTGCGAGATGCTAAACCTTGTCTGATATTGGTGTGTGACATGCTGAACCTTGTCTGATATTGGTGTGTGACATGCTGAACCTTGTCTGATATTGGTGTGTGACATGCTGAACCTTTTCTGATATTGGTGTGTGACATGCTAAACCTTTTCTGATGTTGGTGTGTGACATGCTGAACCTTGTCTGATATTGTTGTTTGACATGCTGAACCTTGTCTGATATTGGTGTGTGACATGCTGAACATTGTCTGATATTTGTGTGTGACATGCTGAATCTTGTCTTATATTGGTGTGTGACATGCTGAACCTTGTATGATATTGGTGTGTGACATGCTGAACCTTGTCTGATATTGGTGTGTGACATGCTGACCTTGTCTGATATTGGTTTGTACCATGCTGAACCTTGTCTGATATTGGTGTGTGACATGCTGTACTTAATCTGATATTGGTGTGCGAGATGCTGAACCTTGTCTGATATTGGTGTGTGACATGCTGAACCTTGTCTGATATTGGTGTGTGACATGCTGAACCTTGTCTGATATTGGTGTGTGACAAGCTGAACATTGTCTGATATTGGTGTGTGGCATGCTCAACCTTGTCTGATATTGGTGTTTGACATGCTGAACCTTGTCTGATATTGGTGTTTGACATGCTGAACCTTGTCTGATATTTGTGTGTGACATGCTGAACCTTGTATGATATTGGTGTGTGACATGCTGAACCTTGTCTGATTTTGGTGTGTGACATGCTGACCTTGTCTGATATTGGTTTGTACCATGCTGAACCTTGTCTGATATTGGTGTGTGACATGCTGAACCTTGTCTGATATTGGTGTGTGACATGCTGAACCTTGTCTGATATTGGTTTGTACCATGCTGAACCTTGTCTGATATTGGTGTGTGACATGCTGAACCTTGTCTGATATTGGTGTGTGACATGCAGAACCTTGTCTGATATTGGTGTGTAGCATGCTGAACCGTGTCTGTTATTGGTGTGTGACATGCTGAACCTAGTCTGATATTGGTGTGTGACATGCTGTACTTTTTCTGAAATTGGTGTGTGAAAAGCTGAACCTTATCTGATTTTGGTGTGTGACATGCTGACGCTGTCTGATATTGGTGTGTGTAATGCTGACCTTGTCTGATATTGGTTTGTAGCATACTCAACCTTGTCTGATATTGGTGTGTGACATGCTGAACCTTGTCTGATATTGGTGTTTAACATGCTGAACCTTGTCCGATATTGTTGTGTGACATGCTGAACCTAGACTGATATTGGTGTGTGACATGCTGAACCTTGTCTGATATTGGTGTGTGACATGCTGACCTTGTCCTATATTGGTTTGAATCATGCTGAACCTTGTCTTATATTGGTGTGTGACATGCTGAACCTTGTCTGATATTGGTGTGTGACATGCTGAACCTTGTCTGATATTGGTGTGTGACATGCTGTACTTAATCTGATATTGGTGTGTGACATGCTGAACCTTGTCTGAGATTGGTGTGTGGCATGCTAAACATTGTCTGATATTGGTGTGCGAGATGCTGAACCTTGTCTGATATTGGTGTGTGACATGCTGAACCTTGTCTGATATTGGTGTGTGACATGCTGAACCTTGTCTGATATTGGTGTGTGGCATGCTCAACCTTGTCTGATATTGGTGTGTGAATTGCTGAACATTGTCTGATATTAGTGTGTGACATGCTGAACCTTGTCTGATATTGGTGTGTGACATGCTGAACCTTGTCTGATATTGGTGTGTGACATGCTGAACCTTGTCTGATATTGGTTTGTACCATGCTGAACCTTGTCTGATATTGGTGTGTGACATGCTGAACCTTGTCTGATATTGGTGTGTGACATGCTGAACCTTGTCTGATATTGGTGTGTAGCATGCTGAACCTTGTCTGTTATTGGTGTGTGACATGCTGAACCTTGTCTGATATTGGTGTGTGACATGCTGAACCTTGTCTGATATTTGTTTGTACCATGCTGAACCTTGTCTGTTATTGGTGTGTGACATGCTGAACCTTGTCTGATATTGGTGTGTGACATGCTGAACCTTGTCTGATATTGGTGTGTAGCATGCTGAACCTTGTCTATTATTGGTGTGTGACATGCTGAACCTTGTCTGATATTTGTGTGTGACATGCTGAACCTTGTCTGATATTGGTGTGTAGCATGCTGAACCTTGTCTGTTATTGGTGTGTGACATGCTGAACCTTGTCTGATATTGGTGTGTGACATGCTGACGCTGTCTGAAATTGGTGTGTATAATGCTGACCTTGTCTGATATTGGTTTGTAGCATACTCAACCTTGTCTGATATTGGTGTGTGACATGCTGAACCTTGTGTGATATTGGTGTTTAACATGCTGAACCTTATCCGATATTGGTGTGTGACATGCTGAACCTTGACTGATATTGGTGTGTGACATGCTGAACCTTGTCTGATATTGGTGTGTGACATTCTGACCTTGTCTTATATTGGTTTGTACCATGCTGAACCTTGTCTGATATTTTTGTGTGACATGCGGAACCTTGTATGATATTGGTGTGTGACATGCTGAACCTTGTCTGATATTGGTGTGTGACATGCTGACCTTGTCTGATATTGGTTTGTACCATGCTGAACCTTGTCTGATATTGTTGTGTGACATGCTGAACCTTGTCTGATATTGGTGTGTGACATGCTGAACCTTGTCTGATATTGGTGTGTGACATGCTGAACCTTGACTGATATTGGTTCTGACATGCTGAACCTTGTCTGATTTTGGTCTGTAGCATGCTGAACCTTGTCTGATATTGGTGTGTGACATGCTGAACCTTGTCTGATATTGGTGTGTGAAATGCTGTACTATGTCTGATATTGGTGTGTGACATGCTGAACCTTGTCTGATATTGGTGTATGACATGCTGACGCTGTCTGATATTGGTGTGTGACATGCTGACCTTGTCTGATATTGGTGTATGACATGCTGACGCTGTCTGATATTGGTGTGTGACATGCTGACCTTGTCTAATAATTGGTTTGTACCATGCTGAACCTTGTCTGATATTGGTGTTTAACATGCTGAAACTTGTCCGATATTGGTGTGTGACATGCTGAACCAAGTCTGATATTGGTGTGTGACATGCTGAACCTTGTCTGATATTGGTGTGTGACATGCTAAACCATGTCTAATATTGGTGTGTGACATGCTGAACCTTGTCTGATATTGGTTTGTGACATGCTGAACCTTGTCTGATATTGGTGTGTGACATGCTGAACCTTGTCTGATATTGGTGTGTGACATGCTGACCTTGTCTGATATTGGTTTGTACCATGCTGAACCTTGTCTGATATTGGTGTGTGACATGCTGAACCTTGTCTGATATTGGTGTGTGACATGCTGAACCTTTTCTGATATTGGTGTGTGACATGCTAAACCTTTTCTGATGTTGGTGTGTGACATGCTGAACCTTGTCTGATATTGTTGTTTGACATGCTGAACCTTGTCTGATATTGGTGTGTGACATGCTGAACATTGTCTGATATTTGTGTGTGACATGCTGACTTTGTCTGATATTGGTTTGTACCATGCTGAACCTTGTCTGACATTGGTGTGTGACATGCTGAAACTTGTCTGATATTGGTGTGTGAAATGCTGAACCTTGTCTGATATTGGTGTGTGACATGCTGACCTTGTCTGATATTGGTTTGTACCATGCTGAACCTTGTCTGATATTGGTGTGTGACATGCTGATCCTTGTCTGATATTGGTGTGTGACATGCTGAACCTTGTCTGATATTGGTGTTTGACATGCTGAATCTTGTCTGATATTGGTGTGTGACATGCTGAACCTTGTATGATATTGGTGTGTGACATGCTGAACCTTGTCTGATATTGGTGTGTGACATGCTGACCTTGTCTGATATTGGTTTGTACCATGCTGAACCTTGTCTGATATTGGTGTGTGACATGCTGTACTTAATCTGATATTGGTGTGCGAGATGCTGATCCTTGTCTGATATTGGTGTGTGACATGCTGAACCTTGTCTGATATTGGTGTGTGACATGCTGAACCTTGTCTGATATTGGTGTGTGACAAGCTGAACCTTGTCTGATATTGGTGTGTGGCATGCTCAACCTTGTCTGATATTGGTGTTTGACATGCTGAACCTTGTCTGATATTGGTGTTTGACATGCTGAACCTTGTCTGATATTTGTGTGTGACATGCTGAACCTTGTATGATATTGGTGTGTGACATGCTGAACCTTGTCTGATTTTGGTGTGTGACATGCTGACCTTGTCTGATATTGGTTTGTACCATGCTGAACCTTGTCTGATATTGGTGTGTGACATGCTGAACCTTGTCTGATATTGGTGTGTGACATGCTGAACCTTGTCTGATATTGGTTTGTACCATGCTGAACCTTGTCTGATATTGGTGTGTGACATGCTGAACCTTGTCTGATATTGGTGTGTGACATGCTGAACCTTGTCTGATATTGGTGTGTAGCATGCTGAACCTTGTCTGTTATTGGTGTGTGACATGCTGAACCTAGTCTGATATTGGTGTGTGACATGCTGTACTTTTTCTGAAATTGGTGTGTGAAATGCTGAACCTTATCTGATTTTGGTGTGTGACATGCTGACGCTGTCTGATATTGGTGTGTGTAATGCTGACCTTGTCTGATATTGGTTTGTAGCATACTCAACCTTGTCTGATATTGGTGTGTGACATGCTGAACCTTGTCTGATATTGGTGTTTAACATGATGAACCTTGTCCGATATTGGTGTGTGACATGCTGAACCTAGACTGATATTGGTGTGTGACATGCTGAACCTTGTCTGATATTGGTGTGTGACATGCTGACCTTGTCCTATATTGGTTTGTACCATGCTGAACCTTGTCTTATATTGGTGTGTGACATGCTGAACCTTGTCTGATATTGGTGTGTGACATGCTGAACCTTGTCTGATATTGGTGTGTGACATGCTGTACTTAATCTGATATTGGTGTGTGACATGCTGAACCTTGTCTGAGATTGGTGTGTGGCATGCTGAACATTGTCTGATATTGGTGTGCGAGATGCTGAACCTTGTCTGACATTGGTGTGTGACATGCTGAACCTTGTCTGATATTGGTGTGTGACATGCTGAACCTTGTCTGATATTGGTGTGTGGCATGCTCAACCTTGTCTGATATTGGTGTGTGAATTGCTGAACATTGTCTGATATTAGTGTGTGACATGCTGACTTTGTCTGATATTGGTTTGTACCATGCTGAACCTTGTCTTACATTGGTGTGTGACATGCTGAACCTTGTCTGATATTGGTGTGTGAAATGCTGAACCTTGTCTGATATTGGTGTGTGATATGCTGACCTTGTCTGATATTGGTGTGTGACATGCTGAACCTTGTCAGATATTGGTGTGTGACATGCTGAACCTTGTCTGATATTGGTTTGTGACATGCTGAACCTTGTCTGATATTGGTGTGTGGCATGCTCAACCTTGTCTGATATTGGGGTGTGAATTGCTGAACATTGTCTGATATTGGTGTGTGACATGCTGACTTTGTCTGATATTGGTTTTTACCATGCTGAACCTTGTCTGACATTGGTGTGTGACATGCTGAACCTTGTCTGATATTGGTGTGTGAAATGCTGAACTTTGTCTGATATTGGTGTGTGACATGCTGAACCTTGTCTGATATTGGTGTGTGAAATGCTGAACCTTGTCAGATATTGGTGTGTGACATGCTGACCTTGTCTGATATTGGTTTGTACCATGCTGAACCTTGTCTGATATTGGTGTGTGACATGCTGAAACTTTTCTGATATTGGTGTGTGACATGCTGTACTTTGTCTGATATTGGTGTGTGACATGCTGAACCTTATCTGATATTGGTGTTTGACATGCTGAACCTTGTCTGATATTTGTGTGTGACATGCTGAACCTTGTATGATATTGGTGTGTGACATGCTGAACCTTGTCTGATATTGGTGTGTGACATGCTGACCTTGTCTGATATTGGTTTGTACCATGCTGAACCTTGTCTGATATTGGTGTGTGACATGCTGAACCTTGTCTGATATTGGTGTGTGACATGCTGAACCTTGTCTGATATTGGTTTGAACCATGCTGAACCTTGTCTGATATTGGTGTGTGACATGCTGAACCTTGTCTGATATTGGTGTGTGACATGCTGAACCTTGTCTGATATTGGTGTGTAGCATGCTGAACCTTGTCTGTTATTGGTGTGTGACATGCTGAACCTTGTCTGATATTGGTGTGTGACATGCTGTACTTTTTCTGAAATTGGTGTGTGAAATGCTGAACCTTATCTGATATTGGTGTGTGACATGCTGACGCTGTCTGATATTGGTGTGTGTAATGCTGACCTTGTCTGATATTGGTTTGTAGCATACTCAACCTTGTCTGATATTGGTGTGTGACATGCTGAACCTTGTCTGATATTGGTGTTTAACATGCTGAACCTTGTCCGATATTGGTGTGTGATATGCTGAACCTAGACTGATATTGGTGTGTGACATGCTGAACCTTGTCTGATATTGGTGTGTGACATGCTGACCTTGTCCTATATTGGTTTGTACCATGCTGAACCTTGTCTTATATTGGTGTGTGACATGCTGAACCTTGTCTGATATTGGTGTGTGACATGCTGAACCTTGTCTGATATTGGTGTGTGACATGCTGTACTTAATCTGATATTGGTGTGTGACATGCTGAACCTTGTCTGAGATTGGTGTGTGGCATGCTGAACATTGTCTGATATTGGTGTGCGAGATGCTGAACCTTGTCTGATATTGGTGTGTGACATGCTGAACCTTGTCTGATATTGGTGTGTGACATGCTGAACCTTGTCTGATATTGGTGTGTGGCATGCTGAACCTTGTCTGATATTGGTGTGTGAATTGCTGAACATTGTCTGATATTAGTGTGTGACATGCTGACTTTGTCTGATATTGATTTGTACCATGCTGAACCTTGTCTTACATTGGTGTGTGACATGCTGAACCTTGTCTGATATTGGTGTGTGAAATGCTGAACCTTGTCTGATATTGGTGTGTGATATGCTGACCTTGTCTGATATTGGTGTGTGACATGCTAAACCTTGTCAGATATTGGTGTGTGACATGCTGAACCTTGTCTGATATTGGTGTGTGACATGCTGAACCTTGTCTGATATTGGTGTGTGACATGCTGAACCTTGTCTGATATTGGTGTGTGGCATGCTCAACCTTGTCTGATATTGGTGTGTGAATTACTGAACATTGTCTGATATTGGTGTGTGACATGCTGACTTTGTCTGATATTGGTTTTTACCATGCTGAACCTCGTCTGACTTTGGTGTGTGACATGCTGAACCTTGTCTGATATTGGTGTGTGAAATGCTGAACTTTGTCTGATATTGGTGTGTGACATGCTGAACCTTGTCTGATATTGGTGTGTGACATGCTGAACCTTGTCAGATATTGGTGTGTGACATGCTGACCTTGTCTGATATTGGTTTGTACCATGCTGAACCTTGTCTGATATTGGTGTGTGACATGCTGAACCTTTTCTGATATTGGTGTGTGACAGGCTGAACCTTTTCTGATATTGGTTTTTGACATGCTGCACCTTGTCTGATATTGGTGTGTGACATGCTGAACCTTTTCTGATATTGGTGTGTGACATGCTGTACTTTGTCTGAAAATGGTGTGTGACATGCTGAACCTTATCTGATATTGGTGTGTGACATGCTGACGCTGTCTGATATTGGTGTGTGACATGCTGACCTTGTCTGATATTGGTTTGTACCATGCTGATCCTTGTCTGATATTGGTGTGTGACATGCTGAACCTTGTCTGATATTGGTGTGTGACATGCTGAACCTTGTCTGACATTGGTGTGTGACATGCTGACCTTTTCTGATATTGGTTTGTACCATGCTGAACCTTGTCTGATATTGGTGTGTGACATGCTGAACCTTGTCTGATATTGGTGTGTGACATGCTGAACCTTGTCTGATATTGGTGTGTGACATGCTGAACCTTGTCTAATATTGGTGTGGGACATGCTGAACCTTTTCTGATATTGGTGTGTGACATGCTGAACCTTGTCTGATATTGGTGTGTGACATGCTGACCTTGTCTGCTATTGGTTACTACCATGCTAAACCTTGTCTGATTTTGGTGTGTGACATGCTTAACCTTGTCTGATATTGGTGTGTGACATGCTGAACCTTGTCTGATATTGGTGTGGGACATGCTGAACCTTTTCTGATATTGGTGTGTGACATGCTGAACCTTGTCTGATATTGTTGTGTGACATGCTGAACCTTGTCTGATATTGGTGTGTGACATGCTGAACCTTTTCTGATATTGGTGTGTGACATGCTGACTTTGACTGATATTGGTTTGTACCATGCTGAACCTTGTCTGACATTGGTATGTGACATGCTGAACCGTGTCTGATATTGGTGTGTGAAATGCTGAACCTTGTCTGATATTGGTGTGTGACATGCTGACCTTGTCTGATATTGGTTTGTACCATGCTGAACCTTGTCTGATATTGGTGTGTGACATGTTGAACCTTGTCTGATATTGGTGTGTGACATGCTGAACCTTGTCTGATATTGGTGTTTGACATGCTGAACCTTCTCTGATATTGGTGTGTGACATGCTGAACCTTGTCTGATATTGGTGTGTGACATGCTGAATCTTGTCTGATATTGGTGTGTGACATGCTGACCTTATCTGATATTGGTTTGTACCATGCTGAACCTTGTCTGATATTAGTGTGTGACATGCTGAACCTTGTCTGATATTAGTGTGTGACATGCTTAACCTTGTCTGATATTAGTGTGTGACATGCTGAACCTTGTCTAATATTAGTGTGTGACATGCTTAACCTTGTCTGATATTGGTGTGTGACATGCTGAACCTTGTCTGATATTGGTGTGTGACATGCTGAACCTTGTCTGATATTTGTGTGTGGCATGCTAAACCTTGTCTGATATTGGTGTTTGACATGCTGAACCTTGTCTGATATTGGTGTTTGACATGCTGAACCTTGTCTGATATCGGTGTGTGATATGCTGAACCTTGTATGATATTGGTGTGTGACATGCTGAACCTTGTCTGATATTGGTGTGTGACATGCTGACCTTGTCTGATATTGGTTTGTACCATGCTGAACCTTGTCTGATATTGGTGTGTGACATGCTGAACCTTGTCTGATATTGGTGTGTGACATGCTGAACCTTGTCTGATATTGGTGTGTAGCATGCTGAACCTTGTCTGATATTAGTGTGTGACATGCTGAACCTTGTCTAATATTGGTATGTGACATGCTGAACCTTGTCTGATATTGGTGTGTGACATGCTGAACCTTGTCTGATATTGGTGTGTGACATGCTGAACCTTGTCTGATATTGGTGTGTAGCATGCTGAACCTTGTCTGTTATTGGTGTGTGACATGCTGAACCTTGTCTGATATTGGTGTGTGACATGCTGTACTTTATCTGATATTGGTGTGTGAAATGCTGAACCTTATCTGATATTGGTGTGTGACATGCTGACGCTGTCTGATATTGGTGTGTGTAATGCTGACCATGTCTGACATTGGTTTGTAGCATACTCAACCTTGTCTGATATAGGTGTGTGACATGCTGAACCTTGTGTGATATTGGTGTTTAACATGCTGAACCTTGTCCGATATTGGTGTGTGACATGCTGAACCTTGTCTGATATTGGTGTGTGACATGCTGAACCTTGTCTGATATTGGTGTGTGACATGCTGAACCTTGTCTGATATTGGTGTGTGACATGCTTAACCTTGTCTTATATTGGTGTGTGACATGCTGAACCTTGTCTGATATTGGTGTGTGACATGCTGAACCTTGTCTGGTATTGGTGTGTGACATGCTGAACCTTGTCTGATATTGGTGTGTGACATGCTGTACTTAATCTGATATTGGTGTGTGACATGCTAAACCTTGTCTGAGATTGGTGTGTGGCATGCTGAACCTTGTCTGATATTGGTTTGCGAGATGCTGAACCTTGTCTGATATTGGTGTGTGACATGCTGAACCTTGTCTGATATTGGTGTGTGACATGCTGAACCTTGTCTGATATTGGTGTCTGACATGCTGAACCTTGTCTGATATTGGTGTGTGGCATGCTCAACCTTGTCTGATATTGGTGTGTGAATTGCTGAACATTGTCTGATATTGGTGTGTGACAGGCTGAACCTTTTATGATATTGGTTTTTGACATGCTGAACCTTTTCTGATATTAGTGTGTGACATGCTGAACCTTGTCTGATATTGGTGTGTGATATGCAGAACCTTGTCTGATATTGGTTCTGACATGCTGAACCTTGTCTGATATTGGTGTGTAGCATGCTGAACCTTGTCTGATATTGGTGTGTGACATGCTGACGCTGTCTGATATTGGTGTGTGTAATGCTGACCTTGTCTGATATTGGTTTGTAGCATACTCAACCTTGTCTGATATTGGTGTGTGACATGCTGAACCTTGTGTGATATTGGTGTTTAACATGCTGAACCTTGTCCGATATTGGTGTGTGACATGCTGAACCTTGTCTGATATTGGTGTGTGACATGCTGAACCTTGTCTGATATTGGTGTGTGACATGCTGACCTTGTCTTATATTGGTTTGTACCATGCTGAACATTGTCTGATATTGGTGTGTGACATGCTGAACCTTGTCTGATATTGGTGTGTAACATGCTGAACCTTGTCTTATATTGGTGTGTGACATGCTGAACCTTGTATGATATTGGTGTGTGACATGCTGAACCTTGTCTGATATTGGTGTGTGACATGCTGAACCTTGTCTGATATTGGTGTGTGACATGCTGTACTTAATCTGATATTGGTGTGTGACATGCTGAACCTTGTCTGAGATTGGTGTGTGGCATGCTGAACCTTGTCTGATATTGGTGTGCGAGATGCTGAACCTTGTCTGATATTGGTGTGTGACATGCTGAACCTTGTCTGATATTGGTGTGTGACATGCTGAACCTTGTCTGATATTGGTGTGTGACATGCTGAACCTTGTCTGATATTGGTGTGTGGCATGCTCAACCTTGTCTGATATTGGTGTGTGAATTGCTAAACATTGTCTGATATTGGTGTATGACATGCTGACTTTGTCTGATATTGGTTTGTACCATGCTGAACCTTGTCTGACATTGGTGTGTGACATGCTGAAACTTGTCTGATATTGGTGTGTGAAATGCTGAACCTTGTCTGATATTGGTGTGTGATATGCTGACCTTGTCTGATATTGGTTTGTACCATGCTGAACCTTGTCTGATATTGGTGTGTGACATGCTGAACCTTGTCTGATATTGGTGTTTGACATGCTAAACCTTGTCTGATATTGGTGTGTAACATGCTGAACCTTGTCTGATATTGGTGTGTGACATGCTGAACCTTGTCTGATATTGGTGTGTGACATGCTGACCTTGTCTGATATTGGTTTATACCATGCTGAACCTTGTATGATATTGGTGTGTGACATGCTGAACCTTTTCTGATATTGGTGTGTGACAGGCTGAACCTTTTCTGATATTGGTTTTTGACATGCTGAACCTTGTCTGAAATTAGTGTGTGACATGCTGAACCTTGTCTGATATTGGTGTGTGATATGCTGAACCCTGTCTGATATTGGTTCTGACATGCTGAACCTTGTCTGATATTGGTGTGTAGATTGCTGAACCTTGTCTGAAATTGGTGTGTGACATGCTGAACCTTGTCTGATATTGGTGTGTGACATGCTGTACTTTGTCTGATATTGGTGTGTGACATGCTCAACCTTATCTGATATTGGTGTGTGACATGCTGACGCTGTCTGATATTGGTGTGTGACATGCTGACCTTGTCTGATATTGGTTTGTACCATGCTGAACCTTGTCTGATATTGGTGTGGGACATGCTGAACCTTGTCTGATATTGGTGTGTGACATGCTGAACCTTGTCTGATATTGGTGTGTGACATGCTGACCTTGTCTGATATTGGTTTTTACCATGCTGAACCTTGTCTGATATTGGTGTGTGACATGCTGAACCTTGTCTGATATTGGTGTGTGACATGCTGAACCTTTTCTGATATTGGTGTGTGACATGCTGAACCTTGTCTGATATTGGTGTGTGACATGCTGACCTTGTCTGATATTGGTTTGTACCATGCTGAACCTTGTCTGATATTGATGTGTGACATGCTGAACCTTGTCTGATATTGGTGTGTGACATGCTGAACCTTGTCTTATATTGGTTTGTACCATGCTGAACCTTGTCTGATATTGGTGTGTGACATGCTGAACCTTGTCTGATATTGGTGTGTGACATGCTGAACCTTGTCTGATATTGGTTTGTACCATGCTGAACCTTGTCTGATATTGGTGTGTGACATGCTGAAACTTTTCTGATATTGGTGTGTGACATGCTGTACTTTGTCTGATATTGGTGTGTGACATGCTGAACCTTATCTGATATTGGTGTTTGACATGCTGAACCTTGTCTGATATTTGTGTGTGACATGCTGAACCTTGTATGATATTGGTGTGTGACATGCTGAACCTTGTCTGATATTGGTGTGTGACATGCTGACCTTGTCTGATATTGGTTTGTACCATGCTGAACCTTGTCTGATATTGGTGTGTGACATGCTGAACCTTGTCTGATATTGGTGTGTGACATGCTGAACCTTGTCTGATATTGGTTTGTACCATGCTGAACCTTGTCTGATATTGGTGTGTGACATGCTGAACCTTGTCTGATATTGGTGTGTGACATGCTGAACCTTGTCTGATATTGGTGTGTAGCATGCTGAACCTTGTCTGTTATTGGTGTGTGACATGCTGAACCTTGTCTGATATTGGTGTGTGACATGCTGTACTTTTTCTGAAATTGGTGTGTGAAATGCTGAACCTTATCTGATATTGGTGTGTGACATGCTGACGCTGTCTGATATTGGTGTGTGTAATGCTGACCTTGTCTGATATTGGTTTGTAGCATACTCAACCTTGTCTGATATTGGTGTGTGACATGCTGAACCTTGTCTGATATTGGTGTTTAACATGCTGAACCTTGTCCGATATTGGTGTGTGATATGCTGAACCTAGACTGATATTTGTGTGAAACATGCTGAACCTTGTCTGATATTGGTGTGTGACATGCTGACCTTGTCCTATATTGGTTTGTACCATGCTGAACCTTGTCTTATATTGGTGTGTGACATGCTGAACCTTGTCTGATATTGGTGTGTGACATGCTGAACCTTGTCTGATATTGGTGTGTGACATGCTGTACCTTATCTGATATTGGTGTGTGACATGCTGAACCTTGTCTGAGATTGGTGTGTGGCATGCTGAACATTGTCTGATATTGGTGTGCGAGATGCTGAACCTTGTCTGATATTGGTGTGTGACATGCTGAACCTTGTCTGATATTGGTGTGTGACATGCTGAACCTTGTCTGATATTGGTGTGTGGCATGCTGAACCTTGTCTGATATTGGTGTGTGAATTGCTGAACATTGTCTGATATTAGTGTGTGACATGCTGACTTTGTCTGATATTGATTTGTACCATGCTGAACCTTGTCTTACATTGGTGTGTGACATGCTGAACCTTGTCTGATATTGGTGTGTGAAATGCTGAACCTTGTCTGATATAGGTGTGTGATATGCTGAACCCTGTCTGATATTGGTTCTGACATGCTGAACCTTGTCTGATATTGGTGTGTAGATTGCTGAACCTTGTCTGAAATTGGTGTGTGACATGCTGAACCTTGTCTGATATTGGTGTGTGACATGCTGTACTTTGTCTGATATTGGTGTGTGACATGCTCAACCTTATCTGATATTGGTGTGTGACATGCTGACGCTGTCTGATATTGGTGTGTGACATGCTGACCTTGTCTGATATTGGTTTGTACCATGCTGAACCTTGTCTGATATTGGTGTGGGACATGCTGAACCTTGTCTGATATTGGTGTGTGACATGCTGAACCTTGTCTGATATTGGTGTGTGACATGCTGACCTTGTCTGATATTGGTTTTTACCATGCTGAACCTTGTCTGATATTGGTGTGTGACATGCTGAACCTTGTCTGATATTGGTGTGTGACATGCTGAACCTTTTCTGATATTGGTGTGTGACATGCTGAACCTTGTCTGATATTGGTGTGTGACATGCTGACCTTGTCTGATATTGGTTTGTACCATGCTGAACCTTGTCTGATATTGATGTGTGACATGCTGAACCTTGTCTGATATTGGTGTGTGACATGCTGAACCTTGTCTTATATTGGTTTGTACCATGCTGAACCTTGTCTGATATTGGTGTGTGACATGCTGAACCTTGTCTGATATTGGTGTGTGACATGCTGAACCTTGTCTGATATTGGTTTGTACCATGCTGAACCTTGTCTGATATTGGTGTGTGACATGCTGAAACTTTTCTGATATTGGTGTGTGACATGCTGTACTTTGTCTGATATTGGTGTGTGACATGCTGAACCTTATCTGATATTGGTGTTTGACATGCTGAACCTTGTCTGATATTTGTGTGTGACATGCTGAACCTTGTATGATATTGGTGTGTGACATGCTGAACCTTGTCTGATATTGGTGTGTGACATGCTGACCTTGTCTGATATTGGTTTGTACCATGCTGAACCTTGTCTGATATTGGTGTGTGACATGCTGAACCTTGTCTGATATTGGTGTGTGACATGCTGAACCTTGTCTGATATTGGTTTGTACCATGCTGAACCTTGTCTGATATTGGTGTGTGACATGCTGAACCTTGTCTGATATTGGTGTGTGACATGCTGAACCTTGTCTGATATTGGTGTGTAGCATGCTGAACCTTGTCTGTTATTGGTGTGTGACATGCTGAACCTTGTCTGATATTGGTGTGTGACATGCTGTACTTTTTCTGAAATTGGTGTGTGAAATGCTGAACCTTATCTGATATTGGTGTGTGACATGCTGACGCTGTCTGATATTGGTGTGTGTAATGCTGACCTTGTCTGATATTGGTTTGTAGCATACTCAACCTTGTCTGATATTGGTGTGTGACATGCTGAACCTTGTCTGATATTGGTGTTTAACATGCTGAACCTTGTCCGATATTGGTGTGTGATATGCTGAACCTAGACTGATATTTGTGTGAAACATGCTGAACCTTGTCTGATATTGGTGTGTGACATGCTGACCTTGTCCTATATTGGTTTGTACCATGCTGAACCTTGTCTTATATTGGTGTGTGACATGCTGAACCTTGTCTGATATTGGTGTGTGACATGCTGAACCTTGTCTGATATTGGTGTGTGACATGCTGTACTTAATCTGATATTGGTGTGTGACATGCTGAACCTTGTCTGAGATTGGTGTGTGGCATGCTGAACATTGTCTGATATTGGTGTGCGAGATGCTGAACCTTGTCTGATATTGGTGTGTGACATGCTGAACCTTGTCTGATATTGGTGTGTGACATGCTGAACCTTGTCTGATATTGGTGTGTGGCATGCTGAACCTTGTCTGATATTGGTGTGTGAATTGCTGAACATTGTCTGATATTAGTGTGTGACATGCTGACTTTGTCTGATATTGATTTGTACCATGCTGAACCTTGTCTTACATTGGTGTGTGACATGCTGAACCTTGTCTGATATTGGTGTGTGAAATGCTGAACCTTGTCTGATATAGGTGTGTGATATGCTGACCTTGTCTGATATTGGTGTGTGACATGCTAAACCTTGTCAGATATTGGTGTGTGACATGCTGAACCTTGTCTGATATTGGTGTGTGACATGCTGAACCTTGTCTGATATTGGTGTGTGACATGCTGAACCTTGTCTGATATTGGTGTGTGGCATGCTCAACCTTGTCTGATATTGGTGTGTGAATTACTGAACATTGTCTGATATTGGTGTGTGACATGCTGACTTTGTCTGATATTGGTTTTTACCATGCTGAACCTCGTCTGACTTTGGTGTGTGACATGCTGAACCTTGTCTGATATTGGTGTGTGAAATGCTGAACTTTGTCTGATATTGGTGTGTGACATGCTGAACCTTGTCTGATATTGGTGTGTGACATGCTGAACCTTGTCAGATATTGGTGTGTGACATGCTGACCTTGTCTGATATTGGTTTGTACCATGCTGAACCTTGTCTGATATTGGTGTGTGACATGCTGAACCTTTTCTGATATTGGTGTGTGACAGGCTGAACCTTTTCTGATATTGGTTTTTGACATGCTGCACCTTGTCTGATATTGGTGTGTGACATGCTGAACCTTTTCTGATATTGGTGTGTGACATGCTGTACTTTGTCTGAAATTGGTGTGTGACATGCTGAACCTTATCTGATATTGGTGTGTGACATGCTGACGCTGTCTGATATTTGTGTGTGACATGCTGACCTTGTCTGATATTGGTTTGTACCATGCTGATCCTTGTCTGATATTGGTGTGTGACATGCTGAACCTTGTCTGATATTGGTGTGTGACATGCTGAACCTTGTCTGACATTGGTGTGTGACATGCTGACCTTTTCTGATATTGGTTTGTACTATGCTGAACCTTGTCTGATATTGGTGTGTGACATGCTGAACCTTGTCTGATATTGGTGTGTGACATGCTGAACCTTGTCTGATATTGGTGTGTGACATGCTGAACCTTGTCTGATATTGGTGTGGGACATGCTGAACCTTTTCTGATATTGGTGTGTGACATGCTGAACCTTGTCTGATATTGGTGTGTGACATGCTGACCTTGTCTGCTATTGGTTACTACCATGCTAAACCTTGTCTGATTTTGGTGTGTGACATGCTGAACCTTGTCTGATATTGGTGTGTGACATGCTGAACCTTGTCTGATATTGGTGTGGGACATGCTGAACCTTTTCTGATATTGGTGTGTGACATGCTGAACCTTGTCTGATATTGTTGTGTGACATGCTGAACCTTGTCTGATATTGGTGTGTGACATGCTGAACCTTTTCTGATATTGGTGTGTGACATGCTGACTTTGACTGATATTGGTTTGTACCATGCTGAACCTTGTCTGACATTGGTATGTGACATGCTGAACCGTGTCTGATATTGGTGTGTGAAATGCTGAACCTTGTCTGATATTGGTGTGTGACATGCTGACCTTGTCTGATATTGGTTTGTACCATGCTGAACCTTGTCTGATATTGGTGTGTGACATGTTGAACCTTGTCTGATATTGGTGTTTGACATGCTGAACCTTGTCTGATATTGGTGTTTGACATGCTGAACCTTCTCTGATATTGGTGTGTGACATGCTGAACCTTGTCTGATATTGGTGTGTGACATGCTGAATCTTGTCTGATATTGGTGTGTGACATGCTGACCTTATCTGATATTGGTTTGTACCATGCTGAACCTTGTCTGATATTAGTGTGTGACATGCTGAACCTTGTCTGATATTAGTGTGTGACATGCTTAACCTTGTCTGATATTAGTGTGTGACATGCTGAACCTTGTCTAATATTAGTGTGTGACATGCTTAACCTTGTCTGATATTGGTGTGTGACATGCTGAACCTTGTCTGATATTGGTGTGTGACATGCTGAACCTTGTCTGATATTTGTGTGTGGCATGCTAAACCTTGTCTGATATTGGTGTTTGACATGCTGAACCTTGTCTGATATTGGTGTTTGACATGCTGAACCTTGTCTGATATCGGTGTGTGATATGCTGAACCTTGTCTGATATTGGTGTGTGACATGCTGAACCTTGTCTGATATTGGTGTGTGACATGCTGACCTTGTCTGATATTGGTTTGTACCATGCTGAACCTTGTCTGATATTGGTGTGTGACATGCTGAACCTTGTCTGATATTGGTGTGTGACATGCTGAACCTTGTCTGATATTGGTGTGTAGCATGCTGAACCTTGTCTGATATTAGTGTGTGACATGCTGAACCTTGTCTAATATTGGTATGTGACATGCTGAACCTTGTCTGATATTGGTGTGTGACATGCTGAACCTTGTCTGATATTGGTGTGTGACATGCTGAACCTTGTCTGATATTGGTGTGTAGCATGCTGAACCTTGTCTGTTATTGGTGTGTGACATGCTGAACCTTGTCTGATATTGGTGTGTGACATGCTGTACTTTATCTGATATTGGTGTGTGAAATGCTGAACCTTATCTGATATTGGTGTGTGACATGCTGACGCTGTCTGATATTGGTGTGTGTAATGCTGACCTTGTCTGACATTGGTTTGTAGCATACTCAACCTTGTCTGATATAGGTGTGTGACATGCTGAACCTTGTGTGATATTGGTGTTTAACATGCTGAACCTTGTCCGATATTGGTGTGTGACATGCTGAACCTTGTCTGATATTGGTGTGTGACATGCTGAACCTTGTCTGATATTGGTGTGTGACATGCTGAACCTTGTCTGATATTGGTGTGTGACATGCTTAACCTTGTCTTATATTGGTGTGTGACATGCTGAACGTTGTCTGATATCTGTGTGTGACATGCTGAACCTTGTCTGATATTGGTGTGTGACATGCTGAACCTTGTCTGATATTGGTGTGTGACATGCTGTACTTAATCTGATATTGGTGTGTGACATGCTAAACCTTGTCTGAGATTGGTGTGTGGCATGCTGAACCTTGTCTGATATTGGTTTGCGAGATGCTGAACCTTGTCTGATATTGGTGTGTGACATGCTGAACCTTGTCTGATATTGGTGTGTGACATGCTGAACCTTGTCTGATATTGGTGTCTGACATGCTGAACCTTGTCTGATATTGGTGTGTGGCATGCTCAACCTTGTCTGATATTGGTGTGTGAATTGCTGAACATTGTCTGATATTGGTGTGTGACAGGCTGAACCTTTTATGATATTGGTTTTTGACATGCTGAACCTTTTCTGATATTAGTGTGTGACATGCTGAACCTTGTCTGATATTGGTGTGTGATATGCAGAACCTTGTCTGATATTGGTTCTGACATGCTGAACCTTGTCTGATATTGGTGTGTAGCATGCTGAACCTTGTCTGATATTGGTGTGTGACATGCTGTACTTTGTCTGATATTGGTGTGTGACATGCTGAACCTTGTCTGATATTGGTGTGTGACATGCTGTACTTTGTCTGATATTGGTGTGTGACATGCTGAGCCTTATCTGATATTGGTGTGTTACATGCTGACGCTGTCTGATATTGGTGTGTGACATGCTGACCTTGTCTGATATTGATTTGTACCATGCTGAACCTTATCTGATATTGGTGTGTGACATGCTGACGCTGTCTGATATTGGTGTGTGTAATGCTGACCTTGTCTGATATTGGTTTGTAGCATACTCAACCTTGTCTGATATTGGTGTGTGACATGCTGAACCTTGTGTGATATTGGTGTTTAACATGCTGAACCTTGTCCGATATTGGTGTGTGACATGCTGAACCTTGTCTGATATTGGTGTGTGACATGCTGAACCTTGTCTGATATTGGTGTGTGACATGCTGACCTTGTCTTATATTGGTTTGTACCATGCTGAACATTGTCTGATATTGGTGTGTGACATGCTGAACCTTGTCTGATATTGGTGTGTAACATGCTGAACCTTGTCTTATATTGGTGTGTGACATGCTGAACCTTGTATGATATTGGTGTGTGACATGCTGAACCTTGTCTGATATTGGTGTGTGACATGCTGAACCTTGTCTGATATTGGTGTGTGACATGCTGTACTTAATCTGATATTGGTGTGTGACATGCTGAACCTTGTCTGAGATTGGTGTGTGGCATGCTGAACCTTGTCTGATATTGGTGTGCGAGATGCTGAACCTTGTCTGATATTGGTGTGTGACATGCTGAACCTTGTCTGATATTGGTGTGTGACATGCTGAACCTTGTCTGATATTGGTGTGTGACATGCTGAACCTTGTCTGATATTGGTGTGTGGCATGCTCAACCTTGTCTGATATTGGTGTGTGAATTGCTAAACATTGTCTGATATTGGTGTATGACATGCTGACTTTGTCTGATATTGGTTTGTACCATGCTGAACCTTGTCTGACATTGGTGTGTGACATGCTGAAACTTGTCTGATATTGGTGTGTGAAATGCTGAACCTTGTCTGATATTGGTGTGTGATATGCTGACCTTGTCTGATATTGGTTTGTACCATGCTGAACCTTGTCTGATATTGGTGTGTGACATGCTGAACCTTGTCTGATATTGGTGTTTGACATGCTAAACCTTGTCTGATATTGGTGTGTAACATGCTGAACCTTGTCTGATATTGGTGTGTGACATGCTGAACCTTGTCTGATATTGGTGTGTGACATGCTGACCTTGTCTGATATTGGTTTATACCATGCTGAACCTTGTATGATATTGTTGTGTGACATGCTGAACCTTTTCTGATATTGGTGTGTGACAGGCTGAACCTTTTCTGATATTGGTTTTTGACATGCTGAACCTTGTCTGAAATTAGTGTGTGACATGCTGAACCTTGTCTGATATTGGTGTGTGATATGCTGAACCCTGTCTGATATTGGTTCTGACATGCTGAACCTTGTCTGATATTGGTGTGTAGATTGCTGAACCTTGTCTGAAATTTGTGTGTGACATGCTGAACCTTGTCTGATATTGGTGTGTGACATGCTGTACTTTGTCTGATATTGGTGTGTGACATGCTCAACCTTATCTGATATTGGTGTGTGACATGCTGACGCTGTCTGATATTGGTGTGTGACATGCTGACCTTGTCTGATATTGGTTTGTACCATGCTGAACCTTGTCTGATATTGGTGTGGGACATGCTGAACCTTGTCTGATATTGGTGTGTGACATGCTGAACCTTGTCTGATATTGGTGTGTGACATGCTGACCTTGTCTGATATTGGTTTTTACCATGCTGAACCTTGTCTGATATTGGTGTGTGACATGCTGAACCTTTTCTGATATTGGTGTGTGACATGCTGAACCTTGTCTGATATTGGTGTGTGACATGCTGACCTTGTCTGATATTGGTTTGTACCATGCTGAACCTTGTCTGATATTGATGTGTGACATGCTGAACCTTGTCTGATATTGGTGTGTGACATGCTGAACCTTGTCTTATATTGGTTTGTACCATGCTGAACCTTGTCTGATATTGGTGTGTGACATGCTGAACCTTGTCTGATATTGGTGTGTGACATGCTGAACCTTGTCTGATATTGGTTTGTACCATGCTGAACCTTGTCTGATATTGGTGTGTGACATGCTGAACCTTGTCTGATATTGGTGTGTGACATGCTGAACCTTGTCTGATATTGGTTTGTACCATGCTGAACCTTGTCTGATATTGGTGTGTGACATGCTGAACCTTTTCTGATATTGGTGTGTTACAGGCTGAACCTTTTATGATATTGGTTTTTGACATGCTGAACCTTGTCTGATATTAGTCTGTGACATGCTGAACCTTGTCTGATATTGGTGTGTGATATGCTGAACCTTGTCTGATATTGGTTCTGACATGCTGAATCTTGTCTGATATTGGTGTGTAGCATGCTGAACCTTGTCTGATATTGGTGTGTGACATGCTGAACCTTGTCTGATATTGTGTGTGACATGCTGTACTTTGTCTGATATTGGTGTGTGACATGCTGAACCTTGTCTGATATTGGTGTGTGACATGCTGACCTTGTCTGATATTGGTTTGTACCATGCTGAACCTTGTCTGATATTGGTGTGTGACATGCTGAACCTTGTCTGATATTGGTGTGTGACATGCTGAACCTTGTCTGATATTGGTGTGGGACATGCTGAACTTTTTCTGATATTGGTGTTTGACATGCTGAACCTTGTCTGATATTGGTGTGTGACATGCTGACCTTGTCTGATATTGGTTTGTACCATGCTGAACCTTGTCTGATATTGGTGTGTGACATGCTGACCTTGTCTGATATTGGTTTGTACCATGCTGAACCTTGTCTGATATTGGTGTGTGACATGCTGAACCTTGTCTGATATTGTGTGTGACATGCTGAACCTTGTCTGATATTGGTGTGGGACATGCTGAACCTTTTCTGATATTGGTGTGTGACATGCTGAACCTTGTCTGATATTGGTTTGTACCATGCTGAACCTTGTCTGATATTGGTGTGTGACATGCTGAACCTTGTCTGATATTGGTGTGTGACATGCTGAACCTTGTCTGATATTGGTTTGTACCATGCTGAACCTTGTCTGATATTGGTGTGTGACATGCTGAACCTTTTCTGATATTGGTGTGTTACAGGCTGAACCTTTTATGATATTGGTTTTTGACATGCTGAACCTTGTCTGATATTAGTCTGTGACATGCTGAACCTTGTCTGATATTGGTGTGTGATATGCTGAACCTTGTCTGATATTGGTTCTGACATGCTGAACCTTCTCTGATATTGGTGTGTAGCATGCTGAACCTTGTCTGATATTGGTGTGTGACATGCTGAACCTTGTCTGATATTGGTGTGTGACATGCTGTACTTTGTCTGATATTGGTGTGTGACATGCTGAACCTTATCTGATATTGGTGTGTTACATGCTGACGCTGTCTGATATTGGTGTGTGACATGCTGACCTTGTCTGATATTGGTTTGTACCATGCTGAACCTTGTCTGATATTGGTGTGGGACATGCTGAACCTTGTCTGATATTGGTGTGTGACATGCTGAACCTTGTCTGATATTGGTGTGTGACATGCTGACCTTGTCTGATATTGGTTTGTACCATGCTGAACCTTGTCTGATATTGGTGTGTGACATGCTGAACCTTGTCTGATATTGGTGTGTGACATGCTGAACCTTGTCTGATATTGGTGTGGGACATGCTGAACCTTTTCTGATATTGGTGTGTGACATGCTGAACCTTGTCTGATATTGGTGTGTGACATGCTGACCTTGTCTGATATTGGTTTGTACCATGCTGAACCTTGTCTGATATTGGTGTGTGACATGCTGAACCTTGTCTGATATTGTGTGTGACATGCTGAACTTTGTCTGATATTGGTGTGGGACATGCTGAACCTTTTCTGATATTGGTGTGTGACATGCTGAACCTTGTCTGATATTGTTGTGTGACATGCTGAACCTTGTCTGATATTGGTGTGTGACATGCTGAACATTGTCTGATATTGGTGTGTGACATGCTGACTTTGACTGATATTGGTTTGTACCATGCTGAACCTTGTCTGACATTGGTGTGTGACATGCTGAACCTTATCTGATATTGGTGTGTGAAATGCTGAACCTTGTCTGATATTGGTGTGTGACATGCTGACCTTGTCTGATATTGGTTTGTACCATGCTGACCCTTGTCTGATATTGATATGTGACATGTTGAACCTTGTCTGATATTCGTGTGTGACATGCTGAACCTTGTCTGATATTGGTGTTTGACATGCTGAACCTTGTCTGATATTTGTGTGTGACATGCTGTACTTTGTCTGATATTGGTTTGTGACATGCTGTACCTTATCTGATATTGGTGTGTGACATGCTGACGCTGTCTGATATTGGTGTGTGACATGCTGAAAATTGTCTGACATTGGTGTGTGACATGCTGAACCTTGTCTGATATTGGTGTTTAACAGGCTGAACCTTGTCCGATATTGGTGTGTGACATGCTGAATCTTGTCTAATATTGGTGTGTGACATGCTGAACCTTGTCTGATATTGGTGTGTGACATGCTGAACCTTGTCTGATATTGGTGTTTAACAGGCTGAACCTTTTCCGATATTGGTGTGTGACATGCTGAATCTTGTCTAATATTGGTGTGTGACATGCTGAACCTTGTCTGATATTGGTGTGTGACATGCTGACATTGTCTGATATTGGTGTGTGACATGCTGAACCTTGTCTGATATTGGTGTTTAACATGCTGAACCTTGTCCGATATTGGTGTGTGACATGCTAAACCTTGTCTGATATTGGTGTGTGACATGCTGAACCTTGTCTGATATTGGTGTGTGTCGTGCTGACCTTGTCTGATATTGGTTTGTACCATGCTGAACCTTGTCTGATATTGGTGTGTGACATGCTGAACCTTGTCTGATATTGGTGTGTGACATGCTGAACCATGTCTTATATTGGTGTGGGACATGCTGAACCTTGTCTGATATTGGTGTGTGACATGCTGAACCTTGTCTGATATTGGTGTGTGACATGCTTTTCCTAATCTGAAATTGGTGTGTGACATGCTGAATCTTAACTGATATTCGTGTGTGGCATGCTGAACCTTGTCTGATATTGGTGTGCGAGATGCTGAACCTTGTCTGATATTGGTGTGTGACATGCTGAACCTTGTCTGTTATTGGTGTGTGACATGCTGAACCTTGTCTGATATTGGTGTGTGACATGCTGAACCTTGTCTGATATTGGTGTGTGACATGCTGAATCTTTTCTGATATTGGTTTCTGACATGCTAAACCTTGTCTGATATTGGTGTGTTACATGCTGAATCTTGTCTGATATTGGTGAGTGACATGATGAACCTTGTCTGATATTGGTGTTTGACATGCTGTGAACCTTGTCTGATATTAGTGTGTGATATGCTGAACCTTGTCTGATATTGGTGTGTGACATGCTGAACCTTGTCTGATATTGGTGTTTGACATGCTGACCTTGTCTGATATTGGTTTGTACCATGCTGACCCTTGTCTGATATTGATATGTGACATGTTGAACCTTGTCTGATATTGGTGTTTGACATGCTGAACCTTGTCTGATATTGGTGTGTGACATGCTGTACTTTGTCTGATATTGGTTTGTGACATGCTGTACCTTATCTGATATTGGTGTGTGACATGCTGAACCTTGTCTGATATTGGTGTGTGACATGCTGAACCTTGTCTGATATTGGTGTTTAACAGGCTGAACCTTTTCCGATATTGGTGTGTGACATGCTGAGACTTGTCTAATATTGGTGTGTGACATGCTGAACCTTGTCTGATATTGGTGTGTGACATGCTGACATTGTCTGATATTGGTGTGGGACATGCTGAACCTTGTCTGATATTGGTGTTTAACATGCTGAACCTTGTCCGATATTGGTGTGTGACATGCTAAACCTTGTCTGATATTGGTGTGTGACATGCTGAACCTTGTCTGATATTGGTGTGTGTCGTGCTGACCTTGTCTGATATTGGTTTGTACCATGCTGAACCTTGTCTGATATTGGTGTGTGACATGCTGAACCTTGTCTGATATTGGTGTGTGACATGCTGAACCTTGTCTTATATTGGTGTGGGACATGCTGAACCTTGTCTGATATTGGTGTGTGACATGCTGAACCTTGTCTGATATTGGTGTGTGACATGCTTTTCCTAATCTGATATTGGTGTGTGACATGCTGAATCTTAACTGATATTCGTGTGTGGCATGCTGAACCTTGTCTGATATTGGTGTGCGAGATGCTGAACCTTGTCTGATATTGGTGTGTGACATGCTGAACCTTGTCTGATATTGGTGTGTGACATGCTGAACCTTGTCTGATATTGGTGTGTGACATGCTGAACCTTGTCTGATATTGGTGTGTGACATGCTGAATCTTTTCTGATATTGGTTTCTGACATGCTAAACCTTGTCTGATATTGGTGTGTTACATGCTGAATCTTGTCTGATATTGGTGAGTGACATGCTGAACCTTGTCTGATATTGGTGTTTGACATGCTGTGAACCTTGTCTGATATTAGTGTGTGATATGCTGAACCTTGTCTGATATTGGTGTGTGACATGCTGAACCTTTTCTGATATTGGTGTGTGACATGCTGAACCTTGTCTGATATAGTTGTGTGACATGCTGAACCTTGTCTGATATTTTTGTGAATTGCTGAACATTGTCTGATATTGGTGTGTGACATGCTGACTTTGTCTGATATTGGTTTGTACCATGCTGAACCTTGTCTGACATTGGTGTGTGACATGCTGAACCTTGTCTGATATTGGTTTGTACCATGCTAAACCTTGTCTGATATTGGTGTGTGACATGCTGAACCTTTTCTAATATTGGTTTTTGACATGCTGAACCTTGTCTGATATTGGTTTGTACCATGCTAAACCTTGTCTGATATTGGTGTGTGACATGCTGAACCTTTTCTAATATTGGTTTTTGACATGCTGAACCTTGTCTGATATTGGTTTGTACCATGCTAAACCTTGTCTGATATTGGTGTGTGACATGCTAAACCTTTTCTGATATTGGTGTGTGACAGGCTGAACCTTTTCTGATATTGGTTTTTGACATCCTGAACCTTGTCTGATATTGGTGTGTGACATGCTGAACCTTGTCTGATATTAGTGTGTGACATGCTGAACCTTGTCTGATATTGGTGTGTGATATGCTGAACCTTGTCTGATATTGGTTCTGACATGCTGAACCTTGTCTGATATTGGTGTGTAGCATGCTGAACCTTGTCTGATATTGGTGTGTGACATGCTGAACCTTGTCTGATATTGGTGTGTTACATGCTGTACTTTGTCTGATATTGGTGTGTGACATGCTGAACCTTATCTGATATTGGTGTGTGACATGCTGATGCTGTCTGATATTGGTGTTTGACATGCTGACCTTGTCTGATATTGGTTTGTACCATGCTGAACCTTGTCTGATATTGGTGTGTGACATGCTGAACCTTGTCTGATATTGGTGTGTGACATGCTGACCTTTCTGATATTGGTTTGTACCATGCTGAACCTTGTCTGATATTGGTGTGTGACATGCTGAACCTTGTCTGATATTGGTGTGTGACATGCTGAACCTTGTCTGATATTGGTTTGTACCATGCTGAACCTTGTCTGATATTGATGTGTGACATGTTGAACCTTGTCTGATATTGGTGTGTGACATGCTGAACCTTGTCTGATATTGGTTTTTCACATGCTGAACCTTGTCTGATATTGGTGTGTGACATGCTGAACCTTGTCTGATATTGGTGTGTGACATGCTGAACCTTGTCTGAAATTAGTGTGTGACATGCTTAACTTTGTCAGATATTAGTGTGTGACATGCTATACCTTGTCTAATTTTAGTGTGTGACATGCTGAACCTTGTCTGATATTGCTGTTTGACATGCTGAACCTTGTCTGATATTAGTGTGTGACATGCTGAACCTTGTCTGAAATTAGTGTGTGACATGCTTAACTTGGTCAGATATTAGTGTGTGACATGCTATACCTTGTCTAATTTTAGTGTGTGACATGCTGAACCTTGTCTGATATTGCTGTTTGACATGCTGAACCTTGTCTGATATTGGTGTGTGACATGCTGAACATTGTCTGATATTGGTGTGTGACATGCTGACTTTGTCTGATATTGGTTTGTACCATGTTGAACCTTGTCTGACATTGGTGTGTGACATGCTAAACCTTGTCAAATATTGGTGTGTGACATGCTGAACCTTGTCTGATATTGGTGTGTGACATGCTGAACCTTGTCTGATATTGGTGTGTGACATGCTGTACTTTGTCTGATATTGGTGTGATATGCTGTACCTAATCTGATATTGGTGTGTGACATGCTGACGCTGTCTGATATTGGTGTGTGACATGCTGCAAATTGTCTGATATTGGTGTGTGACATGCTGAACCTTGTCTGATATTGGTGTTTAACAGGCTGAACCTTGTCCGATATTGGTGTGTGACATGCTGAACGTTGTCTAATATTGGTGTGTGACATGCTGAACCTTGTCTGATATTGGTGTGTGACATGCTGACATTGTCTGATATTGGTGTGGGACATGCTGAACCTTGTCTGATATTGGTGTTTAACATGCTGAACCTTGTCCGATATTGGTGTGTGACATGCTGAACCTTGTCTGATATTGGTGTGTGACATGCTGAACCTTGTCTGATATTGGTGTGTGTCATGCTGACCTTGTCTGATATTGGTTTGTACCATGCTGAACCTTGTCTGATATTTGTGTGTGACATGCTGAACCTTGTCTGATATTGGTGTGTGACATGCTGAACCTTGTCTTATATTGGTGTGGGAAATGCTGAACCTTGTCTGATATTGGTGTGTGACATGCTTTTCCTAATCTGATATTGGTGTGTGACATGCTGAACCTTAACTGATATTCGTGTGTGGCATGCTGAACCTTGTCTGATATTGGTGTGCGAGATGCTGAACCTTGTCTGATATTGGTGTGTGACATGCTGAACCTTGTCTGATATTGGTGTGTGACATGCTGAACCTTGTCTGATATTGGTGTGTGACATGCTGAACCTTGTCTGATATTGGTGTGTGACATGCTGAATCTTGTATAATATTGGTTTCTGACATGCTAAACCTTGTCTGATATTGGAGTGTTACATGCTGAATCTTGTCTGATATTGGTGAGTGACATGCTGAACCTTGTCTGATATTGGTGTTTGACATGCTGTGAACCTTGTCTGATATTAGTGTGTGATATGCTGAACCTTGTCTGATATTGGTGTGTGACATGCTGAACCTTTTCTGATATTGGTGTGTCACATGCTGAACCTTATCTGATATTGTTGTGTGACATGCTGAACCTTGTCTGATATTTTTGTGAATTGCTGAACATTGTCTGATATTGGTGTGTGACATGCTGACTTTGTCTGATATTGGTTTGTACCATGCTGAATCTTGTCTGACATTGGTGTGTGACATGCTGAACCTTGTCTGATATTGGTTTGTACCATGCTAAACCTTGTCTGATATTGGTGTGGACATGCTGAACCTTTTCTGATATTGGTGTGTGACATGCTGAACCGTGTCTGATATTGGTGTGTGACATGCTGAACCTTGTCTGATATTGGTGTGTGACATGCTGAATCTTGTCTGATATTGGTGTGTGACATGCTGACCTTATCTGATATTGGTTTGTACCATGCTGAACCTTGTCTGAAATTAGTGTGTGACATGCTGAACCTTGTCTGATATTAGTGTGTGACATGTTTAACCATGTCTGATATTAGTGTGTGACATGCTATACCTTGTCTGATATTGGTGTGTGACATGCTGAACCTTGTCTGATATTGGTGTGTGTCATGCTGACCTTGTCTGATATTGGTTTGTACCATGCTGAACCTTGTCTGATATTGGTGTGTGACATGCTGAACCTTGTCTGATATTGGTGTGTGACATGCTGAACCTTGTCTTATATTGGTGTGGGACATGCTGAACCTTAACTGATATTCGTGTGTGGCATGCTGAACCTTGTCTGATATTGGTGTGCGAGATGCTGAACCTTGTCAGATATTGGTGTGTGACATGCTGAACCTTGTCTGATATTGGTTTGTGACATGCTGAACCTTGTCTGATATTGGTGTGTGACATGCTTTTCCTAATCTGATATTGGTGTGTGACATGCTGAACCTTAACTGATATTCGTGTGTGGCATGCTGAACCTTGTCTGATATTGGTGTGCGAGATGCTGAACCTTGTCTGATATTGGTGTGTGACATGCTGAACCTTGTCTGATATTGGTGTGTGACATGCTGAACCTTGTCTGATATTGGTGTGTGACATGCTGAACCTTGTCTGATATTGGTGTGTGACATGCTGAATCTTGTATGATATTGGTTTCTGACATGCTAAACCTTGTCTGATATTGATGTGTTACATGCTGAATCTTGTCTGATATTGGTGAGTGACATGCTGAACCTTGTCTGATATTGGTGTTTGACATGCTGTGAACCTTGTCTGATATTAGTGTGTGATATGCTGAACCTTGTCTGATATTGGTGTGTGACATGCTGAACCTTTTCTGATATTGGTGTGTCACATGCTGAACCTTGTCTGATATTGTTGTGTGACATGCTGAACCTTGTCTGATATTTTTGTGAATTGCTGAACATTGTCTGATATTGGTGTGTGACATGCTGACTTTGTCTGATATTGGTTTGTACCATGCTGAATCTTGTCTGACATTGGTGTGTGACATGCTGAACCTTGTCTGATATTGGTTTGTACCATGCTAAACCTTGTCTGATATTGGTGTGGACATGCTGAACCTTTTCTGACATTGGTGTTTGACATGCTGAACCTTGTCTGATATTGGTGTGTGACATGCTGAACCGTGTCTGATATTGGTGTGTGACATGCTGAACCTTGTCTGATATTGGTGTGTGACATGCTGAATCTTGTCTGATATTGGTGTGTGACATGCTGACCTTATCTGATATTGATTTGTACCATGCTGAACCTTGTCTGATATTAGTGTGTGACATGCTATACCTTGTCTGATATCGGTGTGTGACATGCTGAACCTTGTCTGATATTGGTGTGTGTCATGCTGACCTTGTCTGATATTGGTTTGTACCATGCTGAACCTTGTCTGATATTGGTGTGTGACATGCTGAACCTTGTATGATATTGGTTTCTGACATGCTAAACCTTATCTGATATTGGTGTGTTACATGCTGAATCTTGTCTGATATTGGTGAGTGACATGCTGAACCTTGTCTGATATTGGTGTTTGACATGCTGTGAACCTTGTCTGATATTAGTGTGTGATATGCTGAACCTTGTCTGATATTGGTGTGTGACATGCTGAACCTTTTCTGATATTGGTGTGTGACATGCTGAACCTTGTCTGATATTGTTGTGTGACATGCTGAACCTTATCTGATATTTTTGTGAATTGCTGAACATTGTCTGATATTGGTGTGTGACATGCTGACTTTGTCTGATATTGGTTTGTACCATGCTGAACCTTGTCTGACATTGGTGTGTGACATGCTGAACCTTGTCTGATATTGGTTTGTACCATGCTAAACCTTGTCTGATATTGGTGTGGACATGCTGAACCTTTTCTGATATTGGTGTTTGACATGCTGAACCTTGTCTGATATTGGTGTGTGACATGCTGAACCGTGTCTGATATTGGTGTGTGACATGCTGAACCTTGTCTGATATTGGTGTGTGACATGCTGAACCTTTTCTGATATTGGTGTGTGTCATGCTGACCTTGTCTTATATTGGTTTGTACCATGCTGAACCTTGTCTGATATTGGTGTGTGACATGCTGAACCTTGTCTGATATTGGTGTGTGACATGCTGAACCTTGTCTGATATTGATGTGTTACATGCTGTACTTTGTCTGATATTGGTGTGTGACATGCTGAACCTTATCTGATATTGGTGTGTGACATGCTGATGCTGTCTGATATTGGTGTTTGACATGCTGACCTTGTCTGATATTGGTTTGTACCATGCTGAACCTTGTCTGATATTGGTGTGTGACATGCTGAACCTTGTCTGATATTGGTGTGTGACATGCTGACCTTTCTGATATTGGTTTGTACCATGCTGAACCTTGTCTGATATTGGTGTGTGACATGCTGAACCTTGTCTGATATTGGTGTGTGACATGCTGAACCTTGTCTGATATTGGTTTGTACCATGCTGAACCTTGTCTGATATTGATGTGTGACATGTTGAACCTTGTCTGATATTGGTGTGTGACATGCTGAACCTTGTCTGATATTGGTTTTTCACATGCTGAACCTTGTCTGATATTGGTGTGTGACATGCTGAACCTTGTCTGATATTGGTGTGTGACATGCTAAATCTTGTCTGATATTGGTGTGTGACATGCTGACCTTATCTGATATTGGTTTGTACCATGCTGAACCTTGTCTGATATTAGTGTGTGACATGCTGAACCTTGTCTGAAATTAGTGTGTGACATGCTTAACTTTGTCAGATATTAGTGTGTGACATGCTATACCTTGTCTAATTTTAGTGTGTGACATGCTGAACCTTGTCTGATATTGCTGTTTGACATGCTGAACCTTGTCTGATATTGGTGTGTGACATGCTGAACATTGTCTGATATTGGTGTGTGACATGCTGACTTTGTCTGATATTGGTTTGTACCATGTTGAACCTTGTCTGACATTGGTGTGTGACATGCTAAACCTTGTCAAATATTGGTGTGTGACATGCTGAACCTTGTCTGATATTGGTGTGTGACATGCTGAACCTTGTCTGATATTGGTGTGTGACATGCTGTACTTTGTCTGATATTGGTGTGATATGCTGTACCTAATCTGATATTGGTGTGTGACATGCTGACGCTGTCTGATATTGGTGTGTGACATGCTGCAAATTGTCTGATATTGGTGTGTGACATGCTGAACCTTGTCTGATATTGGTGTTTAACAGGCTGAACCTTGTCCGATATTGGTGTGTGACATGCTGAACCTTGTCTAATATTGGTGTGTGACATGCTGAACCTTGTCTGATATTGCTGTGTGACATGCTGACATTGTCTGATATTGGTGTGGGACATGCTGAACCTTGTCTGATATTGGTGTTTAACATGCTGAACCTTGTCCGATATTGGTGTGTGACATGCTGAACCTTGTCTGATATTGGTGTGTGACATGCTGAACCTTGTCTGATATTGGTGTGTGTCATGCTGACCTTGTCTGATATTGGTTTGTACCATGCTGAACCTTGTCTGATATTTGTGTGTGACATGCTGAACCTTGTCTGATATTGGTGTGTGACATGCTTTTCCTAATCTGATATTGGTGTGTGACATGCTGAACCTTAACTGATATTCGTGTGTGGCATGCTGAACCTTGTCTGATATTGGTGTGCGAGATGCTGAACCTTGTCTGATATTGGTGTGTGACATGCTGAACCTTGTCTGATATTGGTGTGTGACATGCTGAACCTTGTCTGATATTGGTGTGTGACATGCTGAACCTTGTCTGATATTGGTGTGTGACATGCTGAATCTTGTATAATATTGGTTTCTGACATGCTAAACCTTGTCTGATATTGGTGTGTTACATGCTGAATCTTGTCTGATATTGGTGAGTGACATGCTGAACCTTGTCTGATATTGGTGTTTGACATGCTGTGAACCTTGCCTGATATTAGTGTGTGATATGCTGAACCTTGTCTGATATTGGTGTGTGACATGCTGAACCTTTTCTGATATTGGTGTGTCACATGCTGAACCTTGTCTGATATTGTTGTGTGACATGCTGAACCTTGTCTGATATTTTTGTGAATTGCTGAACATTGTCTGATATTGGTGTGTGACATGCTGACTTTGTCTGATATTGGTTTGTACCATGCTGAATCTTGTCTGACATTGGTGTGTGACATGCTGAACCTTGTCTGATATTGGTTTGTACCATGCTAAACCTTGTCTGATATTGGTGTGGACATGCTGAACCTTTTCTGATATTGGTGTTTGACATGCTGAACCTTTTCTGATATTGGTGTGTGACATGCTGAACCGTGTCTGATATTGGTGTGTGACATGCTGAACCTTGTCTGATATTGGTGTGTGACATGCTGAATCTTGTCTGATATTGGTGTGTGACATGCTGACCTTATCTGATATTGGTTTGTACCATGCTGAACCTTGTCTGAAATTAGTGTGTGACAGGCTGAACCTTGTCTGATATTAGTGTGTGACATGCTTAACCATGTCTGATATTAGTGTGTGACATGCTATACCTTGTCTGATATCGGTGTGTGACATGCTGAACCTTGTCTGATATTGGTGTGTGTCATGCTGACCTTGTCTGATATTGGTTTGTACCATGCTGAACCTTGTCTGATATTGGTGTGTGACATGCTGAACCTTGTCTGATATTGGTGTGTGACATGCTGAACCTTGTCTTATATTGGTGTGGGACATGCTGAACCTTAACTGATATTCGTGTGTGGCATGCTGAACCTTGTCTGATATTGGTGTGCGAGATGCTGAACCTTGTCAGATATTGGTGTGTGACATGCTGAACCTTGTCTGATATTGGTTTGTGACATGCTGAACCTTGTCTGATATTGGTGTGTGACATGCTTTTCCTAATCTGATATTGGTGTGTGACATGCTGAACCTTAACTGATATTCGTGTGTGGCATGCTGAACCTTGTCTGATATTGGTGTGCGAGATGCTGAACCTTGTCTGATATTGGTGTGTGACATGCTGAACCTTGTCTGATATTGGTGTGTGACATGCTGAACCTTGTCTGATATTGGTGTGTGACATGCTGAACCTTGTCTGATATTGGTGTGTGACATGCTGAATCTTGTATGATATTGGTTTCTGACATGCTAAACCTTGTCTGATATTGATGTGTTACATGCTGAATCTTGTCTGATATTGGTGAGTGACATGCTGAACCTTGTCTGATATTGGTGTTTGACATGCTGTGAACCTTGTCTGATATTAGTGTGTGATATGCTGAACCTTGTCTGATATTGGTGTGTGACATGCTGAACCTTTTCTGATATTGGTGTGTCACATGCTGAACCTTGTCTGATATTGTTGTGTGACATGCTGAACCTTGTCTGATATTTTTGTGAATTGCTGAACATTGTCTGATATTGGTGTGTGACATGCTGACTTTGTCTGATATTGGTTTGTACCATGCTGAATCTTGTCTGACATTGGTGTGTGACATGCTGAACCTTGTCTGATATTGGTTTGTACCATGCTAAACCTTGTCTGATATTGGTGTGGACATGCTGAACCTTTTCTGATATTGGTGTTTGACATGCTGAACCTTGTCTGATATTGGTGTGTGACATGCTGAACCGTGTCTGATATTGGTGTGTGACATGCTGAACCTTGTCTGATATTGGTGTGTGACATGCTGAATCTTGTCTGATATTGGTGTGTGACATGCTGACCTTATCTGATATTGGTTTGTACCATGCTGAACCTTGTCTGATATTAGTGTGTGACATGCTATACCTTGTCTGATATCGGTGTGTGACATGCTGAACCTTGTCTGATATTGGTGTGTGTCATGCTGACCTTGTCTGATATTGGTTTGTACCATGCTGAACCTTGTCTGATATTGGTGTGTGACATGCTGAACCTTGTATGATATTGGTTTCTGACATGCTAAACCTTATCTGATATTGGTGTGTTACATGCTGAATCTTGTCTGATATTGGTGAGTGACATGCTGAACCTTGTCTGATATTGGTGTTTGACATGCTGTGAACCTTGTCTGATATTAGTGTGTGATATGCTGAACCTTGTCTGATATTGGTGTGTGACATGCTGAACCTTTTCTGATATTGGTGTGTGACATGCTGAACCTTGTCTGATATTGTTGTGTGACATGCTGAACCTTATCTGATATTTTTGTGAATTGCTGAACATTGTCTGATATTGGTGTGTGACATGCTGACTTTGTCTGATATTGGTTTGTACCATGCTGAACCTTGTCTGACATTGGTGTGTGACATGCTGAACCTTGTCTGATATTGGTTTGTACCATGCTAAACCTTGTCTGATATTGGGGTGGACATGCTGAACCTTTTCTGATATTGGTGTTTGACATGCTGAACCTTGTCTGATATTGGTGTGTGACATGCTGAACCGTGTCTGATATTGGTGTGTGACATGCTGAACCTTGTCTGATATTGGTGTGTGACATGCTGAACCTTTTCTGATATTGGTGTGTGTCATGCTGACCTTGTCTTATATTGGTTTGTACCATGCTGAACCTTGTCTGATATTGGTGTGTGACATGCTGAACCTTGTCTGATATTGGTGTGTGACATGCTGAACCTTGTCTTATATTGGTGTGGGACATGCTGAACCTTGTCTGATATTGGTGTGTGACATGCTGAACCTTGTCTGATATTGGTGTGTGACATGCTGAACCTTGTCTGATATTGGTGTGTGTCATGCTGACCTTGTCTGATATTGGTTTGTACCATGCTGAACCTTGTCTGATATTGGTGTGTGACATGCTGAACCTTGTCTTATATTGGTGTGTGACATGCTGAACCTTGTCTGATATTGGTGTGGACATGCTGAACCTTTTCTGATATTGGTGTTTGACATGCTGAACCTTGTCTGATATTGGTGTGTGACATGCTGAACCGTGTCTGATATTGGTGTGTGACATGCTGAACCTTGTCTGATATTGGTGTGTGACATGCTGAACCTTGTCTGATATTGGTGTGTGTCATGCTGACCTTGTCTGATATTGGTTTTTACCATGCTGAAACTTGTCTGATATTGGTGTGTGACATGCTGAACCTTGTCTGATATTGGTATGTGACATGCTGAACCTTGTCTTATATTGGTGTGGGACATGCTGAACCTTGTCTGATATTGGTGTGTCACATGCTGAACCTTGTCTGATATTGGTGTGTGACATGCTGAACCTTGTCTGATATTGGTGTGTGTCATGCTGACCTTGTCGGATATTGGTTTGTACCATGCTGAACCTTGTCTGATATTGGTGTGTGACATGCTGAACCTTGTCTGATATTGGTGTGTGACATGCTGAACCTTGTCTGATATTGGTGTGTGACATGCTGAACCTTGTCTTATATTGGTGTGGGACATACTGAACCTTGTCTGATATTGGTGTGTGAAATGCTGAACCTTGTCTGATATTGGTGTGTGACATGCTTTTCCTAATCTGATATTGGTGTGTGACATGCTGAACCTTAACTGATATTCGTGTGTGGCATGCTGAACCTTGTCTGATATTGGTGTGTGAGATGCTGAACCTTATCTGATATTGGTGTGTGACATGCTGAACCTTGTCTGATATTGGTGTGTGACATGCTGAACCTTGTCTGATATTGGTGTGTGACATGCTGAACCTTGTCTGATATTGGTGTGTGACATGCTGAATCTTGTATGATATTGGTGTGTGACATGCTGAACCTTGTCTTATATTGGTGTGGGACATGCTGAACCTTAACTGATATTCGTGTGTGGCATGCTGAACCTTGTCTGATATTGGTGTGCGAGATGCTCAACCTTGTCAGATATTGGTGTGTGACATGCTGAACCTTGTCTGATATTGGTTTGTGACATGCTGAACCTTGTCTGATATTGGTGTGTGACATGCTTTTCCTAATCTGATATTGGTGTGTGACATGCTGAACCTTAACTGATATTCGTGTGTGGCATGCTGAATCTTGTATGATATTGGTTTCTGACATGCTAAACCTTGTCTGATATTGGTGTGTTACATGCTGAATCTTGTCTGATATTGGTGAGTGACATTCTGAACCTTGTCTGATATTGGTGTTTGACATGCTGTGAACCTTGTCTGATATTAGTGTGTGATATGCTGAACCTTGTCTGATATTGGTGTGTGACATGCTGAACCTTTTCTGATATTGGTGTGTCACATGCTGAACCTTGTCTGATATTGTTGTGTGACATGCTGAACCTTGTCTGATATTTTTGTGAATTGCTGAACATTGTCTGATATTGGTGTGTGACATGCTGACTTTGTCTGATATTGGTTTGTACCATGCTGAATCTTGTCTGACATTGGTGTGTGACATGCTGAACCTTGTCTGATATTGGTTTGTACCATGCTAAACCTTGTCTGATATTGGTGTGGACATGCTGAACCTTTTCTGATATTGGTGTTTGACATGCTGAACCTTGTCTGATATTGGTGTGTGACATGCTGAACCGTGTCTGATATTGGTGTGTGACATGCTGAACCTTGTCTGATATTGGTGTGTGACATGCTGAATCGTGTCTGATATTGGTGTGTGACATGCTGACCTTATCTGATATTGGTTTGTACCATGCTGAACCTTGTCTGATATTAGTGTGTGACATGCTGAACCTTGTCTGATATTGGTGTGTGACATGCTTAACCTTGACTGATATTAGTGTGTGACATGCTATACCTTGTCTGATATCGGTGTGTGACATGCTGAACCTTGTCTGATATTGGTGTGTGTCATGCTGACCTTGTCTGATATTGGTTTGTACCATGCTGAACCTTGTCTGATATTGGTGTGTGACATGCTGAACCTTGTCTGATATTGGTGTGTGACATGCTGAACCTTGTCTTATATTGGTGTGGGACATGCTGAACCTTAACTGATATTCGTGTGTGGCATGCTGAACCTTGTCTGATATTGGTGTGCGAGATGCTGAACCTTGTCAGATATTGGTGTTTGACATGCTGAACCTTGTCTGATATTGGTTTGTGACATGCTGAACCTTGTCTGATATTGGTGTGTGACATGCTGAACCTTTTCTGATATTGGTGTGTGACATGCTGAATCTTGTATGATATTGGTTTCTGACATGCTAAACCTTATCTGATATTGGTGTGTTACATGCTGAATCTTGTCTGATATTGGTGAGTGACATGCTGAACCTTGTCTGATATTGGTGTTTGACATGCTGTGAACCTTGTCTGATATTAGTGTGTGATATGCTGAACCTTGTCTGATATTGGTGTGTGACATGCTGAACCTTTTCTGATATTGGTGTGTGACATGCTGAACCTTGTCTGATATTGTTGTGTGACATGCTGAACCTTGTCTGATATTTTTGTGAATTGCTGAACATTGTCTGATATTGGTGTGTGACATGCTGACTTTGTCTGATATTGGTTTGTACCATGCTGAACCTTGTCAGACATTGGTGTGTGACATGCTGAACCTTGTCTGATATTGGTTTGTACCATGCTAAACCTTGTCTGGTATTGGTGTGGACATGCTGAACCTTTTCTGATATTGGTGTTTGACATGCTGAACCTTGTCTGATATTGGTGTGTGACATGCTGAACCGTGTCTGATATTGGTGTGTGACATGCTGAACCTTGTCTGATATTGGTGTGTGACATGCTGAACCTTTTCTGATATTGGTGTGTGTCATGCTGACCTTGTCTTATATTGGTTTGTACCATGCTGAACCTTGTCTGATATTGGTGTGTGACATGCTGAACCTTGTCTGATAATGGTGTGTGACATGCTGAACCTTGTCTTATATTGGTGTGGGACATGCTGAACCTTGTCTGATATTGGTGTGTGACATGCTGAACCTTGTCTGATATTGGTGTGTGACATGCTGAACCTTGTCTGATATTGGTGTGTGTCATGCTGACCTTGTCTGATATTGGTTTGTACCATGCTGAACCTTGTCTGATATTGGTGTGTGACATGCTGAACCTTGTCTGATATTGGTGTGTGACATGCTGAACCTTGTCTGATATTGGTGTGGACATGCTGAACCTTTTCTGATATTGGTGTTTGACATGCTGAACCTTGTCTGATATTGGTGTGTGACATGCTGAACCGTGTCTGATATTGGTGTGTGACATGCTGAACCTTGTCTGATATTGGTGTGTGACATGCTGAACCTTGTCTGATATTGGTGTGTGTCATGCTGACCTTTTCTGATATTGGTTTGTACCATGCTGAAACTTGTCTGATATTGGTGTGTGACATGCTGAACCTTGTCTGATATTGGTGTGTGACATGCTGAACCTTGTCTTATATTGGTGTGGGACATGCTGAACCTTGTCTGATATTGGTGTGTCACATGCTAAACCTTGTCTGATATTGGTGTGTGACATGCTGAACCTTGTCTGATATTGGTGTGTGTCATGCTGACCTTGTCGGATATTGGTTTGTACCATGCTGAACCTTGTCTGATATTGGTGTGTGACATGCTGAACCTTGTCTGATATTGGTGTGTGACATGCTGAACCTTGTCTTATATTGGTGTGGGACATACTGAACCTTTTCTGATATTGGTGTGTGAAATGCTGAACCTTGTCTGATATTGGTGTGTGATATGCTTTTCCTAATCTGATATTGGTGTGTGACATGCTGAACCTTAACTGATATTCGTGTGTGGCATGCTGAACCTTGTCTGATATTGGTGTGCGAGATGCTGAACCTTATCTGATATTGGTGTGTGACATGCTGAACCTTGTCTGATATTGGTGTGTGACATGCTGAACCTTGTCTGATATTGGTGTGTGACATGCTGAACCTTGTCTGATATTGGTGTGTGACATGCTGAATCTTGTATGATATTGGTGTGTGACATGCTGAACCTTGTCTTATATTGGTGTGGGACATGCTGAACCTTAACTGATATTCGTGTGCGAGATGCTGAACCTTGTCAGATATTGGTGTGTGACATGCTGAACCTTGTCTGATATTGGTTTGTGACATGCTGAACCTTGTCTGATATTGGTGTGTGACATGCTTTTCCTAATCTGATATTGGTGTGTGACATGCTGAACCTTAACTGATATTCGTGTGTGGCATGCTGAACCTTGTCTGATATTGGTGTGCGAGATGCTGAACCTTGTCTGATATTGGTGTGTGACATGCTGAACCTTGTCTGATATTGGTGTGTGACATGCTGAACCTTGTCTGATATTGGTGTGTGACATGCTGAACCTTGTCTGATATTGGTGTGTGACATGCTGAATCTTGTATGATATTGGTTTCTGACATGCTAAACCTTGTCTGATATTGGTGTGTTACATGCTGAATCTTGTCTGATATTGGTGAGTGACATGCTAAACCTTGTCTGATATTGGTGTTTGACATGCTGTGAACCTTGTCTGATATTAGTGTGTGATATGCTGAACCTTGTCTGATATTGGTGTGTGACATGCTGAACCGTGTCTGATATTGGTGTGTGACATGCTGAACCTTGTCTGATATTGGTGTGTGACATGCTGAATCTTGTCTGATATTGGTGTGTGACATGCTGACCTTATCTGATATTGGTTTGTACCATGCTGAACCTTGTCTGAAATTAGTGTGTGACATGCTGAACCTTGTCTGATATTAGTGTGTGACATGCTTAACCATGTCTGATATTAGTGTGTGACATGCTATACCTTGTCTGATATCGGTGTGTGACATGCTGAACCTTGTCTGATATTGGTGTGTGTCATGCTGACCTTGTCTGATATTGGTTTGTACCATGCTGAACCTTGTCTGATATTGGTGTGTGACATGCTGAACCTTGTCTGATATTGGTGTGTGACATGCTGAACCTTGTCTTATATTGGTGTGGGACATGCTGAACCTTAACTGATATTCGTGTGTGGCATGCTGAACCTTGTCTGATATTGGTGTGCGAGATGCTGAACCTTGTCAGATATTGGTGTGTGACATGCTGAACCTTGTCTGATGTTGGTTTGTGACATGCTGAACCTTGTCTGATATTGGTGTGTGACATGCTTTTCCTAATCTGATATTGGTGTGTGACATGCTGAACCTTAACTGATATTCGTGTGTGGCATGCTGAACCTTGTCTGATATTGGTGTGCGAGATGCTGAACCTTGTCTGATATTGGTGTGTGACATGCTGAACCTTGTCTGATATTGGTGTGTGACATGCTGAACCTTGTCTGATATTGGTGTGTGACATGCTGAACCTTGTCTGATATTGGTGTGTGACATGCTGAATCTTGTATGATATTGGTTTCTGACATGCTAAACCTTGTCTGATATTGATGTGTTACATGCTGAATCTTGTCTGATATTGGTGAGTGACATGCTGAACCTTGTCTGATATTGGTGTTTGACATGCTGTGAACCTTGTCTGATATTAGTGTGTGATATGCTGAACCTTGTCTGATATTGGTGTGTGACATGCTGAACCTTTTCTGATATTGGTGTGTCACATGCTGAACCTTGTCTGATATTGTTGTGTGACATGCTGAACCTTGTCTGATATTTTTGTGAATTGCTGAACATTGTCTGATATTGGTGTGTGACATGCTGACTTTGTCTGATATTGGTTTGTACCATGCTGAATCTTGTCTGACATTGGTGTGTGACATGCTGAACCTTGTCTGATATTGGTTTGTACCATGCTAAACCTTGTCTGATATTGGTGTGGACATGCTGAACCTTTTCTGATATTGGTGTTTGACATGCTGAACCTTGTCTGATATTGGTGTGTGACATGCTGAACCGTGTCTGATATTGGTGTGTGACATGCTGAACCTTGTCTGATATTGGTGTGTGACATGCTGAATCTTGTCTGATATTGGTGTGTGACATGCTGACCTTATCTGATATTGGTTTGTACCATGCTGAACCTTGTCTGATATTAGTGTGTGACATGCTATACCTTGTCTGATATCGGTGTGTGACATGCTGAACCTTGTCTGATATTGGTGTGTGTCATGCTGACCTTGTCTGATATTGGTTTGTACCATGCTGAACCTTGTCTGATATTGGTGTGTGACATGCTGAACCTTGTATGATATTGGTTTCTGACATGCTAAACCTTATCTGATATTGGTGTGTTACATGCTGAATCTTGTCTGATATTGGTGAGTGACATGCTGAACCTTGTCTGATATTGGTGTTTGACATGCTGTGAACCTTGTCTGATATTAGTGTGTGATATGCTGAACCTTGTCTGATATTGGTGTGTGACATGCTGAACCTTTTCTGATATTGGTGTGTGACATGCTGAACCTTGTCTGATATTGTTGTGTGACATGCTGAACCTTATCTGATATTTTTGTGAATTGCTGAACATTGTCTGATATTGGTGTGTGACATGCTGACTTTGTCTGATATTGGTTTGTACCATGCTGAACCTTGTCTGACATTGGTGTGTGACATGCTGAACCTTGTCTGATATTGGTTTGTACCATGCTAAACCTTGTCTGATATTGGTGTGGACATGCTGAACCTTTTCTGATATTGGTGTTTGACATGCTGAACCTTGTCTGATATTGGTGTGTGACATGCTGAACCGTGTCTGATATTGGTGTGTGACATGCTGAACCTTGTCTGATATTGGTGTGTGACATGCTGAACCTTTTCTGATATTGGTGTGTGTCATGCTGACCTTGTCTTATATTGGTTTGTACCATGCTGAACCTTGTCTGATATTGGTGTGTGACATGCTGAACCTTGTCTGATATTGGTGTGTGACATGCTGAACCTTGTCTTATATTGGTGTGGGACATGCTGAACCTTGTCTGATATTGGTGTGTGACATGCTGAACCTTGTCTGATATTGGTGTGTGACATGCTGAACCTTGTCTGATATTGGTGTGTGTCATGCTGACCTTGTCTGATATTGGTTTGTACCATGCTGAACCTTGTCTGATATTGGTGTGTGACATGCTGAACCTTGTCTTATATTGGTGTGTGACATGCTGAACCTTGTCTGATATTGGTGTGGACATGCTGAACCTTTTCTGATATTGGTGTTTGACATGCTGAACCTTGTCTGATATTGGTGTGTGACATGCTGAACCGTGTCTGATATTGGTGTGTGACATGCTGAACCTTGTCTGATATTGGTGTGTGACATGCTGAACCTTGTCTGATATTGGTGTGTGTCATGCTGACCTTGTCTGATATTGGTTTTTACCATGCTGAAACTTGTCTGATATTGGTGTGTGACATGCTGAACCTTGTCTGATATTGGTATGTGACATGCTGAACCTTGTCTTATATTGGTGTGGGACATGCTGAACCTTGTCTGATATTGGTGTGTCACATGCTGAACCTTGTCTGATATTGGTGTGTGACATGCTGAACCTTGTCTGATATTGGTGTGTGTCATGCTGACCTTGTCGGATATTGGTTTGTACCATGCTGAACCTTGTCTGATATTGGTGTGGGACATGCTGAACCTTAACTGATATTCGTGTGTGGCATGCTGAACCTTGTCTGATATTGGTGTGCGAGATGCTGAACCTTGTCAGATATTGGTGTGTGACATGCTGAACCTTGTCTGATGTTGGTTTGTGACATGCTGAACCTTGTCTGATATTGGTGTGTGACATGCTTTTCCTAATCTGATATTGGTGTGTGACATGCTGAACCTTAACTGATATTCGTGTGTGGCATGCTGAACCTTGTCTGATATTGGTGTGCGAGATGCTGAACCTTGTCTGATATTGGTGTGTGACATGCTGAACCTTGTCTGATATTGGTGTGTGACATGCTGAACCTTGTCTGATATTGGTGTGTGACATGCTGAACCTTGTCTGATA
Organism: Ariolimax columbianus; assembly: GCA_036924085.1. Taxonomy (NCBI): domain Eukaryota; kingdom Metazoa; phylum Mollusca; class Gastropoda; order Stylommatophora; family Arionidae; genus Ariolimax; species Ariolimax columbianus. Next base: position 29,199,157 of record JAVGWX010000022.1, on the reverse strand, counting down.
TTGGTGTGTGACATGCTGAATCTTGTATGATATTGGTTTCTGACATGCTAAACCTTGTCTGATATTGATGTGTTACATGCTGAATCTTGTCTGATATTGGTGAGTGACATGCTGAACCTTGTCTGATATTGGTGTTTGACATGCTGTGAACCTTGTCTGATATTAGTGTGTGATATGCTGAACCTTGTCTGATATTGGTGTGTGACATGCTGAACCTTTTCTGATATTGGTGTGTCACATGCTGAACCTTGTCTGATATTGTTGTGTGACATGCTGAACCTTGTCTGATATTTTTGTGAATTGCTGAACATTGTCTGATATTGGTGTGTGACATGCTGACTTTGTCTGATATTGGTTTGTACCATGCTGAATCTTGTCTGACATTGGTGTGTGACATGCTGAACCTTGTCTGATATTGGTTTGTACCATGCTAAACCTTGTCTGATATTGGTGTGGACATGCTGAACCTTTTCTGATATTGGTGTTTGACATGCTGAACCTTGTCTGATATTGGTGTGTGACATGCTGAACCGTGTCTGATATTGGTGTGTGACATGCTGAACCTTGTCTGATATTGGTGTGTGACATGCTGAATCTTGTCTGATATTGGTGTGTGACATGCTGACCTTATCTGATATTGGTTTGTACCATGCTGAACCTTGTCTGATATTAGTGTGTGACATGCTATACCTTGTCTGATATCGGTGTGTGACATGCTGAACCTTGTCTGATATTGGTGTGTGTCATGCTGACCTTGTCTGATATTGGTTTGTACCATGCTGAACCTTGTCTGATATTGGTGTGTGACATGCTGAACCTTGTATGATATTGGTTTCTGACATGCTAAACCTTATCTGATATTGGTGTGTTACATGCTGAATCTTGTCTGATATTGGTGAGTGACATGCTGAACCTTGTCTGATATTGGTGTTTGACATGCTGTGAACCTTGTCTGATATTAGTGTGTGATATGCTGAACCTTGTCTGATATTGGTGTGTGACATGCTGAACCTTTTCTGATATTGGTGTGTGACATGCTGAACCTTGTCTGATATTGTTGTGTGACATGCTGAACCTTATCTGATATTTTTGTGAATTGCTGAACATTGTCTGATATTGGTGTGTGACATGCTGACTTTGTCTGATATTGGTTTGTACCATGCTGAACCTTGTCTGACATTGGTGTGTGACATGCTGAACCTTGTCTGATATTGGTTTGTACCATGCTAAACCTTGTCTGATATTGGTGTGGACATGCTGAACCTTTTCTGATATTGGTGTTTGACATGCTGAACCTTGTCTGATATTGGTGTGTGACATGCTGAACCGTGTCTGATATTGGTGTGTGACATGCTGAACCTTGTCTGATATTGGTGTGTGACATGCTGAACCTTTTCTGATATTGGTGTGTGTCATGCTGACCTTGTCTTATATTGGTTTGTACCATGCTGAACCTTGTCTGATATTGGTGTGTGACATGCTGAACCTTGTCTGATATTGGTGTGTGACATGCTGAACCTTGTCTTATATTGGTGTGGGACATGCTGAACCTTGTCTGATATTGGTGTGTGACATGCTGAACCTTGTCTGATATTGGTGTGTGACATGCTGAACCTTGTCTGATATTGGTGTGTGTCATGCTGACCTTGTCTGATATTGGTTTGTACCATGCTGAACCTTGTCTGATATTGGTGTGTGACATGCTGAACCTTGTCTTATATTGGTGTGTGACATGCTGAACCTTGTCTGATATTGGTGTGGACATGCTGAACCTTTTCTGATATTGGTGTTTGACATGCTGAACCTTGTCTGATATTGGTGTGTGACATGCTGAACCGTGTCTGATATTGGTGTGTGACATGCTGAACCTTGTCTGATATTGGTGTGTGACATGCTGAACCTTGTCTGATATTGGTGTGTGTCATGCTGACCTTGTCTGATATTGGTTTTTACCATGCTGAAACTTGTCTGATATTGGTGTGTGACATGCTGAACCTTGTCTGATATTGGTATGTGACATGCTGAACCTTGTCTTATATTGGTGTGGGACATGCTGAACCTTGTCTGATATTGGTGTGTCACATGCTGAACCTTGTCTGATATTGGTGTGTGACATGCTGAACCTTGTCTGATATTGGTGTGTGTCATGCTGACCTTGTCGGATATTGGTTTGTACCATGCTGAACCTTGTCTGATATTGGTGTGGGACATGCTGAACCTTAACTGATATTCGTGTGTGGCATGCTGAACCTTGTCTGATATTGGTGTGCGAGATGCTGAACCTTGTCAGATATTGGTGTGTGACATGCTGAACCTTGTCTGATGTTGGTTTGTGACATGCTGAACCTTGTCTGATATTGGTGTGTGACATGCTTTTCCTAATCTGATATTGGTGTGTGACATGCTGAACCTTAACTGATATTCGTGTGTGGCATGCTGAACCTTGTCTGATATTGGTGTGCGAGATGCTGAACCTTGTCTGATATTGGTGTGTGACATGCTGAACCTTGTCTGATATTGGTGTGTGACATGCTGAACCTTGTCTGATATTGGTGTGTGACATGCTGAACCTTGTCTGATATTGGTGTGTGACATGCTGAATCTTGTATGATATTGGTTTCTGACATGCTAAACCTTGTCTGATATTGATGTGTTACATGCTGAATCTTGTCTGATATTGGTGAGTGACATGCTGAACCTTGTCTGATATTGGTGTTTGACATGCTGTGAACCTTGTCTGATATTAGTGTGTGATATGCTGAACCTTGTCTGATATTGGTGTGTGACATGCTGAACCTTTTCTGATATTGGTGTGTCACATGCTGAACCTTGTCTGATATTGTTGTGTGACATGCTGAACCTTGTCTGATATTTTTGTGAATTGCTGAACATTGTCTGATATTGGTGTGTGACATGCTGACTTTGTCTGATATTGGTTTGTACCATGCTGAATCTTGTCTGACATTGGTGTGTGACATGCTGAACCTTGTCTGATATTGGTTTGTACCATGCTAAACCTTGTCTGATATTGGTGTGGACATGCTGAACCTTTTCTGATATTGGTGTTTGACATGCTGAACCTTGTCTGATATTGGTGTGTGACATGCTGAACCGTGTCTGATATTGGTGTGTGACATGCTGAACCTTGTCTGATATTGGTGTGTGACATGCTGAATCTTGTCTGATATTGGTGTGTGACATGCTGACCTTATCTGATATTGGTTTGTACCATGCTGAACCTTGTCTGATATTAGTGTGTGACATGCTATACCTTGTCTGATATCGGTGTGTGACATGCTGAACCTTGTCTGATATTGGTGTGTGTCATGCTGACCTTGTCTGATATTGGTTTGTACCATGCTGAACCTTGTCTGATATTGGTGTGTGACATGCTGAACCTTGTATGATATTGGTTTCTGACATGCTAAACCTTATCTGATATTGGTGTGTTACATGCTGAATCTTGTCTGATATTGGTGAGTGACATGCTGAACCTTGTCTGATATTGGTGTTTGACATGCTGTGAACCTTGTCTGATATTAGTGTGTGATATGCTGAACCTTGTCTGATATTGGTGTGTGACATGCTGAACCTTTTCTGATATTGGTGTGTGACATGCTGAACCTTGTCTGATATTGTTGTGTGACATGCTGAACCTTATCTGATATTTTTGTGAATTGCTGAACATTGTCTGATATTGGTGTGTGACATGCTGACTTTGTCTGATATTGGTTTGTACCATGCTGAACCTTGTCTGACATTGGTGTGTGACATGCTGAACCTTGTCTGATATTGGTTTGTACCATGCTAAACCTTGTCTGATATTGGTGTGGACATGCTGAACCTTTTCTGATATTGGTGTTTGACATGCTGAACCTTGTCTGATATTGGTGTGTGACATGCTGAACCGTGTCTGATATTGGTGTGTGACATGCTGAACCTTGTCTGATATTGGTGTGTGACATGCTGAACCTTTTCTGATATTGGTGTGTGTCATGCTGACCTTGTCTTATATTGGTTTGTACCATGCTGAACCTTGTCTGATATTGGTGTGTGACATGCTGAACCTTGTCTGATATTGGTGTGTGACATGCTGAACCTTGTCTTATATTGGTGTGGGACATGCTGAACCTTGTCTGATATTGGTGTGTGACATGCTGAACCTTGTCTGATATTGGTGTGTGACATGCTGAACCTTGTCTGATATTGGTGTGTGTCATGCTGACCTTGTCTGATATTGGTTTGTACCATGCTGAACCTTGTCTGATATTGGTGTGTGACATGCTGAACCTTGTCTTATATTGGTGTGTGACATGCTGAACCTTGTCTGATATTGGTGTGGACATGCTGAACCTTTTCTGATATTGGTGTTTGACATGCTGAACCTTGTCTGATATTGGTGTGTGACATGCTGAACCGTGTCTGATATTGGTGTGTGACATGCTGAACCTTGTCTGATATTGGTGTGTGACATGCTGAACCTTGTCTGATATTGGTGTGTGTCATGCTGACCTTGTCTGATATTGGTTTTTACCATGCTGAAACTTGTCTGATATTGGTGTGTGACATGCTGAACCTTGTCTGATATTGGTATGTGACATGCTGAACCTTGTCTTATATTGGTGTGGGACATGCTGAACCTTGTCTGATATTGGTGTGTCACATGCTGAACCTTGTCTGATATTGGTGTGTGACATGCTGAACCTTGTCTGATATTGGTGTGTGTCATGCTGACCTTGTCGGATATTGGTTTGTACCATGCTGAACCTTGTCTGATATTGGTGTGTGACATGCTGAACCTTGTCTGATATTGGTGTGTGACATGCTGAACCTTGTCTTATATTGGTGTGGGACATACTGAAACTTGTCTGATATTGGTGTGTGAAATGCTGAACCTTGTCTGATATTGGTGTGTGACATGCTTTTCCTAATCTGATATTGGTGTGTGACATGCTGAACCTTAACTGATATTCGTGTGTGGCATGCTGAACCTTGTCTGATATTGGTGTGTGAGATGCTGAACCTTATCTGATATTGGTGTGTGACATGCTGAACCTTGTCTGATATTGGTGTGTGACATGCTGAACCTTGTCTGATATTGGTGTGTGACATGCTGAACCTTGTCTGATATTGGTGTGTGACATGCTGAATCTTGTATGATATTGGTGTGTGACATGCTGAACCTTGTCTTATATTGGTGTGGGACATGCTGAACCTTAACTGATATTCGTGTGTGGCATGCTGAACCTTGTCTGATATTGGTGTGCGAGATGCTCAACCTTGTCAGATATTGGTGTGTGACATGCTGAACCTTGTCTGATATTGGTTTGTGACATGCTGAACCTTGTCTGATATTGGTGTGTGACATGCTTTTCCTAATCTGATATTGGTGTGTGACATGCTGAACCTTAACTGATATTCGTGTGTGGCATGCTGAATCTTGTATGATATTGGTTTCTGACATGCTAAACCTTGTCTGATATTGGTGTGTTACATGCTGAATCTTGTCTGATATTGGTGAGTGACATTCTGAACCTTGTCTGATATTGGTGTTTGACATGCTGTGAACCTTGTCTGATATTAGTGTGTGATATGCTGAACCTTGTCTGATATTGGTGTGTGACATGCTGAACCTTTTCTGATATTGGTGTGTCACATGCTGAACCTTGTCTGATATTGTTGTGTGACATGCTGAACCTTGTCTGATATTTTTGTGAATTGCTGAACATTGTCTGATATTGGTGTGTGACATGCTGACTTTGTCTGATATTGGTTTGTACCATGCTGAATCTTGTCTGACATTGGTGTGTGACATGCTGAACCTTGTCTGATATTGGTTTGTACCATGCTAAACCTTGTCTGATATTGGTGTGGACATGCTGAACCTTTTCTGATATTGGTGTTTGACATGCTGAACCTTGTCTGATATTGGTGTGTGACATGCTGAACCGTGTCTGATATTGGTGTGTGACATGCTGAACCTTGTCTGATATTGGTGTGTGACATGCTGAATCGTGTCTGATATTGGTGTGTGACATGCTGACCTTATCTGATATTGGTTTGTACCATGCTGAACCTTGTCTGATATTAGTGTGTGACATGCTGAACCTTGTCTGATATTGGTGTGTGACATGCTTAACCTTGACTGATATTAGTGTGTGACATGCTATACCTTGTCTGATATCGGTGTGTGACATGCTGAACCTTGTCTGATATTGGTGTGTGTCATGCTGACCTTGTCTGATATTGGTTTGTACCATGCTGAACCTTGTCTGATATTGGTGTGTGACATGCTGAACCTTGTCTGATATTGGTGTGTGACATGCTGAACCTTGTCTTATATTGGTGTGGGACATGCTGAACCTTAACTGATATTCGTGTGTGGCATGCTGAACCTTGTCTGATATTGGTGTGCGAGATGCTGAACCTTGTCAGATATTGGTGTGTGACATGCTGAACCTTGTCTGATATTGGTTTGTGACATGCTGAACCTTGTCTGATATTGGTGTGTGACATGCTGAACCTTTTCTGATATTGGTGTGTGACATGCTGAATCTTGTATGATATTGGTTTCTGACATGCTAAACCTTATCTGATATTGGTGTGTTACATGCTGAATCTTGTCTGATATTGGTGAGTGACATGCTGAACCTTGTCTGATATTGGTGTTTGACATGCTGTGAACCTTGTCTGATATTAGTGTGTGATATGCTGAACCTTGTCTGATATTGGTGTGTGACATGCTGAACCTTTTCTGATATTGGTGTGTGACATGCTGAACCTTGTCTGATATTGTTGTGTGACATGCTGAACCTTGTCTGATATTTTTGTGAATTGCTGAACATTGTCTGATATTGGTGTGTGACATGCTGACTTTGTCTGATATTGGTTTGTACCATGCTGAACCTTGTCAGACATTGGTGTGTGACATGCTGAACCTTGTCTGATATTGGTTTGTACCATGCTAAACCTTGTCTGGTATTGGTGTGGACATGCTGAACCTTTTCTGATATTGGTGTTTGACATGCTGAACCTTGTCTGATATTGGTGTGTGACATGCTGAACCGTGTCTGATATTGGTGTGTGACATGCTGAACCTTGTCTGATATTGGTGTGTGACATGCTGAACCTTTTCTGATATTGGTGTGTGTCATGCTGACCTTGTCTTATATTGGTTTGTACCATGCTGAACCTTGTCTGATATTGGTGTGTGACATGCTGAACCTTGTCTGATAATGGTGTGTGACATGCTGAACCTTGTCTTATATTGGTGTGGGACATGCTGAACCTTGTCTGATATTGGTGTGTGACATGCTGAACCTTGTCTGATATTGGTGTGTGACATGCTGAACCTTGTCTGATATTGGTGTGTGTCATGCTGACCTTGTCTGATATTGGTTTGTACCATGCTGAACCTTGTCTGATATTGGTGTGTGACATGCTGAACCTTGTCTGATATTGGTGTGTGACATGCTGAACCTTGTCTGATATTGGTGTGGACATGCTGAACCTTTTCTGATATTGGTGTTTGACATGCTGAACCTTGTCTGATATTGGTGTGTGACATGCTGAACCGTGTCTGATATTGGTGTGTGACATGCTGAACCTTGTCTGATATTGGTGTGTGACATGCTGAACCTTGTCTGATATTGGTGTGTGTCATGCTGACCTTTTCTGATATTGGTTTGTACCATGCTGAAACTTGTCTGATATTGGTGTGTGACATGCTGAACCTTGTCTGATATTGGTGTGTGACATGCTGAACCTTGTCTTATATTGGTGTGGGACATGCTGAACCTTGTCTGATATTGGTGTGTCACATGCTAAACCTTGTCTGATATTGGTGTGTGACATGCTGAACCTTGTCTGATATTGGTGTGTGTCATGCTGACCTTGTCGGATATTGGTTTGTACCATGCTGAACCTTGTCTGATATTGGTGTGTGACATGCTGAACCTTGTCTGATATTGGTGTGTGACATGCTGAACCTTGTCTTATATTGGTGTGGGACATACTGAACCTTTTCTGATATTGGTGTGTGAAATGCTGAACCTTGTCTGATATTGGTGTGCGAGATGCTGAACCTTATCTGATATTGGTGTGTGACATGCTGAACCTTCTCTGATATTGGTGTGTGATATGCTTTTCCTAATCTGATATTGGTGTGTGGCATGCTGAACCTTGTCTGATATTGGTGTGCGAGATGCTGAACCTTATCTGATATTGGTGTGTGACATGCTGAACCTTGTCTGATATTGGTGTGTGACATGCTGAACCTTGTCTGATATTGGTGTGTGACATGCTGAACCTTGTCTGATATTGGTGTGTGACATGCTGAATCTTGTATGATATTGGTGTGTGACATGCTGAACCTTGTCTTATATTGGTGTGGGACATGCTGAACCTTAACTGATATTCGTGTGTGGCATGCTGAACCTTGTCTGATATTGGTGTGCGAGATGCTGAACCTTGTCAGATATTGGTGTGTGACATGCTGAACCTTGTCTGATATTGGTTTGTGACATGCTGAACCTTGTCTGATATTGGTGTGTGACATGCTTTTCCTAATCTGATATTGGTGTGTGACATGCTGAACCTTAACTGATATTCGTGTGTGGCATGCTGAACCTTGTCTGATATTGGTGTGCGAGATGCTGAACCTTGTCTGATATTGGTGTGTGACATGCTGAACCTTGTCTGATATTGGTGTGTGACATGCTGAACCTTGTCTGATATTGGTGTGTGACATGCTGAACCTTGTCTGATATTGGTGTGTGACATGCTGAATCTTGTATGATATTGGTTTCTGACATGCTAAACCTTGTCTGATATTGGTGTGTTACATGCTGAATCTTGTCTGATATTGGTGAGTGACATGCTAAACCTTGTCTGATATTGGTGTTTGACATGCTGTGAACCTTGTCTGATATTAGTGTGTGATATGCTGAACCTTGTCTGATATTGGTGTGTGACATGCTGAACCTTTTCTGATATTGGTGTGTCACATGCAGAACCTTGTCTGATATTGTTGTGTGACATGCTGAACCTTGTCTGATATTTTTGTGAATTGCTGAACATTGTCTGATATTGGTGTGTGACATGCTGACTTTGTCTGATATTGGTTTGTACCTTGCTGAATCTTGTCTGACATTGGTGTGTGACATGCTGAACCTTGTCTGATATTGGTTTGTACCATGCTAAACCTTGTCTGATATTGGTGTGGACATGCTGAACCTTTTCTGATATTGGTGTTTGACATGCTGAACCTTGTCTGATATTGGTGTGTGACATGCTGAACCGTGTCTGATATTGGTGTGTGACATGCTGAACCTTGTCTCATATTGGTGTGTGACATGCTGAATCTTGTCTGATATTGGTGTGTGACATGCTATACCTTGTCTGATATTGGTTTGTACCATGCTGAACCTTGTCTGATATTAGTGTGTGACATGCTGAACCTTGTCTGATATTGGTGTGTGACATGCTTAACCTTGTCTGATATTAGTGTGTGACATGCTATACCTTGTCTGATATCGGTGTGTGACATGCTGAACCTTGTCTGATATTGGTGTGTGTCATGCTGACCTTGTCTGATATTGGTTTGTACCATGCTGAACCTTGTCTGATATTGGTGTGTGACATGCTGAACCTTGTCTGATATTGGTGTGTGACATGCTGAACCTTGTCTTATAATGGTGTGGGACATGCTGAACCTTAACTGATATTCGTGTGTGGCATGGTGAACCTTGTCTGATATTGGTGTGCGAGATGCTGAACCTTGTCAGATATTGGTGTGTGACATGCTGAACCTTGTCTGATATTGGTTTGTGACATGCTGAACCTTGTCTGATATTGGTGTGTGACATGCTGAACCTTGTCTGATATTGGTGTGTGACATGCTGAATCTTGTATGATATTGGTTTCTGACATGCTAAACCTTATCTGATATTGGTGTGTTACATGCTGAATCTTGTCTGATATTGGTGAGTGACATGCTAAACCTTGTCTGATATTGGTGTTTGACATGCTGTGAACCTTGTCTGATATTAGTGTGAATTGCTGAACATTGTCTGATATTGGTGTGAGACATGCTGACTTTGTCTGATATTGGTTTGTACCATGCTGAACCTTGTCTGACATTGGTGTGTGACATGCTGAACCTTGTCTGATATTGGTTTGTACCATGCTAAACCTTGTCTGATATTGGTGTGGACATGCTGAACCTTTTCTGATATTGGTGTTTGACATGCTGAACCTTGTCTGATATTGGTGTGTGACATGCTGAACCGTGTCTGATATTGGTGTGTGACATGCTGAACCTTGTCTGATATTGGTGTGTGACATGCTGAACCTTTTCTGATATTGGTGTTTGACATGCTGAACCTTGTCTGATATTGGTGTGTGACATGCTGAACCGTGTCTGATATTGGTGTGTGACATGCTGAACCTTGTCTGATATTGGTGTGTGACATGCTGAACCTTGTCTTATATTGGTGTGGGACATACTGAACCTTGTCTGATATTGGTGTGTGACATGCTGAACCTTGTCTTATATTGGTGTGGGACATGCTGAACCTTGTCTGATATTGGTGTGTGACATGCTGAACCTTTTCTGATATTGGTGTGTGGCATGCTGAACCTTAACTGATATTCGTGTGTGGCATGCTGAACCTTGTCTGATATTGGTGTGTGTCATGCTGACCTTGTCTGATATTGGTTTGTACCATGCTGAACCTTGTCTGATATTGGTGTGTGACATGCTGAACCTTGTCTGATATTGGTGTGTGACATGCTGAACCTTGTCTGATATTGGTGTGTGACATGCTGAACCTTGTCTGATATTGGTGTGTATGACATGCTGAACCTTGTCTGATATTGGTGTGTGACATGCTGAACCTTGTCTTATATTGGTGTGGGACATACTGAACCTTGTCTGATATTGGTGTGTGAAATGCTGAACCTTGTCTGATATTGGTGTGTGATATGCTTTTCCTAATCTGATATTGGTGTGTGACATGCTGAACCTTAACTGATATTCGTGTGTGGCATGCTGAACCTTGTCTGATATTGGTGTGTGTCATGCTGACCTTGTCTGATATTGGTTTGTACCATGCTGAACCTTGTCTGATATTGGTGTGTGACATGCTGAACCTTGTCTGATATTGGTGTGTGACATGCTGAACCTTGTCTTATATTGGTTTGTACCATGCTGAACCTTGTCTGATATTGGTGTGTGACATGCTGAACCTTGTCTGATATTGGTGTGTGACATGCTGAACCTTGTCTTATATTGGTGTGGGACATGCTGAACCTTAACTGATATTCGTGTGTGGCATGCTGAACCTTGTCTGATATTGGTGTGCGAGATGCTGAACCTTGTCAGATATTGGTGTGTGACATGCTGAACCTTGTCTGATATTGGTTTGTGACATGCTGAACCTTGTCTGATATTGTTGTGTGACATGCTGAACCTTGTCTGATATTGGTGTGTGACATGCTGAATCTTGTATGATATTGGTTTCTGACATGCTAAACCTTATCTGATATTGGTGTGTTACATGCTGAATCTTGTCTGATATTGGTGAGTGACATGCTAAACCTTGTCTGATATTGGTGTTTGACATGCTGTGAACCTTGTCTGATATTAGTGTGAATTGCTGAACATTGTCTGATATTGGTGTGAGACATGCTGACTTTGTCTGATATTGGTTTGTACCATGCTGAACCTTGTCTGACATTGGTGTGTGACATGCTGAACCTTGTCTGATATTGGTTTGTACCATGCTAAACCTTGTCTGATATTGGTGTGGACATGCTGAACCTTTTCTGATATTGGTGTTTGACATGCTGAACCTTGTCTGATATTGGTGTGTGACATGCTGAACCGTGTCTGATATTGGTGTGTGACATGCTGAACCTTGTCTGATATTGGTGTGTGACATGCTGAACCTTTTCTGATATTGGTGTTTGACATGCTGAACCTTGTCTGATATTGGTGTGTGACATGCTGAACCGTGTCTGATATTGGTGTGTGACATGCTGAACCTTGTCTGATATTGGTGTGTGACATGCTGAACCTTGTCTTATATTGGTGTGGGACATACTGAACCTTGTCTGATATTGGTGTGTGACATGCTGAACCTTGTCTTATATTGGTGTGGGACATGCTGAACCTTGTCTGATATTGGTGTGTGACATGCTGAACCTTTTCTGATATTGGTGTGTGGCATGCTGAACCTTAACTGATATTCGTGTGTGGCATGCTGAACCTTGTCTGATATTGGTGTGTGTCATGCTGACCTTGTCTGATATTGGTTTGTACCATGCTGAACCTTGTCTGATATTGGTGTGTGACATGCTGAACCTTGTCTGATATTGGTGTGTGACATGCTGAACCTTGTCTGATATTGGTGTGTGACATGCTGAACCTTGTCTGATATTGGTGTGTATGACATGCTGAACCTTGTCTGATATTGGTGTGTGACATGCTGAACCTTGTCTTATATTGGTGTGGGACATACTGAACCTTGTCTGATATTGGTGTGTGAAATGCTGAACCTTGTCTGATATTGGTGTGTGATATGCTTTTCCTAATCTGATATTGGTGTGTGACATGCTGAACCTTAACTGATATTCGTGTGTGGCATGCTGAACCTTGTCTGATATTGGTGTGTGTCATGCTGACCTTGTCTGATATTGGTTTGTACCATGCTGAACCTTGTCTGATATTGGTGTGTGACATGCTGAACCTTGTCTGATATTGGTGTGTGACATGCTGAACCTTGTCTTATATTGGTTTGTACCATGCTGAACCTTGTCTGATATTGGTGTGTGACATGCTGAACCTTGTCTGATATTGGTGTGTGACATGCTGAACCTTGTCTTATATTGGTGTGGGACATGCTGAACCTTAACTGATATTCGTGTGTGGCATGCTGAACCTTGTCTGATATTGGTGTGCGAGATGCTGAACCTTGTCAGATATTGGTGTGTGACATGCTGAACCTTGTCTGATATTGGTTTGTGACATGCTGAACCTTGTCTGATATTGTTGTGTGACATGCTGAACCTTGTCTGATATTGGTGTGTGACATGCTGAATCTTGTATGATATTGGTTTCTGACATGCTAAACCTTATCTGATATTGGTGTGTTACATGCTGAATCTTGTCTGATATTGGTGAGTGACATGCTAAACCTTGTCTGATATTGGTGTTTGACATGCTGTGAACCTTGTCTGATATTAGTGTGTGATATGCTGAACCTTGTCTGATATTGGTGTGTGACATGCTGAACCTTTTCTGATATTGGTGTGTGACATGCTGAACCTTGTCTGATATTGTTGTGTGACATGCTGAACCTTGTCTGATATTTTTGTGAATTGCTGAACATTGTCTGATATTGGTGTGTGAAATGCTGAACCTTGTCTGATATTGGTGTGTGAAATGCTGAACCTTGTCTGATATTGGTGTGGACATGCTGAACCTTTTCTGATATTGGTGTGTGACATGCTGAACCTTGTCTGATATTGGTGTGTGACATGCTGAACCTTGTCTGATATTGGTGTGTGACATGCTGAACCTTGTCTTATATTGGTGTGGGACATACTGAACCTTGTCTGATATTGGTGTGTGAAATGCTGAACCTTGTCTGATATTGGTGTGTGATATGCTTTTCCTAATCTGATATTGGTGTGTGACATGCTGAACCTTGTCTGATATTTTTGTGAATTGCTGAACATTGTCTGATATTGGTGTGTGACATGCTGACTTTGTCTGATATTGGTTTGTACCATGCTGAATCTTGTCTGACATTGGTGTGTGACATGCTGAACCTTGTCTGATATTGGTTTGTACCATGCTAAACCTTGTCTGATATTGGTGTGGACATGCTGAACCTTTTCTGATATTGGTGTTTGACATGCTGAACCTTGTCTGATATTGGTGTGTGACATGCTGAACCGTGTCTGATATTGGTGTGTGACATGCTGAACCTTGTCTCATATTGGTGTGTGACATGCTGAATCTTGTCTGATATTGGTGTGTGACATGCTGACCTTATCTGATATTGGTTTGTACCATGCTGAACCTTGTCTGATATTAGTGTGTGACATGCTGAACCTTGTCTGATATTGGTGTGTGACATGCTTAACCTTGTCTGATATTAGTGTGTGACATGCTATACCTTGTCTGATATCGGTGTGTGACATGCTGAACCTTGTCTGATATTGGTGTGTGTCATGCTGACCTTGTCTGATATTGGTTTGTACCATGCTGAACCTTGTCTGATATTGGTGTGTGACATGCTGAACCTTGTCTGATATTGGTGTGTGACATGCTGAACCTTGTCTTATATTGGTGTGGGACATGCTGAACCTTAACTGATATTCGTGTGTGGCATGCTGAACCTTGTCTGATATTGGTGTGCGAGATGCTGAACCTTGTCAGATATTGGTGTGTGACATGCTGAACCTTGTCTGATATTGGTTTGTGACATGCTGAACCTTGTCTGATATTGGTGTGTGACATGCTGAACCTTGTCTGATATTGGTGTGTGACATGCTGAATCTTGTATGATATTGGTTTCTGACATGCTAAACCTTATCTGATATTGGTGTGTTACATGCTGAATCTTGTCTGATATTGGTGAGTGACATGCTAAACCTTGTCTGATATTGGTGTTTGACATGCTGTGAACCTTGTCTGATATTAGTGTGTGATATGCTGAACCTTGTCTGATATTGGTGTGTGACATGCTGAACCTTTTCTGATATTGGTGTGTGACATGCTGAACCTTGTCTGATATTGTTGTGTGACATGCTGAACCTTGTCTGATATTTTTGTGAATTGCTGAACATTGTCTGATATTGGTGTGTGACATGCTGACTTTGTCTGATATTGGTTTGTACCATGCTGAACCTTGTCTGACATTGGTGTGTGACATGCTGAACCTTGTCTGATATTGGTTTGTACCATGCTAAACCTTGTCTGATATTGGTGTGGACATGCTGAACCTTTTCTGATATTGGTGTTTGACATGCTGAACCTTGTCTGATATTGGTGTGTGACATGCTGAACCGTGTCTGATATTGGTGTGTGACATGCTGAACCTTGTCTGATATTGGTGTGTGACATGCTGAACCTTGTCTTATATTGGTGTGGGACATACTGAACCTTGTCTGATATTGGTGTGTGACATGCTGAACCTTGTCTGATATTGGTGTGTGATATGCTTTTCCTAATCTGATATTGGTGTGTGACATGCTGAACCTTAACTGATATTCGTGTGTGGCATGCTGAACCTTGTCTGATATTGGTGTGTGTCATGCTGACCTTGTCTGATATTGGTTTGTACCATGCTGAACCTTGTCTGATATTGGTGTGTGACATGCTGAACCTTGTCTGATATTGGTGTGTGACATGCTGAACCTTGTCTGATATTGGTGTGTGACATGCTGAACCTTGTCTGATATTGGTGTGTATGACATGCTGAACCTTGTCTGATATTGGTGTGTGACATGCTGAACCTTGTCTTATATTGGTGTGTGACATGCTGAACCTTGTCTTATATTGGTGTGGGACATACTGAACCTTGTCTGATATTGGTGTGTGACATGCTGAAACTTGTCTGATATTGGTGTGTGATATGCTTTTCCTAATCTGATATTGGTGTGTGACATGCTGAACCTTAACTGATATTCGTGTGTGGCATGCTGAACCTTGTCTGATATTGGTGTGTGTCATGCTGACCTTGTCTGATATTGGTTTGTACCATGCTGAACCTTGTCTGATATTGGTGTGTGACATGCTGAACCTTGTCTGATATTGGTGTGTGACATGCTGAACCTTGTCTTATATTGGTTTGTACCATGCTGAACCTTGTCTGATATTGGTGTGTGACATGCTGAACCTTGTCTGATATTGGTGTGTGACATGCTGAACCTTGTCTTATATTGGTGTGGGACATGCTGAACCTTAACTGATATTCGTGTGTGGCATGCTGAACCTTGTCTGATATTGGTGTGCGAGATGCTGAACCTTGTCAGATATTGGTGTGTGACATGCTGAACCTTGTCTGATATTGGTTTGTGACATGCTGAACCTTGTCTGATATTGGTGTGTGACATGCTGAACCTTGTCTGATATTGGTGTGTGACATGCTGAATCTTGTATGATATTGGTTTCTGACATGCTAAACCTTATCTGATATTGGTGTGTTACATGCTGAATCTTGTCTGATATTGGTGAGTGACATGCTAAACCTTGTCTGATATTGGTGTTTGACATGCTGTGAACCTTGTCTGATATTAGTGTGTGATATGCTGAACCTTGTCTGATATTGGTGTGTGACATGCTGAACCTTTTCTGATCTTGGTGTGTGACATGCTGAACCTTGTCTGATATTGTTGTGTGACATGCTGAACCTTGTCTGATATTTTTGTGAATTGCTGAACATTGTCTGATATTGGTGTGTGACATGCTGACTTTGTCTGATATTGGTTTGTACCATGCTGAACCTTGTCTGACATTGGTGTGTGACATGCTGAACCTTGTCTGATATTGGTGTGTGACATGCTGAACCTTGTCTGATATTGGTGTGTGACATGCTGAACCTTGTCTGATATTGGTGTGTGACATGCTGAACCTTGTCTGATATTGGTGTGTGACATGCTGAACCTTGTCTTATATTGGTGTGGGACATACTGAACCTTGTCTGATATTGGTGTGTGAAATGCTGAACCTTGTCTGATATTGGTGTGTGATATGCTTTTCATAATCTGATATTGGTGTGTGACATGCTGAACCTTAACTGATATTCGTGTGTGGCATGCTGAACCTTGTCTGATATTGGTGTGTGTCATGCTGACCTTGTCTGATATTGGTTTGTACCATGCTGAACCTTGTCTGATATTGGTGTGTGACATGCTGAACCTTGTCTGATATTGGTGTGTGACATGCTGAACCTTGTCTTATATTGGTGTGGGACATGCTGAACCTTGTCTGATATTGGTGTGTGACATGCTGAACCTTGTCTGATATTGGTGTGTGACATGCTGAACCTTGTCTGATATTGGTGTGTGTCATGCTGACCTTGTCTGATATTGGTTTGTACCATGCTGAACCTTGTCTGATATTGGTGTGTGACATGCTGAACCTTGTCTGATATTGGTGTGTGACATGCTGAACCTTGTCTGATATTGGTGTGGACATGCTGAACCTTTTCTGATATTGGTGTTTGACATGCTGAACCTTGTCTGATATTGGTGTGTGACATGCTGAACCGTGTCTGATATTGGTGTGTGACATGCTGAACCTTGTCTGATATTGGTGTGTGACATGCTGAACCTTGTCTGATATTGGTGTGTGTCATGCTGACCTTTTCTGATATTGGTTTGTACCATGCTGAAACTTGTCTGATATTGGTGTGTGACATGCTGAACCTTGTCTGATATTGGTGTGTGACATGCTGAACCTTGTCTTATATTGGTGTGGGACATGCTGAACCTTGTCTGATATTGGTGTGTCACATGCTGAACCTTGTCTGATATTGGTGTGTGACATGCTGAACCTTGTCTGATATTGGTGTGTGTCATGCTGACCTTGTCGGATATTGGTTTGTACCATGCTGAACCTTGTCTGATATTGGTGTGTGACATGCTGAACCTTGTCTGATATTGGTGTGTGACATGCTGAACCTTGTCTTATATTGGTGTGGGACATACTGAACCTTGTCTGATATTGGTGTGTGAAATGCTGAACCTTGTCTTATATTGGTGTGGGACATACTGAACCTTGTCTGATATTGGTGTGTGACATGCTGAACCTTGTCTGATATTGGTGTGTGATATGCTTTTCCTAATCTGATATTGGTGTGTGACATGCTGAACCTTAACTGATATTCGTGTGTGGCATGCTGAACCTTGTCTGATATTGGTGTGTGAGATGCTGAACCTTATCTGATATTGGTGTGTGACATGCTGAACCTTGTCTGATATTGGTGTGTGACATGCTGAACCTTGTCTGATATTGGTGTGTGACATGCTGAACCTTGTCTGATATTGGTGTGTGACATGCTGAATCTTGTATGATATTGGTGTGTGACATGCTGAACCTTGTCTTATATTGGTGTGGGACATGCTGAACCTTAACTGATATTCGTGTGTGGCATGCTGAACCTTGTCTGATATTGGTGTGCGAGATGCTGAACCTTGTCAGATATTGGTGTGTGACATGCTGAACCTTGTCTGATATTGGTTTGTGACATGCTGAACCTTGTCTGATATTGGTTTGTGACATGCTGAACCTTTTCTGATATTGGTGTGTGACATGCTGAAACTTGTCTGATATTGGTTTGTGACATGCTTTTCCTAATCTGATATTGGTGTGTGACATGCTGAACCTTAACTGATATTCGTGTGTGGCATGCTGAACCTTGTCTGATATTGGTGTGCGAGATGCTGAACCTTGTCTGATATTGGTGTGTGACATGCTGAACCTTGTCTGATATTGGTGTGTGACATGCTGAACCTTGTCTGATATTGGTGTGTGACATGCTGAACCTTGTCTGATATTGGTGTGTGACATGCTGAATCTTGTATGATATTGGTTTCTGACATGCTAAACCTTGTCTGATATTGGTGTGTTACATGCTGAATCTTGTCTGATATTGGTGAGTGACATGCTAAACCTTGTCTGATATTGGTGTTTGACATGCTGTGAACCTTGTCTGATATTAGTGTGTGATATGCTGAACCTTGTCTGATATTGGTGTGTGACATGCTGAACCTTTTCTGATATTGGTGTGTCACATGCTGAACCTTGTCTGATATTGTTGTGTGACATGCTGAACCTTGTCTGATATTTTTGTGAATTGCTGAACATTGTCTGGTATTGGTGTGTGACATGCTGACTTTGTCTGATATTGGTTTGTACCATGCAGAATCTTGTCTGACATTGGTGTGTGACATGCTGAACCTTGTCTGATATTGGTTTGTACCATGCTAAACCTTGTCTGATATTGGTGTGGACATGCTGAACCTTTTCTGATATTGGTGTTTGACATGCTGAATCTTGTCTGATATTGGTGTGTGACATGCTGAACCGTGTCTGATATTGGTGTGTGACATGCTGAACCTTGTCTCATATTGGTGTGTGACATGCTGAATCTTGTCTGATATTGGTGTGTGACATGCTGACCTTATCTGATATTGGTTTGTACCATGCTGAACCTTGTCTGATATTAGTGTGTGACATGCTGAACATTGTCTGATATTGGTGTGTGACATGCTTAACCTTGTCTGATATTAGTGTGTGACATGCTATACCTTGTCTGATATCGGTGTGTGACATGCTGAACCTTGTCTGATATTGGTGTGTGTCATGCTGACCTTGTCTGATATTGGTTTGTACCATGCTGAACCTTGTCTGATATTGGTGTGTGACATGCTGAACCTTGTCTGATATTGGTGTGTGACATGCTGAACCTTGTCTTATATTGGTGTGGGACATGCTGAACCTTAACTGATATTCGTGTGTGGCATGCTGAACCTTGTCTGATATTGGTGTGCGAGATGCTGAACCTTGTCAGATATTGGTGTGTGACATGCTGAACCTTGTCTGATATTGGTTTGTGACATGCTGAACCTTGTCTGATATTGGTGTGTGACATGCTGAACCTTGTCTGATATTGGTGTGTGACATGCTGAATCTTGTATGATATTGGTTTCTGACGTGCTAAACCTTATCTGATATTGGTGTGTTACATGCTGAATCTTGTCTGATATTGGTGAGTGACATGCTAAACCTTGTCTGATATTGGTGTTTGACATGCTGTGAACCTTGTCTGATATTAGTGTGTGATATGCTGAACCTTGTCTGATATTGGTGTGTGACATGCTGAACCTTTTCTGATATTGGTGTGTGACATGCTGAACCTTGTCTGATATTGTTGTGTGACATGCTGAACCTTGTCTGATATTTTTGTGAATTGCTGAACATTGTCTGATATTGGTGTGTGACATGCTGACTTTGTCTGATATTGGTTTGTACCATGCTGAACCTTGTCTGACATTGGTGTGTGACATGCTGAACCTTGTCTGATATTGGTTTGTACCATGCTAAACCTTGTCTGATATTGGTGTGGACATGCTGAACCTTTTCTGATATTGGTGTTTGACATGCTGAACCTTGTCTGATATTGGTGTGTGACATGCTGAACCTTGTCTTATATTGGTGTGGGACATACTGAACCTTGTCTGATATTGGTGTGTGAAATGCTGAACCTTGTCTGATATTGGTGTGTGATATGCTTTTCCTAATCTGATATTGGTGTGTGACATGCTGAACCTTAACTGATATTCGTGTGTGGCATGCTGAACCTTGTCTGATATTGGTGTGCGAGATGCTGAACCTTATCTGATATTGGTGTGTGACATGCTGAACCTTGTCTGATATTGGTGTGTGACATGCTGAACCTTGTCTGATATTGGTGTGTGACATGCTGAACCTTGTCTGATATTGGTGTGTGACATGCTGAATCTTGTATGATATTGGTGTGTGACATGCTGAACCTTGTCTTATATTGGTGTGGGACATGCTGAACCTTAACTGATATTTGTGTGTGGCATGCTGAACCTTGTCTGATATTGGTGTGCAAGATGCTGAACCTTGTCAGATATTGGTGTGTGACATGCTGAACCTTGTCTGATATTGGTTTGTGACATGCTGAACCTTGTCTTATATTGGTGTGCAAGATGCTGAACCTTGTCTTATATTGGTGTGCAAGATGCTGAACCTTGTCTGATATTGGTGTGTGACATGCTGAACCTTGTCTGATATTGGTGTGTGACATGCTGAATCTTGTATGATATTGGTTTCTGACATGCTAAACCTTGTCTGATATTGGTGTGTTACATGCTGAATCTTGTCTGATATTGGTGAGTGACATGCTGAACCTTGTCTGATATTGGTGTTTGACATGCTGTGAACCTTGTCTGATATTAGTGTGTGACATGCTGAATCTTGTCTGATATTGGTGTGTGACATGCTGACCTTATCTGATATTGGTTTGTACCATGCTGAACCTTGTCTGATATTAGTGTGTGACATGCTGAACCTTGTCTGATATTGGTGTGTGACATGCTTAACCTTGTCTGATATTAGTGTGTGACATGCTATACCTTGTCTGATATCGGTGTGTGACATGCTGAACCTTGTCTGATATTGGTGTGTGTCATGCTGACCTTGTCTGATATTGGTTTGTACCATGCTGAACCTTGTCTGATATTGGTGTGTGACATGCTGAACCTTGTCTGATATTGGTGTGTGACATGCTGAACCTTGTCTTATATTGGTGTGGGACATGCTGAACCTTAACTGATATTCGTGTGTGGCATGCTGAACCTTGTCTGATATTGGTGTGCGAGATGCTGAACCTTGTCAGATATTGGTGTGTGACATGCTGAACCTTGTCTGATATTGGTTTGTGACATGCTGAACCTTGTCTGATATTGGTGTGTGACATGCTGAACCTTGTCTGATATTGGTGTGTGACATGCTGAATCTTGTATGATATTGGTTTCTGACATGCTAAACCTTATCTGATATTGGTGTGTTACATGCTGAATCTTGTCTGATATTGGTGAGTGACATGCTAAACCTTGTCTGATATTGGTGTTTGACATGCTGTGAACCTTGTCTGATATTAGTGTGAATTGCTGAACATTGTCTGATATTGGTGTGAGACATGCTGACTTTGTCTGATATTGGTTTGTACCATGCTGAACCTTGTCTGACATTGGTGTGTGACATGCTGAACCTTGTCTGATATTGGTTTGTACCATGCTAAACCTTGTCTGATATTGGTGTGGACATGCTGAACCTTTTCTGATATTGGTGTTTGACATGCTGAACCTTGTCTGATATTGGTGTGTGACATGCTGAACCGTGTCTGATATTGGTGTGTGACATGCTGAACCTTGTCTGATATTGGTGTGTGACATGCTGAACCTTTTCTGATATTGGTGTGTGTCATGCTGACCTTGTCTAATATTGGTTTGTACCATGCTGAACCTTGTCTGATATTGGTGTGTGACATGCTGAACCTTGTCTGATATTGGTGTGTGACATACTGAACCTTGTCTTATATTGGTGTGGGACATGCTGAACCTTGTCTGATATTGGTGTGTGACATGCTGAACCTTGTCTGATATTGGTGTGTGTCATGCTGACCTTGTCTGATATTGGTTTGTACCATGCTGAACCTAGTCTGATATTAGTGTGTGATATGCTGAACCTTGTCTGATATTGGTGTGTGACATGCTGAACCTTTTCTGATATTGGTGTGTGACATGCTGAACCTTGTCTGATATTGTTGTGTGACATGCTGAACCTTGTCTGATATTTTTGTGAATTGCTGAACATTGTCTGATATTGGTGTGTGACATGCTGACTTTGTCTGATATTGGTTTGTACCATGCTGAACCTTGTCTGACATTGGTGTGTGACATGCTGAACCTTGTCTGATATTGGTTTGTACCATGCTAAATCTTGTCTGATATTGGTGTGGACATGCTGAACCTTTTCTGATATTGGTGTTTGACATGCTGAACCTTGTCTTCTTCTTCTTCTGCGTACACAGTCAGACAGTAACCATTATTTTCTCGAAAAAAGCGGCGGTCATCCTGAGACTCTCGCCACTACCATAGAGCTTGTCTTGCAGTTCCACTGGCAATGGCCACATCTGCTCTCTCTGATCCTCGTATGTCGGGCAGTTCTGCAGCAGATGTTCAGTGGTCATTTTACCAGTACCGCACGGGCATTCGTCGGTACACCCTATCTTCAATTTGTTGAAGAGGTGGTACCTCAGTCTGTTGTGGCCAGTGCGAAGTCTGAAGACAACGACCTGCTCTCTTCGGTTCAACTGGTAATAGGCATCGTTTTTGGTGTAACCAGTATGTTCGGTTTCCCATTTGGACATGTACCTGGCTTTGATAAGCCGTTTTGACTCTTCGTACGTCATACTGGTATCTATTTGTGGTAGCCTTGCACCTTCTTTTGCCAGTCTGTCTGCCTCCTCGTTGCCTTGGATGTTGCAGTGTGACGGAACCCACTGTACCACTACCCTTTTTGGTGCGGACTGTTGGCACAGTTTGCAGAGTGCTGCTCTTAAGTCATTAAGCTCAGTGTTTTTCTGGCTTTTTAGCGCTGTGACTACTTCGAGAGCATCTGTCAGCAGGACTATATGGCTCTCATTTTCACTGTGTGTTACCATTTCTTCCACTGCCGCCCTCAGTGCCTCTGCCTCTGCTCTGAAATTGCTCGTGTACTTACCAGTAGCGAATGACAGTGTTATTTTTCTGCCATTTGGTAGGTTCAGGAATGCTCCTGCCCCTCCGTTCTGTGTAGTGTTTGTTACAGAACCGTCGGTGTATGCATGGGTCCAGTCCATGCTTGGGTAGCTTTTCGTTATGAAGCTTAAGGTAGTGTCTCTCCTTTCTTTTTCGGTCTGGCAGTTTTTGTTTGCAATACCTGGTATATTTTCTACCACCTCTGGAAATATATCCTGCCTCCAAGTAGGTTTTCGTACAGTAGTGATGGGTTTTGGTGTTGTTAGTGCGTTTATGGGATCTTCGTGCATCTTTGCTTTGGCTATTTCTGCAAAGTTTCTCCGCTTTAGTTTCCCAGTTCCCAAATTGTTTAGCCTCTGGTACATTGGATGGTCCGTCAGTCTTCGGAGTTTCTCTGACTGCAGCTGGGCTCTGCAGTCTCTTCTGTCGGTCATGGATTGCAGTTTTGTAATCTTTTCAAGTTCTACAATTGGCGTTGACTTCATGCCACCAGTTATGATTCTCATGGCTTGGTTTTGAAGTTTGTTAACTTTATCGAAGTTCGCCTTCGCTGCTGTTGTCCATGCCGCGATGCCATACTCGAGAACTGGTCTCACTCTTCCAGTGTACAGTTTCTTTAGTATGCCTTCGTCTGCTCCCCAGCTTGTGCCAGCAAGTTTCCTCATGATCGCCATTCTTTCTCTGGCTTTCATTCGGTTTCTCTCAATCTGACTTTTCCATGTCATGCGCCGATCAAATGTGACTCCCAGATAGGTTGGGTTGTCGTTTGGCTGCAGGATTTTGCCATTTAGGCTTAATTTGGTACTTTGGGGTTTTAATGAGAGCGAGAATATTGTGCACGTGGTTTTCTCTTCGTTTATTTTGACCAGCCATGAGTTCGCCCACTCTTCCAGCGATGTTAGGGCCGTTTGCATCCGATTTCTTGCTATGGTGAGATTCTTTTCAGAGGTCCACATAGCCAGATCGTCTGCAAACATTGAGCTATGGACTCTTCTTGGTATATTCTCTGTAATATCGTTTATATATACCAGGAAGAGTGTGGGTGACAGTACTCCCCCTTGGGGTACTCCCTGCTCGAGTGTCACCTTTTTGCTCATCTGCCCTTGTACTTGGACTCTGGCCGTTCTTTGTTTGAGGTAGTGGTTGATCCACTTGTACATCTTCCCACAAACATCACTTCTTCTTAGCTTGACTCTAAGTCCATCCTTCCAGACTTTGTCAAATGCCTTTTCCAGATCCACCCAAACAGCTACTGTGTGTTTCTGTGCCTGGTAGGCATCTTCTATCTCCTGGGCTATGAGGATGACCTGGTCCTCAGTGGATCTGTGCTGTCTAAAGCCGGCTTGCTGTGGAATTAGTATTCGTTTTTCTTCCAGATGCCACATCAGTCTGGTGTTTATCATCCGTTCCATCAGCTTGCCGACACAGCTCAGTAGGCTTATGGGCCTGTATCCATTCGGATCTGTTTTGTCCTTTCCTGTTTTTGGTACTGGTACCAGTATTGCATCTTTCCATGCCTGGGGTACAATACCCCTTTTCCAGCTTTGGTTCAGGACTGATAGTAGTTTTTCCTTCGCTGTTTGGCCCAGCCCCATCAGCATTTCGTTTGTTATCCCGTCTTTTCCGGGAGATTTCCTTCTCTTTAGTGTTCTCATAGCCTCTTCCATTTCGCGCATTGTTAGTTTGGCCATCATGTGCTCTTCAGGAGCCGTATTTATGTTTTCGTGCCCCTTTAGCTCTTCGCTAATGTCTGTATGCTTATCTGCAGGGACCTCGATGTGGTTTGCTCTGGCATAGTGATCGACAAAGGCGTTTGCGGCTTTCTTACCTGTGATCAAGTTCTCGCCTTGCTTGATAGTAATTTGTTTATTTGACGGGGTTTCGTCGTTCATGGCTCTGACTAGCTTCCATAGCTTGTTCCCTTCTTTGTCCAGGTTTAAACTTTCCGTTTTATTTTTCCAACTTTCTCTTGCTGTTTGCTTGAGAGTGTGTTTGTACTTCGCCGCGGCGGCTTTGAGGGCGATGTTTGCCTCCACGGATTTTTCTCGTTCTGCCATGTTCCTCGCATTTGTTACTGCATCTTCCACTTTCTGTAACTCATCATTCCAGTAGGGCTTATAGTTTTTCCTAGCTCCTCTTGGGATGGTTTCAGTGGCGGCTTGCATTATTGCCTTGCTTAGGCTCTCTACCATGGGCTTCATTTTGGTGTTTCGTGTGTTGATGGTTTCACACAGCCCATCTGTCAGGATTGCAAATCTGTCCCAGTCGGCTCGTTTGTAATTCCAACGTGGGAGCGGTTTTGTTTCCTGTGGGCCTACTTCCATGTCAATGGTTAGCCTGATCGGCCTGTGGTCGCTACCTGCCAGTTGGTTTAGCACCTGGCGGTCTATTTTATAGTGTATGTCCTGTGTGGAGAAGGCCAAATCTGGAGTCGAGGTGGTATGCCATGTTCTTGAATAGAAGCTAGGGCTATCCTCCGGCCTATTGATTAGGGAGAGATTTGCATCTATCTCCCAATCTTCCACTTCGTCACCTCTGCTGTCTGTGTCAGAGTATCCCCATCTCTCCGAGTGGCTGTTGAAATCTCCAACCACTATGCAGTTGGAGTCTTTGACCTCCATACTCGAGAGCGATAGGTCTCTGTTTGGTGGTCCGTACAGATTGAAAATGCGGAGCTTCGTCTCTTGAGCCATTATGTCAACTCCTACAATTTCTGCTTGTCCGGTGTGATTGACAGGTACCGCGCTACTCGGTATGCTGTTTCTGGTCAGTATCAGGACCCCTCCTTTGTGGCCTTCTCTATCTAGACGGAAAGTCTGGTATCCTCTGATTGAGAATTTATGGTTTTTGTTGAGGTGCGTTTCCTGGATACATGCCACGTCAATCTTACCTTCATGCAGGTGATGTGTTAGGGAAAGTTTTTTGTTAATGACTCCCTCCGCATTCCACTGTAATATTCTGAGGGTCTTGAGGTTTTGGCCAATAGTCGTTTCCCCATAGCCATGTGCCTTGACTCCACGACACATGGGTGGGTGACCACCAGTAGTCAAGGGTGGGCCCCTTCGAGGCGTGGGGCCCGGCGCTATCGCTGCCTGGCGGGTCTCCTCAGGATGAGCGCCATACGTTTTTCGAATAGGTTGTGCTGCCATCATACTGTGATTTACGTTGCACTGTTTTGTTAGGCTTGCGGCCCCGTGCATCCGATTTCAACAGGCGTTTCTGTAGGGATGCCCTCCTTAGCCTTTGGCTGTCCCCAGCCTATCTGCAAGGCAGCAGTTGTTTACGATCAGAGTTTTCTCTCCTATGGAAGTTGTCTTTCCAGACTATCGAGTCTTCACTACTCGTGTCTATAGGGTGCAATGATGGTATGTGATATATGAGATGGACTGGTTTACCCGGAAGAGAGGCAGTCCAGTGTGTCTGTATCCCAGGATCGTCACGTCCTGCCAGAAACGTAGCATTTGCATGTGAGTGGGGTATCTCCTTTTCCCTTTATTTTCTTGGCCACTATGCAGGGATGGTACGCCTAGCATTCCCCGCCACCTGGGGTGTTGACACAGTGGGGCAGGTGTGCAATGTCCGCTGGTCTGCATCTCTTCTGCGTCCAGCATGATAGTTATGGCTGATAACGTACAGAGGTAGATATCGTAACCGGAGTGCATTTAGCCAGAGGACAAGCCTGGTAATGTCACAGAGATGTTGATCGCCTGGTGTGCGGACAACTCTCATGGTCAGTGGTTGAGTCTTGACAGTTCACAGTGTGGTGGCTGCTCTACTGTTTTCGACACCCCGACCAGGTTCTAAGTCTTTGGTTGGTGTTTTTCGCACCCCATCGCCGTATAGGGTGAGTATCAAGCAGTTTTCCGCCCGCTTTGATTTGCGGGCGGCAAGGACCTCTTACTGTGGCTCTACCTGATAGGGCTGGGGCGCAAGCCCCAGGTCCCGAGCATGTAGGAGCCTCCCATTGCAGTGGTGCTGAGATTTTGGGCGGGATTGCGGCTTTCAAGGGTTCGGCCGTAATCCCCCACATGGTAGCCTCGCGCCCTTGGCTTATCAGCCTGGTACGTGAACCAAAGTGTCTGCGGCTCCTCTCGATTTGAGCTGGTTTTCCGTAGCAACGCCCTGTCATTTGTAGGGTAAAACTGACCTGTCTTCAGATCTATTTCCAGCACCCGTTCACTATTTGGTCAGTCGAATTTATTGAGGGCTTTTGTTTGTCAATGACCAGGTATTTGAAATCTGCGGAGTTAAACACGATTTCCGTAGCGTTCTTTCATTTGAGCTGACTTGTCGTCCGTGAGTCTAATACCAGCGTACGTTCATTATTAGACCCAAACGGCAGCGCTCTCAATTTGTCAGTTGTTCTACAGCATTGGCGTGTTCAGTCAAATTAAGCCGCAGGTTCCACACCTGGTGGTGCCCTTTCGTCAATTCCCTTAGCGAGATAGTCAAGTTTCTTAAAGGGTAGCCTCAAAGATTTTCGAGGGTCTAATTCCAGCACATGTTCTCTATTAGACCCCACTAAGGTGTACTTTTTGATAGTCATTCTGCAGTATTGGCGTGGTAAGTTAACTTAGGTCTCAGGCTCCACTCCTGATAGTGCTCTTCCGTCAATTCCTTTATCAAACACTGGATGCAGACAAAACCGAGCCACAGGGGACATAACCCCAGATTTCTGGGGGTCTAAGTCCAGCACCAGTTCCATATTAGACTCCAGAAGAGTGGTCTCGGCATGTCAATCATTTCAGTGTTGGCCGTGTTGAGTCAAATTAAGCCGCAGGCTCCACTCCTGGTGGTGCCCTTCCGTCAATTCCTTTAAGTTTCAGCTTTGCAACCATAATTCCCCCGGAACCCAAACACTTTGGTTTCCCGGAAGCTGCCCGCAGAGTCATCGAAGCAACTCCTGCGGATCGCTAGTCGGCATCGTTTATGGTCAGAACTACGACGGTATCTGATCGTCTTCGCGCCTCTGACTTTCGTTCTTGATTAATGAAAACATTCTTGACAAATGCTTTCGCAGTAGCTCGTCTTGCGGCGATCCAAGAATTTCACCTCTAACGCCGCAATACGAATGCCCCCGTTTGTCCCTGTTAATCATTACCTCCAGTTCCGAAAACCAACAAAATAGAACCGAGGTCCTATTCCATTATTCCATGCACCATTATTCAGGCAGCCGAGGCCTGCTTTGAACACTCTAATTTTTTCAAAGTAAACGCGCCGGCCACCCAGGACGCTCAGCGAAGAGCACCCGTGGGAGAGAGCCGGCAGACGGTAGGGCAGGAGACAACGGGCAGTGAACCGGCGCGAGCCGGACCGCCCGCCTGCGCCTGAGATCCAACTACGAGCTTTTTAACTGCAACAACTTTAATATACGCTATTGGAGCTGGAATTACCGCGGCTGCTGGCACCAGACTTGCCCTCCAATAGATCCTCGTTAAAGGGTTTAAAGTGTACTCATTCCAATTACGGGGCCTCGAAAGAGTCCCGTATTGTTAT
Organism: Ariolimax columbianus; assembly: GCA_036924085.1. NCBI lineage: Eukaryota > Metazoa > Mollusca > Gastropoda > Stylommatophora > Arionidae > Ariolimax > Ariolimax columbianus. Next base: position 29,170,315 of record JAVGWX010000022.1, on the reverse strand, counting down.
TTTTCGTCACTACCTCCCCGTGCCGGGAGTGGGTAAGTTGCGCGCCTGCTGCCTTCCTTGGATGTGGTAGCCGTTTCTCATGCTCCCTCTCCGGAATCGAACCCTGATTCCCCGTTACCCGTTACAAACATGGTAGGCATGTCACGTACCATCGACATTTGATAGGGCAGACATTTGAAAGATGCGTCGCCGGCACATGAGGCCATGCGATCAGCACAAAGTTATCCAGAGTCACCAGTGGGGACGCCGCAACCCCGCGAGGGGAAACGACGATTGGTTTTGAACTAATAAAAGCGCTCTTTCCGCGAGGGTCGGAGCTTGGTAAGCATGTATTAGCTCTAGAATTGCCACAGTTATCCAAGTAGGATCGTGTCATCTAAGGAACCTCGACTGATTTAATTAGCCATTCGCGGTTTCACCGTGAGACAGTGTGAAATTAGACATGCATGGCTTAATCTTTGAGACAAGCATATGACTACTGGCAGGATCAACCAGATATCTGTCGGAGACGTACGTACTGCGCACACCGGTCGGCGGAGGAAGGGTGTGTAAAAAGCCTCACTGGGACGGCCGCAGGGACCGACTGACGGGACGGACGGACGGTTGTTCCACCCGTCCTTCACTCCGTCGACCTAGGACCGCCTGACAGGGGCCTCCCACACGCACCAGACGACCGACCGACCGGGCTCGCTCGAGGAGGGATGGCAGCGCTCTGTGCAGAACGGATCCCAACGACCTCGGCGACGAATTTCACTGGGACTAGAGACACAATTTGGCCTGCCCTTCTTCTCCGTAGGGAGAGAACGCAGGGCCTCGAGGCAACGATTCCTGCTTTCCATTTGCCGGTCACAAGCTCTTTGCGAGAGTCGGACCACCAGCGAGACGTACTGTCGAGCTCTGCTATAAGCCTTAGCTAAATCACCAGGGACGGACCACGTTTCCTGATACGGACCAGACTAGCGCACCTCGGTGGAGGAGCCACTACCACAAACCGCACCCAATTCGCACTACGGGGAAAGGCAGGCGAGCGTTTTCCGCAAGCCCGCGCTATCGCTCCGCCTGGCGGGACTGAGATCGCTTTACGAACACTGGATGAAATTGAGTCGCTGCGGCGAGACAACTACCCCAGATGAACCTTGTCTGATATTGGTGTGTGACATGCTGAACCTTGTCTGATATTGGTGTGTGACATGCTGAACCTTGTCTGATATTGGTGTGTGTCATGCTGACCTTGTCTGATTTTGGTGTGTGACATGCTGAACCTTGTCTGATATTGGTGTGTGACATGCTGAACCTTGTCTGATATTGGTGTTTGACATGCTGAACCTTGTCTGATATTGGTGTGTGACATGCTGAACCATGTCTGATATTGGTGTGTGACATGCTGAACCTTGTCTGATATTGGTGTGTGACATGCTGAACCTTGTCTGATATTGGTTTGTACCATGCTGAACCTAGTCTGATATTGGTGTGTGACATGCTGAACCTTGTCTGATATTGGTGTGTGACATGCTGAACCTTGTCTGATATTGGTGTGGACATGCTGAACCTTTTCTGATATTGGTGTTTGACATGCTGAACCTTGTCTGATATTGGTGTGTGACATGCTGAACCGTGTCTGATATTGGTGTGTGACATGCTGAACCTTAACTGATATTCGTGTGTGGCATGCTGAACCTTGTCTGATCTTGGTGTGTGTCATGCTGACCTTGTCTGATATTGGTTTGTACCATGCTGAAACTTGTCTGATATTGGTGTGTGACATGCTGAACCTTGTCTGATATTGGTGTGTTACATGCTGAACCTTGTCTGATATTGGTGTGTGACATGCTGAATCTTGTCTGATATTGGTTTCTGACATGCTAAACCTTGTCTTATATTTAAGTGTTACATGCTGAATCTTGTCTGATATTGGTGAGTGACATGCTGAACCTTGTCTGATATTGGTGTTTGACATGCTGTGAACCTTGTCTGATATTAGTGTGTGATATGCTGAACCTTGTCTGATATTGGTGTGTGACATGCTGAACCTTTTCTGATATTGGTGTGACATGCTGAACCTTGTCTGATATTGTTGTGTGACATGCTGAACCTTGTCTGATATTTTTGTGAATTGCTGAACATTGTCTGATATTGGTGTGTGACATGCTGACTTTGTCTGATATTGGTTTGTACCATGCTGAACCTTGTCTGACATTGGTGTGTGACATGCTGAACCTTGTCTGATATTGGTTTTTACCATGCTAAACCTTGTCTTATATTGGTGTGTGACATGCTGAACCTTTTCTGATATTGGTGTTTGACATGCTGAACCTTGTATGATATTGGTGTGTGACATGCTGAACCGTGTCTGATATTGGTGTGTGACATGCTGAACCTTGTCTGATATTGGTGTGTGACATGCTGACCTTGTCTGATATTGGTTTGTACCATGCTGAACCTTGTCTGATATTGGTGTGTGACATGCTGAACCTTTTCTGATATTGGTGTGTGACAGGCTGAACCTTTTCTGATATTGGTTTTTGACATGCTGAACCTTGTCTGATATTATTGTGTGACATGCTGAACCTTGTCTGATATTGGTGTGTGACATGCTGAACATTTTCTGATATTGGTGTGACATGCTGAACCTTGTCTAATTTTGGTGTGTGACATGCTGAACCTTCTCTGATTTTGCTGTTTGACATGCTGAACCTTGTCTGATATTGGTGTGTGACATGCTGAACCTTGTCTGATATTGGTGTGTGACATGCTGAACCTTATCTGATATTGGTGTGTGACATGCTGACTTTGTCTGATATTGGTTTGTACCATGCTGAACCTTGTCTGACATTGGTGTGTGACATGCTGAACCTTGTCTGATATTGGTTTGTACCATGCTAAACCTTGTCTGATATTGGTGTGTGACATGCTGAACCTTTTCTGATATTGGTGTTTGACATGCTGAACCTTGTCTGATATTGGTGTGTGACATGCTGAACCATGTCTGATATTGGTGTGTGACATGCTGAACCTTGTCTGATATTAGTGTGTGATATGCTGAACCTTGTCTGATATTGGTGTGTGTCATGCTGACCTTGTCTGATATTGGTTTGTACCATGCTGAACCTTGTCTGATATTGGTGTGTGACATGCTGAACCTTGTCTGATATTGGTGTGTGACATGCTGAACCTTGTCTGATATTGGTGTGTGGCATGCTGACCTTGTCTGATATTGGTTTGTACCATGCTGAACCTAGTCTGATATTGGTGTGTGACATGCTGAACCTTGTCTGATATTGGTGTGTGACATGCTGAACCTTGTCTTATATTGGTGTGGGACATGCTGAACCTTGTCTGATATTGGTGTGTGACATGCTGAAACTTGTCTGATATTGGTGTGTGACATGCTTTTCCTAATCTGATATTGGTGTGTGACATGCTGAACCTTGTCTGATATTGGTGTGTGACATGCTGAACCTTATCTGATATTGGTGTGTGACATGCTGAACCTTGTCTGATATTGGTGTGTTACATGCTGAACCTTGTCTGATATTGGTGTGTGACATGCTGAATCTTGTCTGATATTGGTTTCTGACATGCTAAACCTTGTCTTATATTTATGTGTTACATGCTGAATCTTGTCTGATATTGGTGAGTGACATGCTGAACCTTGTCTGATATTGGTGTTTGACATGCTGTGAACCTTGTCTGATATTAGTGTGTGATATGCTGAACCTTGTCTGATATTGGTGTGTGACATGCTGAACCTTTTCTGATATTGGTGTGACATGCTGAACCTTGTCTGATATTGTTGTGTGACATGCTGAACCTTGTCTGATATTTTTGTGAATTGCTGAACATTGTCTGATATTGGTGTGTGACATGCTGACTTTGTCTGATATTGGTTTGTACCATGCTGAACCTTGTCTGACATTGGTGTGTGACATGCTGAACCTTGTCTGATATTGGTTTTTACCATGCTAAACCTTGTCTTATATTGGTGTGTGACATGCTGAACCTTTTCTGATATTGGTGTTTGACATGCTGAACCTTGTATGATATTGGTGTGTGACATGCTGAACCGTGTCTGATATTGGTGTGTGACATGCTGAACCTTGTCTGATATTGGTGTGTGACATGCTGACCTTGTCTGATATTGGTTTGTACCATGCTGAACCTTGTCTGATATTGGTGTGTGACATGCTGAACCTTTTCTGATATTGGTGTGTGACAGGCTGAACCTTTTCTGATATTGGTTTTTGACATGCTGAACCTTGTCTGATATTATTGTGTGACATGCTGAACCTTGTCTGATATTGGTGTGTGACATGCTGAACCTTTTCTGATATTGGTGTGACATGCTGAACCTTGTCTAATTTTGGTGTGTGACATGCTGAACCTTCTCTGATTTTGCTGTTTGACATGCTGAACCTTGTCTGATATTGGTGTGTGACATGCTGAACCTTGTCTGATATTGGTGTGTGACATGCTGAACCTTATCTGATATTGGTGTGTGACATGCTGACTTTGTCTGATATTGGTTTGTACCATGCTGAACCTTGTCTGACATTGGTGTGTGACATGCTGAACCTTGTCTGATCTTGGTTTGTACCATGCTAAACCTTGTCTGATATTGGTGTGTGACATGCTGAACCTTTTCTGATATTGGTGTTTGACATGCTGAACCTTGTCTGATATTGGTGTGTGACATGCTGTACCATGTCTGATATTGGTGTGTGACATGCTGAACCTTGTCTGATATTGGTGTGTGATATGCTGAACCTTGTCTGATATTGGTGTGTGTCATGCTGACCTTGTCTGATATTGGTTTGTACCATGCTGAACCTTGTCTGATATTGGTGTGTGACATGCTGAACCTTGTCTGATATTGGTGTGTGACATGCTGAACCTTGTCTGATATTGGTGTGTGTCATGCTGACCTTGTCTGATATTGGTTTGTACCATGCTGAACCTAGTCTGATATTGGTGTGTGACATGCTGAACCTTGTCTGATATTGGTGTGTGACATGCTGAACCTTGTCTTATATTGGTGTGGGACATGCTGAACCTTGTCTGATATTGGTGTGTGACATGCTGAAACTTGTCTGATATTGGTGTGTGACATGCTTTTCCTAATCTGATATTGGTGTATGACATGCTGAACCTTAACTGATATTCGTGTGTGGCATGCTGAACCTTGTCTGATATTGTTGTGCGAGATGCTGAACCTTGTCTGATATTGGTGTGTGACATGCTGAACCTTATCTGATATTGGTGTGTGACATGCTGAACCTTGTCTGATATTGGTGTGTTACATGCTGAACCTTGTCTGATATTGGTGTGTGACATGCTGAATCTTGTCTGATATTGGTTTCTGACATGCTAAACCTTGTCTTATATTTATGTGTTACATGCTGAATCTTGTCTGATATTGGTGAGTGACATGCTGAACCTTGTCTGATATTGGTGTTTGACATGCTGTGAACCTTGTCTGATATTAGTGTGTGATATGCTGAACCTTGTCTGATATTGGTGTGTGACATGCTGAACCTTTTCTGATATTGGTGTGACATGCTGAACCTTGTCTGATATTGTTGTGTGACATGCTGAACCTTGTCTGATATTTTTGTGAATTGCTGAACATTGTCTGATATTGGTGTGTGACATGCTGACTTTGTCTGATATTGGTTTGTACCATGCTGAACCTTGTCTGACATTGGTGTGTGACATGCTGAACCTTGTCTGATATTGGTTTATACCATGCTAAACCTTGTCTGATATTGGTGTGTGACATGCTGAACCTTTTCTGATATTGGTGTTTGACATGCTGAACCTTGTATGATATTGGTGTGTGACATGCTGAACCGTGTCTGATATTGGTGTGTGACATGCTGAACCTTGTCTGATATTGGTGTGTGACATGCTGACCTTGTCTGATATTGGTTTGTACCATGCTGAACCTTGTCTGATATTGGTGTGTGACATGCTGAACCTTTTCTGATATTGGTGTGTGACAGGCTGAACCTTTTCTGATATTGGTTTTTGACATGCTGAACCTTGTCTGATATTAGTGTGTGACATGCTGAACCTTGTCTGATATTGGTGTGTGACATGCTGAACCTTTTCTGATATTGGTGTGACATGCTGAACCTTGTCTAATTTTGGTGTGTGACATGCTGAACCTTCTCTGATTTTGCTGTTTGACATGCTGAACCTTGTCTGATATTGGTGTGTGACATGCTGAACCTTGTCTGATATTGGTGTGTGACATGCTGAACCTTATCTGATATTGGTGTGTGACATGCTGACTTTGTCTGATATTGGTTTGTACCATGCTAAACCTTGTCTGATATTGGTGTGTGACATGCTGAACCTTTTCTGATATTGGTGTTTGACATGCTGAACCTTGTCTGATATTGGTGTGTGACATGCTGAACCATGTCTGATATTGGTGTGTGACATGCTGAACCTTGTCTGATATTGGTGTTTGATATGCTGAACCTTGTCTGATATTGGTGTGTGTCATGCTGACCTTGTCTGATATTGGTTTGTACCATGCTGAACCTTGTCTGATATTGGTGTGTGACATGCTGAACCTTGTCTGATATTGGTGTGTGACATGCTGAACCTTGTCTGATATTGGTGTGTGTCATGCTGACCTTGTCTGATATTGGTTTGTACCATGCTGAACCTAGTCTGATATTGGTGTGTGACATGCTGAACCTTGTCTGATATTGGTGTGTGACATGCTGAACCTTGTCTTATATTGGTGTGGGACATGCTGAACCTTGTCTGATATTGGTGTGTGACATGCTGAAACTTGTCTGATATTGGTGTGTGACATGCTTTTCCTAATCTGATATTGGTGTATGACATGCTGAACCTTAACTGATATTCGTGTGTGGCATGCTGAACCTTGTCTGATATTGTTGTGCGAGATGCTGAACCTTGTCTGATATTGGTGTGTGACATGCTGAACCTTATCTGATATTGGTGTGTGACATGCTGAACCTTGTCTGATATTGGTGTGTTACATGCTGAACCTTGTCTGATAATGGTGTGTGACATGCTGAATCTTGTCTGATATTGGTTTCTGACATGCTAAACCTTGTCTTATATTTATGTGTTACATGCTGAAACTTTTCTGATATTGGTGAGTGACATGCTGAACCTTGTCTGATATTGGTGTTTGACATGCTGTGAACCTTGTCTGATATTAGTGTGTGATATGCTGAACCTTGTCTGATATTGGTGTGTGACATGCTGAACCTTTTCTGATATTGGTGTGACATGCTGAACCTTGTCTGATATTGTTGTGTGACATGCTGAACCTTGTCTGATATTTTTGTGAATTGCTGAACATTGTCTGATATTGGTGTGTGACATGCTGACTTTGTCTGATATTGGTTTGTACCATGCTGAACCTTGTCTGACATTGGTGTGTGACATGCTGAACCTTGTCTGATATTGGTTTTTACCATGCTAAACCTTGTCTTATATTGGTGTGTGACATGCTGAACCTTTTCTGATATTGGTGTTTGACATGCTGAACCTTGTATGATATTGGTGTGTGACATGCTGAACCGTGTCTGATATTGGTGTGTGACATGCTGAACCTTGTCTGATATTGGTGTGTGACATGCTGACCTTGTCTGATATTGGTTTGTACCATGCTGAACCTTGTCTGATATTGGTGTGTGACATGCTGAACCTTTTCTGATATTGGTGTGTGACAGGCTGAACCTTTTCTGATATTGGTTTTTGACATGCTGAACCTTGTCTGATATTATTGTGTGACATGCTGAACCTTGTCTGATATTGGTGTGTGACATGCTGAACCTTTTCTGATATTGGTGTGACATGCTGAACCTTGTCTAATTTTGGTGTGTGACATGCTGAACCTTCTCTGATTTTGCTGTTTGACATGCTGAACCTTGTCTGATATTGGTGTGTGACATGCTGAACCTTGTCTGATATTGGTGTGTGACATGCTGAACCTTATCTGATATTGGTGTGTGACATGCTGACTTTGTCTGATATTGGTTTGTACCATGCTGAACCTTGTCTGACATTGGTGTGTGACATGCTGAACCTTGTCTGATATTGGTTTGTACCATGCTAAACCTTGTCTGATATTGGTGTGTGACATGCTGAACCTTTTCTGATATTGGTGTTTGACATGCTGAACCTTGTCTGATATTGGTGTGTGACATGCTGAACCATGTCTGATATTGGTGTGTGACATGCTGAACCTTGTCTGATATTGGTGTGTGATATGCTGAACCTTGTCTGATATTGGTGTGTGTCATGCTGACCTTGTCTGATATTGGTTTGTACCATGCTGAACCTTGTCTGATATTGGTGTGTGACATGCTGAACCTTGTCTGATATTGGTGTGTGACATGCTGAACCTTGTCTGATATTGGTGTGTGTCATGCTGACCTTGTCTGATATTGGTTTGTACCATGCTGAACCTAGTCTGATATTGGTGTGTGACATGCTGAACCTTGTCTGATATTGGTGTGTGACATGCTGAACCTTGTCTTATATTGGTGTGGGACATGCTGAACCTTGTCTGATATTGGTGTGTGACATGCTGAAACTTGTCTGATATTGGTGTGTGACATGCTTTTCCTAATCTGATATTGGTGTATGACATGCTGAACCTTAACTGATATTCGTGTGTGGCATGCTGAACCTTGTCTGATATTGTTGTGCGAGATGCTGAACCTTGTCTGATATTGGTGTGTGACATGCTGAACCTTATCTGATATTGGTGTGTGACATGCTGAACCTTGTCTGATATTGGTGTGTTACATGCTGAACCTTGTCTGATATTGGTGTGTGACATGCTGAATCTTGTCTGATATTGGTTTCTGACATGCTAAACCTTGTCTTATATTTATGTGTTACATGCTGAATCTTGTCTGATATTGGTGAGTGACATGCTGAACCTTGTCTGATATTGGTGTTTGACATGCTGTGAACCTTGTCTGATATTAGTGTGTGATATGCTGAACCTTGTCTGATATTGGTGTGTGACATGCTGAACCTTTTCTGATATTGGTGTGACATGCTGAACCTTGTCTGATATTGTTGTGTGACATGCTGAACCTTGTCTGATATTTTTGTGAATTGCTGAACATTGTCTGATATTGGTGTGTGACATGCTGACTTTGTCTGCTATTGGTTTGTACCATGCTGAACCTTGTCTGACATTGGTGTGTGACATGCTGAACCTTGTCTGATATTGGTTTATACCATGCTAAACCTTGTCTGATATTGGTGTGTGACATGCTGAACTTTTTCTGATATTGGTGTTTGACATGCTGAACCTTGTATGATATTGGTGTGTGACATGCTGAACCATGTCTGATATTGGTGTGTGACATGCTGAACCTTGTCTGATATTGGTGTGTGACATGCTGACCTTGTCTGATATTGGTTTGTACCATGCTGAACCTTGTCTGATATTGGTGTGTGACATGCTGAACCTTTTCTGATATTGGTGTGTGACAGGCTGAACCTTTTCTGATATTGGTTTTTGACATGCTGAACCTTGTCTGATATTAGTGTGTGACATGCTGAACCTTGTCTGATATTGGTGTGTAACATGCTGAACCTTTTCTGATATTGGTGTGACATGCTGAACCTTGTCTAATTTTGGTGTGTGACATGCTGAACCTTCTCTGATTTTGCTGTTTGACATGCTGAACCTTGTCTGATATTGGTGTGTGACATGCTGAACCTTGTCTGATATTGGTGTGTGACATGCTGAACCTTATCTGATATTGGTGTGTGACATGCTGACTTTGTCTGATATTGGTTTGTACCATGCTAAACCTTGTCTGATATTGGTGTGTGACATGCTGAACCTTTTCTGATATTGGTGTTTGACATGCTGAACTATGTCTGATATTGGTGTGTGACATGCTGAACCATGTCTGATATTGGTGTGTGACATGCTGAACCTTGTCTGATATTGGTGTTTGATATGCTGAACCTTGTCTGATATTGGTGTGTGTCATGCTGACCTTGTCTGATATTGGTTTGTACCATGCTGAACCTTGTCTGATATTGGTGTGTGACATGCTGAACCTTGTCTGATATTGGTGTGTGACATGCTGAACCTTGTCTGATATTGGTGTGTGTCATGCTGACCTTGTCTGATATTGGTTTGTACCATGCTGAACCTAGTCTGATATTGGTGTGTGACATGCTGAACCTTTTCTGATATTGGTGTGTGACATGCTGAACCTTGTCTTATATTGGTGTGGGACATGCTGAACCTTGTCTGATATTGGTGTGTGACATGCTGAACCTTGTCTTATATTGGTGTGGGACATGCTGAACCTTGTCTGATATTGGTGTGTGACATGCTGAAACTTGTCTGATATTGGTGTGTGACATGCTTTTCCTAATCTGATATTGGTGTATGACATGCTGAACCTTAACTGATATTCGTGTGTGGCATGCTGAACCTTGTCTGATATTGTTGTGCGAGATGCTGAACCTTGTCTGATATTGGTGTGTGACATGCTGAACCTTATCTGATATTGGTGTGTGACATGCTGAACCTTGTCTGATATTGGTGTGTTACATGCTGAACCTTGTCTGATAATGGTGTGTGACATGCTGAATCTTGTCTGATATTGGTTTCTGACATGCTAAACCTTGTCTTATATTTATGTGTTACATGCTGAATCTTTTCTGATATTGGTGAGTGACATGCTGAGCCTTGTCTGATATTGGTGTTTGACATGCTGTGAACCTTGTCTGATATTAGTGTGTGATATGCTGAACCTTGTCTGATATTGGTGTGTGACATGCTGAACCTTTTCTGATATTGGTGTGACATGCTGAACCTTGTCTGATATTGTTGTGTGACATGCTGAACCTTGTCTGATATTTTTGTGAATTGCTGAACATTGTCTGATATTGGTGTGTGACATGCTGACTTTGTCTGATATTGGTTTGTACCATGCTGAACCTTGTCTGACATTGGTGTGTGACATGCTGAACCTTGTCTGATATTGGTTTGTACCATGCTAAACCTTGTCTGATATTGGTGTGTGACATGCTGAACCTTTTCTGATATTGGTGTTTGACATGCTGAACCTTGTATGATATTGGTGTGTGACATGCTGAACCGTGTCTGATATTGGTGTGTGACATGCTGAACCTTGTCTGATATTGGTGTGTGACATGCTGACCTTGTCTGATATTGGTTTGTACCATGCTGAACCTTGTCTGATATTGGTGTGTGACATGCTGAACCTTTTCTGATATTGGTGTGTGACAGGCTGAACCTTTTCTGATATTGGTTTTTGACATGCTGAACCTTGTCTGATATTAGTGTGTGACATGCTGAACCTTGTCTGATATTGGTGTGTGACATGCTGAACCTTTTCTGATATTGGTGTGACATGCTGAACCTTGTCTAATTTTGGTGTGTGACATGCTGAACCTTCTCTGATTTTGCTGTTTGACATGCTGAACCTTGTCTGATATTGGTGTGTGACATGCTGAACCTTGTCTGATATTGGTGTGTGACATGCTGAACCTTATCTGATATTGGTGTGTGACATGCTGACTTTGTCTGATATTGGTTTGTACCATGCTGAACCTTGTCTGACATTGGTGTGTGACATGCTGAACCTTGTCTGATATTGGTTTGTACCATGCTAAACCTTGTCTGATATTGGTGTGTGACATGCTGAACCTTTTCTGATATTGGTGTTTGACATGCTGAACCTTGTCTGATATTGGTGTGTGACATGCTGAACCATGTCTGATATTGGTGTGTGACATGCTGAACCTTGTCTGATATTGGTGTGTGATATGCTGAACCTTGTCTGATATTGGTGTGTGTCATGCTGACCTTGTCTGATATTGGTTTGTACCATGCTGAACCTTGTCTGATATTGGTGTGTGATATGCTGAACCTTGTCTGATATTGGTGTGTGACATGCTGAACCTTGTCTGATATTGGTGTGTGACATGCTGAACCTTGTCTGATATTGGTGTGTGTCATGATGACCTTGTCTGATATTGGTTTGTACCATGCTGAACCTTTTCTGATATTGGTGTGTGACATGCTGAACCTTGTCTGATATTGGTGTGTGACATGCCGAACCTTGTCTTATATTGGTGTGGGACATACTGAACCTTGTCTGATATTGGTGTGTGAAATGCTGAACCTTGTCTGATATTGGTGTGTGACATGCTTTTCCTAATCTGATATTGGTGTGTGACATGCTGAACCTTAACTGATATTCGTGTGTGGCATGCTGAACCTTGTCTGATATTGGTGTGCGAGATGCTGAACCTTGTCTGATATTGGTGTGTGACATGCTGAACCTTGTCTGATATTGGTGTGTGACATGCTGAACCTTGTCTGATATTGGTGTGTGACATGCTGAACCTTGTCTGATATTGGTGTGTGACATGCTGAATCTTGTATGATATTGGTTTCTGACATGCTAAACCTTGTCTGATATTGGTGTGTTACATGCTGAATCTTGTCTGATATTGGTGAGTGACATGCTGAACCTTGTCTGATATTGGTGTTTGACATGCTGTGAACCTTGTCTGATATTAGTGTGTGATATGCTGAACCTTGTCTGATATTGGTGTGTGACATGCTGAACCTTTTCTGATATTGGTGTGACATGCTGAACCTTGTCTGATATTGTTGTGTGACATGCTGAACCTTGTCTGATATTTTTGTGAATTGCTGAACATTGTCTGATATTGGTGTGTGACATGCTGACTTTGTCTGATATTGGTTTGTACCATGCTGAACCTTGTCTGACATTGGTGTGTGACATGCTGAACCTTGTCTGATATTGGTTTGTACCATGCTAAACCTTGTCTGATATTGGTGTGTGACATGCTGAACCTTTTCTGATATTGGTGTTTGACATGCTGAACCTTGTATGATATTGGTGTGTGACATGCTGAACCGTGTCTGATATTGGTGTGTGACATGCTGAACCTTGTCTGATATTGGTGTGTGACATGCTGACCTTGTCTGATATTGGTTTGTACCATGCTGAACCTTGTCTGATATTGGTGTGTGACATGCTGAACCTTTTCTGATATTGGTGTGTGACAGGCTGAACCTTTTCTGATATTGGTTTTTGACATGCTGAACCTTGTCTGATATTAGTGTGTGACATGCTGAACCTTGTCTGATATTGGTGTGTGACATGCTGAACCTTTTCTGATATTGGTGTGACATGCTGAACCTTGTCTAATTTTGGTGTGTGACATGCTGAACCTTCTCTGATTTTGCTGTTTGACATGCTGAACCTTGTCTGATATTGGTGTGTGACATGCTGAACCTTATCTGATATTGGTGTGGGACATGCTGAACCTTATCTGATATTGGTGTGTGACATGCTGACTTTGTCTGATATTGGTTTGTACCATGCTGAACCTTGTCTGACATTGGTGTGTGACATGCTGAACCTTGTCTGATATTGGTTTGTACAATGCTAAACCTTGTCTGATATTGGTGTGTGACATGCTGAACCTTTTCTGATATTGGTGTTTGATATGCTGAACCTTGTCTGATATTGGTGTGTGACATGCTGAACCATGTCTGATATTGGTGTGTGACATGCTGAACCTTGTCTGATATTGGTGTGTGATATGCTGAACCTTGTCTGATATTGGTGTGTGTCATGCTGACCTTGTTTGATATTGGTTTGTACCATGCTGAACCTTGTCTGATATTGGTGTGTGATATGCTGAACCTTGTCTGATATTGGTGTGTGACATGCTGAACCTTGTCTGATATTGGTGTGTGACATGCTGAACCTTGTCTGATATTGGTGTGTGTCATGCTGACCTTGTCTGATATTGGTTTGTACCATGCTGAACCTTTTCTGATATTGGTGTGTGACATGCTGAACCTTGTCTGATATTGGTGTGTGACATGCTGAACCTTGTCTTATATTGGTGTGGGACATACTAAACCTTGTCTGATATTGGTGTGTGAAATGCTGATCCTTGTCTGATATTGGTGTGTGACATGCTTTTCCTAATCTGATATTGGTGTGTGACATGCTGAACCTTAACTGATATTCGTGTGTGGCATGCTGAACCTTGTCTGATATTGGTGTGCGAGATGCTGAACCTTGTCTGATATTGGTGTGTGACATGCTGAACCTTGTCTGATATTGGTGTGACATGCTGAACCTTGTCTGATATTGGTGTGTGACATGCTGAACCTTGTCTGATATTGGTGTGTGACATGCTGAATCTTGTATGATATTGGTTTCTGACATGCTAAACCTTGTCTGATATTGGTGTGTTACATGCTGAATCTTGTCTGATATTGGTGAGTGACATGCTGAACCTTGTCTGATATTGGTGTTTGACATGCTGTGAACCTTGTCTGATATTGGTGTGTGACATGCTGAACCTTTTCAGATGTTGGTGTGTGACATGCTGAACCTTGTCTGATATTGTTGTGTGACATGCTGAACCTTGTCTGATATTTTTGTGAATTGCTGAACATTGTCTGATTTTGGTGTGTGACATGCTGACTTTGTCTGATATTGGTTTGTACCATGCTGAACCATGTCTGACATTGGTGTGTGACATGCTGAACCTTGTCTGATATTGGTTTGTACCATGCTAAACCTTGTCTGATATTGGTGTGTGACATGCTGAACCTTTTCTGATATTGGTGTTTGACATGCTGAACCTTGTATGATATTGGTGTGTGACATGCTGAACCGTGTCTGATATTGGTGTGTGACATGCTGAACCTTGTCTGATATTGGTGTGTGACATGCTGAACCTTGTCTGATATTGGTGTGTGATATGCTGAACCTTGTCTGATATTGGTGTGTGTCATGCTGACCTTGTCTGATATTGGTTTGTACCATGCTGAACCTTGTCTGATATTGGTGTGTGATATGCTGAACCTTGTCTGATATTGGTGTGTGACATGCTGAACCTTGTCTGATATTGGTGTGTGACATGCTGAACCTTGTCTGATATTGGTGTGTGTCATGATGACCTTGTCTGATATTGGTTTGTACCATGCTGAACCTTTTCTGATATTGGTGTGTGACATGCTGAACCTTGTCTGATATTGGTGTGTGACATGCCGAACCTTGTCTTATATTGGTGTGGGACATACTGAACCTTGTCTGATATTGGTGTGTGAAATGCTGAACCTTGTCTGATATTGGTGTGTGACATGCTTTTCCTAATCTGATATTGGTGTGTGACATGCTGAACCTTAACTGATATTCGTGTGTGGCATGCTGAACCTTGTCTGATATTGGTGTGCGAGATGCTGAACCTTGTCTGATATTGGTGTGTGACATGCTGAACCTTGTCTGATATTGGTGTGTGACATGCTGAACCTTGTCTGATATTGGTGTGTGACATGCTGAACCTTGTCTGATATTGGTGTGTGACATGCTGAATCTTGTATGATATTGGTTTCTGACATGCTAAACCTTGTCTGATATTGGTGTGTTACATGCTGAATCTTGTCTGATATTGGTGAGTGACATGCTGAACCTTGTCTGATATTGGTGTTTGACATGCTGTGAACCTTGTCTGATATTAGTGTGTGATATGCTGAACCTTGTCTGATATTGGTGTGTGACATGCTGAACCTTTTCTGATATTGGTGTGACATGCTGAACCTTGTCTGATATTGTTGTGTGACATGCTGAACCTTGTCTGATATTTTTGTGAATTGCTGAACATTGTCTGATATTGGTGTGTGACATGCTGACTTTGTCTGATATTGGTTTGTACCATGCTGAACCTTGTCTGACATTGGTGTGTGACATGCTGAACCTTGTCTGATATTGGTTTGTACCATGCTAAACCTTGTCTGATATTGGTGTGTGACATGCTGAACCTTTTCTGATATTGGTGTTTGACATGCTGAACCTTGTATGATATTGGTGTGTGACATGCTGAACCGTGTCTGATATTGGTGTGTGACATGCTGAACCTTGTCTGATATTGGTGTGTGACATGCTGACCTTGTCTGATATTGGTTTGTACCATGCTGAACCTTGTCTGATATTGGTGTGTGACATGCTGAACCTTTTCTGATATTGGTGTGTGACAGGCTGAACCTTTTCTGATATTGGTTTTTGACATGCTGAACCTTGTCTGATATTAGTGTGTGACATGCTGAACCTTGTCTGATATTGGTGTGTGACATGCTGAACCTTTTCTGATATTGGTGTGACATGCTGAACCTTGTCTAATTTTGGTGTGTGACATGCTGAACCTTCTCTGATTTTGCTGTTTGACATGCTGAACCTTGTCTGATATTGGTGTGTGACATGCTGAACCTTATCTGATATTGGTGTGGGACATGCTGAACCTTATCTGATATTGGTGTGTGACATGCTGACTTTGTCTGATATTGGTTTGTACCATGCTGAACCTTGTCTGACATTGGTGTGTGACATGCTGAACCTTGTCTGATATTGGTTTGTACAATGCTAAACCTTGTCTGATATTGGTGTGTGACATGCTGAACCTTTTCTGATATTGGTGTTTGATATGCTGAACCTTGTCTGATATTGGTGTGTGACATGCTGAACCATGTCTGATATTGGTGTGTGACATGCTGAACCTTGTCTGATATTGGTGTGTGATATGCTGAACCTTGTCTGATATTGGTGTGTGTCATGCTGACCTTGTTTGATATTGGTTTGTACCATGCTGAACCTTGTCTGATATTGGTGTGTGATATGCTGAACCTTGTCTGATATTGGTGTGTGACATGCTGAACCTTGTCTGATATTGGTGTGTGACATGCTGAACCTTGTCTGATATTGGTGTGTGTCATGCTGACCTTGTCTGATATTGGTTTGTACCATGCTGAACCTTTTCTGATATTGGTGTGTGACATGCTGAACCTTGTCTGATATTGGTGTGTGACATGCTGAACCTTGTCTTATATTGGTGTGGGACATACTAAACCTTGTCTGATATTGGTGTGTGAAATGCTGATCCTTGTCTGATATTGGTGTGTGACATGCTTTTCCTAATCTGATATTGGTGTGTGACATGCTGAACCTTAACTGATATTCGTGTGTGGCATGCTGAACCTTGTCTGATATTGGTGTGCGAGATGCTGAACCTTGTCTGATATTGGTGTGTGACATGCTGAACCTTGTCTGATATTGGTGTGACATGCTGAACCTTGTCTGATATTGGTGTGTGACATGCTGAACCTTGTCTGATATTGGTGTGTGACATGCTGAATCTTGTATGATATTGGTTTCTGACATGCTAAACCTTGTCTGATATTGGTGTGTTACATGCTGAATCTTGTCTGATATTGGTGAGTGACATGCTGAACCTTGTCTGATATTGGTGTTTGACATGCTGTGAACCTTGTCTGATATTGGTGTGTGACATGCTGAACCTTTTCAGATGTTGGTGTGTGACATGCTGAACCTTGTCTGATATTGTTGTGTGACATGCTGAACCTTGTCTGATATTTTTGTGAATTGCTGAACATTGTCTGATTTTGGTGTGTGACATGCTGACTTTGTCTGATATTGGTTTGTACCATGCTGAACCATGTCTGACATTGGTGTGTGACATGCTGAACCTTGTCTGATATTGGTTTGTACCATGCTAAACCTTGTCTGATATTGGTGTGTGACATGCTGAACCTTTTCTGATATTGGTGTTTGACATGCTGAACCTTGTATGATATTGGTGTGTGACATGCTGAACCGTGTCTGATATTGGTGTGTGACATGCTGAACCTTGTCTGATATTGGTGTGTGACATGCTGACCTTGTCTGATATTGGTTTGTACCATGCTGAACCTTGTCTGATATTGGTGTGTGACATGCTGAACCTTTTCTGATATTGGTGTGTGACAGGCTGAACCTTTTCTGATATTGGTTTTTGACATGCTGAACCTTGTCTGATATTAGTGTGTGACATGCTGAACCTTGTCTGATATTGTGTGTGACATGCTGAACCTTTTCTGATATTGGTGTGTGACATGCTGAACCTTGTCTAATTTTGGTGTGTGACATGCTGAACCTTGTCTGATTTTGCTGTTTAACATGCTGAACCTTGTCTGATATTGGTGTGTGACATGCTGAACCTTTTCTGATATTGGTGTGTGACATGCTGAACCTTATCTGATATTGGTGTGTGACATGCTGAACCTTTTCTGATGTTGGTGTGTGACATACTGAGCCTTGTCTGATATTGTTGTGTGACATGCTGAACCTTGTCTGATATTTTTGTGAATTGCTGAACATTGTCTGATATTGGTGTGTGACATGCTGACTTTGTCTGATATTGGTTTGTACCATGCTGAACCTTGTCTGACATTGGTGTGTGACATGCTGAACCTTGTCTGATATTGGTTTGTACCATGCTAAAACTTGTCTGATATTGGTGTGTGACATGCTGAACCTTTTCTGATATTGGTGTTTGACATGCTGAACCTTGTATGATATTGGTGTGTGACATGCTGAACCGTGTCTGATATTGGTGTGTGACATGCTGAACCTTGTCTGATATTGGTGTGTGACATGCTGACCTTGTCTGATATTGGTTTGTACCATGCTGAACCTTGTCTGATATTGGTGTGTGACATGCTGAACCTTTTCTGATATTGGTGTGTGACAGGCTGAACCTTTTCTGATATTGGTTTTTGACATGCTGAACCTTGTCTGATATTAGTGTGTGACATGCTGAACCTTGTCTGATATTGGTGTGTGACATGCTGAACCTTTTCTGATATTGGTGTGTGACATGCTGAACCTTGTCTAATTTTGGTGTGTGACATGCTGAACCTTGTCTGATTTTGCTGTTTGACATGCTGAACTTTGTCTGATATTGGTGTGTGACATGCTGAACCTTTTCTGATATTGGTGTGTGACATGCTGAACCTTATCTGATATTGGTGTGTGATATGCTGAACTTTGTCTGATATTGGTTTGTACCATGCTGAACCTTGTCTGACATTGGTGTGTGACATGCTGATCCTTGTCTGATATTAGTTTGTACCATGCTGAACCTTGTCTGATATTGGTGTGTGACATGCTGAACCTTTTCTGATATTGGTGTTTGACATGCTGAACCTTGTCTGATATTGGTGTGTGACATGCTGAACCATGTCTGATATTGGTGTGTGACATGCTGAACCTTGTCTGATATTGGTGTGTGACATGCTGAACCTTGTCTGATATTGGTGTGTGTCATGCTGAACCTTGTCTTATATTGGTGTGGGACATACTGAACCTTGTCTGATATTGGTGTGTGATATGCTGAACCTTGTCTGATATTGGTGTGTGACATGCTTTTCCTAATCTGATATTGGTGTGTGACATGCTGAACCTTAACTGATATTCGTGTGTGGCATGCTGAACCTTGTCTGATATTGGTGTGCGAGATGCTGAACCTTGTCTGATATTGGTGTGTGACATGCTGAACCTTGTCTGATATTGGTGTGTGACATGCTGAACCTTGTCTGATATTGGTGTGTGACATGCTGAACCTTGTCTGATATTGGTGTGTGACATGCTGAATCTTGTATGATATTGGTTTCTGACATGCTAAACCTTGTCTGATATTGGTGTGTTACATGCTGAATCTTGTCTGATATTGGTGAGTGACATGCTGAACCTTGTCTGATATTGGTGTTTGACATGCTGTGAACCTTGTCTGATATTAGTGTGTGATATGCTGAACCTTGTCTGATATTGGTGTGTGACATGCTGAACCTTTTCTGATATTGGTGTGTGACATGCTGAACCTTGTCTGATATTGTTGTGTGACATGCTGAACCTTGTCTGATATTTTTGTGAATTGCTGAACATTGTCTGATATTGGTGTGTGACATGCTGACTTTGTCTGATATTGGTTTGTACCATGCTGAACCTTGTCTGACATTGGTGTGTGACATGCTGAACCTTGTCTGATATTGGTTTGTACCATGCTAAACCTTGTCTGATATTGGTGTGGACATGCTGAACCTTTTCTGATATTGGTGTTTGACATGCTGAACCTTATCTGATATTGGTGTGTGACATGCTGAACCGTGTCTGATATTGGTGTGTGACATGCTGAACCTTGTCTGATATTGGTGTGTGACATGCTGAACCTTGTCTGATATTGGTGTGTGTCATGCTGACCTTGTCTGATATTGGTTTGTACCATGCTGAACCTTGTCTGATATTGGTCTGTGACATGCTGAACCTTGTCTGATATTGGTGTGTGACATGCTGAACCTTGTCTTATATTGGTGTGGGACATGCTGAACCTTGTCTGATATTGGTGTGTGACATGCTTTTCCTAATCTGATATTGGTGTGTGATATGCTGAACCTTTTCTGATATTGGTGTGTGACAGGCTGAACCTTTTCTGATATTGGTTTTTGACACGCTGAACCTTGTCTGATATTAGTGTGTGACATGCTGAACCTTGTCTGATATTGGTGTGTGACATGCTGAACCTTTTCTGATATTGGTGTGTGACATGCTGAACCTTGTCTAATTTTGGTGTGTGACATGCTGAACCTTGTCTGATTTTGCTGTTTGACATGCTGAACCTTGTCTGATATTGGTGTGTGACATGCTGAACCTTTTCTAAAATTGGTGTGTGACATGCTGAACCTTATCTGATATTGGTGTGTGACATGCTGAACCTTTTCTGATGTTGGTGTGTGACATGCTGAACCTTGTCTGATATTGTTGTGTGACATGCTGAACCTTTTCTGATATTGGTGTGTGACATGCTGAACCTTATCTGATATTGGTGTGTGACATGCTGACTTTGTCTGATATTGGTTTGTACCATGCTGAACCTTGTCTGACATTGGTGTGTGACATGCTGATCCTTGTCTGATATTAGTTTGTACCATGCTGAACCTTGTCTGATATTGGTGTGTGACATGCTGAACCTTTTCTGATATTGGTGTGTGACATGCTGAACCTTGTCTAATTTTGGTGTGTGACATGCTGAACCTTGTCTGATTTTGCTGTTTGACATGCTGAACTTTGTCTGATATTGGTGTGTGACATGCTGAACCTTTTCTGATATTGGTGTGTGACATGCTGAACCTTATCTGATATTGGTGTGTGACATGCTGACTTTGTCTGATATTGGTTTGTACCATGCTGAACCTTGTCTGACATTGGTGTGTGACATGCTGATCCTTGTCTGATATTAGTTTGTACCATGCTAAATCTTGTCTGATATTGGTGTGTGACATGCTGAACCTTTTCTGATATTGGTGTTTGACATGCTGAACCTTGTCTGATATTGGTGTGTGACATGCTGAACCATGTCTGATATTGGTGTGTGACATGCTGAACCTTGTCTGATATTGGTGTGTGATATGCTGAACCTTGTCTGATATTGGTGTGTGTCATGCTGACCTTGTCTGATATTGGTTTGTACCATGCTGAACCTTGTCTGATATTGGTGTGTGATATGCTGAACCTTGTCTGATATTGGTGTGTGACATGCTGAACCTTGTCTGATATTGGTGTGTGACATGCTGAACCTTGTTTGATATTGGTGTGTGTCATGCTGACCTTGTCTGATATTGGTTTGTACCATGCTGAACCTTGTCTGATATTGGTGTGTGACATGCTGAACCTTGTCTGATATTGGTGTGTGACATGCTGAACCTTGTCTTATATTGGTGTGGGACATACTGAACCTTGTCTGATATTGGTGTGTGAAATGCTGAACCTTGTCTGATATTGGTGTGTGACATGCTTTTCCTAATCTGATATTGGTGTGTGACATGCTGAACCTTAACTGATATTCGTGTGTGGCATGCTGAACCTTGTCTGATATTGGTGTGCGAGATGCTGAACCTTGTCTGATATTGGTGTGTGACATGCTGAACCTTGTCTGATATTGGTGTGTGACATGCTGAACCTTGTCTGATATTGGTGTGTGACATGCTGAACCTTGTCTGATATTGGTGTGTGACATGCTGAATCTTGTATGATATTGGTTTCTGACATGCTAAACCTTGTCTGATATTGGTGTGTTACATGCTGAATCTTGTCTGATATTGGTGAGTGACATGCTGAACCTTGTCTGATATTGGTGTTTGACATGCTGTGAACCTTGTCTGATATTAGTGTGTGATATGCTGAACCTTGTCTGATATTGGTGTGTGACATGCTGAACCTTTTCTGATATTGGTGTGTGACATGCTGAACCTTGTCTGATATTGTTGTGTGACATGCTGAACCTTGTCTGATATTTTTGTGAATTGCTGAACATTGTCTGATATTGGTGTGTGACATGCTGACTTTGTCTGATATTGGTTTGTACCATGCTGAACCTTGTCTGACATTGGTGTGTGACATGCTGAACCTTGTCTGATATTGGTTTGTACCATGCTAAACCTTGTCTGATATTGGTGTGGACATGCTGAACCTTTTCTGATATTGGTGTTTGACATGCTGAACCTTATCTGATATTGGTGTGTGACATGCTGAACCGTGTCTGATATTGGTGTGTGACATGCTGAACCTTGTCTGATATTGGTGTGTGACATGCTGAACCTTGTCTGATATTGGTGTGTGTCATGCTGACCTTGTCTGATATTGGTTTGTACCATGCTGAACCTTGTCTGATATTGGTCTGTGACATGCTGAACCTTGTCTGATATTGGTGTGTGACATGCTGAACCTTGTCTTATATTGGTGTGGGACATGCTGAACCTTGTCTGATATTGGTGTGTGACATGCTGAACCTTGTCTGATATTGGTGTGTGACATGCTTTTCCTAATCTGATATTGGTGTGTGATATGCTGAACCTTAACTAATATTCGTGTGTAGATTGCTGAACCTTTTCTGATATTGGTGTGTGACAGGCTGAACCTTTTCTGATATTGGTTTTTGACACGCTGAACCTTGTCTGATATTAGTGTGTGACATGCTGAACCTTGTCTGATATTGGTGTGTGACATGCTGAACCTTTTCTGATATTGGTGTGTGACATGCTGAACCTTGTCTAATTTTGGTGTGTGACATGCTGAACCTTGTCTGATTTTGCTGTTTGACATGCTGAACCTTGTCTGATATTGGTGTGTGACATGCTGAACCTTTTCTAAAATTGGTGTGTGACATGCTGAACCTTATCTGATATTGGTGTGTGACATGCTGAACCTTTTCTGATGTTGGTGTGTGACATGCTGAACCTTGTCTGATATTGTTGTGTGACATGCTGAACCTTGTCTGATATTTTTGTGAATTGCTGAACATTGTCTGATATTGGTGTGTGACAGGCTGACTTTGTCTGATATTGGTTTGTACCATGCTGAACCTTGTCTGACATTGGTGTATGACATGCTGAACCTTGTCTGATATTGGTTTGTACCATGCTAAACCTTGTCTGATATTGGTGTGTGACATGCTGAACCTTTTCTGATATTGGTGTTTGACATGCTGAACCTTGTATGATATTGGTGTGTGACATGCTGAACCGTGTCTGATATTGGTGTGTGACATGCTGAACCTTGTCTGATATTGGTGTGTGACATGCTGACCTTGTCTGATATTGGTTTGTACCATGCTGAACCTTGTCTGATATTGGTGTGTGACATGCTGAATCTTTTCTGATATTGGTGTGTGACAGGCTGAACCTTTTCTGATATTGATTTTTGACATGCTGAACCTTGTCTGATATTAGTGTGTGACATGCTGAACCTTGTCTGATATTAGTGTGTGACATGCTGAACCTTTTCTGATATTGGTGTGTGACATGCTGAACCTTGTCTAATTTTGGTGTGTGACATGCTGAACCTTGTCTGATTTTGCTGTTTGACATGCTGAACCTTGTCTGATATTGGTGTGTGACATGCTGAACCTTTTCTGATATTGGTGTGTGACATGCTGAACCTTATCTGATATTGGTGTGTGACATGCTGACTTTGTCTGATATTGGTTTGTACCATGCTGAACCTTGTCTGACATTGGTGTGTGACATGCTGAACCTTGTCTGATATTGGTTTGTACCATGCTAAACCTTGTCTGATATTGGTGTGTGACATGCTGAACCTTTTCTGATATTGGTGTTTGACATGCTGAACCTTGTCTGATATTGGTGTGTGACATGCTGAACCATGTCTGATATTGGTGTGTGACATGCTGAACCTTGTCTGATATTGGTGTGTGTCATGCTGACCTTGTCTGATATTGGTTTGTACCATGCTGAACCTTGTCTGATATTGGTGTGTGATATGCTGAACCTTGTCTGATATTGGTGTGTGACATGCTGAACCTTGTCTGATATTGGTGTGTGACATGCTGAACCTTGTCTGATATTGGTGTGTGTCATGCTGACCTTGTCTGATATTGGTTTGTACCATGCTGAACCTTGTCTGATATTGGTGTGTGACATGCTGAACCTTGTCTGATATTGGTGTGTGACATGCTGAACCTTGTCTTATATTGGTGTGAGACATACCGAACCTTGTCTGATATTGGTGTGTGAAATGCTGAACCTTGTCAGATATTGGTGTGTGACATGCTGAACCTTGTCTGATATTGGTGTGTGAAATGCTGAACCTTGTCTGATATTGGTGTGTGACATGCTTTTCCTAATCTGATATTGGTGTGTGACATGCTGAACCTTAACTGATATTCGTGTGTGGCATGCTGAACCTTGTCTGATATTGGTGTGCGAGATGCTGAACCTTGTCTGATATTTGTGTTACATGCTAAACCTTGTCTGATATTGGTGTGTGACATGCTGAACCTTGTCTGATATTGGTGTGTGACATGCTGAACCTTGTCTGATATTGGTGTGTGACATGCTGAATCTTGTATGATATTGGTTTCTGACATTCTAAACCTTGTCTGATATTGGTGTGTTACATGCTGAATCTTGTCTGATATTGGTGAGTGACATGCTGAACCTTGTCTGATATTGGTGTTTGACATGCTGTGAACCTTGTCTGATATTAGTGTGTGATATGCTGAACCTTGTCTGATATTGGTGTGTGACATGCTGAACCTTTTCTGATATTGGTGTGTGACATGCTGAACCTTGTCTGATATTGTTGTGTGACATGCTGAACCTTGTCTGATATTTTTGTTAATTGCTGAACATTGTCTGATATTGGTGTGTGACATGCTGACTTTGTCTGATATTGGTTTGTACCATGCTGAACCTTGTCTGACATTGGTGTGTGACATGCTGAACCTTGTCTGATATTGGTTTGTACCATGCTAAACCTTGTCTGATATTGGTGTGGACATGCTGAACCTTTTCTGATATTGGTGTTTGACATGCTGAACCTTGTCTGATATTGGTGTGTGACATGCTGAACCTTTTCTGATATTGGTTTTTGACATGCTGAACCTTGTCTGATATTGGTGTGTGACATGATGAACCTTGTCTGATATTGTTGTGTGACATGCTGAACCTTGTCTGATATTTTTGTGAATTGCTGAACATTGTCTGATATTGGTGTGTGACATGCTGACTTTGTCTGATATTGGTTTGTACCATGCTGAACCTTGTCTGACATTGGTGTGTGACATGCTGAACCTTGTCTGATATTGGTTTGTACCATGCTAAACCTTGTCTGATATTGGTGTGGACATGCTGAACCTTTTCTGATATTGGTGTTTGACATGCTGAACCTTGTCTGATATTGGTGTGTCATGCTGACCTTGTCTGATATTGGTTTGTACCATGCTGAACCTTGTCTGATATTGGTCTTTGACATGCTGAACCTTGTCTGATATTGGTGTGTGACATGCTGAACCTTGTCTTATATTGGTGTGGGACATGCTGAACCTTGTCTGATATTGGTGTGTGACATGCTGAACCTTGTCTGATATTGGTGTGTGACATGCTTTTCCTAATCTGATATTGGTGTGTGACAGGCTGAACCTTTTCTGATATTGGTTTTTGACATGCTGAACCTTGTCTGATATTAGTGTGTGACATGCTGAACCTTGTCTGATATTGGTGTGTGACATGCTGAACCTTTTCTGATATTGGTGTGTGACATGCTGAACCTTGTCTAATTTTGGTGTGTGACATGCTGAACCTTGTCTGATTTTGATGTTTGACAGGCTGAACCTTGTCTGATATTGGTGTGTGACATGCTGAACCTTTTCTGATATTGGTGTGTGACATGCTGAACCTTATCTGATATTGGTGTGTGACATGCTGAACCTTTTCTGATGTTGGTGTGTGACATGCTGAACCTTGTCTGATATTGTTGTGTGACATGCTGAACCTTGTCTGACATTTTTGTGAATTGCTGAACATTGTCTGATATTGGTGTGTGACATGCTGACTTTGTCTAATATTGGTTTGTACCATGCTGAACCTTGTCTGACATTGGTGTGTGACATGCTGAACCTTGTCTGATATTGGTTTGTACCATGCTAAACCTTGTCTGATATTGGTGTGTGACATGCTGAACCTTGTCTTATATTGGTGTGTGGCATGCTGAACCTTGTCTGATATTGGTGTGCGAGATGCTGAACCTTGTCTGATATTGGTGTGTGACATGCTAAACCTTGTCTGATATTGGTGTGTGACTTGCTGAACCTTGTCTGATATTGGTGTGTGACATGCTGAACCTTGTCTGATATTGGTGTGTGACATGCTGAATCTTGTATGATATTGGTTTCTGACATGCTAAACCTTGTCTGATATTGGTGTGTTACATGCTGAATCTTGTCTGATATTGGTGAGTGACATGCTGAACCTTGTCTGATATTGGTGTTTGACATGCTGTGAACCTTGTCTGATATTAGTGTGTGATATGCTGAACCTTGTCTGATATTGGTGTGTGACATGCTGAACCTTTTCTGATATTGGTGTGTGACATGCTGAACCTTGTCTGATATTGTTGTGTGACATGCTGAATCTTGTCTGATATTTTTGTGAATTGCTGAACATTGTCTGATATTGGTGTGTGACATGCTGACTTTGTCTGATATTGGTTTGTACCATGCTGTGAACCTTGTCTGATATTAGTGTGTGATATGCTGAACCTTCTCTTCTTCTTCTTCTTCTTCTGCGTACACAGTCAGACAGTAACCATTATTTTCTCGAAAAAAGCGGCGGTCATCCTGAGACTCTCGCCACTACCATAGAGCTTGTCTTGCAGTTCCACTGGCAATGGCCACATCTGCTCTCTCTGATCCTCGTATGTCGGGCAGTTCTGCAGCAGATGTTCAGTGGTCATTTTACCAGTACCGCACGGGCATTCGTCGGTACACCCTATCTTCAATTTGTTGAAGAGGTGGTACCTCAGTCTGTTGTGGCCAGTGCGAAGTCTGAAGACAACGACCTGCTCTCTTCGGTTCAACTGGTAATAGGCATCGTTTTTGGTGTAACCAGTATGTTCGGTTTCCCATTTGGACATGTACCTGGCTTTGATAAGCCGTTTTGACTCTTCGTACGTCATACTGGTATCTATTTGTGGTAGCCTTGCACCTTCTTTTGCCAGTCTGTCTGCCTCCTCGTTGCCTTGGATGTTGCAGTGTGACGGAACCCACTGTACCACTACCCTTTTTGGTGCGGACTGTTGGCACAGTTTGCAGAGTGCTGCTCTTAAGTCATTAAGCTCAGTGTTTTTCTGGCTTTTTAGCGCTGTGACTACTTCGAGAGCATCTGTCAGCAGGACTATATGGCTCTCATTTTCACTGTGTGTTACCATTTCTTCCACTGCCGCCCTCAGTGCCTCTGCCTCTGCTCTGAAATTGCTCGTGTACTTACCAGTAGCGAATGACAGTGTTATTTTTCTGCCATTTGGTAGGTTCAGGAATGCTCCTGCCCCTCCGTTCTGTGTAGTGTTTGTTACAGAACCGTCGGTGTATGCATGGGTCCAGTCCATGCTTGGGTAGCTTTTCGTTATGAAGCTTAAGGTAGTGTCTCTCCTTTCTTTTTCGGTCTGGCAGTTTTTGTTTGCAATACCTGGTATATTTTCTACCACCTCTGGAAATATATCCTGCCTCAAAGTAGGTTTTCGTACAGTAGTGATGGGTTTTGGTATTGTTAGTGCGTTTATGGGATCTTCATGCATCTTTGCTTTGGCTATTTCTGCAAAGTTTCTCCGCTTTAGTTTCCCAGTTCCCAAATTGTTTAGCCTCTGGTACATTGGATGGTCCGTCAGTCTTCGGAGTTTCTCTGACTGCAGCTGGGCTCTGCAGTCTCTTCTGTCGGTCATGGATTGCAGTTTTGTAATCTTTTCAAGTTCTACAATTGGCGTTGACTTCATGCCACCTGTTATGATTCTCATGGCTTGGTTTTGAAGTTTGTTAACTTTATCGAAGTTCGCCTTCGCTGCTGTTGTCCATGCCGCGATGCCATACTCGAGAACTGGTCTCACTCTGCCAGTGTACAGTTTCTTTAGTATGCCTTCGTCTGCTCCCCAGCTTGTGCCAGCAAGTTTCCTCATGATCGCCATTCTTTCTCTGGCTTTCATTCGGTTTCTCTCAATCTGACTTTTCCATGTCATGCGCCGATCAAATGTGACTCCCAGATAGGTTGGGTTGTCGTTTGGCTGCAGTATTTTGCCATTTAGGCTTAATTTGGTACTTTGGGGTTTTAATGAGAGCGAGAATATTGATATTGGTGTGTGACATGCTGAACCTTGTCTGATATTGGTGTGTGACATGCTGAACTTTTTCTGATATTGGTGTGACATGCTGAACCTTGTCTGATATTGTTGTGTGACATGCTGAACCTTGTCTGATATTTTTGTGAATTGCTAAACATTGTCTGATATTGGTGTGTGACATGCTGACTTTATCTGATATTGGTTTGTACCATGCTGAACCTTGTCTGACATTGGTGTGTGACATGCTGAACCTTGTCTGATATTGGTTTGTACCATGCTAAACCTTGTCTGATATTGGTGTGTGACATGCTGAACCTTTTCTGATATTGGTGTTTGACATGCTGAACCTTGTCTGATATTGGTGTGTGACATGCTGACTTTTTCTGATATTGGTTTGTACCATGCTGAACCTTGTCTGACATTGGTGTGTGACATGCTGAACCGTGTCTGATATTGGTGTGTGACATGCTGAACCTTGTCTGATATTGGTGTGTGACATGCTGAACCTTGTCTGATATTGGTGTGTGTCATGCTGACCTTGTCTGATATTGGTTTGTACCATGCTGAACCTTGTCTGATATTGGTGAGTGACATGCTGAACCTTGTCTGATATTGGTGTGTGACATGCTGAACCTTGTCTTATATTGGTGTGGGACATGCTGAACCTTGTCTGATATTGGTGTGTGACATGCTGAAACTTGTCTGATATTGGTGTGTGACATGCTTTTCCTAATCTGATATTGGTGTGTGACATGCTGAACCTTAACTGATATTCGTGTGTGGCATGCTGAACCTTGTCTGATATTGGTGTGCGAGATGCTGAACCTTGTCTGATATTGGCGTGTGACATGCTGAACCTTGTCTGATATTGGTGTGTGACATGCTGAACCTTGTCTGATATTGGTGTGTTACATGCTGAACCTTGTCTGATATTGGTGTGTGACATGCTGAATCTTGTCTGATATTGGTTTCTGACATGCTAAACCTTGTCTTATATTTATGTGTTACATGCTGAATCTTGTCTGATATTGGTGAGTGACATGCTGAACCTTGTCTGATATTGGTGTTTGACATGCTGTGAACCTTGTCTGATATTAGTGTGTGATATGCTGAACCTTTTCTGATATTGGTGTGTGACATGCTGAACCTTTTCTGATATTGGTGTGTGACATCCTGAACCTTGTCTGATATTGTTGTGTGACATGCTGAATCTTGTCTGATATTTTTGTGAATTGCTGAACATTGTCTGATATTGGTGTGTGACATGCTGACTTTGTCTGATATTGGTTTGTACCATGCTGTGAACCTTGTCTGATATTAGTGTGTGATATGCTGAACCTTCTCTTCTTCTTCTTCTTCTTCTGCGTACACAGTCAGACAGTAACCATTATTTTCTTGAGAAAAGCGGCGATCATCCTGAGACTCTCGCCACTACCATAGAGCTTGTCTTGCAGTTCCACTGGCAATGGCCACATCTGCTCTCTCTGATCCTCGTATGTCGGGCAGTTCTGCAGCAGATGTTCAGTGGTCATTTTACCAGTACCGCACGGGCATTCGTCGGTACACCCTATCTTCAATTTGTTGAAGAGGTGGTACCTCAGTCTGTTGTGGCCAGTGCGAAGTCTGAAGACAACGACCTGCTCTCTTTGGTTCAACTGGTAATAGGCATCGTTTTTGGTGTAACCAGTATGTTCGGTTTCCCATTTGGACATGTACCTGGCTTTGATAAGCCGTTTTGACTCTTCGTACGTCATACTGGTATCTATTTGTGGTAGCCTTGCACCTTCTTTTGCCAGTCTGTCTGCCTCCTCGTTGCCTTGGATGTTGCAGTGTGACGGAACCCACTGTACCACTACCCTTTTTGGTGCGGACTGTTGGCACAGTTTGCAGAGTGCTGCTCTTAAGTCATTAAGCTCAGTGTTTTTCTGGCTTTTTAGCGCTGTGACTACTTCGAGAGCATCTGTCAGCAGGACTATATGGCTCTCATTTTCACTGTGTGTTACCATTTCTTCCACTGCCGCCCTCAGTGCCTCTGCCTCTGCTCTGAAATTGCTCGTGAACTTACCAGTAGCGAATGACAGTGTTATTTTTCTGCCATTTGGTAGGTTCAGGAATGCTCCTGCCCCTCCGTTCTGTGTAGTGTTTGTTACAGAACCGTCGGTGTATGCATGGGTCCAGTCCATGCTTGGGTAGCTTTTCGTTATGAAGCTTAAGGTAGTGTCTCTCCTTTCTTTTTCGGTCTGGCAGTTTTTGTTTGCAATACCTGGTATATTTTCTACCACCTCTGGAAATATATCCTGCCTCAAAGTAGGTTTTCGTACAGTAGTGATGGGTTTTGGTGTTGTTAGTGCGTTTATGGGATCTTCATGCATCTTTGCTTTGGCTATTTCTGCAAAGTTTCTCCGCTTTAGTTTCCCAGTTCCCAAATTGTTTAGCCTCTGGTACATTGGATGGTCCGTCAGTCTTCGGAGTTTCTCTGACTGCAGCTGGGCTCTGCAGTCTCTTCTGTCGGTCATGGATTGCAGTTTTGTAATCTTTTCAAGTTCTACAATTGGCGTTGACTTCATGCCACCTGTTATGATTCTCATGGCTTGGTTTTGAAGTTTGTTAACTTTATCGAAGTTCGCCTTCGCTGCTGTTGTCCATGCCGCGATGCCATACTCGAGAACTGGTCTCACTCTGCCAGTGTACAGTTTCTTTAGTATGCCTTCGTCTGCTCCCCAGCTTGTGCCAGCAAGTTTCCTCATGATCGCCATTCTTTCTCTGGCTTTCATTCGGTTTCTCTCAATCTGACTTTTCCATGTCATGCGCCGATCAAATGTGACTCCCAGATAGGTTGGGTTGTCGTTTGGCTGCAGTATTTTGCCATTTAGGCTTAATTTGGTACTTTGGGGTTTTAATGAGAGCGAGAATATTGATATTGGTGTGTGACATGCTGAACCTTGTCTGATATTGGTGTGTGACATGCTGAACTTTTTCTGATATTGGTGTGACATGCTGAACCTTGTCTGATATTGTTGTGTGACATGCTGAACCTTGTCTGATATTTTTGTGAATTGCTAAACATTGTCTGATATTGGTGTGTGACATGCTGACTTTATCTGATATTGGTTTGTACCATGCTGAACCTTGTCTGACATTGGTGTGTGACATGCTGAACCTTGTCTGATATTGGTTTGTACCATGCTAAACCTTGTCTGATATTGGTGTGTGACATGCTGAACCTTTTCTGATATTGGTGTTTGACATGCTGAACCTTGTCTGATATTGGTGTGTGACATGCTGAACCGTGTCTGATATTGGTGTGTGACATGCTGAACCGTGCCTGATATTGGTGTGTGACATGCTGACCTTGTCTGATATTGGTTTGTACCATGCTGAACCTTGTCTGATATTGGTGTGTGACATGCTGAACCTTGTCTGATATTGGTGTGTGACATGCTGAACCTTGTCTTATATTGGTGTGGGACATGCTGAACCTTGTCTGATATTGGTGTGTGACATGCTGAACCTTGTCTGATATTGGTGTGTGACATGCTTTTCCTAATCTGATATTGGTGTGTGACATGCTGAACCTTAACTAATATTCGTGTGTGGCATGCTGAACCTTGTCTGATATTGGTGTGCGAGATGCTGAACCTTGTCTGATATTGGTGTGTGACATGCTGAACCTTGTCTTATATTGGTGTGGGACATGCTGAACCTTGTCTGATATTGGTGTGTGACATGCTGAACCTTGTCTGATATTGGTGTGTGACATGCTTTTCCTAATCTGATATTGGTGTGTGACATGCTGAACCTTAACTAATATTCGTGTGTGGCATGCTGAACCTTGTCTGATATTGGTGTGCGAGATGCTGAACCTTGTCTGATATTGGTGTGTGGCATGCTGAACCTTGTCTGATATTGGTGTGTGACATGCTGAACCTTGTCTGATATTGGTGTGTTACATGCTGAACCTTGTCTGATATTGGTGTGTGACATGCTGAATCTTGTCTGATATTGGTTTCTGACATGCTAAACCTTGTCTTATATTTATGTGTTACATGCTGAATCTTGTCTGATATTGGTGAGTGACATGCTGAACCTTGTCTGATATTGGTGTTTGACATGCTGTGAACCTTGTCTGATATTAGTGTGTGATATGCTGAACCTTGTCTGATATTGGTGTGTGACATGCTGAACCTTTTCTGATATTGGTGTGTGACATGCTGAACCTTGTCTGATATTGTTGTGTGACATGCTGAACCTTGTCTAATATTTTTGTGAATTGCTGAACATTGTCTGATATTGGTGTGTGACATGCTGACTGTTTCTGATATTGGTTTGTACCATGCTGAACCTTGTCTGACATTGGTGTGTGACATGCTGAACCGTGTCTGATATTGGTGTGTGACATGCTGAACCTTGTCTGATATTGGTGTGTGACATGCTGAACCTTGTCTGATATTGGTGTGTGTCATGCTGACCTTGTCTGATATTGGTTTGTACCATGCTGAATCTTGTCTGATATTGGTGTGTGTCATGCTGACCTTGTCTGATATTGGTTTGTGACATGCTGAACCTTGTCTGATATTGGTGTGTGACATGCTGAACCTTGTCTGATATTTTTGTGTGACATGCTGAACCTTGTCTTATATTGGTGTGGGACATGCTGAACCTTGTCTGATATTGGTGTGTGACATGCTGAACCTTGTCTGATATTGGTGTGCGAGATGCTGAACCTTGTCTGATATTGGTGTGCGAGATGCTGAACCTTGTCTGATATTGGTGTGTGACATGCTGAACCTTGTCTGATATTGGTGTGTGACATGCTGAACCTTGTCTGATATTGGTGTGTTACATGCTGAACCTTGTCTGATATTGGTGTGTGACATGCTGAATCTTGTCTGATATTGGTTTCTGACATGCTGAATCTTGTCTGATATTGGTGAGTGACATGCTGAACCTTGTCTGATATTGGTGTTTGACATGCTGTGAACCTTGTCTGATATTAGTGTGTGATATGCTGAACCTTGTCTGATATTGGTGTGTGACATGCTGAACCTTTTCTGATATTGGTGTGTGACATGCTGAACCTTGTCTGATATTGTTGTGTGACATGCTGAACCTTGTCTGATATTTTTGTGAATTGCTGAACATTGTCTGATATTGGTGTGTGACATGCTGACTTTTTCTGATATTGGTTTGTACCATGCTGAACCTTGTCTGACATTGGTGTGTGACATGCTGAACCGTGTCTGATATTGGTGTGTGACATGCTGAACCTTGTCTGATATTGGTGTGTGACATGCTGAACCTTGTCTGATATTGGTGTGTGTCATGCTGACCTTGTCTGATATTGGTTTGTACCATGCTGAACCTTGTCTGATATTGGTGAGTGACATGCTGAACCTTGTCTGATATTGGTGTGTGACATGCTGAACCTTGTCTTATATTGGTGTGGGACATGCTGAACCTTGTCTGATATTGGTGTGTGACATGCTGAAACTTGTCTGATATTGGTGTGTGACATGCTTTTCCTAATCTGATATTGGTGTGTGACATGCTGAACCTTAACTGATATTCGTGTGTGGCATGCTGAACCTTGTCTGATATTGGTGTGCGAGATGCTGAACCTTGTCTGATATTGGTGTGTGACATGCTGAACCTTGTCTGATATTGGTGTGTGACATGCTGAACCTTGTCTGATATTGGTGTGTTACATGCTGAACCTTGTCTGATATTGGTGTGTGACATGCTGAATCTTGTCTGATATTGGTTTCTGACATGCTAAACCTTGTCTTATATTTATGTGTTACATGCTGAATCTTGTCTGATATTGGTGAGTGACATGCTGAACCTTGTCTTATATTGGTGTTTGACATGCTGTGAACCTTGTCTGATATTAGTGTGTGATATGCTGAACCTTTTCTGATATTGGTGTGTGACATGCTGAACCTTTTCTGATATTGGTGTGTGACATGCTGAACCTTGTCTGATATTGTTGTGTGACATGCTGAACCTTGTCTAATATTTTTGTGAATTGCTGAACATTGTCTGATATTGGTGTGTGACATGCTGACTGTTTCTGATATTGGTTTGTACCATGCTGAACCTTGTCTGACATTGGTGTGTGACATGCTGAACCGTGTCTGATATTGGTGTGTGACATGCTGAACCTTGTCTGATATTGGTGTGTGACATGCTGAACCTTGTCTGATATTGGTGTGTGTCATGCTGACCTTGTCTGATATTGGTTTGTACCATGCTGAACCTTGTCTGATATTGGTGTGTGTCATGCTGACCTTGTCTGATATTGGTTTGTGACATGCTGAACCTTGTCTGATATTGGTGTGTGACATGCTGAACCTTGTCTGATATTTTTGTGTGACATGCTGAACCTTGTCTTATATTGGTGTGGGACATGCTGAACCTTGTCTGATATTGGTGTGTGACATGCTGAACCTTGTCTGATATTGGTGTGCGAGATGCTGAACCTTGTCTGATATTGGTGTGCGAGATGCTGAACCTTGTCTGATATTGGTGTGTGACATGCTGAACCTTGTCTGATATTGGTGTGTGACATGCTGAACCTTGTCTGATATTGGTGTGTTACATGCTGAACCTTGTCTGATATTGGTGTGTGACATGCTGAATCTTGTCTGATATTGGTTTCTGACATGCTGAATCTTGTCTGATATTGGTGAGTGACATGCTGAACCTTGTCTGATATTGGTGTTTGACATGCTGTGAACCTTGTCTGATATTAGTGTGTGATATGCTGAACCTTGTCTGATATTGGTGTGTGACATGCTGAACCTTTTCTGATATTGGTGTGTGACATGCTGAACCTTGTCTGATATTGTTGTGTGACATGCTGAACCTTGTCTGATATTTTTGTGAATTGCTGAACATTGTCTGATATTGGTGTGTGACATGCTGACTTTTTCTGATATTGGTTTGTACCATGCTGAACCTTGTCTGACATTGGTGTGTGACATGCTGAACCGTGTCTGATATTGGTGTGTGACATGCTGAACCTTGTCTGATATTGGTGTGTGACATGCTGAACCTTGTCTGATATTGGTGTGTGTCATGCTGACCTTGTCTGATATTGGTTTGTACCATGCTGAACCTTGTCTGATATTGGTGAGTGACATGCTGAACCTTGTCTGATATTGGTGTGTGACATGCTGAACCTTGTCTTATATTGGTGTGGGACATGCTGAACCTTGTCTGATATTGGTGTGTGACATGCTGAAACTTGTCTGATATTGGTGTGTGACATGCTTTTCCTAATCTGATATTGGTGTGTGACATGCTGAACCTTAACTGATATTCGTGTGTGGCATGCTGAACCTTGTCTGATATTGGTGTGCGAGATGCTGAACCTTGTCTGATATTGGTGTGTGACATGCTGAACCTTGTCTGATATTGGTGTGTGACATGCTGAACCTTGTCTGATATTGGTGTGTTACATGCTGAACCTTGTCTGATATTGGTGTGTGACATGCTGAATCTTGTCTGATATTGGTTTCTGACATGCTAAACCTTGTCTTATATTTATGTGTTACATGCTGAATCTTGTCTGATATTGGTGAGTGACATGCTGAACCTTGTCTTATATTGGTGTTTGACATGCTGTGAACCTTGTCTGATATTAGTGTGTGATATGCTGAACCTTTTCTGATATTGGTGTGTGACATGCTGAACCTTTTCTGATATTGGTGTGTGACATGCTGAACCTTGTCTGATATTGTTGTGTGACATGCTGAACCTTGTCTGATATTTTTGTGAATTGCTGAACATTGTCTGATATTGGTGTGTGACATGCTGACTTTTTCTGATATTGGTTTGTACCATGCTGAACCTTGTCTGACATTGGTGTGTGACATGCTGAACCTTGTCTGATATTGGTTTGTACCATGCTAAAACTTGTCTGATATTGGTGTGTGACATGCTGAATCTTTTCTGATATTGGTGTTTGACATGCTGAACCTTGTCTGATATTGGTGTGTGACATGCTGAACCTTGTCTGATATTGGTGTGTGTCATGCTGACCTTGTCTGATATTGGTTTGTACCATGCTGAACCTTGTCTGATATTGGTGTGTGACATGCTGAACCTCGTCTGATATTGGTGTGTGACATGCTGAACCTTGTCTTATATTGGTGTGGGACATGCTGAACCTTGTCTAATATTGGTGTGTGACATGCTGAACCTTGTCTGATATTGGTGTGTGACATGCTTTTCCTAATCTGATATTGGTGTGTGACATGCTGAACCTTAACTGATATTTGTGTGTGGCATGCTGAACCTTGTCTGATATTGGTGTGCGAGATGCTGAACCTTGTCTGATATTGGTGTGTGACATGCTGAACCTTGTCTGATATTGGTGTGACATGCTGAACCTTGTCTGATATTGGTGTGTTACATGCTGAACCTTGTCTGATATTGGTGTGTGACATGCTGAATCTTGTCTGATATTGGTTTCTGACATGCTAAACCTTGTCTTATATTTATGTGTTACATGCTGAATCTTGTCTGATATTGGTGAGTGACATGCTGAACCTTGTCTGATATTGGTGTTTGACATGCTGTGAACCTTGTCTGATATTAGTGTGTGATATGCTGAACCTTGTCTGATATTGGTGTGTGACATGCTGAACCTTTTCTGATATTGGTGTGACATGCTGAACCTTGTCTGATATTGTTGTGTGACATGCTGAACCTTGTCTGATATTGTTGTGAATTGCTGAACATTGTCTGATATTGGTGTGTGACATGCTGACTTTGTCTGATATTGGTTTGTACCATGCTGAACCTTGTCTGACATTGGTGTGTGACACGCTGAACCTTGTCTGATATTGGTTTGTACCATGCTAAACCTTGTCTGATATTGGTGTGTGACATGCTGAACCTTTTCTGATATTGGTGTTTGACATGCTGAACCTTGTCTGATATTGGTGTGTGACATGCTGAACCGTGTCTAATATTGGTGTGTGACATGCTGAACCTTGTCTGATATTGGTGTTTGACATGCTGACCTTGTCTGATATTGGTTTGTACCATGCTGAACCTTGTCTGATATTGGTGTGTGACATGCTGAACCTTGTCTGATATTGGTGTGTGACATGCTGAACCTTGTCTTATATTGGTGTGGGACATGCTGAACCTTGTCTGATATTGGTGTGTGACATGCTGAACCTTGTCTGATATTGGTGTGTGACATGCTGAACCTTTTCTGATATTGGTGTGTGAAATGCTGAACCTTGTCTGATATTGTTGTGTGACATGCTGAACCTTGTCTAATATTTTTGTGAATTGCTGAACATTGTCTGATATTGGTGTGTGACATGCTGACTGTTTCTGATATTGGTTTGTACCATGCTGAACCTTGTCTGACATTGGTGTGTGACATGCTGAACCGTGTCTGATATTGGTGTGTGACATGCTGAACCTTGTCTGATATTGGTGTGTGACATGCTGAACCTTGTCTGATATTGGTGTGTGTCATGCTGACCTTGTCTGATATCGGTTTGTACCATGCTGAACCTTGTCTGATATTGGTGTGTGTCATGCTGACCTTGTCTGATATTGGTTTGTGACATGCTGAACCTTGTCTGATATTGGTGTGTGATATGCTGAACCTTGTCTGATATTTTTGTGTGACATGCTGAACCTTGTCTTATATTGGTGTGGGACATGCTGAACCTTGTCTGATATTGGTGTGTGACATGCTGAACCTTGTCTGATATTGGTGTGCGAGATGCTGAACCTTGTCTGATATTGGTGTGCGAGATGCTGAACCTTGTCTGATATTGGTGTGTGACATGCTGAACCTTGTCTGATATTGGTGTGTGACATGCTGAACCTTGTCTGATATTGGTGTGTTACATGCTGAACCTTGTCTGATATTGGTGTGTGACATGCTGAATCTTGTCTGATATTGGTTTCTGACATGCTGAATCTTGTCTGATATTGGTGAGTGACATGCTGAACCTTGTCTGATATTGGTGTTTGACATGCTGTGAACCTTGTCTGATATTAGTGTGTGATATGCTGAACCTTGTCTGATATTGGTGTGTGACATGCTGAACCTTTTCTGATATTGGTGTGTGACATGCTGAACCTTGTCTGATATTGTTGTGTGACATGCTGAACCTTGTCTGATATTTTTGTGAATTGCTGAACATTGTCTGATATTGGTGTGTGACATGCTGACTTTTTCTGATATTGGTTTGTACCATGCTGAACCTTGTCTGACATTGGTGTGTGACATGCTGAACCGTGTCTGATATTGGTGTGTGACATGCTGAACCTTGTCTGATATTGGTGTGTGACATGCTGAACCTTGTCTGATATTGGTGTGTGTCATGCTGACCTTGTCTGATATTGGTTTGTACCATGCTGAACCTTGTCTGATATTGGTGAGTGACATGCTGAACCTTGTCTGATATTGGTGTGTGACATGCTGAACCTTGTCTTATATTGGTGTGGGACATGCTGAACCTTGTCTGATATTGGTGTGTGACATGCTGAAACTTGTCTGATATTGGTGTGTGACATGCTTTTCCTAATCTGATATTGGTGTGTGACATGCTGAACCTTAACTGATATTCGTGTGTGGCATGCTGAACCTTGTCTGATATTGGTGTGTTACATGCTGAACCTTGTCTGATATTGGTGTGTGACATGCTGAATCTTGTCTGATATTGGTTTCTGACATGCTAAACCTTGTCTTATATTTATGTGTTACATGCTGAATCTTGTCTGATATTGGTGAGTGACATGCTGAACCTTGTCTTATATTGGTGTTTGACATGCTGTGAACCTTGTCTGATATTAGTGTGTGATATGCTGAACCTTTTCTGATATTGGTGTGTGACATGCTGAACCTTTTCTGATATTGGTGTGTGACATGCTGAACCTTGTCTGATATTGTTGTGTGACATGCTGAACCTTGTCTGATATTTTTGTGAATTGCTGAACATTGTCTGATATTGGTGTGTGACATGCTGACTTTTTCTGATATTGGTTTGTACCATGCTGAACCTTGTCTGACATTGGTGTGTGACATGCTGAACCTTGTCTGATATTGGTTTGTACCATGCTAAAACTTGTCTGATATTGGTGTGTGACATGCTGAACCTTGTCTGATATTGGTGTGTGTCATGCTGACCTTGTCTGATATTGGTGTTTGACATGCTGAACCTTGTCTGATATTGGTGTGTGACATGCTGAACCTTGTCTGATATTGGTGTGTGTCATGCTGACCTTGTCTGATATTGGTTTGTACCATGCTGAACCTTGTCTGATATTGGTGTGTTACATGCTGAACCTTGTCTGATATTGGTGTGTGACATGCTGAATCTTGTCTGATATTGGTTTCTGACATGCTAAACCTTGTCTTATATTTATGTGTTACATGCTGAATCTTGTCTGATATTGGTGAGTGACATGCTGAACCTTGTCTGATATTGGTGTTTGACATGCTGTGAACCTTGTCTGATATTAGTGTGTGATATGCTGAACCTTGTTTGATATTGGTGTGTGACATGCTGAACCTTTTCTGATATTGGTGTGACATGCTGAACCTTGTCTGATATTGTTGTGTGACATGCTGAACCTTGTCTGATATTGTTGTGAATTGCTGAACATTGTCTGATATTGGTGTGTGACATGCTGACTTTGTCTGATATTGGTTTGTACCATGCTGAACCTTGTCTGACATTGGTGTGTGACACGCTGAACCTTGTCTGATATTGGTTTGTACCATGCTAAACCTTGTCTGATATTGGTGTGTGACATGCTGAACCTTTTCTGATATTGGTGTTTGACATGCTGAACCTTGTCTGATATTGGTGTGTGACATGCTGAACCGTGTCTGATATTGGTGTGTGACATGCTGAACCTTGTCTGATATTGGTGTGTGACATGCTGACCTTGTCTGATATTGGTTTGTACCATGCTGAACCTTGTCTGATATTGGTGTGTGACATGCTGAACCTTTTCTGATATTGGTGTGTGACAGGCTGAACCTTTTCTGATATTGGTTTTTGACATGCTGAACCTTGTCTGATATTAGTGTGTGACATGCTGTACTTTGTCTGATATTGGTGTGTGACATGCTGAACCTTATCTGATATTGGTGTGTGACATGCTGACGCTGTCTGATATTGGTGTGTGACATGCTGAACCTTGTCTGATATTAGTGTGTGACATGCTGAACCTTGTCTTATATTGGTGTGGGACATGCTGAACCTTGTCTGATATTGGTGTGTGACATGCTGAACCTTGTCTGATATTGGTGTGTGACATGCTTTTCCTAATCTGATATTGGTGTGTGACATGCTGAACCTTAACTGATATTCGTGTGTGGCATGCTGAACCTTGTCTGATATTGGTGTGCGAGATGCTGAACCTTGTCTGATATTGGAGTGTGACATGCTGAACCTTGTCTGATATTGGTGTGTTACATGCTTAACCTTGTCTGATATTGGTGTGTTACATGCTGAATCTTGTCTAATATTGGTGAGCGACATGCTGAACCTTGTCTTATATTGGTTTTTGACATGCTGTGAACCTTGTCTGATATTAGTGTGTGATATGCTGAACCTTGTCTGACATTGGTGTGTGACATGCTGAACCTTTTCTGATATTGGTGTGTGACATGCTGAACCTAGTCTGATATTGTTGTGTGACATGCTGAACCTTGTCTGATATTTTTGTGAATTGCTGAACATTGTCTGATATTGGTGTGTGACCTGCTGACTTTGTCTGATATTGGTTTGTACCATGCTGAACCTTGTCTGATATTGGTGTGTGACATGCTGAACCTTGTCTGATATTGGTTTGTGCCATGCTAAACCTTGTCTGATATTGGTGTGTGACATGCTGAACCTTTTTTGATATTGGGTTTGACATGCTGAACCTTGTCTGATATTGGTGTGTGACATGCTGAACCGTGTCTGATATTGGTGTGTGACATGCTGAACCTTGTCTGATATTGGTGTGTGACATGCTGACCTTGTCTGATATTGGTTTGTACCATGCTGAACCTTGTCTGATATTGGTGTGTGACATGCTGAACCTTTTCTGATATTTGTGTGTGACAGGCTGAACCTTTTCTGATATTGGTTTTTGACATGCTGAACCTTGTCTGATATTAGCGTGTGACATGCTGAACCTTTTCTGATATTGGTGTGACATGCTGAACCTTGTCTAATTTTGGTGTGTGACATGCTGAACCTTGTCTGATTTTGCTGTTTGACATGCTGAACCTTGTCTGATATTGGTGTGTGACATGCTGAACCTTGTCTGATATTGGTGTGTGACATGCTGAACCTTATCTGATATTGGTGTGTGACATGCTGACTTTGTCTGATATTGGTTTGTACCATGCTGAACCTTGTCTGACATTGGTGTGTGACATGCTGAACCTTGTCTGATATTGGTTTGTACCATGCTAAACCTTGTCTGATATTGCTGTGTGACATGCTAAACCTTTTCTGATATTGGTGTTTGACATGCTGAACCTTGTCTGATATTGGTGTGTGACATGCTGAACCATGTCTGATATTGGTGTGTGACATGCTGAACCTTGTCTGATATTGGTGTGTGACATGCTGAACCTTGTCTGATATTGGTGTGTGTCATGCTGACCTTGTCTGATATTGGTTTGTACCATGCTGAACCTTGTCTGATATTGGTGTGTGACATGCTAAACCTTGTCTGATATTGGTGTGTGACATGCTGAACCTTGTCTAATAATGGTGTGAGACATGCTGAACCTTGTCTGATATTGGTGTGTGACATGCTGAACCTTTTCTGATATTGGTGTGTGACATGCTGAACCTTGTCTGATATTGGTGTGTGACATGCTGAACCTTGTCTTATATTGGTGTGGGACATGCTGAACCTTGTCTGATATTGGTGTGTGACATGCTGTACTTAATCTGATATTGGTACGTGACATGCTGAACCTTGTCTGATATTGGTGTGTGGCATGCTGAACCTTGTATGATATTGGTGTTCGAGATGCTGAACCTTGTCTGATATTGGTGAGTGACATGCTGAACCTTGTCTGATATTGGTGTTTGACATGCTGAACCTTGTCTGATATTAGTGTGTGATATGCTGAACCTTGTTCGATATTGGTGTGTGACATGCTGAATCTTTTCTGATGTTGGTGTGTGACATGCTGAACCTTATCTGATATTGTTGTGTGACATGATGAACCTTGTCTGATATTGGTGTGTGAATTGCTGAACATTGTCTGATATTGGTGTGTGACATGCTGACTTTGTCTGATATTGGTTTGTACCATGCTGAACCTTGTCTGACATTGGTGTGTGACATGCTGAACCTTGTCTGATATTGGTGTGTGAAATGCTGAACCTTGTCTGATATTGGTGTGTGACATGCTAACCTTGTCTGATATTGGTTTGTACCATGCTGAACCTTGTCTGATATTGGTGTGTGACATGCTGAACCTTGTCTGATATTGGTGTTTGACATGCTGAACCTTGTCTGATATTGGTGTGTGACATGCTGAACCTTGTCTGATATTAGTGTGTGACATGCTGAACCTTGTCTGATATTGGTGTGTGACATGCTGACCTTGTCTGATATTGGTTTGTACCATGCTGAACCTTGTCTGATATTGGTGTGTGACATGCTGAACCTTTTCTGATATTGGTGTGTGACATGCTGAACCTTTTCTGATACTGGTTTTTGACATGCTGAACCTTGTCTGATATTAGTGTGTGACATGCTGAACCTTGTCTGATATTGGTGTGTGACATGCTGAACCTTTTCTGATATTGGTGTGACATGCTGAACTTTGTCTAATATTGGTGTGTGACATGCTGAACCTTGTCTGATTTTGCTGTTTGA
This sequence comes from Ariolimax columbianus, assembly GCA_036924085.1. NCBI lineage: Eukaryota > Metazoa > Mollusca > Gastropoda > Stylommatophora > Arionidae > Ariolimax > Ariolimax columbianus. Next base: position 29,126,864 of record JAVGWX010000022.1, on the reverse strand, counting down.
CATGCTGAACCTTGTCTGATATTGGTGTGTGACATGCTGAACCTTGTCTGATATTGGTGTGTGATATGCTGAACCTTGTCTGATATTGGTTCTGACATGCTGAACCTTGTCTGATATTGGTGTGTAGCATGCTGAACCTTGTCTTATATTGGTGTGTGACATGCTGTTCTTTGTCTGATATTGGTGTGTGACATGCTAAACCTTATCTGATATTGGTGTGACATGCTGACGCTGTCTGATATTGGTGTGTGACATGCTGAACCTTGTCTTATATTAGTGTGTGACATGCTGAACCTTGTCTGATATTGGTGTGTGACATGCTGACCTTGTCTGATATTGGTTTGTACCATGCTGAACCTTGTCTGATATTGGTGTGTGACATGCTGAACCTTGTCTCATATTGGTGTGTGACATGCTGAACCTTGTCTGATATTGGTGTGTGACATGCTGACCTTGTCTGATATTTGTTGGTAGCATGCTGAACCTTGTCTGATATTGGTGTGTGACATGCTGAACCTTGTCTGACATTGGTGTGTGACATGCTGAACCTTGTCTGATATTGGTGTGGGACATGCTGAACCTTGTCTGATATAGGTTTGTGACATGCTTAACCTTGTCTGATATTGGTGTGTGACATGCTGAATCTTGTCTGATATTGGTGTGTGGCATGCTGAACCTTGTCTGATATTGGTGTGTGAAATGCTGAACCTTGTCTGATATTGGTGAGTGACATGCTGAACCTTGTCTGATATTGGTGTGTGAAATGCTGAACCTTGTCTGATATGGGTGTGTGACATGCTGACCTTGTCTGATATTGGTTTGTACCATGCTGAACCTTGTCTGATATTGTTGTGTGACATGCTTAACCTTGTCTGATATTGGTGTGTGACATGCTGAACCTTGTCTGATATTGGTGTGTGACATGCTTAACCTTGTCTGATATTGGTGTGTGACATGCTGAAGCTTGTCTGATATTGGTGTGTGACATGCTTAACCTTGTTTGATATTGGTGTGTGACATGCTGACCTTGTCTGATATTGGTTTATACAATGCTGAACCTTGTCTGATATTGGTGTGTGACATGCTGAACCTTGTCTGATATTGGTGTGTGACATGCTGATCCTTGTCTGATATTGGTGTTTGACATGCTGAACCTTGTCTGATATTAGTGTGTGACTTGCTGAACCTTGTCTGATATTGGTGTGTGACATGCTGAACCTTGTCTGATATTGGTTTGTAACATGCTGAACCTTGTCTGACATTGGTGTGTGACATGCTGAACCTTGTCTGATATTGGTGTGTGAAATGCTGAACCTTGTCAGATATTGGTGTGTGACATGCTGACCTTGTCTGATATTGGTTAGTAGCATACTCAACCTTGTCTGATATTGGTGTGTGACATGCTGAACCTTGTCTGATATTGGTGTGTGACATGCTGAACCTTGTCTGATATTGGTGTGTGACATGCTGACCTTGTCTTATATTGGTTTGTACCATGCTGAACATTGTCTGATTTTGGTGTGTGACATGCTGAACCTTGTCTGATATTGGTGTGTGACATGCTGAACCTTGTCTGATATTGGTGTGTGACATGCTGTACTTAATCGTATATTGGTGTGTGACATGCTGAACCTTGTCTGAGATTGGTGTGTGGCTTGCTGAACCTTGTCTGATATTGGTGTGCGAGATGCTGAACCTTGTCTGATATTGGTGTGTGACATGCTGAACCTTGTCTGATATTGGTGTGTGACATGCTGAACCTTTGTCTGATCTTGGTGTTTGACATGCTTAACCTTGTCTGATATTGGTGTGTGACATGCTGAACCTTGTCTGATATTGGTGTGTGACATGCTGAACCTTTTCTGATATTGGTGTGTGACATGCTGAACCTTGTCTGATATTGTTGTGTGACATGCTGAACCTTGTCTGATATTTTTGTGAATTGCTGAACATTGTCTGATATTGGTGTGTGACATGCTGACTTTTTCTGATATTGGTTTGTACCATGCTGAACCTTGTCTGACATTGGTGTGTGACATGCTGAACCTTGTCTGATATTGGTTTGTACCATGCTAAAACTTGTCTGATATTGGTGTGTGACATGCTGAACCTTGTCTGATATTGGTGTGTGTCATGCTGACCTTGTCTGATATTGGTGTTTGACATGCTGAACCTTGTCTGATATTGGTGTGTGACATGCTGAACCTTGTCTGATATTGGTGTGTGTCATGCTGACCTTGTCTGATATTGGTTTGTACCATGCTGAACCTTGTCTGATATTGGTGTGTTACATGCTGAACCTTGTCTGATATTGGTGTGTGACATGCTGAATCTTGTCTGATATTGGTTTCTGACATGCTAAACCTTGTCTTATATTTATGTGTTACATGCTGAATCTTGTCTGATATTGGTGAGTGACATGCTGAACCTTGTCTGATATTGGTGTTTGACATGCTGTGAACCTTGTCTGATATTAGTGTGTGATATGCTGAACCTTGTTTGATATTGGTGTGTGACATGCTGAACCTTTTCTGATATTGGTGTGACATGCTGAACCTTGTCTGATATTGTTGTGTGACATGCTGAACCTTGTCTGATATTGTTGTGAATTGCTGAACATTGTCTGATATTGGTGTGTGACATGCTGACTTTGTCTGATATTGGTTTGTACCATGCTGAACCTTGTCTGACATTGGTGTGTGACACGCTGAACCTTGTCTGATATTGGTTTGTACCATGCTAAACCTTGTCTGATATTGGTGTGTGACATGCTGAACCTTTTCTGATATTGGTGTTTGACATGCTGAACCTTGTCTGATATTGGTGTGTGACATGCTGAACCGTGTCTGATATTGGTGTGTGACATGCTGAACCTTGTCTGATATTGGTGTGTGACATGCTGACCTTGTCTGATATTGGTTTGTACCATGCTGAACCTTGTCTGATATTGGTGTGTGACATGCTGAACCTTTTCTGATATTGGTGTGTGACAGGCTGAACCTTTTCTGATATTGGTTTTTGACATGCTGAACCTTGTCTGATATTAGTGTGTGACATGCTGTACTTTGTCTGATATTGGTGTGTGACATGCTGAACCTTATCTGATATTGGTGTGTGACATGCTGACGCTGTCTGATATTGGTGTGTGACATGCTGAACCTTGTCTGATATTAGTGTGTGACATGCTGAACCTTGTCTTATATTGGTGTGGGACATGCTGAACCTTGTCTGATATTGGTGTGTGACATGCTGAACCTTGTCTGATATTGGTGTGTGACATGCTTTTCCTAATCTGATATTGGTGTGTGACATGCTGAACCTTAACTGATATTCGTGTGTGGCATGCTGAACCTTGTCTGATATTGGTGTGCGAGATGCTGAACCTTGTCTGATATTGGAGTGTGACATGCTGAACCTTGTCTGATATTGGTGTGTGACATGCTGAACCTTGTCTGATATTGGTGTGTTACATGCTTAACCTTGTCTGATATTGGTGTGTTACATGCTGAATCTTGTCTAATATTGGTGAGCGACATGCTGAACCTTGTCTTATATTGGTTTTTGACATGCTGTGAACCTTGTCTGATATTAGTGTGTGATATGCTGAACCTTGTCTGACATTGGTGTGTGACATGCTGAACCTTTTCTGATATTGGTGTGTGACATGCTGAACCTAGTCTGATATTGTTGTGTGACATGCTGAACCTTGTCTGATATTTTTGTGAATTGCTGAACATTGTCTGATATTGGTGTGTGACCTGCTGACTTTGTCTGATATTGGTTTGTACCATGCTGAACCTTGTCTGATATTGGTGTGTGACATGCTGAACCTTGTCTGATATTGGTTTGTGCCATGCTAAACCTTGTCTGATATTGGTGTGTGACATGCTGAACCTTTTTTGATATTGGGTTTGACATGCTGAACCTTGTCTGATATTGGTGTGTGACATGCTGAACCGTGTCTGATATTGGTGTGTGACATGCTGAACCTTGTCTGATATTGGTGTGTGACATGCTGACCTTGTCTGATATTGGTTTGTACCATGCTGAACCTTGTCTGATATTGGTGTGTGACATGCTGAACCTTTTCTGATATTGGTGTGTGACAGGCTGAACCTTTTCTGATATTGGTTTTTGACATGCTGAACCTTGTCTGATATTAGCGTGTGACATGCTGAACCTTTTCTGATATTGGTGTGACATGCTGAACCTTGTCTAATTTTGGTGTGTGACATGCTGAACCTTGTCTGATTTTGCTGTTTGACATGCTGAACCTTGTCTGATATTGGTGTGTGACATGCTGAACCTTGTCTGATATTGGTGTGTGACATGCTGAACCTTATCTGATATTGGTGTGTGACATGCTGACTTTGTCTGATATTGGTTTGTACCATGCTGAACCTTGTCTGACATTGGTGTGTGACATGCTGAACCTTGTCTGATATTGGTTTGTACCATGCTAAACCTTGTCTGATATTGCTGTGTGACATGCTAAACCTTTTCTGATATTGGTGTTTGACATGCTGAACCTTGTCTGATATTGGTGTGTGACATGCTGAACCATGTCTGATATTGGTGTGTGACATGCTGAACCTTGTCTGATATTGGTGTGTGACATGCTGAACCTTGTCTGATATTGGTGTGTGTCATGCTGACCTTGTCTGATATTGGTTTGTACCATGCTGAACCTTGTCTGATATTGGTGTGTGACATGCTAAACCTTGTCTGATATTGGTGTGTGACATGCTGAACCTTGTCTAATAATGGTGTGAGACATGCTGAACCTTGTCTGATATTGGTGTGTGACATGCTGAACCTTTTCTGATATTGGTGTGTGACATGCTGAACCTTGTCTGATATTGGTGTGTGACATGCTGAACCTTGTCTTATATTGGTGTGGGACATGCTGAACCTTGTCTGATATTGGTGTGTGACATGCTGTACTTAATCTGATATTGGTACGTGACATGCTGAACCTTGTCTGATATTGGTGTGTGGCATGCTGAACCTTGTATGATATTGGTGTTCGAGATGCTGAACCTTGTCTGATATTGGTGAGTGACATGCTGAACCTTGTCTGATATTGGTGTTTGACATGCTGAACCTTGTCTGATATTAGTGTGTGATATGCTGAACCTTGTTCGATATTGGTGTGTGACATGCTGAATCTTTTCTGATGTTGGTGTGTGACATGCTGAACCTTATCTGATATTGTTGTGTGACATGATGAACCTTGTCTGATATTGGTGTGTGAATTGCTGAACATTGTCTGATATTGGTGTGTGACATGCTGACTTTGTCTGATATTGGTTTGTACCATGCTGAACCTTGTCTGACATTGGTGTGTGACATGCTGAACCTTGTCTGATATTGGTGTGTGAAATGCTGAACCTTGTCTGATATTGGTGTGTGACATGCTAACCTTGTCTGATATTGGTTTGTACCATGCTGAACCTTGTCTGATATTGGTGTGTGACATGCTGAACCTTGTCTGATATTGGTGTTTGACATGCTGAACCTTGTCTGATATTGGTGTGTGACATGCTGAACCTTGTCTGATATTAGTGTGTGACATGCTGAACCTTGTCTGATATTGGTGTGTGACATGCTGACCTTGTCTGATATTGGTTTGTACCATGCTGAACCTTGTCTGATATTGGTGTGTGACATGCTGAACCTTTTCTGATATTGGTGTGTGACATGCTGAACCTTTTCTGATACTGGTTTTTGACATGCTGAACCTTGTCTGATATTAGTGTGTGACATGCTGAACCTTGTCTGATATTGGTGTGTGACATGCTGAACCTTTTCTGATATTGGTGTGACATGCTGAACCTTGTCTAATATTGGTGTGTGACATGCTGAACCTTGTCTGATTTTGCTGTTTGACATGCTGAACCTTGTCTGATATTGGTGTGTGACATGCTGAACCTTGTCTGATATTGGTGTGTGATATGCTGAACCTTGTCTGATATTGGTTCTGACATGCTGAACCTTGTCTGATATTGGTGTGTAGCATGCTGAACCTTGTCTTATATTGGTGTGTGACATGCTGTTCTTTGTCTGATATTGGTGTGTGACATGCTAAACCTTATCTGATATTGGTGTGACATGCTGACGCTGTCTGATATTGGTGTGTGACATGCTGAACCTTGTCTTATATTAGTGTGTGACATGCTGAACCTTGTCTGATATTGGTGTGTGACATGCTGACCTTGTCTGATATTGGTTTGTACCATGCTGAACCTTGTCTGATATTGGTGTGTGACATGCTGAACCTTGTCTCATATTGGTGTGTGACATGCTGAACCTTGTCTGATATTGGTGTGTGACATGCTGACCTTGTCTGATATTTGTTGGTAGCATGCTGAACCTTGTCTGATATTGGTGTGTGACATGCTGAACCTTGTCTGACATTGGTGTGTGACATGCTGAACCTTGTCTGATATTGGTGTGGGACATGCTGAACCTTGTCTGATATAGGTTTGTGACATGCTTAACCTTGTCTGATATTGGTGTGTGACATGCTGAATCTTGTCTGATATTGGTGTGTGGCATGCTGAACCTTGTCTGATATTGGTGTGTGAAATGCTGAACCTTGTCTGATATTGGTGAGTGACATGCTGAACCTTGTCTGATATTGGTGTGTGAAATGCTGAACCTTGTCTGATATGGGTGTGTGACATGCTGACCTTGTCTGATATTGGTTTGTACCATGCTGAACCTTGTCTGATATTGTTGTGTGACATGCTTAACCTTGTCTGATATTGGTGTGTGACATGCTGAACCTTGTCTGATATTGGTGTGTGACATGCTTAACCTTGTCTGATATTGGTGTGTGACATGCTGAAGCTTGTCTGATATTGGTGTGTGACATGCTTAACCTTGTTTGATATTGGTGTGTGACATGCTGACCTTGTCTGATATTGGTTTATACAATGCTGAACCTTGTCTGATATTGGTGTGTGACATGCTGAACCTTGTCTGATATTGGTGTGTGACATGCTGATCCTTGTCTGATATTGGTGTTTGACATGCTGAACCTTGTCTGATATTAGTGTGTGACTTGCTGAACCTTGTCTGATATTGGTGTGTGACATGCTGAACCTTGTCTGATATTGGTTTGTAACATGCTGAACCTTGTCTGACATTGGTGTGTGACATGCTGAACCTTGTCTGATATTGGTGTGTGAAATGCTGAACCTTGTCAGATATTGGTGTGTGACATGCTGACCTTGTCTGATATTGGTTAGTAGCATACTCAACCTTGTCTGATATTGGTGTGTGACATGCTGAACCTTGTCTGATATTGGTGTGTGACATGCTGAACCTTGTCTGATATTGGTGTGTGACATGCTGACCTTGTCTTATATTGGTTTGTACCATGCTGAACATTGTCTGATTTTGGTGTGTGACATGCTGAACCTTGTCTGATATTGGTGTGTGACATGCTGAACCTTGTCTGATATTGGTGTGTGACATGCTGTACTTAATCGTATATTGGTGTGTGACATGCTGAACCTTGTCTGAGATTGGTGTGTGGCTTGCTGAACCTTGTCTGATATTGGTGTGCGAGATGCTGAACCTTGTCTGATATTGGTGTGTGACATGCTGAACCTTGTCTGATATTGGTGTGTGACATGCTGAACCTTTGTCTGATCTTGGTGTTTGACATGCTTAACCTTGTCTGATATTGGTGTGTGACATGCTGAACCTTGTCTGATATTGGTGTGTGACATGCTGAACCTTGTTTGATATTGGTGTGTGACATGCTGACCTTGTCTGATATTGGTTTATACCATGCTGAACCTTGTCTGATATTGGTGTGTGACATGCTGAACCTTGTCTGATATTGGTGTGTGACATGCTGAACCTTGTCTGATATTGGTGTTTGACATGCTGAACCTTGTCTGATATTAGTGTGTGACTTGCTGAACCTTGTCTGATATTGGTGTGTGACATGCTGAACCTTTTCTGATAGAATGTGACATGCTGAACCTTGTCTGATATTGGTGTTTGACATGCTGAACCTTGTCTGATATTGGTGTGTGACATGCTGAACCTTGTCCGATATTGGTGTGTGACATGCTAAACCTTGTCTGATATTGGTGTGTGACATGCTGAACCTTGTCTGATATTGGTGTGTGACATGCTGAACCTTGTCTGATATTGGTGTTTGACATGCTGAACCTTGTCTGATATTGGTGTGTGACATGCTGAATCTTTTCTGATTTTGGTGTGTCACATGCTGAACCTTGTCTGATATTGGTGTGTGACATGCTGTACTTAATCTAATATTGGTGTGTGACATGCTGAAACTTGTCTGAGATTGGTGTGTGGCATGCTGAACCTTGTCTGATATTGGTGTGCGAGATGCTGAACCTTGTCTGATATTGGTGTGTGACATGCTGAACCTTGTCTGATATTGGAGTGTGACATGCTGAACCTTGTCTGATCTTGGTGTTTGACATGCTTAACCTTGTCTGATATTGGTGTGTGACATGCTGAACCTTGTCTGATATTGGTGTGTGACATGCTAAACCTTGTTTGATATTGGTGTCTGACATGCTGACCTTGTCTGATATTGGTTTATACCATGCTGAACCTTGTCTGATATTGGTGTGTGACATGCTGAACCTTGTCTGATATTGGTGTGTGACATGCTGAACCTTGTCTGATATTCGTGTTTGACATGCTGAACCTTTTCTGATATTAGTGTGTGACTTGCTGAACCTTGTCTGATATTGGTGTGGGACATGCTGAACCTTTTCTGATAGAATGTGACATGCTGAACCTTGTCTGATATTGGTGTTTGACATGCTCAACCTTGTCTGATATTCGTGTTTGACATGCTGAACCTTTTCTGATATTAGTGTGTGACTTGCTGAACCTTGTCTGATATTGGTGTGGGACATGCTGAACCTTTTCTGATAGAATGTGACATGCTGAACCTTGTCTGATATTGGTGTTTGACATGCTCAACCTTGTCTGATATTGGTGTGTGACATGCTGAACCTTGTCCGATATTGGTGTGTGACATGCTAAACCTTGTCTGATATTGGTGTGTGAATTGCTGAACATTGTCTGATATTGGTGTGTGACATGCTGACTTTGTCTGATATTGGTTTGTACCATGCTGAACCTTGTCTGACATTGGTGTGTGACATGCTGACCTTGTCTGATATTGGTTTGTACCATGCTGAACCTTGTCTGATATTGGTGTGTGACATGCTGAACCTTTTCTGATATTGGTGTTTGACATGCTGAACCTTTTCTGATATTGGTGTGTGACATGCTGAACCTTGTCTGATATTGGTGTGTGACATGCTGAACCTTGTCTGATATTGGTGTGTGACGTGCTGACCTTGTCTGATATTGGTTTGTACCATGCTGAACCTTGTCTGATATTGGTGTGTGACATGCTGAACCTTTGCTGATATTGGTGTGTGACAGGCTGAACCTTTTCTGATATTGGTTTTTGACATGCTCAACCTTATCTGATATTGTTTCGTTTCTCATAGTTGTATAACTCAGATCAGTACTCCATCTGTAGTATTAAACGTCACGTACAAAAATCGAGTTACAAATGAGGAAATACGCAATGGAATTACGACAGCAATAGGACCTTTTGAAGACCTCTTGGCATGTTTCTGAAAAGAAAACTTGCTTGGTACGGTCACATGTCGAGATCAAATGGTCTTGCAAATACGATCCTGCGCGGAAAGGTGCAAGGTAGACGATGAAGAGGCCGCCCCAATAAGAGATGGGAGGACAACATAAAAGAAAGGACCAATCTCCGACCAGAATAGTCACAGGCAGCGGCTACTGACAGAGAAGAGAGCCGTGTAGTTGTAAGAATACCTTTGTGTGTGCCCAAACGACCTCACTTGTTTCTGGAAGACCTTACCTGACCTGAACCAGGAATTAAATAGATATGAGTTGTTGTGAATATTCTAAATCGACATATAATAGCGACTATTTCAGCGACGTGTTTGGATCTAGACAAAAAAAATACCGCTCCGCATGCCGCTTTACGACACAGGTGAACAAGATAAGACATGACAAGACAACAGATTCATTTTCATTTGTTTCATGTTCATTTATTGGTGTTATAGTTTTTAATATACGATCTGATGCATTGAGTATAAATTTAAAAAAACATGTGGGCCAGGAACGGATCCATCCAAAATAAATATTTATATGTAGAATATTTGAATTGTGCTATGCATAAATAACAATTCAAACAGCCCATTGAAACGAGCTGTGTACGAATAGCGAGGCTACAGTACAGTTCACAAATTTAACATGTGAGTTATTAGATGATAAGTGATGATCGTCCATCACTTGTGATGAAGACGACTCTGTTTGTTCAGCCATGTGGACGGTCTTTTCTCTTGCTGTGTCCGCTAATTGGGTGACCTGCGCGGTGATATGAGTTTAAGTGAGGAAGATACTGCTCTTTTTGTTAGCCTCACTCTCTGGGCCTGAGCTACTCTTGTCCAGTTACAAGATATCCTTCGAGACGACTGGAGATATGACAGGATGCAGATCTGTCCTCTGGGTTTAAATCTAGAAGCGTTTCCCGTAAACAGGTATCCCACAAAGCAGCGGAGAGGGGAGGGAGGGAATGACATCTAACGTTGTGTTTCGTGCCTTTTCCATAATCGCAAGAGATCGTAGGCACACCCCTTAGCGCGTAAGGGAATGGGGCATCTCTCCCGGGCTCTTCCAGTCCATTAGAGTAGTGTCTAAATTTCACACACCAAAACCGACACTGTTTGCATTAGGGCGAAATGCGCCAATCTCATTGTTCAAGGTTGTTAACTAGGCCATGAAATAAGACACATGTTTAAGCGAAGTGCTATTGATATAGCGGATGTCCATTCCAGGATAATCGGACGAAAAAAACCAGAAAAAACCCAACGAATTAACCAGTTCAAATAGAAAAGAACTATACGTTTCTGTGAACATAAGTGTAAGTCGTCGACTAGTGTGAATTCCAAGGAGATCAGTGGTATGGTGGCATCCATAATGAACTAAAACAGCAGAGAATGTTAACCCGAAGCCGGTTACGGCGCCATCTTTTCTGCATCAACAGATGGTGTGTAAACTCGCTATTATTGTTCATCGTAGAAAAATGGACGATAAACAAGTAGAATGAGAGTGGATTGGTAGTGCTAGGACTGTGCGAAACAAGCTGGACACAATCAGGAAAGACGGTCCTGACCACTGGTGAAATGATAATGTATTCTGGACATGAGGGAACTGATGCCCAACATGCATATAGAGTAGCACTGGTGCTCTCCAGAGAAGCACAGAGGGCGCTCATAAAGTGGGAGGCTATTACCCACCTAATCATAAGTGCAAGCTTTAGAACGAGGAACAAACACATCAATATAAACATCAAGTGCTATGCCCCAACTAACGAGGCTGACGATGATAAAAAGCAAGAGTTGTACAACAAGCTGGAAGAAGTTCTTGACACGCAGAAAAATGAAGATATCTTAATATTAATGGGAGACTTCAATGCTAAAGTGGGAGCAGTTACGAAAAGATTATGGGAAGTCAAGGAATGGGACAGATGAACGAAAATTGAGAAATGTTAGCAGAACTTTGTACGCTACACAAAATGATAATTGGAGGAAGCATGTTCCCGCATAAAAAGATAAATAAAGCCACATGGAGATCTCCAGACCACGTGGCGGGAAATCAGATTTATCACAGCTGTGTCAGTCAAGCGTTCAGAAGTACACTACAAGATGTAAGAGTAAAGCGAGATGCAGATGTAGCGTCAGACCATCACATGTTGCCGGGGATTTTTCAGCTGAAACTAAAAAAGTACCCAGTACATGGCGCAAGGAAAGCAAGATATAACGTACACTTATTGCAACACCAGGAGAAGAAGACAGAATGTAGTTTAAAACTAAACAACAGATACCAAGTACTACAAGAGCTATATGAGGATGAAGAAATTGACATTAATAGTATGTGGGACCAGGCTAAAGAGATGTGGAATAGGACATGCAAAGAAACTGTGGGATTCAAGAGAAACCAACACAGAGAATGGCTCACAACAGATATTACATAGCTTAAAAGACAGGAAAAAGAAGAAAGCCTCAACAGTTGCCGAACCCGAGCCACTAAAGCAGAAGCAAAGAGTAATTATGCTGTTACAAAGAGGTCAAGCCATGTATTAGGAAAGATTAAAGGGAATATATTGACAAGCTGACACAGGAGGCAAGAAGAGGCAGCCGGGAGAGGAAATATAAGAGAACTCTACTCTTTAACAAAGAAAATGGCATATAGATATATTAATACAGATAAACCAATCAAAGATAGAGAAGGCAGGATATTGTAATCATCGGAAGGAAAACAGAAACGATGGGTTGAGTATTTCAAAGAAAGTCTAAACAGATCACCACAAGAAACACCAAACATTCTACCAGCAGAGGAGACCTTGAACTTAGACGGCAACCCAAAAAGTACGATAGAAATCCAAAAAGTCATATCCAAAGTCAAGAACGGGAAAGCGGCAGGACCAGAACGGAGGGGCAGGAGCATTCCTGAACCTACCAAATGGCAGAAAAATAACACTGTCATTCGCTACTGGTAAGTACACAAGCAATTTCAGAGCGGAGGCAGAGGCACTGAGGGCGGCAGTGGAAGAAATGGTGACACATAAAGAAAATGAAAGCCATATAGTCCTGCTTACAGATGCTCTCGCCGTAGTCACAGCGCTAAAAAGCCAGAAAAACACTGAGCTTAATAACTTTAGAGCAGCACTCTGCAAACTGTGCCAGCAGTCCGCACCAAAAAGGGTAGTGGTACAGTGGGTCCCATCACACTGCAACATCCAAGGCAACGAGGAGGCAGACAGACTGGCAAAAGAAGGTGCAAGACTACCACAAACAGATACTAGTATGACGTACGAAGAGTCAAAACGGCTTATCAAAGCCAGATACATGACCAAATGGGAAACCGAACATACTGGTTACACCAAAAACGATGCCTATTACCAGTTGAACCGAAGAGAGCAGGTCGTTGTCTTCAGACTTCGCACTGGCCACAATAGACTGAGGTACCACCTATTCAACAAATTGAAGATAGGTGGTACCGACGAATGCCCGTGCGGTACTGGTAAAATGACCGCTGAACATCTGCTGCAGAACTGCCCGACATACGAGGATCAGAGAGAGCAGATGTGGCCATCACCAGTGGAACTGCAAGACAAGCTCTATGGCAGTGGCGAGAGCCTCAGGATGACCGCCGCTTTTTTCGAAAAAAATAATGGTTACTGTCTGATTGCGTACGAAGAAGAAGAAGAAGATATCCAAAGTCAAGAACGGGAAAGCGGCAGGACCAGATGGGATAGCAGCAGAAGCCAAAATGACAGAAAGATAAGCCAGGCCATTGATATATTGCAAGGATTTTTTTATTTTTTTAAATCGGTTTTTTGTTTTTGCGTTCGCCTTATTTCTCTAATCCACAAGCCGGTGTGAGTTGCACTGTGGTTTTTATTTTGCGCCAGTCGGCCCAGTGCATCCGACTTCAGCATGCATTTTATGTAAGGGTCTGCATCCTCCTGCATTTCCTAAGGGTTTGCTTCCCCGGGGTAACGGCGGATGCTGTGATGGGGATCGAACCCAGCAAGGATTTTTCAAGAAGATATGGAAATAGAGAGAGAGAGAGAGTGCTAACAGAATGGACAGAATGACATCTGATTAAATTGCCTAAGAAAGGGGACCTGGCAGATTGCAGCAATTATAGGGGGATTACATTGCTGTCGGTGCCAGGCAAAATATTCCCATACCAGAGAATTACACAACCCTCATCCAGAATATATAAAAAGATACAGTTAGTAGAGTGGTACATCAAGGAGTACTGGCTGACAGCTTCGGAGTGCAAACGGGGATGAGACAGGGATGCCTGCTCTCACCTTTCCTGTTCTTGTTGGCTGTAGATTGGATAATGAAGACATCAATCGAAGGCCAAAAGAAAAAAATGGTATTCAGTGGACACTATTGTCACAATTGGAGGACCTGGACTACACAGATGATCTGGTACTTCTGTCATAGCTAGACAGGCTCTTACATGGAATCCTCAAAGGAAAAGAGCAAGAGAGGTAGATCTAGAAATACTTGGAGAGGAGAATGTGAGAAGGAGCTAGAATTAAACAATTACACCTGGAGGGAGGCACAAAGACCAGCCCAAGCCATTCCTATATGTCAAGATGTTGTGGATGGTCTATTCACGGAGAGAAGAGACGGGCTTTGATTAATTGATTGATTGATTTATTGATTGATTGACCAATGGTTGGTAGAGTAGCCTGTGAAACCTAGCAAATGAGTCACGTGATGCTACGTCAGCTTCGATCACATGACCAGATGTCATAACAAATAGAGATCTGTGACGTTGGTTATTACAGCAACCAAACACATTTAGAGATTTTGAAAGAGGAAATCGCACACGGAAATGAATAACATCCGAACAAAACCTCAAGGAGTGAAGATGGAGCACAGGGAATGATCTGACAGCAGATAGCGATATATCTGACTGCTTTCATCATGGTCAGTGGACCAGAACTGACGAAGACGTTATTCCGCTTCAAGGCGTGGCCCTTTAAACAGGCTGCACTAGTGCAGTCTGATTAAGATAATAGGATTGCATTGACAGGCAAACAAGGTACTGACAAAGTCAACTAAAACCGGATGTGTTGGGACGTAAGACTTAGATATCGCAACCTCTCTGTAAACAATGTCACAGCGTATTTTTTAAGACGAACTGCGTAGAAGAAGACGAAAAAGAAGAAGAAGAAGAAGAAGAAGAAGAAGAATACAAAGAAAAGGAAGAAGAAGTAGTAGAAGAGCAAGAAAAACAAAAACAAAAAAAGGAAGAAGAAGCAAAAGAATAATATTAAGAAGAAGCAGCATAATCATGCAAAAACTAATAATATTAATAATAACGATATTAATAAGAAGAACAAGAAGTAAATCGCGATAAAGAACAGCAAAGGAACATCAGAATATAACATAGCATGACTTGGACTGGAACCCACATGGAAATAGGAGAGCAGACATTTTCATGGACCCAGCTCATTTCGACAAACCATTCTAGGATCCATGGAGAGCATCATTTTCCCTCAGGAAATACAAGTCAGATCAAGTCTAATTGTGACACATGATGATAGTAGCAGTGTTCAGAATATAATATAATATACAAACACGAATCAAATCTTCATTTTAAAACTAATCCTTCTTTAAATGTCGTTTTCCTCTAAAACAGAACCTAAGAGATCTGGTAAATGCGACTACGGTAATGACAAACCCTATAGTAAATACTACCCCTGCCAAGAAGACGATCACATAATCCATAATGAACAGATACATTGGTATCTTCTGGCCGCTGTACCGCATGTAGGACCCGCCATATTTCATCACGTGATCAAGCCAAAACGCGGCTTCTTGTCTGGGGTTCTTGTACAACTGTCGGTATATTTCTGAAGCTGTCCCAATGGTTGACTTCATTTCCTTGCTGGATGCCACCTCCTCTATGACTCTGACGAGCTCGTCCGATGTCGCTTTCAGGAAGTTCAGTTGGCGACAGTAGCCTTTATCTTCTGCTCGATCCGCATTTGAGTGTTGGTCATAGAACGCTGGAAGGCATACAAGAGGGACTCCATAGTAGATTGCCTCATTAAGACTGTGCAACCCTGAGTGAGAGATGAACACTTTAACGTTTTTGTTTCTCAGAAGATCGTTCACAGGAAGCCAGGTCGAGGTGAGAATCTTCTTTGGGTCAGGAGAGGTCAGATTGGCTCTCCAGATTGTGTTCAGCTTAATCCGTCTCAGAGCTGACACGAATTTCATTTCTATTTCTTTAGGAAGGTTCATAAACAGACTTCCAAATGTCAGCACGGCGACACCGACCCCAGCTTTTTGTGATCGGTCCACAAACGACTTGAACGGCTCTTGTAGCTCCTTAACTTGGCCAATAGACAATCCACCGACAAATTTGACATTGGGAAGTACAGGTCTCGGGTAGTCACAGATAGGGTCAGACTCCACTATGTAAACTTCTGCTTGGCTAATGAGCTCATTTGCTTTCGGGACATCCGGGTCTGTAGGAAAGAGTTGTTTCATGTAGCCCCTATCGTTGTAAAGGTGCTTAAATAGAGGAGCCATCGTGTGAATCACCGTCTGAACTTGTTCATACAAAGACGCGTGATTTCGAAAATATGGAGAGTTGTAAGCCTCGGCAACTGAGTTGTAGGGTACTCTGCTTGTTACAGGATCAAATAGAGGGCTGAGAATAGCAAAGGGCACTTTGAGCTTGTGCGATATAGCCACTCTCTCATCAACTTTTGGCAACCAATCTAGAACAATGAGGTCAGGCTTCAGACTTTCTATATACTCTATAAACCTCATTTCCTGCATAGCTTTCAAATACATTTTTGACACGGTGTCTTCATATGTCCATAACCAACCCCAGTCTGGATCTGTCCCCGACACAACAGCCTTCTCGATCGTGACCTCTAACCCGGAGACAAGTGTGTCTTCAGACTCCCCACAGAAGTCGCTATAGCTGAAAGTATTCACTCCGTGAAAGCTCTCAGCATTTCGTTTCGCCAAAGCGGAAGGTAGCCCCAGCCAAACACTGTGGTTAAACTTTGCTAGCTCTTCTGCGACAAACGCCTGAATTCTGGTATGGCTTGTTCCCATAACAGGTAAGAAGACAACATTTTTACAGTCCACGTAAGATCTTGCCAAGGTGAAACATAAAATGATGATCCATTGTCCTTGTACGGACATAGTGATCTCTGTAATGAGAGAACAGAATATTTAACAATAAACGTGTACACGCACGCAAGCACGCACTGACACACACACACGCACACACACGCACACGCACAGGCACACAGCGAGGATGATGACCAGCATAGTTCACTCCTAACTATAATCAAAATGTTCCACAAGTTACATCATCAAGAAAAATGATCATGTCGCCAAGAACAAAAACAACAATATACAAATATAGACACACGCTCACTCAATCACACACATGCACCATCATACACTATCTATCTATCTATCTATCTATCTATCTATCTATCTATCTATCTATCTATCTATCTGTTTCTCTATCTATCTATCTATCTATCTATCTATCTATCTATCTATCAATCTATTTTTGTAACTATCCATCTATCAATCCGTCCATCCATCCATCCATCTAAACATTTATCGTCGGTAAATATATGTAGGTACATATCTCCATTAGTCTAGCTGCATACATATCTACCAAACTACCTAACCTAACCTACCTGTCTCCCTACCTACCTACCCATGTCCCTACCTACTTACCCTAACCTCCCCTATCTGTTTACTTTCGTACCGTACCTACTTGCTTGCCTATCTTTCTTACCTACATACTTATACCTACTTACCTATATTTACCTAATCTGTACCTCCCTACCTATACCTACCGTCCTTATATACCTACTAACGTATATACCTGTCTTTCGTACCTACCTACCTTACTTATCTACTTTCCTACCTACTTCTACTTCGTATCTACCTACCTACTTACCTACCTGTATACTTACCTGCCTGTCTGTCTATCTATTTATTTGTCTAACTTTAATTGATAATAGATAAAGCACTGCCATAACGTTATTAACTTGGGTGCTGATTGGCCTGTCGGAATGTTTGAAATATTGCATTCCTTGACTTTCCTCTGTGTTGACTTTGACTGTCCTGTGTAATGACCTTAAATTTGAAGTGCAGTGTCATTTACTCTTCTGTGTAGTGGCCTTGATTCTGCAATTGTGTTCAATATTTCTGCTGGTGGCTAATTTACACCCTAACTAAACTGTACGTACTTTTCACCATGCTTGTAGGGCAGCAGCAAGTAGTTATTGACGAATAATGGCTACACATACATTGGTTTAACAATCACTTCAAGTTCCACAGTAAAGTAAGTCGTATGTCCTTTTACAGAACGTAGCTTCTTACAACCGCCACCATTTGGCAGTTATAAGTTTCTTGGCAAGTGTGCAGTTCGGTAGGTTGCCATTACTTTCCGTATGTGGAGGGGTATTAGCCCAAGAAAAAAACCCAGTGTTTGCCAAACTGGACACAAGTGGGAATCGAACCCGGAACGTTGGGATTATGAAAACCGAGTGAGTGTTACCCCTAGGCCACGCAGCCTTCTCAAGTTCCACAACAAGGCAAAGGCCGCCGGCCATCGTATTCGATGATGGCATAATGTATTTTGCTAGCGCTATTTTTAGTAAGGCTTAACTGCTACTTTTTATCCTCACTCTCTCGTCTCGAGCCGCCCGACCCCAGGGACAAGTCAAGGACAAGACGACTAGGGGGCAACTACGAGATGCAGTGGACTCCGCATCAAGCACCCGTGAAAAAGACGGCGGAGTACGGAGTCGAACCCACACCACTTGATCACGAGGCGGATGGCATAACCCCTTTGCCACGGAATCCCGAACAAAATGCTCATAAAACACCATGCAACAAAAACACATGTTAGAGGCTCAGGGTTAATATTGATGCCCATCTTTGGATTGTGGGTCTGTGTTCCGAATGCAGCTGAAAAGCGGAGGAAGATATTAAGAATGTTTCCTTCGGCACAAAACGTATTACCTTTAACAGCTGTTCTAGACCTAGTGCGTCTGGAATATGTAACATCTCTACAGACTCACCTGAACAACTGTGTTACGTCAACACGGAAAGCTATACAAGGTCAGATAACATACAAAAAATGTACGACAGAGCTACGTTAACACAATAAACTGTAAAATGTCAGATATCACACAAAACCCTTTCCACAAAAAATCAGTGACTTACTCCTGAGATGTTGGTTATATATAGTACACATGGGGAAAATCATCTGTATTACACTACATACATAACGAAATTCACCGCAGACAAACCAAACAATGAAATGAACTACACGTGTTCCTCGCCCGGTACTTTTGTTATTTTCGGATAACTGTGTACACGTTTGACACTAATGCTACCGTCTATACGGGCGGACTGGTAGAGCGTCTCTGCGGGTTTAATCTACATTTTGAACAGAAATCAGCAATGTGCTTTTTTATTTACTTGGACGTTATTGGTGCGTATCACCCACAACCTTTTTGTTAATATTCGATACGGGAACTCAGTCGTCTCGAGGTAAGACGTTGACCCAAGGTGATATAGGTCGTGGGGTCAAATCACATTGGAGACCGAACATTTCTAACGTGGACATGATCTTTGTGTAGTAGCGATTGGACGCCCGTGTGCAAATGTCGTGAACATTAAAAAATAATGTGCGGGGTAAAAATGAAAAAAAAAACGGCAGCTGTCCAGACAAAATTCAAAATTATGTTAAAAATGTGAACCAATCTATTTACGGAATCCTCTCCGGTGCTATGGAGCTCGTGCAGTGTGCTCAGATTCGTGCAAATAATATGGAAAAGAACAGAGAAATGACGCGGATTCTTCGACCAAACGGAATTTTATATACGATCTCACTTGAATATATATGTATCTATCTGTCTATATGTCTGTCTGTCTGTCTGTCTATCTATCTTTCCTGTCTGTCTGTCTCTGTCTTTCTGTCTCTGTCTGTCTGTCTGTCTATCTATCTATCTTTCCTGTCTGTCTGTCTTTCTGTCTGTCTGTCTCTCTCTCCGTCTGTCCTGTCTGTCTGTCTTCAGTCCACTTATTTCTTTAGACGTCGTGGGAAGGTGTGACCTCCTTTGTTCCATATTTTATGGCAGATGTAAATGCACTGGTGACTTCCCAGGTCAATCTCGGCATCTGCTAGCCCCTGGAATATACGGTCGCCTTTTTTTTGAGACTGGTGGAGGTGGAAGCGTAAATTAGAGCAAGGAAGACTTGCAGCCTGTCAGCGCCATCTAAGCCGCTCCGCTAACCACATACCCAAGAACTGTTGTTATAGTCACACAGTCCCCTTTTTGTTACGACATATTCTCTTTCTTCGTTCGTTCGTTCGTTCTCAGACGTCCGCTGAAAAAGCATGAAAAGAGCATTGCACTGGTTGATGCGTCCTCATATCGCCCAATGGACTACGGTCTGGGGTGGAAAATGGCGCGCCTCCGCCAGTAGAAACTAGTGGGGCAAACATCTAAGCAAAAAAAAAAAAAAAAACAGGATGTTGTACTGAGAGCGGAGTGTGTTGTGTGGTAGTTAACAGCTTGACTGCGATATTTGCACTTTTCGGTCCGACACATACGACTTCCGCAGACATTTTTGAGCAGCGGGTTATATTTCTATTTTCGATCCCATTTCCTTAGCCCGTCTGCACTGTTGCAGCCTGTTGCACAGGATCACCACATGGAGGATTACAAAGGTCTTCTAGACGATCCACATAAACAGTATTGTAGCAAAAGCTGCGATTAAATTATTTCACATAGAGAAGGGCAGAACGAACTAACCCAGGACCATATATGCTGGTTGAATGTTGTCAATGGCGTTTGCACCGAGAATAGTGACAGGTTCGCTGATTGATCGTTGTTACTATTGTAGACGTTGAATGCCCACAATGAGTAAGTTTACTCTTTTGTGCTCCCTGAAAAGGACGTTAAGTTACAGGTTGTAGTAGCTTTCCTTACATCCCAAGCATGCTGATGAAGGTGGACCAAGGTCCTCCATGTGGTTGTACCATGCTAGGCTTTATCTGCGTGGCGTTCACTATTACAGGGAGCATATCGATCCACATCTCGTGTGCTATGCTGCCTTGAAAACAACCTGTTTCCATGGAACGCCACATGGACGGGAGATTGTAGTCTTGGTCAGTGCATTGTGCCTGACACTGACACTACGTCATGGTCAATATGTTTTGCTGGATTGGACTAGCGTTTCAGTTCCCCTGATTGATTGATTGATTGAAAAGCTATCAATTTAAATAATTCTGAATGCAATATGCCTCTACATTTGATAACCAATATTTTGACATGGATAATCTTGGCTTGGTCTCTTCAGATCAAGACCAACATATTCATTGACTAATGCGTCGATAAGTCGTTAAAAATAATGAATTGTTGCAATTAAAAGTTATTTCAAGTTTCAATCTCTTCTTTAACATTGCCTTCCTTCAATTATTTTTTTTTTAATTAAACATTTTTCAAATGATTGTTACTTTAATTCTTTTATTACGATATTTCCTCAAATCGTTCAGTATTCATTGTTCTGTACAGAAACATTTACATCATATCGATCCACCATTGCTCAAAGCTGCTCGCCATTTGTTTGAATGTTTATTTGAATCTCTTTTAAGTTATTTTTCCGATATCATCATTATCATCATCATCATCATCATCATCAAATGCCGTTTCCGCATCGAAAGTCGGCAATGGATTGATCTCCAGCTAGTATTGACACATACCAGGTTGGCACACTCAGTCAAACTGTATCCCGACCACATTTTGATGTTGTCTGTCAATCTGTACCTCTGCTACTCTCAGGTTCTCCACTCTTCCCTCCAGTATAAAAATGTTTTTTTTTAAAAACCACCAACAAGGAGAAGATGTAGCACGTCCTTTATAGAACGTCGCTCTAATCACAGTCTGTCTGAAAGAAACTCTTTCCCTTTCCAAAACTCCAGCCTCCGCCACAGTCATACCCAGGCATTCTGGGATATCTTGGTGCCATCGTCTTCTTGGTCTACCCCTTCCTCTTTTGCCTGGCACCATACTTTCCATCACTGTTCTCTCAAGACAGTTGTGTCTCTTGATGTGACCAAAGTATTTGCATTTTCTGGCCAAAATGGAATTGATGAACCAGTTCTCCTCTATGTTCAACTCTTGCCGAATGTCCATATTTGTCTTTATCTCTGTCCAGGGTATTCTGAGGATCTTCCTGTAAGATTTTGACTTCAAGGATTCGATTCTTTGTCTGGAAGTGTTGGTAATCATTATCTTTGTTTTCATTATGTCTATAAACAGGTTTTCATCTTGATTGTGCGCGTTAACGGTTGACATTAGCTGCTCTAGCCCTTCTACAAGGGGCGATGAGGCTAACGTCTGGTCAGGTAAAACACACTGATCAGAAAACGTTAGCCAGCGTCAGGAGAAATATTCTGGCCAAGACCTTCACCTGACCTCATCGTTGGTCGTCCTTGAAATGTGCTGTTGTCGAGGACAACAGTCGGGCTAACAAGGTGAGGATCGACGTGATCTGGAAGGTCCCCAGTCAACTTCATCAGCGCGCTCTGGATGTCAGAAAAGCTACTACATTTATGCCACAAGTTCCGTCCTTTTCAGGTCGCAGGAAAGGGTTACGAACCCATTGTGAGCATTAACAACTAACCAACCATCCAACAAACCAACGAACCAATCATCCAACCAACCATCCAACAATCCAACCAAACATTCAACCAACCAACCAATCAACGAACCAACCATCCAACCAACCACCCAACCATCCAACAAACCATCCAACAAACCACCCAACTATCCAACCAACCAACCATCCAACCAACGAACCAACCAAACATCCAACCAACCAAACAACCAACCAACCAAACATCCAACCAACCAAACATCCAACCCACCAACCAACCAACAATACATCCAACCAATCAACCATCCAAACACCCCAAAAAAACATCCAACGAACCAACCATCCAACCAACCATCAAACCGACCGACCAACTAACCAACACACCAAACAACCAACCAGTCCTTCTGCACCTCTTGATAGTATCACTGTGTCGTCTGCGTATCGTAACTCTGGAATCTGGTAAAGGCCAATCGTAAATGTATCAAAACTGTCAATGTGCAGCAGAATGGACAGGCTTCGAAAAATATTAAGCATGTTTTAATTTAAACACAAATTTAATTTAACTAAATCTCAATCTGACCACATAGCTATAAACTAAAGCTTAATTGAGTGAAAATCTCTGATCGTTCTCAATGTCAATCTTGCTCCTTACAAAAAACACATAAGAGTAAGATCTAGAGTTGTGTTATGCACTGTGTGAGAAATGTGGCCGGAAAGGCAATCCATGACCGAATCCACAACACTCTCAAGCAGATAATGGGGACAAATCCAGTTTCTATTTATGTTGGTTGGGCTCAATGTATTGTTCTCGGGGGATCTATGTTTGAATAGGTGTGTCCGGACAAGCAGAAATTGTAGGAGTTGACATAATGGCACAAGAGACGAAACTCCGCATTTTCAATCTGTACGGACCACCAAACAGAGACCTATCGCTCTCGAGTATGGAGGTCAGAGACTCCAACTGCATAGTAGTTGGAGATTTCAACAGCCACTCGGAGAGATGGGGATACTCTGACACAGACAGTAGAGGTGACGAAGTGGAAGATTGGGAGATAGATGCAAATCTCTCCCTAATCAATAGGCCGGAGGATAGCCCTATCTTCTATTCAAGAACATGGCATACCACCTCGACTCCAGATTTGGCCTTCTCCACACAGGACATACACTATAAAATAGACCGCCAGGTGCTGAACCAACTGGCAGGTAGCGACCACAGGCCGATCAGGCTAACCATTGACATGGAAGTAAGCCCACAGGAAACAAAACCGCTCCCACGTTGGAATTACAAACGAGCCGACTGGGACAGATTTGCAACCCTGACAGATGGGCTGTGTGAAACCATCAACACACGAAACACCAAAATGAAGCCCATGGTGGAGAGCCTAAGCAAGGCAATAATGCAAGCCGCCACTGAAACCATCCCAAGAGGAGCTAGGAAAAACTATAAGCCCTACTGGAATGATGAGTTACAGAAAGTGGAAGATGCAGTAACAAATGCTAGGAACGTGGCAGAACGAGAAAAATCCATGGAGGCGAACATCGCCCTCAAAGCCGCGGCGGGGAAGTACAAACACACTCTCAAGCAAACAGCAAGAGAAAGTTGGAAAAATAAAACGGAAAGCTTAAACCTGGACAAAGAAGGGAACAAGCTATGGAAGCTAGTCAGAGCCATGAACGACGAAACCCCGTCAAATAAACAAATTACTATCAAGCAGGGCGAGAACTTGATCACAGGTAAGAAAGCCGCAAACGCCTTTGTCGATCACTATGCCAGAGCAAACCACATCGAGGTCCCTGCAGATAAGCATACAGACATTAGCGAAGAGCTAAAGGGACACGAAAACATAAATACGGCTCCTGAAGAGCACATGATGGCCAAACTAACAATGCGCGAAATGGAAGAGGCTATGAGAACACTAAAGAAAAGGAAATCTCCCGGAAAAGACGGGATAACAAACGAAATGCTGATGGGGCTGGGCCAAACAGCGAAGAAAAAACTACTATCAGTCCTGAACCAAAGCTGGAAAAGGGGTATTGTACCCCAGGCATGGAAAGATGCAATACTGGTACCAGTACCAAAAACAGGAAAGGACAAAACAGATCCAAATGGATACAGGCCCATAAGCCTACTGAGCTGTGTCGGCAAGCTGATGGAACGGATGATAAACACCAGACTGATGTGGCATCTGGAAGAAAAACGAATACTAATTCCACAGCAAGCCGGCTTTAGACAGCACAGATCCACTGAGGACCAGGTCATCCTCATAGCTCAGGAGATAGAAGATGCCTACCAGGCACAGAAACACACAGTAGCTGTCTGGGTGGATCTGGAAATAGCATTTGACAAAGTCTGGAAGGATGGACTTAGAGTCAAGCTAAGAAGAAGTGATGTCTGTGGGAAGATGTACAAGTGGATCAACCACTACCTCAAACAAAGAACGGCCAGAGTCCAAGTTCAAGGGCAGATGAGCAAAAAGGTGACACTCGAGCAGGGAGTACCCCAAGGGGGAGTATTGTCACCCACACTCTTCCTGGTATATATAAACGATATTACAGAGAATATACCAAGAAGAGTCCATAGCTCAATGTTTGCAGACGATCTGGCTATGTGGACCTCTGAAAAGAATCTCACCATAGCAAGAAATCGGATGCAGACGGCCCTAACATCGCTGGAAGAGTGGGCGAACTCAAGGCTCGTCAAAATAAACGAGGAGAAAACCACGTGCACAATATTCTCGCTCTCATTAAAACCCCAAAGTACCAAATTAAGCCTAAATGGCAAAATCCTGCAGCCAAACGACAACCCAACCTATCTGGGAGTCACATTTGATCGGCGCATGACATGGAAAAGTCAAATTGAGAGAAACCGAATGAAAGCCAGAGAAAGAATGGCGATCATGAGGAAACTTGCTGGCACAAGCTGGGGAGCAGACGAAGGCATACTAAAGAAACTGTACACTGGAAGAGTGAGACCAGTTCTCGAGTATGGCATTGCGGCATGGACAACCGCAGCGAAGGCGAACTTCGACAAAGTTAACAAACTTCAAAACCAAGCCATGAGAATCATAACAGGTGGCATGAAGTCAACGCCAATTGTAGAACTTGAAAAGGTTACAAAACTGCAATCCATGACCGATAGAAGAGACTGCAGAGCCCAGCTGCAGTCAGAGAAACTCCGAAGACTGACGGACCATCCAATGTACCAGAGACTAAACAATTTGGGAACTGGGAAACTAAAGCGGAGAAACTTTGCAGAAATAGCCAAAGCAAAGATGCACGAAGATCCCATAAACGCACTAACAACACCAAAACCCATCACTACTGTACGAAAACCTACTTGGAGGCAGGATATATTTCCAGAGGTGGTAGAAAATATACCAGGTATTGCAAACAAAAACTGCCAGAGTGAAAAAGAAAGGAGAGACACTACCCTAAGCTTCATAACGAAAAGCTACCCAAGCATGGACTGGACCCATGCATACACCGACGGTTCTGTAACAAACACTACACAGAACGGAGGGGCAGGAGCATTCCTGAACCTACCAAATGGCAGAAATATAACACTGTCATTCGCTACTGGTAAGTACACAAGCAATTTCAGAGCGGAGGCAGAAGCACTGAGGGCGGCAGTGGAAGAAATGGTAACACACAGTGAAAACGAGAGCCACATAGTCTTGCTGACAGATGCTCTCGCCGTAGTCACAGCGCTAAAAAGCCAGAAAAACACTGAGCTTAATGACTTAAGAGCAGCACTCTGCAAACTGTGCCAGCTGTCCGCACCAAAAAGGGTAGTGGTACAGTGGGTTCCGTCACACTGCAACATCCAAGGCAACGAGGAGGCAGACAGACTGGCAAAAGAAGGTGCAAGGCTACCACAAACAGATACCAGTATGACGTACGAAGAGTCAAAACGGCTTATCAAAGCCAGGTACATGACCAAATGGGAAACCGAACACACTGGTTACACCAAAAACGATGCCTATTACCAGTTGAACCGAAGAGAGCAGGTCGTTGTCTTCAGACTTCGCACTGGCCACAATAGACTGAGGTACCACCTATTCAATAAATTGAAGATAGGGTGTACCGACGAATGCCCGTGCGGTACTGGTAAAATGACCACTGAACATCTGCTGCAGAACTGCCCGACATACGGGGATCAGAGAGAGCAGATGTGGCCATTGCCAGTGGAACTGCAAGACAAGCTCTATGGTAGTGGCGAGAGTCTCAGGACGACCGCCGCTTTTTTCGAAAAAATAATGGTTACTGTCTGACTGTGTACGCAGAAGAAGAAGAAGAAGAATAGGTGTGTGGGTGTGCGGATGTATGTGAATGTGTGGGTTTGTCGATGTGTGGGTGTGTGTGAATGTGTGGGTTTGTAGATATATACATGTGTGGTAGACCTATGGTAGTTTTTAATCAAGACGCCCAGCAGTGCATGAGCTGCAACGGCCAGCGACCCATAGTTGACTGCTAGCGCCAGGGCCAGCGACCCATAGTTGACTGCTAGCACCAGGACCAGCGACCCATAGAAGACTGCTAGCGCAAGGGCCAGCGACCCATAGAAGACTGCTAGCGCCAGGGCCAGCGACCCATAATTGACTGCTAGCGCCAGGGCCAGCGACCCAAACTTGACTGCTAGCGCCAGGGCCAGCGACCCATAGAAGACTGTTAGCGCCAGGGCCAGCGACCCATAGTTGACTGCTAGCGTCAGGGTCAGCGACCCATTAAAGACTGCTAGCGCCAGGGCCAGCGACCCATAGAAGACTGCTAGCGCCAGGGCCAGCGACCCATAGAAGACTGCTAGCGCCAGGGCAAGCGACCCAAACTTGACTGCTAGCGCCAGGGCCAGCGACCCATAGAAGACTGCGAGCGCCAGAGCCAGCGACCCATAGCTCACTGCTAGTGCCAGTGCCAGCGATCCATAGCTGACTGCAAGCGCCAGGGCCAGCTACCCAAACCTGATTTGTAGCGCCAGGGCCAGAGACCCAAACCTGACTACTAGCACCAGGGCCAGCGACCCATAGTTGACTGCTAGCACCAAGGCCAGCGACCCATAGAAGACTGCTAGCGCCAGGGCCAGCGACAACAGTTGACTGCTAGCGCCAGGGCCAGCAAACCAAACTTGAATGCTAGCGCAAGGGCAAGCGACCCAAATCTTATTACTAGCGCCAGGGCCAGCGACCCAAACTTGTCTGCTAGCGTCAGGGCCAGCGACCCAAACTTGACTGCTAGCGCCAGAGCCAGCGACCATAGTTGGCTGCTGGAGCCAGGGCAGAGACCCAAAGCTGATTGCTAGCGCCAGGGCCAGCGACCCAAACTTTACTGCTAGCGCCAGGGCCAGCGATCCAAACTTTACTGCTATCGCCAGGGCCAGTGACACAAACTTGACTGCTATCGCCAGGGCCAGCGACCCAAACTTGACTGCTAGCGCCAAGGCCAGTGACCCAAACTTGACTGCTAGCGCCAGGGCCAGCGACCAAAACCTGATTGCTAGCGCTAAGGCCAGCGACCCAAACTTGACTGCTAGCGCCAGGGCCAGCGACCCAAACTTGACTGCTAGCGCCAGGGCCAGCGACCCAAACTTTACTGCTAGCGCCAGGGCCAGCGACCCAAACTTGACTGCTATCGCCAGGGCCAGTGACCCAAACTTGACTGCTAGCGCCAGGGCCAGCGACCCAAACCTGATTGCTAGCGCCAAGGCCAGCGACCCAAACTTGACTGCTAGCGCCAGGGCCAGCGACCCAAACTTGTATGCTAGCGCCAGGGCCAGCGACCCAAACTTGACTGCTAGCGCAAGGGCCAGCGACCCACACTTGACTGCTAGCGCCAGGACCAGCGACCCAAACTTGACTGCTAGCGCCAGGGCCAGCGACCCAAACTTGACTGCTAGCATCAGGGCGAGCGACCAAAGTTGACTGCTAGCGCCAGGGCCAGCGACCCAAACTTGACTGCTAGCGGCAGGACCAGCGACCCAAACTTGACTGCTAGCGCCAGGGCCAGCGACCCAAACGTGACTGCTAGCGCCAGGGCCAGCGACCCAAACTTGACTGCTAGCACCAGGGCGAGCGACCAAAGTTGACTGCTAGCACCAGGGCCAGCGACCCAAACTTGACTGCTGGCGCCAGGGCCAGCGACCCAAACCTGACTGCTAGCACCAGGGCCAGCGACTATAGTTGACTGCTAGTGCCAGGGCCAGCGACACAGAGCTTCCCAGGCTCTCCTTAACCTCCAGGTGACGATTCTGTATAATAGGCTACTACGGAGCAGACTGGGTAAGTAGAAGGGATCGAACAGGGAATACTGACCTGGTACTCAATAAATGCCTGTTGTAGTCCATAGTTGACTGCTAGAGCCAGGGCCAGCGACCCAAACTTGACTGCTAGCGCCAGGGCCAGCGACCCAAACTTGACTGCTAGCGGCAGGACCAGCGACCCAAACTTGACTGCTAGCGCCAGGGCCAGCGACCCAAACGTGACTGCTAGCGCCAGGGCCATCGACCTAAACCTGAATGCTAGCACCAGGACCAGCGACCCAAACGTGACTGCTAGCGCTAGGGCCAGCGACCCAAACTTGACTGCTGGCGCCAGGGCCAGCGACCCAAACCTGACTGCTAGCACCAGGGCCAGCGACTATAGTTGACTGCTAGTGCCAGGGCCAGCGACACAGAGCTTCCCAGGCTCTCCTTAACCTCCAGGTGACGATTCTGTATAATAGGCTACTACGGAGCAGACTGGGTAAGTAGAAGGGATCGAACAGGGAATACTGACCTGGTACTCAATAAATGCCTGTTGTAGTCCATAGTTGACTGCTAGAGCCAGGGCCAGCGACCCAAACTTGACTGCTAGCGCCAGGGCCAGCGACCATAGTTGACTGCTAGCACCAGGGCCAGCGACCCAAACCTGATTGATAACGCCAGGGCCAGCGACCCAAAATTGACTGCTAGCGCCAGGGCTAGCGACCCAAACTTGACTGCTAGCGCCAGGGCCAGCGACCCAAGCCTGATTGCTAGCGCCAGGGCCAGCGACCCAAACTTGACTGCTAGTGTCAGGGCCAGCGACTATAGTTGACTGCTAGCGCCAGGGCCAGCGACCCAAACTTGACTGCTAGCGCCAGGGACAGCGACTATAGTTGACTGCTAGCGCCATGGCCAGCGACCCAAACCTGATTGCTAGCGCCAGGGACAGCGACTATAGTTGACTGCTAGCGCCATGGCCAGCGACCCAAACCTGATTGCTAGCGCCAGGGCCAGCGACCCAAACTTGACTGCTAGCGCCAGGGCCAGCGACCCAAACTTGACTGCTAGCGCCAGGGCCAGCGACTATAGTTGACTGCTAGCGCCAGGGCCAGCGACACATAGCTTCCCAGACTCTCCTGAACCTGCAGGTGGCGATTGTGGATAATAGGCTACTACAGAGCAGACTGGGTAAGTAGAAAGGATCGAACAGGGAATACTGACCTGGTACTCAATAAATGCCTGTTGTAGTCGGATGTGTCTGACCACAACGGGCTAATTTATGTCTGTCTGACTGCCTGCCTGCCTACCTGTCTATCTATCTATCTTCAGTTCACTTGTGTTGTTAGACGTCGTGGTTAGGTGCGACCTGCTTTGTTTCACATTATTTTGGAAGGTGAAAATCTACTGGTGACTTACCAGATCAAACTCAGCACCTGTTAGCCCCTGGAATATACGATCTCCTATTTTGTAGACTGGTGGAGGTTGAAGCGTAAATTAGAGCAAGGTAGAACCGCAGCCTGTCAGGCGCCATCTAAGCCGCTCCGCTAATCACATAACCAAGATCTGTTGTTATGGCCACACAGTCCCCTTTTTGTTGCGAGTTATTCTCTGTGAGGTTAGAATCCCTTGAATAATTTGAGTAGATTTTGAACTTGAATTTTGCCGAGCAGTGGCCGTTAGGCTTACTGTTTTTAAAATTTCCAACTGCTACGGTATTTTTAAGGTGCGCGCAACTGAACACGGGTGTCTGATCTCATTACTCAGAGATCAGGGGAAATCTTTACTGGAGGATCCACGTGAACAAAATTTGAACTCGCGACCTCCAGTACCCGAGGCTAACACCTTACCTCGAAACCACTGGGTCATCCGTGGACTGAAGATAGAAGATAACAAGACAGATTCCACGTTTAGAAGCCAAGCACATGATGATGATAGAATAACATACGACAAACAAAGACATTTTAAACACCCCTCCTTACCCCCCACCCAATTACAACAATGTTTAAAACAATTAAAACAACTTAAAACGGCATGTAAACTTTATTGTTTAATAAATAAAATAAATTAAAATCATCTGCTTAAAATCGATAACACGTCAAGCATATGTTGAGAACATAAAAAAAGAAACACAATCTCTAAATGGATGGATCATGCAATATGACAGCCAAACAGATAAATCACTTACAACAATGAAAAAAGTGTTTCCCAGGCAAAGTAACTAAATTATAGATGTTAAAAGACATAATTTTTTTTACAAAAAAACAAACAGCTAACAAAAGCATCTAAAGGGCGGTTGAGACGACTTGATTATAATGAAACAAAAATAAAGTTATGTCGAACTGTATAAAACAATAGTTAGACCTAGAGGTGTGGAGGGGATATTAACATGCTGGAAAGGATAAAAAGAAGAGCGACATAACTGATAGCGCGATTCTGGAATTATAGTAATGAGGAAAGAATCATGAAAACTAGATTACAGTATCTAGAAAAGAGACGAATTCAAGTTGATTTAATTCAGGATTATACGATAATCCCACTGCCTATCCTCACACTAACAAACCTGCAAGCAAATCTTGAACAATAACTTTAATAAAGATTTATACGATAATCCCACTGCATAGCATCACACTACACATCCTGAACAGTAACTATAGACATGTATGGCAAGATCAGTGGGCCACATCCCAGACAGGTATAGTATATTAAAAGAACCAGACAAAACCAGATCCCCAGGACCAGGCCAAGAAACTGAAACGAAGTGACCAGAGTTTGATCTTCAAGCTGAGAACAGGACATGCCCCTCTCAACAAACATCT
The DNA here is from genome assembly GCA_036924085.1 of Ariolimax columbianus. Classification (NCBI taxonomy): domain Eukaryota; kingdom Metazoa; phylum Mollusca; class Gastropoda; order Stylommatophora; family Arionidae; genus Ariolimax; species Ariolimax columbianus. The sequence goes on along the minus strand of JAVGWX010000022.1, from coordinate 29,095,509 downwards.
GAATAGATTAGACCCACTACATGAACCAAACTCCAGATTCTGCCACGACCACGAGGAGTCGGTCGAACACCTCCTGAATGTGTGCCAAAGTCTGGCCGATCTGCAGAACCTGCTGCTACCACAACACCCTACCATACACAACACGTTCTACACATGACTACAACAATTAAAGAGGACGTGTCCGGGAAGCATTGGGCTATCAAGACCTGCCGTCTAACAGCTAAAGGGATTATGCCGTCACTAACAGCTAAAGGGATTATGCCATCACTAACAGCTAAAGGGATTATGCCATCACTAACAGCTAAAGGGATTATGCCATCACTAACAGCTAAAGGGATTATGCCATCACTAACAGCTAAAGGGATTATGCCATCACTAACAGCTAAAGGGATTATGCCATCACTAACAGCTAAAGGGATTATGCCATCACTAACAGCTAAAGGGATTATGCCATCACTAACAGCTAAAGGGATTATGCCATCACTAACAGCTAAAGGGATTATGCCATCACTAACAGCTAAAGGGATTATGCCATCACTAACAGCTAAAGGGATTATGCCGTCATCATACGATAATCATTGACAAGGATAAATGATACAGAACCCCATTTTGTCTGGTGTTGACTGTTGGAACAAAGTGTCAATCCTGGTTGCATCAGAGCTCTCACCAATAGTTATACGAGCTGCACTACTACATTTTGTCCCTTCCAACGTCCAGTTGTGGTACCAATTCAAAAGTTGGTCCGCCAGGGCGATCATATCTCACTGAACCTCTTCTCTGGATGTTTGGAATTAGTCATTAGCCGATGCAACTGGAACACCTTTGGTATCCTTATTGATCGCAGCGCCTCAATCACGTGTGATTTGCCGATGACATAGTACTCATCACAGAGTCAGTAGCAGAAGCCAACTAAATGATGCAGCTACTTGATGGAGAGGGCAAGAAAGCGGGTCTGGAGATGAATGTCTCGAAGACCAAAGTGTTGCGCAATCGTTTCGCCACTTGTGACCCAGACTTCTATGGCGAGGTAAGATTAGAGGATGTCAACGAGCACATGTATCTTGGACGTCTTCTCAATATGGAGAATAACCTAGAACCTGAACTGACAAGACGTCGCCGAGCGGGTTGGTCAGCTTTCTCATCTATTAACACGTCCTGGACGGTTGTCATGACCAAGACCTACGAGCCTCCATCCTCAATTCCACCGTACTCCCTGCGATGTGATACGGTGCTGAGACGTGGACACTAACAAAATCACTGGAGGACACATCGAGAGTGACCCAGTCCTCTCTTGAGAGACACTTGGCAGGAATCACTCGCTGTAAGGTCTCCACAATTCTGACATAAGACGATTGTCATTGGTGAATGATGCGGTAATACATGCAGACAAGGCAAAACATAGATGGGCAGTCCACATGTTGCGAGGAAACGATGATCGATGGAGCACAGCGACAGCAGTCTGGTACCCCTGAGGTAAGAAGAGACCGCGAGGTAGACATCCAATGCGCTGGTCAGACATCTTTGCTGTACACTGAACCATTCAATATGCCTCTAGAGGAGCACTTACCACGCACTGACTTCCGTTGCCCAAGACAGGATCCACTGGAGACGATGTTGGGACCCCCAGCTACACTGAGGAATGGGTCATCAAGATCAAGATCAATAATCAAATCTGGATACTGTAAAGTATTTAAGAAAAATAAACCCCGAAAATGCAATTACTGGAACTTGGCTTGGCTTGGCTTCGTTCATTCTCAATCTGCCGTTACCAAACCCTGACACGGGCCTAAATAGCAGAATGTAGTCCAGAGAACGGAATGTGTTATGTCGTAGTTTACAGCTTGACTGTAATAGCTGCACCTTTTGGTCCAACACATCCGACTTCAGCAAGCATTTTCTGAGTAACGGGTTAGCATTCCCTTATTGATCCCCTCTCCTTAGCCAGTCTGCTCTGCTGCAGCCTGTTATCCAGAAGGGTCTTGGCAGCTCTGGTTCACTGGCCCTGACGCTAGCAGTCCGTTATGGGTCGCTGACCACTGCAGCTCATGCGCTGCTCAGCATCTTGATCCCTAATTACTGGGTCTGACATAATGATAGTGGGATGTATTTTTTAAGCAAATATGTTTCTAAAAGAGCTTTACGAGTGGTACCTAGGATGAAAAGAATAAGGCTACTACCATATTTAAAGCATGCTACAAAAAACGATTAAGGTGGGTTGTGCATGGGAAGGGCAATCTCACCATGTAAGAAATCCATTTTCATTACTGTCAGTCGCTGAAAAAGATGGGAGGCAGGCTTTGGAAGGGGCCAGCTGCATTTAAAACCTATCCTTCACATTGGAACGAAAATTCTTTGTAAAAGAAAATTATATATATATATAATGACAAGTATTGCTAAACTCTGCACATTCAATGACAAGTGGCAGGGAGTGCACTAGCAACCATAGTACCAGGACACGAAGTGCGCTAGCAACCATAGTACCAGGACAGGAAGTGCGCTAGCAACCATAGTACCAGGACAGGAAGTGAAATAGCAACCCTTGTGCCAAAATAGGAAGTGCGCTGGCAACCATGGTACCAGGACAGAAAGTGCGCTAGCAGCCATGATACCACCACAGAAAGTGCGCTAGCAGCCATGATACCACCACAAGAAGTGCGCTAGCAGCCATGGTACCAAGATAGGAAGTGCGCTTGCAACCATGGTACCAGGACAGAAAGTGTACTAGCAACCATGGTACCAGGACAGGAAGTGTACTAGCAACCATGGTACCAGGACAGGAAGTGTACAAGCAACCATGGTACCAGGACAGGAAGTGTACTAGCAACCATGGTATGAGGACAGGAAGTGTACTAGCAACCATAGTACCAGGACAGCAAATACGCTGACAACCATGGAACCAGGACCGGAAATGCGCTGACAACCATGGTACCATGCAAGCAGCCCAGTACCATTTTATGATGTTTACACACCGATAGCCAGAAAAGTGAATACAATTTTATGATGTTTACATACTGATAGCCAGAAAAGTGAATACCATTTTTTGATGTTTACACACCGATAACCAGAAAAGTGAATACCATTTTATGATGTTTACACACCGATAGCCAGAAAAGTGAATACCATTTTATGTTTACACACTGATAGCCAGAAAAGTGAATACTATTTTTTGATGTTTACACACCGATAACCAGAAAAGTGAATACCATTTTATGATGTTTACACACCGATAGCCAGAAAAGTGAATACCATTTTATGATGTTTACACACTGATAGCCAGAAAAGTGAATACCATTTTATGATGTTTACACACCGATAGCCAGAAAAGTTAATACCATTTTATGATGTTTACACACCGATAGCCAGAAAAGTGAATACCATTTTATGATGTTTACACACTGATAGCCAGAAAAGTGAATACCATTTTATGATGTTTACACACCGATAGCCAGAAAAGTGAATACCATTTTATGATATTTATACACTGATAGCCAGAAAAGTGAATACCATTTAATGATGTTTACACACTGATAGCCAGAAAAGTGAATGCCATTTAAAACGGTCACGGCTATGCAGGCGATGGACGTTACTCTATAACTAAATGCAATTGCATGGCAGGATGGTTGGGGGAGACTATAAATATAAAAATTATAGAAAGGTAAAGCGGCAGACGGTTGTGTAATAACAACCACCACTTTCTTAATTATCCGTATCAGATGACGTGATATGATTCCAATTTTAGATATGTGACAAAGGGGACGGCGTGGGCTAGGGGTTAACTTACACGGCTCACAATCAGAAGGAGCTGGGTTCAATCCTCAAAGAGTCTGAAGGAGAAGTAGAGGTACAATATCATAGGGGTCTAGTAAATATCCGGAATTTGTCACGATAACCAGAAAACGTTATTTATTAAGTATAGTAACTATTCTCAAGTGACCACTATACGTCTGACACCTGGTGGTGGATTGAAAAGCTGTTTGCTGTTTTCCAGCTCTTTTTTTCAAAATGGTGTCAGATCATTTGACTCATGTCCAGGAACAACGTGTTGTGATGGCATTCAGGTAAATGAAGGGTCAAAACCCGCGGAAATTCAGAGCCGTCATGTGTATTTGGATAACAGACTAAGCACGTTTTTTAAAATTTGCCCGTTGTCTCCTGCCCTACTGTCTGCCGGCTCTCTCCCGCGCGTGCTCTTCGCTGAGCGTCCCGGGTGGCCGTCGCGTTTACTTTGAAAAATTAGAGTGTTCAAAGCAGGCCTCGGCTGCCTGAATAATGGTGCATGGAATATTGGAATAGGACCTCGGTTCTATTTTGTTGGTTTTCGGAACTGGAGGTAATGATTAACAGGGACAAACGGGGGCATTCGTATTGCGGCGTTAGAGGTGAAATTATTGGATCGCAGCAAGACGAGCTACTTCGAAAGCATTTGTTAAGAATGTTTTCATTAATCAAGAACGAAAGTCAGAGGTGCGAAGACGATCAGATACCGTCGTAGTTCTGACCATAAACGATGCCGACTAGCGATCCGCAGGAGTTTCTCTGCGGGCAGCTTCCGGGAAACCAAAGTGTTTGGGTTCCGGGGGAAGTATGGTTGCAAAGCTAAAACTTTAAGGAATTGACGGAAGGGCACCACCAGGAGTGAAGCCTGTGGCTTAATTTGACTCAACACGGCCAACACTGAAATGATTGACAGGCCGAGAGCACTTTCGTTGGGTCCAATATGGAACGGGTGCTGGAATTAGACCCTCGAAAATCTGGGGCTATGCTCTCGGTGGCTTGACTGTCTCGCATCCAGTGTTCGATAAAGGAATTAACGGAAGGGCACCACCAGGAGTGGAGCATGTGGCTTAATTTGACTCAACACGCCAACACTGTAAAATGACTGACAGACTGAGAGCACCCTCGTTGGGTCTAATAGGGAACGTGTGCTGGTATTAGACCCACGGAAGACAGGTCAGTTGTACCCTCCAAATGAAAGAGCGCCTGCTACGGTATCTCTGCTTAACTCTACAGAAATAGCAGGTTCCAGACACTTGGTCATTGACTGACTAAAACGCCCTCTATTGATTCATTGGGTCTAATAGTGAACGGGTGCTGGTATTAGACCCTCGGAAGACAGGTCAGTTTTACCCTACTAATGACAGGGCGTTGCTACGGTAGTCCTGCTCAACTCGAGAGGAATCGCAAATCGCAGACATTTGGCCCACGTGCTAGGTTGATAAGCCAACGGCGCGAGGCTACCATAGGAGGGATTACAGCCGAACGTCTCTAAGCCAGAATCCCGCCCAAAATCTCAGCACCACTGCGATGGGAGCCTCGTGTCCCAGCCCGACCCGGTCGAGCCGCAGAAAGAGGTCTCTGGACAGCCAAAGGCTAAGGAGCGCATCCCTACAGAGACGCCTGTTGAAATCGGATGCACTGAGCCCCAGGCTTAACAAAATAAAACAGTTCAACATAAATATCGCTGTAAACAGCGTACGATGATGAAGAAGAAGAAGGTCCACGTGCTTGGCTGATATGCAAATGGTGCGAAGCTACCACCTGAGGGACAACGGCCGAACGCTTCTAAGCCAGAATCCGGCCCTAAATCTCGGCACCGCTGTGATGGGAGGCCACGATATGGTTGGGACCTGGGGCTCGCGTCTCAGCCCGGCCTGGTCGAGCCGCAAAAATACACCTGGCCAAATGAAATGCATTCCTGCCTCACTCTTTACCTCTGTCTGCTATAAGCCATCTCAATGGACGCAGAAGAGATGCAGTCCAGCGGACATTGCACCTCTGCCCTATTGTGACAACGTCCCTGGTGGCGGGGAATGCTAGGCGTGCCATCACTGCAGATGAGCCGAGAAAATAAAGGGAGCAAAGAGATACCTCACTCACATGCACATGCTACGTTACTGGCAGGACGTGACGATCCTGAGACACAGTCACACTGGACTGCGTCTCTTCCAGTATAGTACAAACTAGTACATAGTCCATCACATCATATCATTGCCAAACCCTATAGAAGACTCGTTAGTCCTGCAAGACAACTTCCCTAAGAAAGACAACTCTGACCAAAAACAACTGCTGCCTTGCAGATAGGCTGGGGACAGCCAAAGGCTAAGGAAGGCATACCTACAGAACCGTCTGTTGAAATCGGATGCACTGAGCCACAGGCTTAATAAAATAAAACAGTGCAACGTAAATATCGCTGTAAACAGCGTACGATGAAGAAGAAGAAGAAGAAGAAGAAGGATATACCCATGTGGATGACTGTACATTTATCTACATTAAACTCAATTTGTCAGCTTACAGACCATTCTTGAATTTTATTTAAATCCAACATCAATATATCAACTTCTGCTTTAGATGAGACACTACTGCATAGTTTTTTGTCATCAGCAAATTGTGCAATCATGGATCCCATATCAATGTCCAAATCATTTATATATATAAAGAACACAATTGGTCCCAAAATCGAGCCCGGTTGCACTCCACTTTTCACTTCACACCACTCAGAGTACTCCTTATTTATGCCCATCCTCTGCCTTCTTCCCGTTAACCAATTTTCAATCCAGTTGGCAACTTCCCCCCCTATTCCATATGATTTTAACTTTCAAAATAATTTTTGATGAGGTACTCTATCAAAGGCCCTTGCAAACTCTAGATACATAAAGTCAACTGACTCTCCTTATCTATCATTTTGGTAACCTCCTCCATGAATTATAATAGATTTGTTAAGTATGATATCCCTCTAGTAAGCTCATGCTGACTATTTCTAATTAGATTAAATTTGTCTAAATCCATTACAACGTTTTCTTTGATTATTGACTAACAATTTACAGACTATGCTTGTTAAACTCACAGGTCTATAATTCGCTGGCTCTGACTTTTTTGAATAAGGGGATCACTTCTGGATCTTTCCAATCCCGTGGAACATTCCCTTTTGTAAGTGATTGAGAACATATTATAGCCAATGGTTTTACTAGTAGGTCTCTAATTTCAAACAGCAATTTTGGATGAATACCATCTTGACCTGGACATTTATCCACCTTCAATCTCTCCAATTTTTAAAAAACCATTTCCTCTGTAATACAGATTGATCTTAATCCCGCTGTATCCATGTCTCTTTGAAAAATGTCTATAGGCTCTGGGATCTTGGAGCAGTCCTCTTTTGTGTAGACTGTCCCAAAGTACTGATTGCGTAGAGTAGCTGCCTCCCTATTCTCACTTATTATATTCCATGTACTGTCTACGACAGGGCCTGATTTGGCTTTCGTTCTTTGTTTATTTCTAACATTAAAGAAGAATCAATTACTATCAATCTTGACGATCTGAGGAAATTTTTTTAAAGTCTATTTTTGCTATTTTATTCACTTTCTGAGATATGTTCTGCTTGTCCAAATATTTTAAATATGTTTTTTATGATGTTTATATGACTCACCTGCCTCTATATATTCTTTTGATGCTTTATCTTTAGCTCTTCTACATTTAACTACAAATCTAGTTATCCATTGTTTACGCTTGGGGTTTACCTCCCTACATGGAACATATTCCTCTTTTAGCATTTCTAGACCTGTTTTAAAACTCTCCCACTCCTGTTCAACATCTTTTCCTCCGACAATATCTTTCCAGAATATGTGGTTCGCTGCCTCTTTTACCTTCTTAACATTTGTCTTAGAGTAGTTGTATGTTTGCATATTTATGTTTATTTATTTCCCTGCAATAAGATCCCAACAGATGATTTGATGGTCACTTGAGCCAGTTAACCAACGGTAACGTTTTCAATCATATTTTCCTCTGTATTAAAAATTAGGTCGAGTGTGTTTTTGACTCAGGTGGCTGCTTCTACATGTTGAATTAAAAATTTATCAGTTATGCACTTTACAAAAGGTTTTGACGCTACCAGTGATTCTGTCATATCCCACTTTATTTCTAGAAAGATGAAATCCCAGATTAATAATAATTGCCCTTCACTTCCTTTGCTCCTCATCTTCCTCTTTTTGACTTGATGGACTTCTATAGCACACTCCAATCACTGTTTTTTTCACCCTCTCTTTCTATTTCTCCTCATACACTTTCATTTTTGTTACCACATGGCAAATCATCTTTGATCGTTATATTAACAGAATTTATACAGTATAAGAAAACGTCACGGTCATTAGCCTTATCTCCAATTACCCTAACTTTCCTTAATATTGTAAATTCCTTCTATTTCAAGTTCACTATCTGCAATGTTCTCATATGTCCACGATTCTGTTAACCCTTTTATATATGGGTTTTCTTCTTTTACATACCGTCCAATGATTTAAGAGCAGTACTCTGTCAACTATGCCAGCAGTCCGCACCAAAAAGAGTAGTGGTACAGTGGGTTCCATCCCACTGTAACATCCAAGGCAACGAGGAGGCAGACAGACTGGCAAAAGAAGGTGCAAGTCTACCAGAACCAGATCCTAGTATGACATACGAAGAGTCAAAAAGGCTTATTAGAGCTAGATACATGACCAAATGGGAAACAGAACATACTGGCTAAACAAAAAACGATGCCTATTACCAGTTGAACAGAAGAGAGCAGGTCGTGGTCTTCAGACTTCGCACAGGCCACAATAGACTGAGGTACCACCTATTCAATAAATTGAAGATATATGGCACTGCCGAATGCTCGTGTGGTACCGGGAAGATGTCCGATAAACATTTGCTGCAAAACTGCCCGACATACGAGGATCAGAGAAAGCAGATGTGGCCATAACCAGTGGTAACACTAGACAAGCTCTATGGCAGTGTCGACAGCCTCAGGATAACCGCTGCTTTTTTCGAAAAAATAAAGGTTGACGTCTGACAGCGTACGAAGAAGAAGAAAAAGACATACAGTCTTCTCTTTTATTTACTGAGCTTTTCACATTTGCATAAAAACATTTTAGTTTGTAATTTTGTTATTTTTCCACTTTTTTGGTTTTGCTTTATCATTTTAATGTTTGCTTTTACACTACTTATTTCACACTTCCCTGACCCCAACTCTCCCCTTTGACTATATCCTATATAGCACCCTATTGTAGGCCTATCTTTAGTTTCATACTTCATAGGCCTTACTAGTTTAAATTTCTAACACAATGATTAAACATATACTTTGCTACAACATGCTGTCCTATCCCATTTTGATGTGAATCTGTCCTGTCTAACATTTTTATTTGTGTCTACTTTCACAAGATGGCGCCGGAGATGGTCGCAGTCGATTTCCCTCTTGATAAAACGGTGTTTTGTTTGTGTTTTCTATGATAACTCTCGGACTATTAACGTGATTCCTGCATATAAATGTGCCGACTTGTGAATTAAGCATACTAATGTGAAAGAAGTGATGCAACGAAGTATATAACAGTGTATTTTTAGTCGTGAAAGGTAGACTAATGTCTACAGTTTCGATGGGACAAAGCGTGGCCGAAACTTGACCCGGTCAAAGGCTAGTGTCGCTCCGTGCTATATTGTGACCCAGATAAAGAAGCATGAACACTGAAACGAAGGAGGTCATCCTGACCCCGTCAAACATACGGTACTTCAGAAAGGAGCTCATCGCGCTTCGATCAGCACACTACGTCCCTTCAAACTCAGATCTACATCTGTTGCGTGTGCTGAAAATACACTTAACCGAGGAGGCATCGGAACTCACAAGTATACAATCAAGGCGGAAGACCAGAGGAACGAGAGGTGGAAGAAAAATACACAAACAAATGCACTCAGAAACTGATACATCAAAGCTCCACCCCAGCGATAAAAGAGAAGGGAAGGGCTACCGAGATAATGAGGCACACGCTGACACCATACTGTCTGCATCCGAACCCTTCACTTGAAGTCCTGACAATGTCTTGCCTTTAGAACATGTTGAGTCCGGACGAGAGAGTGAGGAAGATCCTGCGCACATCTCCCTCACTATAAACACATTGCGCAACTCACGACATCACCCTACAGATCACACCCTGACTAGCAGCTCGCAACTGACAGGGCCCCCAAACTGCAGCGGCGGAACAGGCAGAAAACGATCACGAAAACTACCCATCACGCTTGCAACATGGAATGTCCGCACGCTACTGGACAACACCAAAGCAAACAGACCCGAACGACGGACAGCACTGATCGCCAGGGAACTGGCTAGATACAACATCTGCATAGCTGCCCTGAGCGAGACACGACTGTCAGAGGAAGGGCAGATCACAGAAGAAGGCGCTGGTTATACTTTCTTCTGGAGCGGCCGCAGCAAAGAAGAACGCCGTGAAGCTGAAGTTGGCTTTGCCATCAAGACCAACATGGTCGACAAGCTCACAAGCATGCCCAGAGGAATTAATGACCGCCTGATTACACTGCGTCTCCCCCTAATAGGAGGGCGCCATGCAACACTCATCAGTGCATACGCACCCACAATGACAAATCCTCAGGAAACAAAAGATAAGTTTTATGAGGACCTTGAGGCGCTCATCGCTGCAGTCCCCAAATCTGACAAACTGGTCATCCTCGGTGATTTTAACGCTAGGGTTGGCACAGACCATACGGCCTGGGAGGGGGCCATTGGCAGACATGGTATCGGAAAATGCAATAGTAACGGACTGCTCCTTCTGAGGACATGTGCCGCAAATGAACTACTCATTACAAACACAGCTTTCCGACTACCTGTCCGAAATAGAACCACATGGATGCACCCAAGGTCCCGCCACTGGCACCTCATTGACTATATTATCATCAGACGTAGGGATCGAGCGGATGCTATGGTAACGAAGAGCATGTGTGGTGCAGAATGTTGCACCGACCATCGACTTGTCATTGCCAAGATAAACTTCAAAATCCAGCCCAAAATGCGCCCCCAGGGAAAGAAACCACCGAGGAGGATAAATGGCTCTCAGTTGAAATACGAACCCACGAGAGGAGGCTTCCAGGAAGAGCTTGAGGGTAGACTGTCTGAGCTTCGTTTTGAAAAGAACGACATCGAAAAGAACTGGGCATCATTGAGAAACACACTCTACGATACAGCTGTTAAACACATTGGCCCACTCACGCGCAAGCATAAGGACTGGTTTGATGAGAACGATCTAGAAATACAGGGCCTTCTCGATGCAAAACATGAAGCGCACAGGGAATACCAGAGAAACACACCATCTCCGGAAGCAAACGCTGCCTTCAATACTGCTCGCAAAGCTGTCCAGACCAGGCTTAGAGAGATGCAAGACTCCTGGCTCAGCAAAAGGGCTGACGAAATTGAGATATTCGCCGAGCGTCATGACACCAAACGGTTTTACGAGGCACTGAAAGCTCTCTACTTCCCGCAGCCCTCTAGTAATACTCCAGTTCGCAGTGCGGATTGGGTACTGCTAACAGATAAGGTTCAGATTCTAGACATGGGCAGACCACTTCTGCAAAATACTAAACCACCCATGGTCCATAAATGAAGAGGCGATCCGGCGAATGCCGCAGGTGGAACTGAACCTGGCGTTGGATGAAGTAATTACTGAGGAGGAAGTCGACAGGGCAATCAGTTCACTATCTATAGGAAAAGCTCCAGGAGCTGATGCAATACCAGCAGAGGTATATAAGACAGCTGGCCCATCCCTCATCAGAAGGATCACTGAACTCTTCTGTCACATGTGGGCTCAAGGTAAAATTCCGCAGGAGCTAAAGGACGCCTCAATCGTTCACCTATACAAAAGAAAAGGCAATCGTCAGGAATGCGACAATCATCGTGGAATATCGCTACTCTCCGTAGCAGGCAAGATCCTAGCGCGCTTACTGCTAAACAGGCTCAACAAACACCTTGAACAAAGCCACCACCTCCCAGAAAGCCAATGTGGATTCAGAGCCGGAAGAGGAACAGTGGACATGATTTTTGCCGCTCGCCAAGTACAAGAGAAGTGTCGAGAGCAAAATCAGGCCTTGTACACCACATTTATTCAGTTGACAAAGGCATTTGATACAGTAAACAGAGGAGGGCTGTGGATGATAATGTCCAAGTTTGGCTGTCCAAACAAGTTCATAACAATGGTGAAACAGCTACACGAAGGCATGTGTGCTCGTGTACTGGACAGCGGTGCAATCTCTAAAACGTTTCTAGTATCAAACGGAGTAAAACAAGGATGTGTACTCGCCCCGACTTTATTCAGCATGATGTTCGCGGCCACGATGACAGACGCCTTCAGATCATTGGAGCTTGGAATACCCATAAAGTATCGCACAGATGGCAAGTTACTCAATTCCAGAAGAATGAAGGCCAAAACCAAAGTAGCTGGCGACATAATCAGGGAATTTGTATTTGCTGACGACTGCGCTCTAATGAACAACTTAGAACTGAACATGCAGGTTGGAATGGACCAGTTCTCTGCCGCATGCACACATTTTGGCCTGACCATAAATGCCAAAAAAACAGGTCATGTACCAACCAGCACCAGGCATGCCGTACACAAAACCAGAGACTACAGTCAGCGGGCAGACGTTGAATGCCGTAGACAAATTCACATATCTGGGCAGCACGCTGTCGAGATCTGTCAGCCTAGACGATGAGGTGGCAAGCAGAATAGCAAAGGCCAGCACAGCCTTTGGTAGAATGCGCTCGATGGTCTGGGCACGTCGTGGCATCAGCGACAAGATCAAACTCAAAGTCTACCGTGCAACCATCATTCCAACCCTACTATACGCTTGCGAAAGCTAGACTGTATACTCTGGACATGCAAGGAGGTTAAACCACTTCCACACAGGTTGCCTGAGGCGAATATTCCACATCCGATGGCAAGATCGTGTCACTGACATCGAAGCTCTCTCGAGGGCTAACATGCCCAGCATCCATGCACTGCTAGAAAAAGCACGACTAGGATGGGCCGGACACCTCGTCCGTATGTCAGACGAGCGGCTCCCAAAGAAGCTTCTCTACGGCGAGCTGAGAGAGGGATGGCGCGAGAGAGGGCGCCCAAAGAAACGTTTTAAAGACGGTCTGAAGGACTCACTATAAAGTTGCCAGATAGACATCGACACCTGGGAATGTCTTGCGAAAAACAGATCTGACTGGAGAAGCGCAGTCATATCGGGTGTAGCTGCCGGTGAAGATGACCGTGTTGTGAAAGCCCAGAACAGACGCGAGACGCGGAAATCCCGAGCAGCGGGAACACCATCCCCTTCTACAAACCTCGTGTGCCCGATATGTAGCAGATGTTTTCGTGCTCGCATTGGCCTGTTCAGCCACATGCACACCCACACCCAACAGGGAAATCTGTGACAAGGATGATGTCGGCGGTCCTCATCGACAACGATGGACAGCTATTATTATTATTACTTTCACATCAATAAATTCCATTCCCATGTCCACACACATCACCTGTAACCTAAGGTTGATACCTTTTATCTTGCTATCTAGATAGTCTGACCCGTCTGCTCTATCTAAAATGCCCATCATTGTGACTTTTCTAAACTTTTTTTCCTTAAGTGTTTCTATAAGACTTTTGTATTTATTCATAATTTTTTCGGTACCGTCTCTTTTTACATTATTAGTTCTTACCATTACCACAACATGACTGTTTGCTTTGTCTTCTATCCTCTTTATGTCCTCAATTTTTGCTCCCCCAATATCTATTCTTTCAAACATGTTGTGTTATTTAGACAAATGTCTGCCAACCTCCATCACCATTGAATCCCCTACTACTAATACTGACCCCCTACCTATATTTACATACATCTCTGCAAAGCTCTCTGCCCTGTGAACTGTTTCCTCCCTTTCTTCCTTGACTACACCTTGACTGCAGGTTCTTTAAAATTTCGTCAGTTTTCACTTGTTTCCCTTCTATTTTCATCTGCATCTTTTCTATCGCCTCCAATCTCTTCTCATTTGTCCTTATATCACACTCCATTTGATTCTGCCTCTCTTCGACTCTACATATAACTTTTCCTTCAGATTGTAGCAGATTAGGGTGTATACTTCCTTCGCTGGGGAGGGCAGATCAGGGCGTACACAAGTTTTTCTTTTGGGAGTAGGAGGAGACTAGGATGCACGCATGTCAGATGTTGGGGGGGGGGGGGGGATTAGAATGTACACATGGCAATTTTTGGGGGTGGATGGAGATTAACTTACACATGGCAGTTGTTGGGGGTGTGGCAGCAGATTAGGGTGTACCAGGTGTCATTATTTTGGAAGCGGAGCAGACTAGGTGATACATTTGTCCATTTGGTGGTGTGTGAACTGTTTAGCCATATCAACCACAGGTTCCATTGAACTGCAATAAAGTTAGCTTTTACCAGCTTAACATTGCAAGATATGACTTAAAAAAATAAAGACCAGAGACTGAAACTAAAATAATGTTAAGTCAAACATGGCAGCTTATATATTCCAATGATGTGAACCCTAAGGTAAAGAACAGATGAAGTAATTTAAAACATGTATATGTGTAATAAAAGTTTAACATCTGAAATTGTCTATCAATTTAAATTAAATCAGCTGCTAATAAAAATAAGCTTGATTTTCCACCATCTGTCAAAGCAGTTTTTTAAAAAAAAATCTGCTAGGATTTATCAAATCAGACAGATCTGGGAAAGCAACATGACATATGCTCAGAGACTGACCTCCAAAAAAGAATATGTTCTCAGCTGTAGTTGAAAGCATATGCTTTCTGTGGAGCAGAAAGTCAAAAAAGTAAGTAGCATATACTTTGCTGAACGTCGCTTCTTGCACTCGCCAACCTATTTGACTGTTACAGTTTCCTGGTAAGTATGCAGTACGGTACGTTGCCATTACTTTCCGTACGTGGAGGAGCGAAATTAGCCATGCTGGACACGGGATTAGGATTATGTTAGCCTTTATCACGCTCTTGTCCAGACTGTCTGGACAAACTCGACCTACAAAATCGAAATTCTTCTTCTTCTTCTTCTTCTTCGTCCGCTGTCAGACGTCAACCTGTATTTTTTCGAAAAAAGCAGCGGTCAAGCTGATAAGCCTCATTAACCACCCTAGCAAGGTCATGCTTAGATTAATCCTCGACCGATTGAAACCCCAAGCCGAGAACATTATTGCTGAGGAGCAAGCAGGGTTCAGACAGGGAAGAAGAACTACAGAACAGATATTTAATTTAAGGCTGCTAAGCGAGAATTATCTAGAACCGCAGCAAACACTGTATCATG
Source organism: Ariolimax columbianus (assembly GCA_036924085.1). Taxonomy (NCBI): domain Eukaryota; kingdom Metazoa; phylum Mollusca; class Gastropoda; order Stylommatophora; family Arionidae; genus Ariolimax; species Ariolimax columbianus. Next base: position 29,080,392 of record JAVGWX010000022.1, on the reverse strand, counting down.
TGTTTGTTGATTTTAATAAGGCGTATGATAGGGTATGGCATAAAGCGCTTTGGGCAACCATGAGGATGTATAATATCAACGGAAATGTTTTAACGGTCCTTGAACACCTGTATAACAAGGCGTCTAGTGCAGTTCTTGTGAATGGGAGGTGAGGGGACTGGTTTCGCACATCAGTTGGTGTGAGACAGGGGTGTACACTCTCTCCAACTCTTTTCAATATATTCTTTGAAGGAATTATGAGGGAGGCACTTGGAGGTCACGTTGGTACTTTCAAGATAGGGGGCCGAACGATTACCAACCTTTCGTTTTGCAGATGATATCGACGGGTTGGCGGGTTCAGAAGCAGAGCTCCAGGAATGGGTCAGAAGGATCGATGAAACAGCTCTTGACTATGGTATGGAGATAAACGCTGGAAAGACACAATTAATGACCAACAACGCTACGGGCTTCAACAGCCAGATAAAAGCTAACGATCAGGAACTCGAAGTGGTTGACCGTTTGAAATATCTTTGGTCGATTGTTAGTGATGAAGGATCAAAATGTGAAGTGTTGGCCAGAATAGCACAAACAATAATAGCGCTTGCACGGCTTAACAAAATCTGGCAAGATAAACGGTTATCACTACGCACGAAAATCAGATTAAAGCGTACACTGGTCCTGTCAATATTCCTTTATGCGTGTGAGACATGGACAGTTACAGCTGACCTTCAACGAAGGATACAGGCCTTGGAGATGAGATGTTTGCGAAAACTTTTAAACGTCATGTGCAAAGATCGAGTTACAAACGAGGAAATACGAAATAGAACTACAACTGCAATAAGGCCTTTCGAAGATCTCTTGGCAACTGTCAAAATAAGAAAACTCACTTGGTACGGTCACATATCGAGACCAAATGGTCTTACAAACACAATCCTCCACGGGAAGGTGCATGGCAGACGACGAAGAGGCCGGCCCAAAAAGAGATGGGAGGACAACATAAAAGAATGGACCAGTCTCCGACCAGAATAATCACAAGCAGCGGCATCTGACAGAGAGGGATGGCGTGGAGTTGTGAGGATATCTTCATGTGTGCCCCAACGACCTCACCGGTTACAGGATGACATGATCTGACACCCTGAGGCTGTCGACACTGCCATAAAGCTTGTCTAGTGTTGCCACTGGTGATGGCCACATGTGCTTTCTCCGATCCTCGTATGTCGGGCAGTTTTGCAGCAAATGTTCAGCGGTTCTTTTTTACCGGTACCACACGTGCATTCGTCAGTGCCACCTATCTTTAAATTATTGAATAGGTGGTACCTCAGTCTATTGTGGCCTGTGCGAAGTCTGAAGACCACGACCTGCTCTCTTCTGTTCAACTGGTAAAAGGCATCGTTTTTTGTGTAGCCAGTATGTTCTGTTTCCCATTTGGTCATGTATCTAGCTCTAATAAGTCTTTTTGACTCTTCGTAGGTCACACTAGGATCTGGTTCTGGTAGTCTTGCACCGTCTATTGCCAGTCTGTCTGCCTCCTCGTTGCCTTGGATGTTACAGTGGGATGGAACCCACTGTACCACTACTCTTTTTGGTGCGGACTGCTGGCATAGTTGACAGAGCACTGCTCTTAAATCATTGTTCAGTATTTTTCTTCCTTTTAGTGCTATGACAACGGCCAGGGCATATGTAAACAGGACTATATGGCTTTCATTTCTTTTGCTTGTCACCATTTCTTCTACTGCAGCCCTCAGTGCCTCTGCTTCCGTTCTGAAATTGCTTGAGTATTTTCCAGTTGCCACTGACAGTGTTATTTTCTACCATTTGGTAGGCTCAGGAATACCCCTGCCCCTTCGTTCTGTGTTGTGTTTATTACAGAACCGTCGGTTTATGCATGGGTCAATTCCATGCTTAGGTAGTTTGTCATTATCTACTTCGGGGTTATGTCTCTTCTTTCGTTTTCAGTCTGGCTGTTCTTGTTTCCAATACCTGGTATATTTTCTACCACCTCTGGAAATATATGCTGCCTCCAGGTAGGTTTGCGTAAGGTAGGGATGGGCTTTACTGTTGTTAATGTGTTCATACGGTCTTCGCTCATCTTTGCTTTGGCTATTTCTGCAAAGTTTAGCCGCTTTAGTTTCCCATTTACAAATCTATTTAGTCTCTGATGCATTAGATGGTCTGTCAGTCTTCTGAGTTTCTCTGCTTGCAGCTGGGCTCTGCAGTCTCTTCTGTGGGTCATGGATTGCAGATTTGTAATCTTTTCAAGTTCTACAATTGGCGTTGACTTCACGCCTCCTGTTATAACTCTCATGGCTTGGTTTTGAAGTTTGCTAATTGTATCAAAGTTCGACTTTGCTGATGTTGTCCATGCCGCAATGCCATACTCGAGAACTGGTCTCACTCTTCCAGTGTACAGTTTCTTTAGTATACTTTCGTCTGCTCCTCAGCTTGTGCCAGCAAGTTTCCTCATGATTGCCATTCTTTTTCTGGCTCTCATTTGGTTTCTCTCGATCTGACTTTTCTATGTCATGTGCTGATCAAATGTGACTCCCAGGTAGTTTGGGTTGTCGTTTGGCCGCAGATAATTGCCGTTAAGACTTATTTTTGTGTTTTTAGGTTTGTTTGAAAGCGAGAACATCGTACCTGTTGTTTTTTCCTCATTTATTTTGACCAGCCATGAGTTTGCCCACTCCTCCAACGATGTTAGGGCCTGCTGCATCTGATTGCTTGCTATGGTGAGATCTTTTTCAGAGGTCCACATAGCCAGATCGTCTGCAAACATGGAGCTGTGGACTCTTCTTTGTATATTCTCTGTGATGTTGTTTATATACACCAGGAAGAGTGTGGGTGACAGTACTCCTCCTTGGGGTACTCCCTACACAAGTGTCACCTTTTTGCTCATCTGCCCTTGTACTTGAACTCTGCCTGTTCTGTTTTCGAGGTAGTGGCTGATCCATCTGTACATTTTCCCACAAACTTCACTTCTTCTTAGCTTGACTTTAAGTCCCTTTTTACCACACCTTGTCAAATGCCTTCTCTAAATCCACCCAAAGCTCTACTGTGTGTTTTTTCTCCTGGTAAGCATCCTCTATTTCCTGGGCTATGAGAGTGATCTGGTCCTCAGTGGATCTGTGCTGTCTAATGCCTGCTTGCTGTGGAATTAGTATGTGTTTTTCTTCCAGATGCCACATCAGTGTGGTGTTTATCATACGCTTTATCAGTTTTCCTACACAGCTCAGTAGACTGATAGGCCTGTATCCATTTGGATCTGTTCTATCTTTTTCTTTCTTTGGTACTGGTATAAGTACAGCGTCTTTCCATGCCTGCGGTACAATTCCCCTTTTCCAGCTTTGGTTCAGGACTGATAGTATCTTTATCTTTGCTGTTTGGCCCAACCCCCATCAGCATTTTGTTTGTTACCCCATCTTTTCCGGGCGATTTTTTTGTCTTTAAAGTTCTCATGGCCTCTTCCATTTCATTGATTATTAGTTTTGCCATTATGTTCTCCTCTTGTGCCATATTGATGTTGTCGTGGCTCTTTTGTTCTTCACTAATGTCTGTATGCCTATCTGTAGGGACATCAATGTGGTTTTCTCTGGCATAATGTTCTATAAAGGCGTTTGCTGCTTTTTTTCCAGTGAGCACATTGTCGCCCTGCTATATGGTAATTTGTTTGTTTGATGGAGTTTCGTCATTCATGGCTCTGACTAACTTCCATTGTTTGTTCCCTTCTTTATCTAAATTGAGGCTTTCTGTTTTGTTTTTCCAGCTGTCTCTTGTTTTTTGGTTAAGTGATCTTTTGTATTTCGCAGTGATGGCTTTGAGGGCGATATTTGCCTCCATAGATTGTTCTATCTCTGCCATGTTGCTAGCATTTGAGACTTCGTCTTCCGCTTTCTGCAATTCATCATTCCAATATGGCTTGTAGTTTTTCCTTGCCCCTATTGGGATGGTTTCGGTGGCTGCTTGCATTATTGCTTTGCTTAGGCTTTCCACCATGGATTTCATATTGTTATTCCGTGTGTTGATGGTTTCACACAGCCCATCTGTCAGGAGTGCAAATCTGTCCCAGTCGGCTCGTTTATAATTCCAACGTGGGAGCGGTTTTATTTTCTGTGGGCCTACTTCCATATCAACTTCTAGCCTAATTGTCCTGTGGTCGCTACCTGCGAATTGGTTTAGCACCTGACGGTCTATTTTGTGGTGAATATCCACCGTTGAAAAGGCCAAGTCTGGAGTAGAGGTGGTATGTCATGTTCTAGAATAGAAGATAGGGCTGTCCTCCGGCCTATTGATAAGATAGAGATTTGTGTCTATCTCCCAATCTTCCACTTCATCACCTCTGCTGTCTGTATCTGAATATCCCCATCTCTCCGAGTGGCTGTTGAAGTCTCCATTTACTAGGCAGCTGGAGTCCTTTATTTCCATACTCGAGAGCGACAGGTCTTTGTTTGTTGGGCCATAGAGGTTGAAGATGCGGATCTTCGTTTCTTGTGTCATTATGTCAACTCCTACAATTTCTGATTGTCCTGTGTGATTGACAGCTACCGCGGTACTCGGTATGCAGTTACGTGTCAGTATCAGAACCTCTCCTTTGTGACCTTCTCTATCAACACGGAAGGTCTGTTATCCTCTGATTGAGAATAATTGGTTGTTGTTGAGGTGTGTTTCTTGGATACATGCCCCGTCAATCTTACCTTCATGCAGGTGATGTGTTAGGGAAAGCTTTTTGTTAATGACTCCCTTCGCATTCTTCTTCTTCTTTTTCTTCTTCTGCGTACACAGTCAGACAGTAACCATTATTTTCTCGAAAAAAGCGGCGGTCATCCTGAGACTCTCGGCACTACCATAGAGCTTGTCTTGCAGTTCCACTGGCAATGGCCACATCTGCTCTCTCTGATCCTCGTATGTCGGGCAGTTCTGCAGCAGATGTTCAGTGGTCATTTTACCAGTACCGCACGGGCATTCGTCGGTACACCCTATCTTCAATTTGTTGAATAGGTGGTACCTCAGTCTGTTGTGGCCAGTGCGAAGTCTGAAGACAACGACCTGCTCTCTTCGGTTCAACTGGTAATAGGCATCGTTTTTGGTGTAACCAGTATGTTCGGTTTCCCATTTGGTCATGTATCTGGCTTTGATAAGCCGTTTTGACTCTTCGTACGTCATACTGGTATCTGTTTGTGGTAGCCTTGCACCTTCTTTTGCCAGTCTGTCTGCCTCCTCGTTGCCTGGGATGTTGCAGTGTGACGGAACCCACTGTACCACTACCCTTTTTGGTGCGGACTGCTGGCACAGTTTGCAGAGTGCTGCTCTTAAGTCATTAAGCTCAGTGTTTTTCTGGCTTTTTAGCGCTGTGACTACTTCGAGAGCATCTGTCAGCAGGACTATATGGCTCTCATTTTCACTGTGTGTTACCATTTCTTCCACTGCCGCCCTTAGTGCCTCTGCCTCTGCTCTGAAATTGCTTGTGTACTTACCAGTAGCGAATGACAGTGTTATTTTTCTGCCATTTGGTAGGTTCAGGAATGCTCCTGCCCCTCCGTTCTGTGTAGTGTTTGTTACAGAACCGTCGGTGTATGCATGGGTCCAGTCCATGCTTGGGTAGCTTTTCGTTATGAAGCTTAGAGTAGTGTCTCTCCTTTCTTTTTCACTCTGGCAGTTTTTGTTTGCAATACCTGGTATATTTTCTACCACCTCTGGAAATATATCCTGCCTTCGCATTCCACTGTAGTATTCTGAGGGTCAATCGAAATTTAAAAAAACGTACGAAGAAGAAGAAGGAATTTAAAAAAACTGTTTTATTTTTGAACGGAGAACCTACCGATATCCATTTTTTATGCTGAATGCGTCTCCATACACACGATATTTTGCCGGTAAAAGTATCGAGTGTTCGATTACAAATGGCTTTTGAACAATTTTAATTTTTATACTTCTTTTGGAGCAAGCCGACTTTTTGCAAAAGGCGAAGTAGGTTGTTGGAAACGGTCTTTATCGAGTAGATCTGTTTATTTTTGTTTTTTTAGATGAAAAAACTACGTTTGAATTGGAAACTAACCGTTGTGTCGATATTGTAAACACAGTATCGATACTTTGTTGGGGTTTCCATGGTTTTCTATCTAGGCCTAGCCGGCGATGCCACATTTGTTCAGAAATTTCCATAAATTTCTAACTTCACCTTTATGTACCTCAGAAACTAACCAACATAGAACAAAAACAATAACACCCACAAGTTCTTTATTCAATTGTATTCCTACACACAAGAAAATCATATTTATTGTCAAACAAACAGAAAAGTTACAAATTCGGAAAGTCGACTACTAAAGCGAGAAATTCAGTTAATTAATTACTAGGTCAAATTTTCGTCATAAATTATGTAGCGTGCTGCAGGCTTTGGTATTGTTAGGATTGACCAACCAAATCATGACGGAGACGTCCACACAGAAAAACGTAAAAGGTCAGATATCACACGAGACCAGTTCACAAAACCTATGTGACTTACCTTTCAGAAGTTTAATTTCATTCAGTGAAATAGTAATAGACGACCGTCCAAACAGAAATAATTCAAAAGTATTTTATGCTGCAATAACGACACGCCAATGCGGACACTTTGAGTAATGAAATACGCTGAGCCTTTTTTGTCATTCATACCACTTGACCACGGTATGTGTTTGGTCGTCACTATGCGTTATTTATAATTGGTTTTGCTTTGTTATATTGCTTGCCAGTCATTTATAATCTTAAAAATCTTGCAAAGATAGCGCCGTAACTGGCTGCGAGTCTACATTTCTCAACTGTTTTGGATCATTATTGATGCCGCCAGACCACGGATTTGCCTGGAATTCACACTAGTCGACGACTTACACTTGTGTTCACGCATACGTGGAGTTGTTTTCCGTCTGGACTTGTTATTTCGTTCTTTTTTTGTGATTTCTTCCATCCGTTTATCCTGGTCTGGACGCCGGCTGATTGGCGCTACGCTTAAACTAGTTATACCTGTGTCGTATCTCACGGGTTAGTTCTGCCGATTCACCTTCACGAATTTGGCGTGGGAATTTTAGATGCTACTATGATGAACTGAATACAGCTGGGGAGAGATGCCAGACTCACTCACACGCTGAGTGTTGTCCATACGACCTCTTGTGGTTATCGAAAAGGCACGACAAACTGCGTTAGAGTCCTTCCCACCTTTCTACCCTGCGGGTTACATGTTTACGGAAAGGCTTCGGTGGTAACCCTGAGGCAAAATCTGCATCCTATGCTATCTCCAGTCGTCTCGATGAATGTCTTGCCACTGGCAAAAGGTAGCTTGGGCTCTGTGAGTGAGGTTGACAAAAGGCGCAGTTTCTTCCTCACTTTAATCCAAATCTCCGCGCAAGTCACCCATTTCAGCGGACACAGCAAGAGATGCGACTGTCCACACGGCTGAACAAAGAGAGTGGTCTTCATCACTTGTGATGGACAAACTATCAATCTTAACGTGTAGAGCGATAATCACTATAGCCAGGGTTTACTTCAACTACTTGTTAAACGCCAATCTCAAAGAAACTTCTCAAATCATGATCCGGCGACGTCATTCAAGTCCTTTAATTTAAATGCAGACTGAAATTACTATTTAAATTAACTCTTATCATATGGGAGAGCCATCGTGAAAGGTTTGACAGTTTGAACTATGGCCTACTTTGCTTTATCTATTATAATTGACTGATATTGTCTTTGTTCTCTGAATCGAAACAGTTTTTTGTGCTCCAGACGACCTTTAAATGATTGCCCTTTAAGACACGTACAGACATTGCATTACAAACAGTAATGCTTCATTGTAACCGTAAAAGATAATCAAGAATGTAGATTGGTGAATCAACTTGGATTACACAGTATTACTCTCAGTTTACATATTGATTAAGAATTACCACCGACAACATATTGGTTGATAAAGATTAACCATATAGTCCACATTTTGGATTGTAAAGGACGACTACTTTCAGTCCACACTTTATCTGATTAAAGAACAAATACTCTTTGACCACATATTAGCTGACAAAAGACTACTAATCTCCGTCTACATATTATCTATCAAAGGACGACTACTCTAAGTACACATATTAGCTAACGAAAGACGACTACTCTGTCCACATATTAGCTGACAAAAAGCAACTACTCTTAGTCCACACGTTAGCTAATAAAGGACTATTACTCTTAGTCCAAATGTTATCTGAACAAAGGATAACTACTCCTACTCCACATATTAGCTGTCAAAGGACGACTACTCTCAGTTCACACATTAACTGACAAAGGATGACTACTCTGTTCACATATTAGCTGATAAAGGACGACTACTCAATTTACAAGGAAGTTATTTTGTGTGTACATCTGCTGTTTTCAGACTAACCACATGTCCCGCCCATCTTCATTTTCTTAGCACTGCTGTATTTACGACGTAAATAAAAGTGGTTCGCTGTCTGTTTTCTGTGTTTTTTATTCGGCCATGTAGATAGACTGCAATGGTGGGTTTGATACAGTAGCAGTTGAACCATCCTGCCATTATTCTATGTTGAAAAACGCGTTTTGTTTCTTGGAAATGTCTTGTCCAGGTAAACTGGATCATTTTCTATAGCTGCAATTCCCCACGGGCAATTCATGTTAATTATGAATTAGATCTTCTTTCTCTAAATATTAAGGTCTACTACCTGGCTTGCTTGGCTGACCTCATTTAGGCATTACACGAAGGCCGTAGGCAAGAGTCCTAGGAAGACGAAGCTAGAGACCAAGGGGAGATGTACCCTGAAGGGCCTCACCACGCTTGGTGAATAGAAGCTCCTGCAGCCAACACGGAGAAGTGAGAAGATAACGCAGTGAGGAGAACGACAAGAGTGCAAGCTATGTTATTGATCACTCCAAGTCATATCATCCTATAATCATGACTGAAAGGAGCTACTACTATACTTTGAAATGCCTACTACTTTGCTTGCTTCATTGATGTTGCTCGGCCTCTCTGACTGAGGACGCTTGTGTCACCAGATAATCTTAGAGGGTTTAGCATTTCATTGTTTATGTTGATACCAGTGTCTTCCCAATTTAGCTTTCGAAAGACTTCCTCAAGAACTTAACGTCTCTAATCTAGTTTAAAAGACTGCAGAGTCTGTATACCTAGTAGCAGGTCTATACCTTACTTTTCATTATCACTCCTTAACTCTCTTTAAATTTAACAACTAACAATTCTTTTAACACAGGTAAAACACAGCATGTATTTTTCTCACACAAGTAAAAGAATATGCACATCAATCAAATCACTATACTCATTTTATCATATTATTTAATTAATTCTAATGTCTCTCAAATGGTTGGTTATGATCACTTCTCTAACTGACTAAGATTACTTCTAAAGGTTCGTGCAAGTAGCACAGGTCTTACTCTAGTACTAAACTTGACCCAGGGCTCTCATCACGTGGTCGGAATCTAGCAATTGTTCTATTCACTGTCTATCTCTGTGCGTTGATATAATGGAAGTCTATCGACAATTTCTCAGAACTCATCTGTCTGTCCTCTCAGCTTACTAAAAAGGGATGTTTACTGGACCTCTTGTCTCGTAAGGCAGTCGGTGACTGCATCTGTGCTCTGTCTGCAGCTGTGCTCGTATTTGCGGCTGTGCTCGTGTCTGCGGCTGTGCTCGTGTCTATGACAGACTACAGTGGTTGTGTTACTGTGGTAGTCAGGATGAGGAAAACCCACAAATCAGAACGGTCGTCTTAGGACTACAGCTTCGTGTTGTAGCAACACGTCTCCGTCTGACGAGAATGAAGTCAGGTCACTCGAGCAAGATGTTTAGCGACGACGACTTGAACAGAACATCACACAACTACAGATTCTTACATCTGTGTGGTCTCTTGTTGCCTTTCCGTGTTGGTCTGCTTCGGTGGCTTCTAACTCTATGCCTCTACTATTGTCACTCACTGGCTAAGTTTCTGTAGCTTTTAACTATCTACTTGTTCTAGACTAAGTGCTACTCACTACACTGTCTGGTAGGACAACCTTGCCAGCTGCTTCTGATCTGTCCACTATACTGTCTCACTCCCGTTTATATGCAAAGTTTTTCCTGCTTTTCGATAATGACTTCGCTTTCTTGAGTTCATTTCCCACCAACTTTATTTGAATTTGCGTGTCCCAAAGAAAGGCTGCCTTATTTTCCAAACACTGACTGACCGCTTGTTGACGGGGATTCCCAGTTCAAACCGTGAGAATTCGACCTACATTGGTCGGCCAGCCCCAAACTTGCATTGTTTGATAGTTGAGGACCATGTCTTGTTCAATGAACTGAAACTCTCGGTCCAGGTTCTCAAGTTATGTTTGGGTACCACGAACGGTATTCTCAGGGTTTCCCTGGCTTTGGCTCGTTGTACCCCTTTAACTCTGTTACAACCTCTAGCTTCATTTACATTTCCTTGCTCTAAAATCTATGCGCATCCAATCTATTTTAAACATACATTAATTGTCCTTCTCCCACTATTTCATGTGATAATGCATTACAAGCATTCACCACTCTCTGACTAAACAAATATTTGTTAATATCTAATCTGGACATTTCTTTAGTTAATTTGTAGCTATCCCTATTGTTCTTGTAGATGGTTATATGTTTAAAAACTGGTCATAGTTTAATTGATTCTTTTCTTTAATTATCTTATGAGCCTGTATCAAGTCATCTCGAATTCTCAAAGAGTCTTAATGATATTGTGTCGCTCTAACCAACCACGCGTTTTTCTGATATCTTGATTGGCTGGAGACAAGGTTAATCTCAGTTCAGCATCCAGGAGTGTATGATTCGCATTTATCAAATGCCGCGTATTTATGTAAAGATGAATGAGATCAGATGAAAATCAAACATAATAAATTACCACAATTGATAGGGTTTTCCCAATAAGAATGACTGTCGAAGATACTCCATAAAGACGTCATTTGTATTTTTAATCAGGGTGAACGAATTCATTACATACGTACTCAAAAATAATGACAACGATAATTTGATGACACCGATAATTGTTTATAAGGCAGAGACAGAACAGAGAAAGAATTATCAGGTCATATGAAAATTGAGTTGAGAATATAAGAACACAGAATTGGCACCGAAATAATCAGGAATGACTTTACCGCTAAAACTGACAAATGTGTTACACGATTCTCTGTCACGTAACTCGAGTCTGATGGGTGTGATAGTTGATAATAAATACACATTTGTAACAGAAACACGACAACGACTAACAGTGATTAAGTTGGACAGCAGCCTTTATTCGCGACAATGTGTGGACATGGATCGATAAACTATCAACAGATACATACAAAATAGTTATCAAACTATCCTGAGTGGTCTGCCGGGCTCTTTGTGTATGACAAAGAGAAGAATAGCACCACTGTCCCACAGAGAGCATGTCGTAAGAGACGAATAATTGTGTGACATGGCATAACACCAGCCATGATTAGGTGGTTTGTTAAGAGCAACATAGATGGCACCTAACAGGTGCAGGTTTACTATAATATAGTGTTTTGATCGTCTTCCCCGTTTCGATCTCAAATGCCTGCTACCAATCAATAAATATGGCTTTGCAAGTAGCAGGAAGTTGTCCAGGGAAAGAAATATGTTGTGTCGTAGTTTACAGCTTGACTGCGATAGTTGCACCTGTTGTACGACACATCCAACTTCAGCACGCATTTTTGGGTACCGGATTTGCTTTCCCTCTTCGATCTCTTTTACTTAGCCGGTCTGCTCTGTTTCAGCCTGTTGTGCAGGATCACCGCGTAGAGGTGTAAAACGGTCTTGGCAGCTCTGGTTCGCTGGCCCTGACGCTAGCAGTCAGCTTTGGGTCGCTGACCGCTGCTTCTCATGCCCCTCTAGTGTTTGCGTCTATTACGATAGACTCGCACATCGGTTAATCCCCCTGTGCGGCACTTGTCCCAACGAAGTGGTGTAACAAGCTGCTCTAGCCTATACTCCTTCCTGCTACATCCAGTTCATACCAGAGCTGGGTCATGCACATAAATATCTACCCCTGTAGAAGTACAGGTCGACCAAGCCTTTGACTAAGTTAATAAACCATTTACCCGCTATTTGGCATATTGAGGATACGGTGCTAGGCCACAATGGTTTTACTAACGGCAGACTAGGATCGATGTGGTTACATTGACAAGACTTCTGTTACCCAATATTTGAGGCTGGGTCAGCCCCTGGAACAGTTTGTTATGAAAAACATATCCAGCATAAATTATTGATTACATATTGAACCCATGCGCTTTACTGGGAAGTCAGTGCTCTAACCCCTCCACTACCCGTACGCACATATACTGATTTATTGTGACCTAACATAACAAAGAGGAGTGACTAACACGTAACACAGTAACTGTGTTGTAGGATACTCTGCTTTCTACTGGGTCAAACAAGGTAGTTAGAATAGCAAAGGGCACTTCATCTTGTACGATATAGCCACTCGCTCGTCAACTCTTGGAAACCAATCTAGAACAATGCGGTCAGGCTTCAGACTTTCTCTATAATCTACAAACTTTCCTTCCTACATAGCTTTCAAGTAGAGTTCTGATTGGGGTTCTTCATACTGCCAAACCCAATCCCAATCTGGCTCATTCCCTGATTAAACAGTCTTATGAATCGTGCCCTCTAACCTGGAAATACTAACATCCTCTGACTCCTCCCAGAAGTCATTGTACCGGAACGTATTCACCCCGGGATAAGTCTCAGCTTTCCTTTCGTCTAGAGCCCAACCCAAACGGTGTGGTTCATTTTCGCAAACTCTTCTGCGACAAAAGCGTGCAATCTGAAATGGCTTGTGGTCATAACAGGTAAAAATACAACATTTTTACAGCCCACGTAAGACCTTGCCAAGATGAGGCATAAAATGGTGATCCAGGATCCTTGTCCAGACATGGCCAATCTGAAATTCAAGAGCAGAAATAGAAATGTTATCACTATTGTTTGTAACTGAAATAATAGTTGACGATCACAGGAGTTGACTAACATAGTCTGATCAGTTAGATTCACCTGAACCAGACTAACACAGCCTGACTAGTATGTTTCACCTGAACGAGACTAACATAGCCGGACTAGTATGTTTCACCTGACCTGACTAACATAGTCGAGCCTCGCCTTGTTAACCAGACATAAACTTCATCACAACACGCTATTTCATGCAAGTAATAAGTGTTTTCCGTGATTTTTATTTATCTGTCAGGTGGCAAGTGGGCCACCTAGCAAGAATAGGAGACAAGTGCCCCTAACTGATGATAGTAGTTCTTACAAGCTATAACCCATTCAGCTAGAACTAGAGCAAATAGTTCCGGTTTGATTTGTAACGCCTCCCGTATATACATTTAACAAATAAGGATATAAAATACATACATAAATACACTTAGATCATCAACCTGTGCCAGAAAACATCATTGAGTCTGTGTATGCTTTTATTACTGATGAGATCAATATGTGCGTGGAAGGTTCGATTGCATAACTGACAAACATGGCCTGGTATTTCTCATGCTCTTGTTTTTTTTTGTCATGCGTGTAACCTTGGCAAACACAAGTCATCGCTGACTCTCGGCCTTTTTCACCTTACCTATCCTTACTGAGTGATTTAGGTCAAGGTTTTCCCAGGTAGAACTGTGTCACTTGAGAGACATCCAGGCTGTCATTGAATCACTATTTTGAAATTTCCATGACGGCTTCACTGGATATAAATATATATAATATATATATTTATATCTGTCTCTCTGTCTCTCTCTCTTTCTCTCTCTCTCTCTCTAGACCCTTTTCATATTAGTCGTCTATTCTGTACTTAGGTTTCCTAACATTCTTCTGTAGATGCATGTATCTGTTGCTCCAACGATACACTTGCTTGTTTAACAAATGCAGCGCAGAAATTGATCCCAGCTTGCAATATGGAAAATACTATTACAAAATGGTTGCTTGTTAAAGTATGAAATACATACTCATTTATGGGCATGGTAGACATTCTAACGAGAAATATGGAAGGAAAGATGAAAGGATGACCTGGTAAACATTCTAACAGCGAGAAAGATGGAAGGAAAGAGATGAGGATGATATGATAAACATTCTAACATCGAAAAGTATGGAAGGAAAGAGATGAAGATGAAATGGTAAACACTCTAACAGCGAGACATATAGAAGGAAAGAGATGAAGATGATATGGTAAACACTCTAACATCGAAAAGTATGGAAGGAAAGAGATGAAGATGAAATGGTAAACACTCTAACAGCGAAAAGTATGGAAGGAAAGAGATGAAGATGATATGGTAAACACTCTAACAGCGAAAAGTATGGAAGGAAAGAGATGAAGATGATATGGTAAACACTCTAACAGCGAGATATATGGAAGGAAAGAGATGAAGATGATATGGTAAACACTCTAACAGCGAGAAATATGGAAGGAAAGAGATGAAGATGATATGGTAAACACTCTAACAGCGAGAAATATGGAATATGTAGACGGGTGAAAATTGAACGAACAAGGTAGCGCATTAGTCTGATCGTTATGACGAGACAGAGTCCTTTATCTTTCCAAATTGGTTTCAATTGGGCAACTGCTGCTGTTGTCTGTCCTATTCTAGCCAGGACCTCTGGCTTTGATTCCTCATTACGGGACACTGAGACCCAATAATTGAAGCCGGTTACTGTTTCAAGTTGCTGTTCATTTACTTTACTCACAGCCTTGATTCCTTCATTATTTCCAATAACACCGTGAAGCTTAATGATGGATGCTTAAATGTTTGATGTAATAGCTTCGCTGCAATCCAATCTATACCAGACGCTCGTCCGTTCTGTAGAAGGCTAATTGCTTTCACCTGCAGCTCTTCCAAGATGTAGAAGGCTACAGCCACTAATAAAGGATGTGCATGGAGCTAGCAACATCATCTACTAGTAAACTACCACTGCTGTCTTTTTCCCCATTGCTGGGGTCTGTTCCAAGGATTAATACAGCAAAGAAAAAGGCTGATGGTCATTGCAGTCGCCACGCACTCTGCAGAATAGGTTTTATTTTAAAACTACAATAGAGAGAAACCTAAACGTTATACGTTCAATAAAATGCTACAGAAATCCTTTCTACAAGAACACGCAGTGCTTTGGCGCAGGTTTTACGTGACAGGTTATCTATAAAAAGGGGAAGTAAGTAATTCCTGGACAAGGGAAGTAAGTCATTCCAGGACAGGGGAAATTAGTCATTCCAGGACAGGGGAAATAAGTCATTCCAGGACAGGGGAAGTAAGCAATTCCTGGACAGGGGCAGTAAGTCATTCCAGGATAGGGGAAGTCAGTCATACCTGGACAGGGGAAGTAAGTTATTCCAGGACAGGGGAAGTAAGTCATTACTGGACAGGGGTAGTAAGTCATTCCTGGACCGGGGAAGTAAGTCATTCCAGAACAGGGGAAGTAAGTCATACCTGGACAGGGGAAGTAAGTAATTCCAGGACAGTTGAAGTAAATCATTCCAGGACAGTGGAAGTAAGCCATTCTAGAACAGGGGAAGTAAGTCATTCCAGGACAGTTGAAGTAAGTCATTCCAGGACAGGGGAAGAAAGTCATTCCAGACAGGGGAACTAAGTCATTCCTGAATAGGGGAAGTAAGTCATTCCTGAACAGGGGAAGTAAGTCATTCCAGGATAGGGGAAGGAAGTGTATAATGTCACTTTGAACACCTTTTGAAACCTGAAATGATCACAGGCAAAAATGCTCGAGATATGCAAGAGAAAAAAAAATTATGTGACTTGCATTTCATATAATTGCTGGCTAATGCATAATAAATATACTGCAGTGACCTGATCAGTGAAAAAACATCGGTGAGTGGCATTTCGTCGTGTCAATCGACTGTAATTAGCAAGTGCAAATTCTCATACTCAACTTTCACACGCACCCTCAAGGTGAGACCCTTCCATTGCACATTGGTTGGGCTGGCTTCTGAGAGCGCACAAACCTAGCATAGGTACACACAGACGCACACATACATCCAAGCACTGGTTTATGCGTCTTAATAACGCCCGAATTGACTACGGTCTAGGGTGGAATAGGCGCGCCTTCGCCAGTAGAAACTAGTGAGGCAAATTCGTGAAATAAAAAAAAAAATATATAAGATTTTGACAATTAATTTCATTTGTTAGTATTTTTTGTACTTAATTGACACTTCATTCATGGCGGACAAGAAGTGTAAAAGAATAGCATAATTTGTTATGATCTGACGTCTTTGTACTTTATTTCTTTTCTTCTTCTTCTTCGTTCGTTCTAAATCTGCTCCTACCAAGCCACGAAAAAGGCCTTACAGGTAGCAGAATGTATTTCAGTGAACGGAATGTATTGTGTCATAGTTTTACAGATTTACTGCGATATTTGCACGTTTTGGTCTAACACATCCGACTTCAGCATAATACTTGAATTAACGTCTTTATACTGGTTTAAAAGATTATGCAGATTCTGTAAACAACCAGATTTTTTACCACACTTGATCTCAAAGTAACTATGTACATCCAATCTATTCTTGAATGCATTAATTGATCCTGCCCCCAATATTCCCTGTGAATATGCATTCCATGCATTCACCACATTCAGCATTTCTTCTGTAATTTCCTTGTCTCAGCTGCTTTGAAATACGAATAATTACGGTATAACCTCTCCTGGTTAACGTGTATTCTTCTTTCAATTCTAAAGACTTCTAAACAATTAAACATAAACAAACAATTACAGGTTTATATTTTTTAAACTAATCTACAGTTGAATACACTGAATTCCAATACCATATCATTCTATTGAACTTTTTCTTTATTGACAAAAGTTTCAGTTAAATAAGCTACGTACGAGATATCAGTATAAAAAATAAATATAAACTGTTTCTATATTCCTAATAGAAATATAAAACACTAATAACAACACGAGTAAATGTAAATGAACAAATACAAAAAAATTGCAATATTACGAGCGACATTCATTAATTAACTAAAGCCAATTATATTCAAAACATATTTACGCCAGAATTTGTTGGATCGTCACAACTACACGGAGTGCTGCTAAAGAGCCATTTTGTTTCCTGGAATAAGATTTTACAATGGACATGCTCTCCCATGCACTTTACAATAACATTGTTTTACTTAATATTTGTCCCTCAGAATATACGATATTTCATAAAAACAATACTTATCTATCCAAGGAAAGTTGAAATTGTTACAAATATCATGTATATCGACCAAAAATATTCATCTTCTTCTTTTTCTCCTTCTTCGTTTCCTTCTTCTTCTTCTTCTTTTTTTTCTTCTTTTTTTTCCTCCTTCTTCTTTTTCTTCTTCTTCTTTTTCTTCTTCTTAGTTTTCTTCTTTTTTTCTTTTTCTTCTTCTTCTTTTTATTCTTCTTCATTTTCTTCTTCTTTTTCTTCTTCTTCTTCCTCTTCTTTTTCTTCTTCTTCTTCTTCTTCTTCTTCTTCTTCTTCTTCTTCTTTTTCGTTCGCCGTCAGACCTCGACTTGAATTTGTTTAAAGAAAGTAGCGACCAACCCGATGGCTGTCGACACTGCCCACAGAGCTTGTCTAGTGTTGGCACTGGTGATGGTCACATGTGCTTTCTCTGGTCGTCGCATGTCGGAATATTTCACAGCAGATGTTCAGCGGTCATTTTCCCAGTACCACAGGTGCACTCGTCAGTAGCACCTATCTTCAGTTTATTTAATAGATGGTACCTCAGTCTGTTGTGTCCTGTGCGGAGTCTGAAGACCACCACCTTCTCTCTTCTGTCCAACTGGTAATTAATTGTGTAGCCAGTATACTGTTTCCCATTTGTCCATGTATCTGGCCCTAATAAACCTTGAGATTAGGTCACACTAGAATCTGGATGTGTTAACCTTCCACTTTCTTTCACCAGTTGTCTGCCTCCTCGTTGCCATGAATGTTACAATGTGATGGGACCCACTGTACTACAACAACAATCTTTCAGATAGAAAAAGTTAATTCATTACACCTTACGATGCCCAGTATATTTTGTTTGGAAACTATAACTACTAGTATGGTCAATGTAACATTTCACATTTATTCTTTACCACATTAGTAAACAAATAGTATATGAATAATGCAAATAATTTCTTCCGTGCTATGAGGCGTGTTCAAATGAAACCGGACCAAACTGCATACAATGAACATACGTACGATGCGCATCATGACGTCCCTATCGGTGTCAACAGCACATACAAACCGTCACGTTTGCAAAATGTCATTGTCCTCCGACTCATAGTTTCTTCGGCAGACCGTTGACAACACGGCGGATTTGATACGGATTCCGTCTAGATTTGATCAGGAGACTCGGTTTCTAACAGCTGTAGGATGTCGACCAGTTGACATTCATCGCAGAATGCTCGCAGTGTATGGTGACAACAGTGTGTCGAAGACAACAGTGGAGAAATGGACAACGATGTTTAAAGAAGGACGTGAGTTAACGCAACAATATGCGCCTGACCTGGTCTCGGACGTGAGTTAACGCAACAATATGCGCCTGACCTTGTCTCGGACGTGAGATAACGCAACAATATGCGCCTGACCTGGTCTCGGACGTGAGTTAACGGAACAATATGCGCCTGACCTGGTCTTGGACGTGAGTTAACGCAACAATATGCGCCTGACCTGATCTCGGACGTGAGTTAACGCAACAATATGCGCTTGACCTGGTCTTGGACGTGAGATAACGCAACAATATGCGCCTGACCTGGTCTCGGACGTGAGTTAACGCAACAATATGCGCCTGACCTGGTCTTGGACGTGAGTTAACGCAACAATATGCGCCTGACCTGGTCTCGGACGTGAGTTAACGCAACAATATGCGCCTGACCTGGTCTCGGACGTGAGTTAACGCAACAATATGCGCCTGACCTGGTCTCGGACGTGAGTTAACGCAACAATATGCGCCTGACCTGGTCTCGGACGTGAGTTAAAGCAACAATATGCGCCTGACCTGGTCTCGGACGTGAGTTAACGCAACAATATGCGCCTGACCTGGTCTCGGACGTGAGTTAACGCAACAATATGCGCCTGACCTGGTCTCGGACGTGAGTTAACGCAACAATTTGCGCCTGACCTGGTCTCGGACGTGAGTTAACGCAACAATATGCGCCTGACCTGGTCTGGGAAGATCTTTCGCTAATTCACGTCCTTCTTTAAACATCAATGAGTGTTATAATCATATCTGAGTGTTATAATCATCTCTGAGTGTTATAATCATCTCTGAGTGTTATAATCATCTCTGAGTGTTATAATCATCTCTGAGTGTTATAATCATCTCTGAGTCTCACTGCTTGTTTTTGATGCTGCAGGAGGGCTGGATGTGGCATGAGTGGATAGCAGACATATAGGTCTTGAACCTGTGTGGATGTACTATGCTGACCCTGCTGGGGTTTGAGGAAATGAAAGAGCTGACATCATGGTATCTGGGGCACACGAAGAGGTGACACTGACGATGGATATAGATGACATTTTGAAGTTGATCAATGACCGCCATTTGGAGTTTGACACTGTAGACAACGAACCAGCAAGTGACATTTTGTCCGATTTTGGAATTAGGTACGGGTCCAGGAGCGATGGGCGCCAGAGATGACGGAGCAGGAGTGTGTACAACCAGCGGGATCCTGGTTCAATGAGTATCTAAACTCGTTGTGATTAGCCGAGATGGACTGAATATGGTCTGCCCGGAGCCCAATGGCGTCGATTAAAAAAAAAAACAGAACAGTGTAGGGTTGGATAGGGCCTGCCATTGCTTTGCCCGAGGCCTGCAATGATGTTAAGATGGCCCTGCATTTAATCTTCCCTGGATATTATTCAAACATAACATTTCGAGACCGGAGGCCTTCCACACGCGCAACTAGCAACACACCCTGGGTATCTAATGACATGATTACGTACGCAATATGGAGGTCTCTGTTCAAACAGGCTTCCACCCATTCTCAGAAGCTCTTGACCATCGCCGAGTTTCTTTGTTCGGCCATGTTGTACGGCTGGACTAGGAAACCCAGGCCCACAAGTTACTACACAAGTCCTTCCTCAGCGCCAAAATTCTTTCTTCAACCGGCTGGAGGCGCAGAAGACGCCGCCCCTGCACAGTATGGTCGACTAACGCACCAGGTCTCTTCTAAGTGAACCTCATTAATGTTTGACCCTATGGTGCAAATGCAACATTGGAGTTTGAGTGTTTCTGCAATGATGAACAGAGTATTCATTTGGTCTGATATTATGGGATATAATTTTGTCAAGTGTTATACGGTCCTTATGTTCTTTAATCAATCTGTCAGAAGAATGATCATCATTATCTAGTTAGACAGTTCCAAGACCGGCTGTAAGGTTGTCTGAGCTTGACTCTCCATTTGGCCCAATCTTCTAGTTGTTCAATCCAGAGATTGATCGTGGTTGTATGATAATTTCTCTCTATTTGATCCGATCCTAGACTTTTAGGGCGAGAATGGGAACAAATGCATAGGAAGAAGAAGAATAATAGATACACAAGCCACATCTTCGCTTTACAACTAATCCTTCTTCAAATGCCGTTTCTTTCTCAAGCAGAATCTAGCAGTTTTAATTATTGTGTAAACGGTAACTACAAACGCTAGAGTAATTACTACCCTTGACAAGGAGACGATCACATAATCCATAATAAATATATACATTGGTATCTTCTGGCCGCTGTACCGCATATAGGGCCCGCCATATTTCATAACATGATCTAGCCAGAACGTTACTTCTTGGCTAGGGTTCTTGTACAACTGTCAGTATATTTCTGAAGCTGTGCAAATGGTGGACTTCATT
Source organism: Ariolimax columbianus (assembly GCA_036924085.1). NCBI lineage: Eukaryota > Metazoa > Mollusca > Gastropoda > Stylommatophora > Arionidae > Ariolimax > Ariolimax columbianus. Next base: position 29,059,594 of record JAVGWX010000022.1, on the reverse strand, counting down.
TCCTTGCTGGATGCCACCTCCTCTATGACTTTGGCCAGCTCGTCCGATGTCGCTTTTAGGAAGTTCAGTTTCAGACAGTAGCCTTTATCCTCTGCTTGATCTGCGTTGGGGTGATGGTCATATAAGACGGATAGGCATACAAGAGGGACTCGGCCTGGCTTCCTGTCAACGATCTTCTGGGGAACAAAATGTATGACTAGGACAGTCGATCCATGTCAACCCTTGGAGGTTTGAGGCCTTAACAGCTGCTATCCATTCGTACATAAGCCATCCATTCTGTACCTTCTGAAGTTCGGCATTCGCATCTGCCACGATGAATGCCCTTGTTAAAGAAGTCTCCGATATCCATTTCAGTGCTGAGGTCACTGCTTCCGTCTCCATTCTCATACTGGAGGTTGGTGACATGTATGCGCTACTGCGCTCAGCAACGACCTGTCCTCTCACTGTAGCCGAGAAACCCCAGCCTGATGTCCCACTGCGCACGGTTGATCCGTCGGTGTTTATGACAGCATCACTCTCCTGGGTGTTCTCAGTTATCAGCTGATTTATCTCGTGCTCTGCTCTACCGTTGCTCCGTTCTCTGCATTGCTTGTCGAAGGTTATGATGATTCTCTGGTACTCTATCATTCTATCACCAATGTGGACCCGTTCTTCCCTTTGGTTATTGTCTCAGCTGGAATGACGTGTCCGATTGCTGTCTTAGTTTGTGCCATCTATGACGCCCCTCTCGTGATTCTTGGTCCCTTGATGTCTGAGATACTACCGTGAAGAGGGTACCGCGTGTCTGTGGTGACACACATATAGGCTTTGACTTGTGCCTGTTTATGTCTGGATGTCACCGATAACAATCCCAACATGTACCGCATCATCCCAATCGGATTATCTCTAGTGCAGCCCAGAACCAGTCGCATACCTTCATTCTGGATGCGTTCCAACCTTTCACACTGTGTTCTTGATAGTGTGAGGATGCCTAGTTCGTAATCGATGACAGACAACACGCCCTGACGAGATAGGATGAACAGGAGGCGTTGTTCGAAGTTAGCAGCAGCCATGGTCTTGAGTGCTCCTAACCTTCGCTGACATCTTTGAACGGTCTAGCCAGCATGGCAATTATAGGTCAGACTGCGATCAAAAGTCACTCCGATGTTTTCAACATTTCGCACCTGTCAATGGTGCAACCATCAAAAGTGATGCCCGGGAGCTCAGCCTTTACTATGGAATTATTCAAAGAGCACCACATCATGCAGGCCTTGTTCGGATTGATCTTGAAGCTTGAGTCGCAACACCACTGTGAGATTTCTTGCAAGGTTTCCTGGATGACCTTGACCAACCCTTGCCTGTCTGAGCCAGTCCTGTACGTTAGGATGTCATCCGCAAATGTCAACGTTCGACCTGTCCCTGTGGGTTGAATATTGGCCACTTTCACTTTTACTGTGAGATGTTGAACAGCATCGGCTAAAGCGGAGACCCTTGAAGAAATCCTGGACATATTCACCTCGGTTCTGATGTCCACGATCCCATTCAATGTTTTTTTTTCCATCAGGACAGCTGATATCCAACTAACCAGCCATGGGTTTAAAACACACTGTTTCAGATTTGAAATTAAAGTTCCAAAATCGGCACGGTTCTTTGCGTCTTCCAGGTCGTGTGCCACAGCGACTGTTTCTTGCTTTGACTGAAAACCTTCATACACCTAATACGTGAAAGATCCAGAGTTACCCCAGGCCTCCTTCGCTGTTCTGTGTATACATTTATAAATATATATATATATATATATATATATAAATATATATATATATATATATATATATATATATATATATATATATATATATATGTGTGTGTGTGTGTGTGTGTGTGTGTGCGTGCGTGAATTTCATTTACATGACTTTATTCATCATCTGGTCGATCAATCATGAAACTTGTTGTAAGGTTGTCTGATCATGTCTCTCCATTCAACCCTTTCCTCTGGTTGATAAGTTCTGAAACTGGTTGTAAGGTTGTCTGAGCATGTCTCTCCATTTAACGCTGTCCTCTGGTTGATCAGTCCTGAAACTGGTTGTAAGGTTGTCTGAGCATGTCTCTCAATTTGACCCTATCCTCTAATTGATCAGTCCTAAGACTTGTTGTAAGGTTGTCTGATCATGTCTCTACATTTGAACCTACCTGGAACAAAAGAGTCACGACAACATCAATATAGCACAAGAGGAGCACATGATGGCAAAACTAACAATCAATGAAATGGAAGAGGCCATGAGAACTTTAAAGAAAAAGAAATCGCCCGGAAAAGATGGGGTAACAAACTAAATGCTGATGGGGTTGGGCCAAACAGCAAAGAGGAAGTTACTATCAGTCCTTAACCAAAGCTGGAGAAGGGAAATTGGGCCGCAGGCATGGAAAGACGCTGTACTTATACCAGTACCAAAGAAAGAAAAAGATAGAACAGATCCAAATGGATACAGGCCTACCAGTCTAGTGAGCTGTGTAGGAAAACTGATGGAGCGTATGATAAACACCAGACTGATGTGGCTTCTGGAAAAAAACACATACTAATTCCACAGCAAGCAGGCTTTAGACAGCACAGATCCACTGAGGACCAGATCACTCTCATAGCCCAGGAAATAACACACAGTAGCGCTTTGGGTGGATTTAGAGAAGTCCTTTGACAAAGTGTGGAAAGAGAGACTTAAAGTCAAGCTACGAAGAGGTAAAGTTTGTGGGAAAATGTAAAGATGGATCAGCCCCTACCTCGAAAACAGAACAGCCAAAGTTCAAGTAAAGGGCATATGAGCAAAAAGGTGACAATTGAGCAGGGAGTACCCTAAGGGGGCATACTGTCACCCACACTTTTCCTGGTGTATATAAACAACATCACATCGAATATACCAAGAAGAGTCCACAGCTCCCTGTTTGCAGACGATCTGGCTATGTGGACCTCTGAAAAAGATCTCACCATAGCAAGCAATCGGATGCAGCAGGCCCTAACGTCGTTGGAGGAGTGGGCGAACTCATGGCTGGTCAAAATAAATGAGGAAAAAACAACATGTACAATATTCTCGCTTTCAAACATACCACAAAACACCAAAATAAGTCTTAATGGCAAATATCTGCGGCCAAACGACAACCCAAACTACCTGGGAGTCACATTTGATCGGCGCATGATATGGAAAAGTCAGATCGAGAGAAACCGAATGAGAGCCAGACAAAGAATGGCAATCATGAGGAAACTTGCTGGCACAAGCTGGGGAGCAGACGAAAGTATACTAAAGAAACTGTACACTGGAAGAGTGAGACCAGTTCTCGAGTATGGCATTGCGGCATGGACAACAGCAGCAAAGGCGAACTTTGATAAAATTAGCAAACTTCAAAACCAAGCCATGAGAGTTATAACAGGAGGCATGAAGTCAACGCCAATTGTAGAACTTGAAAAGATTACAAAACTGCAATCCATGACCGACAGAAGAGAATGCAGTGCCCAGCAGCAAGCAGAGAAACTCAGAAGACTGACAGACCATCCAATGCATCAGAGACTAAATAGATTTGGAAATGGGAAACTAAAGCGGAGAAACTTTGCAGAAATAGCCAAAGCATAGATGAGCGAAGACCATATGAACACATTAACAACACCAAAGCCCACCTCTACAGTTCGCAAATCTACCTGGAAGCAGCATATATTTCCGGAGGTGGTAGAAAATATACCAGGTATTGGAAACAAGAACAGCCAGACTGAAAAAGAAAGCAGAGACATAACCCTGAGGTACATAACGAAAAACTACCCAAGCATGGACTGGACCCATGCATACACCCAAGGTTCTTTAACAAACACAACACAAAACGAGGGGCAGGGGTATTCCTGAGCCTACCAAATGGTAGAAAAATATTCAAGCAATTTCAGATCGGAGGCAGAGGCACTGAGGGCTGCAATAGAAGAAATGGTGAAAGGCAAAAGAAATGAAAGCCAGATATTCCTGTTTACAGATGCCCTGACCGTAGTCACAGCACTAAAAAGCCAGAAAAATACTGAACTTAATGATTTAAGAGCAGTACTCTGTCAACTATGCCAGCAGACAGCACCAACAAGAGTAGTGGTACAGTGGGTTCCATCCCACTGTAACATCCAAGAAAACGAGGAGGCAGACAGACTGGCAAAAGAAGGTGCAAGACTACCACAACCAGATTTTAGTGTGACCTACGAAGAGTCCAAAAGGCTTATTAGAGCCAGATACATGGCCAAATGAGAAACAGAACGTACTGGCTACACAAAAAACGATGCCTATTACCAGTTGAACAGAAGAGAGCAGGTCGTGGTCTTCAGACTCCGCACAGGCCACAACAGACTGAGATACCATCTATTCAATAAACTGAAGATTGGTGGCTCTGACGAATGCACTTGTGGTACCGGGAAAATGACCGCTGAACATCAGCTGCAAAACTGCCCGACATACGAGGACCAGAGAAAGCACATGTGGCCATCGCCAGTGCCAACACTAGACAAGCTCTATGGCAGTTTCGACATCCTCAGGATTACTGCTGCTTTTGTCGAAAAAATACAGGTTGATGTTTGACAGCGTTCGAAGAAGAAGAAGAAGAAGACCCTACCTGGTTGATCAGTCCTGAGACTGGTTATAAGGTTGTCTCATCATGTCTCTCCATTTGACCCTATTCTCTGGTTGATCAGTCTTAAGATTTGCTGTCAGGCTGTCTCATCATGTCTCTCCATTTGACCCTATCCTCTGGTTGATCAGTCTTAAGATTTGCTGTCAGGCTGTCTCATCATGTCTCTCCATGTGACCGTATCCTCTGACGCTCTGTTCCTTTCAGCCTGGGTTCGTTCTTTAATGGCACTGCATGCCTAAAAGATGTCAAGGTCAGTCTTGTTCACTGCCTTTCACTTTACCCCCGAATCGTGCTCTCTAGTATCATCTGTGCAAGTCATTAATGTTGCATATTGGTTCCCATTTAACACAATCTTCGTTTCTGTATTATTTTCAATTTTTGTCTTTGTACAACTACCTCAGCGAGGACATCGCCATTTGGCCCCCTTTTTATTGGTCGTGCTAACTCGCTGCATTCTACGATAATACCACAATTCATACGCTTTCATTGCTTGTCATCCTTCTTCGAGTCCCTGTCACATCCCTTAATGTGCATTCGGTCATACACAAGTAGAGATTATTCATTTCATTAGTCCTATCCCGATATTCTTTGAGGTTATCATTGTCACTATCGTGATATTTGTTTCCAAATTTGCAGAAAATGTCCATGTTTCACACTTATAAAGTTTGTCCTAATGATGAACATATTCTAGAAAACCAGAAAAAGCTTGACTTGGAACAACACATCAACATCACAACCATAGAACATCTTTTCTTTAAAGAAATGGAAACAAAGTATTATAATGATTGGAGCGTATCAATAAAAGAGATCTAACCTGCTCAGATAGAAGAACGAAAACACAAAACCATAGTATGTTGTTTATTTTTTGAAATCATTAATAATGATAGAGCATTTTGCATTTTGGATTGAAAAAGGACGAAACAATATAAACATTTCCGTACATCTTGAACGTTAGAAAAATACACACAATTTTATATTTCGTAGTTAGATCAAATAATACATAAATTTATTCGTAATTAAATAAACTAAAACACCAGTTTATATTATTCAGTAATATATGATAACAAATAGGTTCGAAATTTACATTCAGATCAAATAAAAGACGTTTATATTTTACAGTTAGTCAAACTAATAGACTAGCTTACATTTTACAGTAAGATCAAATAATTGACTAGTTTACATTTTACAGAAAGATAAAAAAAATAGGCCAGTTATCATTTTACAGTAAGATCAAATATTAGAAATGATTAAATTTTAAAACTCGGTTTATAACATGCAGCAGTTTCAATGTTACAGGTAGGCAAATTAATATATTAGTTGACATTTAAGTGTAGGGTACAAATATTTAAAATCTTATATTAGTTGACATTTAAGTGTAGGGTACAAATATTTAAAATCTTATATTAGTTGACATTTAAGTGTAGGGTACAAATATTTAAAATCTTATATTAGTTGACATTTAAGTGTAGGGTACAAATATTTAAAATCTTATATTAGTTGACATTTAAGTGTAGGGTACAAATATTTAAAATCTTATATTAGTTGACATTTAAGTGTAGGGTACAAATTTTTAAAATCTTATATTAGTTGACATTTAAGTGTAGGGTACAAATATTTAAAATCTTATATTAGTTGACATTTAAGTGTAGGGTACAAATATTTAAAATCTTATATTAGTTGACATTTAAGTGTAGGGTACAAATATTTAAAATCTTATATTAGTTGACATTTAAGTGTAGGGTACAAATATTTAAAATCTTATATTAGTTGACATTTAAGTGTAGGGTACAAATATTTAAAATCTTATATTAGTTGACATTTAAGTGTAGGGTACACATATTTAAAATCTTATATTAGTTGACATTTAAGTGTAGGGTACAAATATTTAAAATCTTATATTAGTTGACATTTAAGTGTAGGGTACAAATATTTAAAATCTTATATTAGTTGACATTTAAGTGTAGGGTACAAATATTTAAAATCTTATATTAGTTGACATTTAAGTGTAGGGTACAAATATTTAAAATCTTATATTAGTTGACATTTAAGTGTAGGGTACAAATATTTAAAATCTTATATTAGTTGACATTTAAGTGTAGGGTACAAATATTTAAAATCTTATTTTAGTTGACATTTAAGTGTAGGGTACAAATATTTAAAATCTTATATTAGTTGACATTTAAGTGTAGGGTACAAATATTTAAAATCTTATATTAGTTGACATTTAAGTGTAGGGTACAAATATTTAAAATCTTATATTAGTTGACATTTAAGTGTAGGGTACACATATTTAAAATCTTATATTAGTTGACATTTAAGTGTAGGGTACAAATATTTAAAATCTTATATTAGTTGACATTTAAGTGTAGGGTACAAATTTTTAAAATCTTATATTAGTTGACATTTAACTGTAGGGTACAAATATTTAAAATCTTATATTAGTTGACATTTAAGTGTAGGGTACAAATATTTAAAATCTTATATTAGTTGACATTTAAGTGTAGGGTACAAATATTTAAAATCTTATATTAGTTGACATTTAAGTGTAGGGTACAAATATTTAAAATCTTATATTAGTTGACATTTAAGTGTAGGGTACAAATATTTAAAATCTTATATTAGTTGACATTTAAGTGCAGGGTACAAATATTTAAAATCTTATATTAGTTGACATTTCAGTGTAGGGTACAAATATTTAAAATCTTATATTAGTTGACATTTAAGTGTAGGGTACAAATATTTAAAATCTTATATTAGTTGACATTTAAGTGTAGGGTACAAATATTTAAAATCTTATATTAGTTGACATTTAAGTGTAGGGTAAAACTATTTAAAATCTTATATTAGTTGACATTTAAGTGTAGGGTACACATATTTAAAATCTTATATTAGTTGACATTTAAGTGTAGGGTACAAATATTTAAAATCTTATATTAGTTGACATTTAAGTGTAGGGTACAAATATTTAAAATCTTATATTAGTTGACATTTAAGTGCAGGGTACAAATATTTAAAATCTTATATTAGTTGACATTTCAGTGTAGGGTACAAATATTTAAAATCTTATATTAGTTGACATTTAAGTGTAGGGTACAAATATTTAAAATCTTATATTAGTTGACATTTAAGTGTAGGGTACAAATATTTAAAATCTTATATTAGTTGACATTTAAGTGTAGGGTAAAACTATTTAAAATCTTATATTAGTTGACATTTAAGTGTAGGGTACACATATTTAAAATCTTATATTAGTTGACATTTAAGTGTAGGGTACAAATATTTAAAATCTTATATTAGTTGACATTTAAGTGTAGGGTACAAATATTTAAAATCTTATATTATGAAGTAACATATTTGTTCTAGAAAATGACAATTAATTATTAATGGATGTACGATGACAGACTAACAAAGAAATCAATTTCATCAATAGAAATGTTACTTACGTGAAACAACTGCAAGCTACGATGATTGACTAAGAAATTTAATGAAGGCATAACATTATTTTAAGCCATAAACAAGCAATTCATTGACTGTATTCTTCAAAAACGTGAGAGGGAAACGATTGAGGACAGAACTGTCCGGGGAGAAAAAGGAAGAAAACAGAACGGACAAAGCATGAAACATGGCTGTGGTTACACACAACATAATCAGTGTTCAAATGAGCAAGCAATAAATAGCTGTCAAATTCATGAAGCATCTGAATTAAACTTTGTTGTTGGTGTTGTTGTTGTTGTTGGTGTTGTTGTTGTTGATGTTGCTGTTGATGTTGTTGTAGTAGGTGTTGATGTTGTTGTTGATGTTGTTGTTGTTGAGGTTGTTGGTGTTGTTGTTGTTGTTGGTGTTGTTGTTGTTGAGGTTGTTGGTGATGTTGTTGTTGGTGTTGGTGTTGTTGATGTTGTTGTTGTTGAGGTTGTTGGTGTTGTTGTTGTTGATGTTGTTGTTGTTGATGTTGTTGAAGTAGGTGTTGATGTTGCTGTTGATGTTGTTGTTGCTGAGGTTGTTGGTGTTGTTGTTGTTGATGTTGTTGTAGTAGGTGTTAATGTTGTTGTTAATGTTGTTGTTGATGTTGTCGTTGTTGATGTTGTTGTTATTGTTGGTGTTGATGTTGTTGTTGTTGTTGTTGTTGTTGTTGATGTTGTCGTTGTTGATGTTGTTGATGTTGTTGTTGTTGGTGTTGGTGTTGATGTTGTTGTTGTTGATGTTGTCGTTGTTGATGTTGTTGTTGTTGGTGTTGATGTTGTCGTTGTGGAATACCAACAATCAGGAACGTCACTCTGGTTGCAGTTTCTTTACTCACATCCTGATAGCAAGTCCATCTGTCACAAAATAGGCTGTTTCCAGGGAAAACGGCGAAGAAGGGAGTTGTGGGTCTTGGTCAGTATATTTTTCCTGACACAAATATTGTTCCATCAATGTTTTGCTTGACCAAACATTTTTCTTGGCTAATTAAATTATGTCAGAAGACCAGTTGTAATAGCGAACTCGTATCGGTGACTCAAGACACAACCACAGCCGATCATAATTGTATATTTTATAGCTGTTTTTCTCAACTGTTGGTCTGCGGACCGTTATCGGTCCACGAAAAGGTCTTGTGGCTAAACTGTAGAGATTACATTGAGGTGATCTAAGCTCTGATTTACTAATTTTCGCTAACTTGAATGACGTCACATCCGCAAATATCCGTACCTTACTTTCAGGCACAAGAGATGGTTTCATTTTTACGACTTTATCAAAGTATCTGTGGTTTAAAAAAAAATAGGTCTTGTTGTTGTTATTGACTAGTCCTCCAAATATGACTCACATAAATTAAGTTAGTCGGAAGTTAAGAGACAAAATTTAGAGGTGAATTTATTTGTCAATGATGAGTTTTTTAAATTTCGATAACCCAGTTCTTTTTAATCATTTTTTTTAAATTTTCATTTCTGTCTCAACTATCTGCGAAAAAATATGTCTAGCTTCACCGTTCTGCGAAAAATGTTTTTAACTTCACTTGCCCCCGAAAAATGTTTTTAACTTCAATTGTTCCCGAAAAATGTTTTTAACTTCAATTGTCCCCCAAAAAATGTTTCTTGTTCTCACCAGTCCCCAGGTGTATAAAGGTTTGGAAACACTGATTGAGAGGAAGAAGCAGGAAAGCATAATGAGTGGTGTGAAGTGAAAAGTGGAGTGCCACAGGGCTCGGTTTTGGGACCAAATTTGTACTTGATATATATAAATGATTTGGACATTGATATTGGATCAAGGATTGCAAAATTTGCTGATGACACAAAACTATGCAGTGGCGTCTCATCTAAAGCGGAAGGGGATATATTGAGGTAGGATTAATATAAAATTCGAAAATGGTCTGTAAGCTGGCAAATGGAGTTTAATGTAGATAAATGTACATTCATCCACATGGGTAGATCCAAAAGGGAACATACTTACTCAATGGGAGAGAACAATATTAGAAAGATATATAAGGAAAGAGACCTATGGGTTATAATAGATCATACAGGAAAGGTGAGTGAGCAAGTTCAGGTAGCAGTGAAAAAGGCAAATGCAATGTTAGGTATGATGAAAAGAGGTATTAAACATAGGAGCAAGGAAGTGATCGTCAAACTGTATAAAGCATTATTTCGACCTAGATTTGAGTACTGTGTACAGGTGTGGAGTCCTTATCATAGAAGGGATATACACAAGCTGGAAAGAATACAAAAAAGAGCGACAAAGGTGAAAGTGGGATTCCAGAATTACAGTTATGAGGAAAGACTCAGAAAAACCGGCTTACAGTGTCTAGAAGAGAGAAGAATTCGCGGTGACTTAAATACAGGTTTATAAGATGATCAGAGGAATGGATAAATTAGACTATAACAAGTTTGTTTTTTTAAAAATACAGTCACTCACAATTTAACTAAAGAGAGATCCAGATTAGATATTAGGAAATATTTTTTTTTTCCAGAGAGTAGTGAATGCTTGGAATGCATTGCCACCGGAGGTAGTGGAGGCAGGGACAATTATTGCATTTAAGAATAAATTGGATGTGAATAGATATTAGAGCAATGTGATGTAAATTAAACTGGTTGTATACAGACTCTGCAGAGTCTTCTAAACCAGTATCAGTTAAGTTAAGTTATAAGTTCATCAAAGAGAAGGACGACAGGCGGCGACAGACAGAGAGGGATGGCATGGGTATTTGAGAGTGTCTTCATGTGATCCCCAAAGACCTGATGGGTTACTGGATAAACTGAACTGAACTGAAGAGAAGCAAACCTCAAAATATAACAAACCCAATGAACCCAAACCCAAAGAAAAGATAGACAATTAACTCATTGCAAACAACCGTTGGAGACGTGACCAGGGAATATTGTGTCCACGAGTAAGATGACTCGAAGAAGGTACATACATGTGTAAAGAATCGTTATGTTCCAATAGGCACTAGACGGATTAGACTATTGCACATGATGATAGTGAAAAACTCAGATTATAATGAAATCTAGATACATGTGTCAAATCTAAACATTACAACTAATCCTTCTTCAAATGTCCTTTCTTTCGCAAACAGAATCTAGCAGTTCTAATAATTGTGCAAACGGTAACCACAAACGCTAGAGTAATTACTACCCCCGCCAAGAAGACGATCACATAGTCCATAATAAACAGATACATTGGTATCTTCTGGCCGCTGTACCGCATGTAGGACCCGCCATATTTCATCACATGATCGAGCCAAAACGCCCCTTCTTGGCTGGGGTTCTTGTACAACTGTCGGTATATTTCTGAAGCTGTGCCAATGGCTGACTTCATTTCCTTGCTGGATGCCACCTCCTCTATAACTTTGACCAGCTCGTCCGATGTCGCTTTCAGGAAGTTTAGTTGGCGACAAAAGCCTTTTTCCTCTGCTCGATCAGCGTTGGGGTGCTGGTCATAGACGACTGGTAGGCATACAAGAGGGACTCCATGGTAGATCGCTTCATAAAAGCTGTGTAGTCCCATATGAGACATGAAGACTTTAACGTTTTTGTTCCCCAGAAGATCATTGACAGGAACCCAGGTCGAGGTGAGAATCTTATCTGGGTCAGGAGAGGTCAGATTGGCTCTCCAGATTGTGTTCAGCTTGATCCGTCTCAGGACTGACACTAGTTTCACTTCTATTTCTTTAGGAAGGTTCAGAACAAGACTTCCAAATGACAACACGGCGATACCGACTCCAGCTTTTTGTGACCTCTCCACAAATGACTTGAACGGCTCTTTTAGCTCCTTAGCTGGAACTGTGGACGATCCACCGATATATTTCACATTGGGAAGTACAGGTCTCGGGTAGTCAAAGATGGGGTCTGACTCTACGATGTAGACTTCTGCTTGACTAATGAGCTCATTTGCTTTGGGAACATTCGGTTCTGTAGGAAATAGCTGTTGCATGTAGCCTCGGTCATTGTAAATGTGCTTAAACAGAGGAGACATCGTTTTAATCAACTTCAGAACTTGTTCATAAAGAGATGCTTCATTTCGAAAATATGGATAATTGTAAACTTCCGCAACTGAGTTGTAGGGTACTCTGCTTGTTATTGGGTCAAATAAGGCTGTTAGAACAGCAAATGGTACTTTCAGCTTGTACGGTATAGCCACTCTCTCGTCAACATTTGGCCATCCATCTATGACAATGAGGTCAGGTTTCAGACTTTCTATATACTTTGTGAACTTTCCTTTCTGCATTACTTCCAAGTACAGTTCTGAAAGGGTGTCTTCAAATTTCCAAACCCAATCCCAATCTGGTTCACTGTTCGTTGCTATTGCCTGGTTGATAGTGTCCTCTATTCTCGCTAATGATGTATCCTCGAATAACCCATAGAAATCACTGTAGCTGAACGTATTCACTCCTGGATAACTCTCAGCTTTCCTTTTCTCCATAGCAGCCGGCAGCGCAACCCAAACGCTGTGGTTCATCTTTGCAAGTTCCACTGCGACAAAAGCGTGAAGTCTGGCATGGCTTGTGGCCATTACAGGAATGAAAACGACATTTTTACAATCAACGTCAAATCTTGTCAATGTGAGAAATAAAATGGCGATTCTCGGTACGTGTCCATACATAGTTAATCTGAGATGACAGAAAAGACCATTTGTATTAATGTAAAATACTGAGACATACAAACATAATGACACGGATTAAAACAAAGTTAAGATAGTCAGGTGTTCATAATAACAGGAACGTCTCCATTGCAGTTAACCTCTATCAAGGTCTGGACAAACAAGAACCAACTCAGTTCATTTGACATGTCCATCAACTTCTGATTAGGTGGCCAGTTCTGACCTTAAGTAGTCGTTCTGGGTCAAGTGTGAAATATCGGTCCTTAACTTAACTTACATTCTTTATACTGGCTTAGAAGACCCTGCACAGTCAGTATAAACCAGTTTCATCAACTCCATATGATCTAAAAGAAAACGATGTGTCGGATTTATTTGTGAATGCATTAACTGACCATATCGCCATTATTTTATGTGGCAATGCATTTAAAGCACTCACCACTCTCAGACTAAAAAAGTAATGCCTAATAGGTAAGATGTTCACTAAAAGCTCTTGTCTTATGTTATATATCCATGCACCGCGAGCTCTACCTTTGTGCCCTGTAGCTGGAGCCTTCGGTGTTATAATACTACAATGGGAGATGAACAGGCTACATTCTAACGAGCTGACTGAACCAACGTATTTGATGTTTGGTAATGTATTCAACTTAAAGGATCGGTCCTTTAATACTTGTAATGTGAAAACATGAACAAACTAATTGAACAGTTGGGTATATCAAACAAATATTAGACTCAAATCAAGCTACAAAGTAATCAATAAAACAAGGACACATTTTTCACGAACACTTGGTGTGAGAAACTAAATATATCCGTCAAAGAAAATGATCAATAAATGCTGCTTCGTTATCACCTTATTAATGTATCAATGCCAAGATTATTGTTCGGGTAAGTGGGGTGGTGGTGTTGCATGTGTGGATGCGTGTGTGTACATGCGTGTATGTGTGTATACAGTTATATCACATAATCATAATCTGGTTGATCACTCATAAGACTGATTGTAAGATTGTCTGAGTATTTCTCTCCATTTGACCACTTCCTCTGGCTGGTCAGTCCTTACACCGGTTGTAAGATTGTCTGAGTATTTCTCTCCATTTGACAACATCCTCTGGCTGGTCAGTCCTGACACCGGTTGTAAGACTGTCTGAGTATTTCTCTCCATTTGACAATATCCTCTGGCTGGTCAGTCCTGATACCGGTTGTAAGACTGTCTGAGTATTTCTCTCCATTTGACAACATCCTCTGGCTGGTCAGTCCTGACAGCAGTTGTAAGCTTGTCTGAGTATGTCTCTCAATGTTACCACATTCTCTGGTTGATCATTTCTGCCGTATGTTTCTGCATGTCTGAGATGTAAAGATGAGTATTGGTTGCCTCTTTTATATTTTGTCCTTGAATCTTGCCCTCTGGTATCTTCTGTCTAAGAATTTCATATAGGAAATTGTGATACAGCCAAGTCAATTGTCGTTTTTGTATCATTTTCAAGACATGTACGATATCCTACCCATATTGTGCTATCAGTGTCAAAATTTGACACGGACAAGAAAAATATAGTTTTTCCCATTTGACTATGTATCAGGCCCCAACACCTTTTGGACTTTTCGTAAGTCACACTTGAATCTGGTAGTGGTAACATTCAACCTTCTTTCACCACTATTCGGCTACCTCGTTTCATTGAACATTACAGTGGGATTAGACCCACTGTACTACCACTCTTCTGGGTTTGGACTGCTGGAATAGTTGACAGAACACTGATATTAGATCAGTCGTATTGTCTAATTGCGGACCTTGTCTCTTGTAGATTTTTGGGCCACTTTTCTTAGATATCTTATTTCTGAGGTGTGATACTGGTTTTTCTGTGTTCCAATCATTACCTATGACACGGATCCATCTGGTTTCTGTGTGTCAATCGTTACCCAAAATACACATTCATTTGGTTTTTGTGTCAATCATTAATCTTGGTCCACTCCCATCCAACAGGTTTTTCTGTCTTTCAATCATCACCCATGGCTTACATGCATACTGAACAACTGGTACATCGGTGAAATTTGTACAAAAACCATCTTGGATCTCTTATTTATTTCTGATCTTCAGACTTCGCCACAGTCCACACCAGGTTACGACACCATCTATCTTTCAACAAGTTCCAATTAGGACGCACGGATGAATGTCACTTCGGCGCTGATAAAATGACTGCCGAGAATCTGCTGCATAAGTGTTCTACTTCTTCTTCTTCGTCTTCTTCTTCTTCTTCTTCTTCTTCTTCTTCTTCTTCTTCTTCTTCTTCTTCTTCTTCTTCTTCTTCGTACGCAGTCAGACATCAACCTGTATTTTTTTCGACAAAAGCAGCGGTCATCCTGAGGCTGTCGACACTGCCATAGAGCTTGTCTAGTGTTGCAACTGGTGATGGCCATATCTGCTTTCTCTGATCCTCGTATGTCGGGCAGTTTTGCAGCAAGTGTTTAGCGGTCATTTTCCTAGCACCGCACGTGCATTCGTCAGTGCCACCAATCTTCAGTTTATTGAATAGTTGGTACCTCAGTCTATTGTGGCCTGTGCGAAGTCTGAAGACCACGACCTGCTCTCTTCTGTTCAACTGGTAATAGGCATCGTTTTTTGTATAGCCAGTATGTTCTGTTTCCCATTTGGTCATGTATCTAGCTCTAATTAGCCTTTTTGACTCTTCGTAGGTGACACTAGGATCTGGTTGTGGTAGTCTTGCACCTTCTTTTGCCAGTCTGTCTGCCTTCTCGTTGCCTTGGATGTTACAGTGGGATGGGGCCCACTGTATCACTACTCTTTTTAGTGCGGACTGCTGGCATAGTTGACAGATTACTGCTCTTAAGTCATTAGGTTCAGTGTTTTTCTGGCTTTTTAGTGCTGTGACTACGACCAGGGCATCTGTAAGCAGGACTATTTGGCTTTAATTTCTCTTGCTTGTCACCATTTCTTCTACTGCAGCCCTCAGTGCCTCTGCCTCCGCTCTGAAATTGCTGCATACGTGTTCAACATACGAGTTACATAGAAGGTACATTTGGCCATCTCCTGTCTGAATCCAAGACAAGCTCTAAGGAGATTCTGATGACCTCACGCGGACCACTGCTTTCTTTAGGGGCATTGCGGCTGACAAATGAAAGCATTCAAAGAAGAAGACGATGATGAAATAGAAGAAGAAGAAGAAGAAGAAGAAGAAGAAGAAGAAGAAGAAGAAGAGGAAGAAGGAGGAGTTGACCTTTAATGTTGCCTAGAGAACGTATCTATGTTATCCATCAAGAACTTTACCCTCAAGAAACTTACATGTTTTTCCCGTCAGGTCTGAGCCAGGGAACGATTGACGGAGAAGAAAAGAATAAGTCAGCTGTACTTTTTTGTGTTTTGTAAAAGACGATGAATGAAAGTTCTTCATGAAGCTAGCAAGGTCATAATGTTAAACAATTTCTTTTTACCTAAACAATCTTCAGCAATAACACACAAAGTGTCTTGTTACAGGTTGCCTGTTAGGGGCAATATCTGGGGGTGTGCCTATGCTCCGTAAGTAGCTAAAAGAGGATGAAATTAACATTGTTTCCCCGCACCTCGTTGAGATTAAGTTTACATGCTGTCCTTGGGAGAAGACTAACATCTGGTTAGGCAAACATACTGATCGGACATGTAAGTCATTGGCAGGCAAAACATTTTGGCTAAGACCCTTACATTGACTACCTCCCATTCCTCCCTGGAAATGGACTGTTCTTCTTGGAAGCCTGGTTAACGATTTGAGGGATTCACGTGGTAGTGAGCGACACGCAGCTGAAACTAAGGACGCACAAAAAGTTTAGTTTCGTCGAAGGATCAACGTCATTGCACACGGTTTAACCATAGGCATCTAAAGCTTAGAACTGCAGAGAACCATGGTTTCTTCTTCTTTTTCTTCTTCTTCGTTCGTTCTCAATCTCCCAATACCAAACCCTGAACGGGTAAGTAGCAGAATGTAGTCAAGATAACGGAATGCGTTGTGTTGTAGTTTACAGCGTGGCTGCGATAATGCACCTTTCGGTCCAACACATCTGACTTCAAGCATTTTTTGAGTACCGGGTTAGCATTCCCTCTTCGATCCCTTCTCCTTAGCCAGTCTGTCTTGCTGCAGTCTGCTATCCAGGATCACCGCGTGGAGGTGTAGAAGGGTCTTGGCAGCAATGGTTCGCTAACCCTGACGCCAGCAGTCAGCTATGGGTCGCTGCCCACTGCAGCTCATGCGCTGCTCAACACCTTGACCCCGAACCATGGTTTAACAGTGTTCTGTTCTTCTCCATATTTGTCGAGAATCTCAGCACATTTCGCGAACTCCGTAACACCAGCGAGGATGCTGTAATGGTTCAGGTAAATGTTGAACTTAATTTTGAATTTTGTCCAACTCTCTTGGATTTTCAACTGCCGAGGGATTGTTAATGCTTGCGACATTGCACACGGACGTCCGATCAACTACAGAGATATCTAGGGAAATACCAGAAAGTGCACGTGAAAAATACCCCGGTTTCCACCGTAATTTGAACCCACGACCTCCAGCACCCGAGGCCAACGTCATTCCTCGAGACCACTCAGTGCCCCCACAAAAAGAGTTGTTGCTTTAAGCCTACAATGAGCAAGTTGACTCTTTTGTGGGCCCAGAAAAGGGCGTTAAATGGCCGGCTGTAGTAGATTTTCTCATATCCGGAGCGTGCTGATGAAGGTGGGCAGCTGTCCTCCAGGCGATTGTACTAGGGCTGGTTTCATCTGAGTGTCGATTGCTACTACAGGGATCGCGTCGATCCACATCTCGTTAGCCTTGAAAGACACCTGTTTCCAGGGAAAGCAATACGGAAGAGAGATAGTTGTCTAAGCCAGTATGATGTGCCTGACCCTGACGCGACGTCCTGGTCAGTATATTGTGCTTGATCTTACGCAAAGTCCGGGTCAGTGTATTGTGCTTGACCCTGACCCGACGTCTTTAAGTATATTGGGCCTGAACCCTGAAACGACATCCTGTCAGTATATTGTGCCTGACCCTGATACGACGTCTTTCAGTATATTGTGCCTGACCCTGACACGACGTCCTAATCAGTTTGTTGTCCCTGACAAGACGTCCTGGTCAATATGTTGTGCATGACCCTGACACGACGTCCTGATCAGTATGTTGGGCCTGACCCTGATATGACGTCCTGGTCAGTATCTTGGGCCTGACCCTGACACGACGTCCTGGTCAGTATATTGTGTCTGACACGACGTCCTGGTCAGTATGTTCTGCCTGACTTTGGCTCGACGTCTTGGTTAGTATGTTGTGCCTGACCCTGTCACGACTTCCTGGTCAGTATATTGTACCTGCCCTGATACGGCGTCCTGTCAGTATGTTGTACCTGATCAGACTAGCGTCTAAGTTACCTCCACAAAAGAGTAAACTTACTCATTATTGGCAAATCACAACAACAACTCCAGTTTTCCGAAACATACCTGATCTGAGCTAGCTTCGTTTACAAAGAAAACTCCACCACGTCAGATATCACACAATCCTGTTTTTCAGACTTACCTATTCAGCTGTTACTTCCCCTTAAATGCTCAATTTTCCGCTCAATTTCAGCACACTTGCGTTGTAGGGTGCAATGCGACACGTTTCTACTGACAACTTGAAGAATGATACGATTTGCACCATTAAATGTTATCTTCCTATCATCTCTGCATATGCTTGACACGTACTTTTTTATACTTTTTTGTTGTTACGTTTTTGTCATAATGACATCTGCCATCCGTTCTTAATTATGGCCATAATGCTTTGTCATGTTACATAAAAAGTTAATTGGTCCGGTTGTATTTGCTGTATCATTGGAAGTGGTGCTTAGAATGTGTTACGTGTAATGCTTTATGTTTAATTGTTGCACCTACGTAATTTTCGGAGACAGACTATGACCTAAGGTGAAAATTGTCTATTTATTCGCGAGTGTGTATAATCTAGTCAGACGTTAACAGATCTATTCGAAGGATAATGGACAGAAAGTGGCAGGACATGGTGAGGAATGAAGACTTATTGGAAAGGAGCCAACAACATCCACTGAAACAAAGCATTAAGGGAAGAAATTGAGACTGGATATGGCATACACTGAGGAAGGCACAGTCCAACATAACCAGACAGGCTCTTACGTATAATCCTCAGAGGGGGAGAGAGTGAGAGAGAGAAATAGACTCAAATCTCCATGGAGAAGATAATGAGAGAAGGAGCAGAGATTAAATGATTACACCTGCAGAGAGACCGAAAAAGCAGTACATGACCTTCCACGCTGGAGGGATGTTACCGATGCATTGTTCGCCGAGAGGAACGTAGAGATTTGATTGGTTGATTGATTGATGCAAATACAACCATTAAATTGTGTTTATGCCTTCAAATATTACGATTGATACAGCAATGTTGCTACTACCTGTGATAAATACAATATGAGAATTAACGATAACATAACTGAAACTTGTATGATCAGTAAATCACCTGGACCGCTCAACATAATGATATTGTTCTTTAACAGGCCAATGAGTTAGTGTTTGGGCAGTATTATTTCGGCAGACGGCAAGATCGACAGGGAAATTGAGACTAGGTGTCAGAAAGGATCTGCAGTGACTTATCTCCAGTGCCTAGGCACACGAGGGTTAGTTTGGCAACAAAGCAACAGCTGATAAACAGTAAATTTATGCCGACTCTGTGCTACCAGTGCCAAACATGGCCTCTGTCAAAGGAGTGTGGGAGCATAATTTCGACTTTTAAAATGAAGTGTTTGAGGACGGTCATCGGTGTTACCAGAAGAGACCGAATGCGGAACGACGACATTCGAAGTATAGTCAGAACTACGTTTTGCGCCGAATACATTTACAAGCAGAAAATAAGTTGGTTTGATCACCTCATGAGAATGTACCTTCATCAACTTCCACTGATGGTTACAACGCTGGTACATCTAGCTACAGGGCAAGGGGACCGCCGAGAGGCAGGTGGCTAGGTGACATTAGAGACACGGGCTCACATTGACCGACGCAACGCACTTGGCGCATGCAGACAACTTAAGGTATCCACGACGCTCAACGGCACAAGTAGAAAGACAATTAACTAACAACAATTTCTTGTCAATAATATTAATGGTCAGTGTGTTTGTTTCTGTACATCAAATTCGGGTCAATTCTGTAGTGTGTACTCTGCATTCTGTTCTTCGTGTGTAATAGAATACTTGTTGTTGGGTAGGACGTCACTACAGATTGCGCACCGTCCTTGGTTGGTGTGCACGACCTACTTGGAAATTGCGTCCATTTTCCTTGCATGCCATGACCGGAATCTCCCCTCAGCCATGGGTTAATTGTCCCTCACCTTTACCTACAGATGTGGGCTCTAGTCAGCAGCAGCGTGTTCTATTCTACGCGTGGGTGCTGTCGATAGGTACGACATTCGCCTCTCAAATCGTCAAGTAAATGATGGACGATCGACCCCCACAAGTTTCAAGCGACCCCTGGTCTCACGGATTGTACGACCTGAATGTCTACATCTTGAGCTACTTCCAGTCGTCTTGAGTGTATGCCTTGCCACTGGTTCCCGGTAACTCAGGACGAGATAGTGAGATTGATGTCCAGGGCAGCTTCTTTCTCACTATAATCTAAATTCAGCGCAAGTTACATCTCCAGGACGAGGGCAGTCTTTTGATCTTGCCATCTTCGCTTGCGATGGGCAACTTACTTACTTACTCTGCATTCTGGGGTGCTGGTTCGCATGTACACATGGCTGAATTAACAATCGCCAGTTTTGTGTACATTTAGATGCAGGAGTCGGTTGTATTCTGTTCTAAGACAGTTTTCTTTTGTCTGTTTATCTAACGGTAATCGTCTTGTGTTGATGTTGGAGGCTCTCTGACTTATTTGGTCATCATTCTCTTTTGTTGGTATGTAACTATTACTTTCCCTGACTAAATGATTCGAAGGTCGATTGTACATCTGCTAGGAAAACTACAGGATGGGGACCGAAATTAATGTTCAGCTTATTCTCTTTTTCTGGTCGCAGTGTATTTACCGAAATGTCACAGCCAAAATGTAACGTTGGCATAGATAAACTAAATAGAAGAGATCAAAGTCTCATCTGTCAGTTCCGAACAGGACATACCAGAGTCAATAGCCACTTGAACCGCATCAACCCTCAGCCCTTGCTCTTGTGCAGACATTGCTCTCATCCTGATGAAACAGTTAGACATCTACTCATTGAGTGCAAGTCGCTTGCGGAAAAGATTCTTTCAAGCACTGCCAACAATTACCAACACACTCTACGGAGCAGTGACACAACTAAAGGAGACCTGTACATATATTAGAATGGCATTGGGCTGCCAAGAGCAGGCCTGCTCAGCAGTTATGGGATAACAAGAACATTCTCGTATGTCATCTTGATTGTTTGGATCTCTGCATCATAAGTATGACTCTTCCGACTGGTACTATATCCCTAATGTTGTTTTGGCATTATATATACACTTCCGCTCCTCCATTCTTTACTGCATTCTGTGATGACCCGTGTATACTCTGATCCAGAGGTCTTGTGGGTATTCCTAGTCCAGGAAACTGAGAGTAACTGCTCAATGTTGCACACTGTTCTGTCCATCCTTTTCTAGTATTCCTTTAATTTTTGTTTATATGCAAACTGGTAGTTCATGCTCTTCTCTCCAAGTGGTTTATTCTGGAACAGAGTTTATGAAGATGTGAAATTTGCGGATGGACAGAAACAAATCTTGGCCGTGGTTCGTGCTTGATACGATCGCTCCTCCAGTCAACCCAGCTGTAAATGGGTACCTGACTAATGGATTGGGGAGGGTAAAAACATCAAGATGGGAACTGGACACCCCTCATCACAAAGACTGCTATTTTGTATTTGAAGAGTTATCTTCATCCTGACGGTAGTTGATGCCATTAGACTATCCTTGACCTTTTACCAACTTTAGGGCTTCAATTTAATGGTGTTACTTTGTTGTCTTAATTTTGTTTAGAACCGCTGTTGCCGTAAACAGAAATAGGGCCAGAAACAACAACAAACAAAACTGACCTTTCCTTTTAAATAGACAAGACAGTCTACGTATTAATTATTTATTTAGAGTCGTAGATTTGATATTAAACTTACACTTGTATACACAATCTCCACGATTCTGGCATAAGACGATTGTCCTTGGGGAATGATGCGGTAATCTATGCAGACAAGGCAAAACATAGGTGGCCAGGTGCTACGAAACGATGGTCGATGGAGCACGGCGACAGCTGTCTGATACTTCCGTATTCTAGTTGTAGTCGAACTCTACTCCTATCGTCTCCTATTCCCGACAACGCGTGAACGCAAAATCGCTGGACAGTGTAGCGAAAATTCACACATACTCTCGAGACACCTTGCTGACACTTAAAATGGAGGTGTCTAAAGGTCACTCGTTACCACTGGAGGTGACAAGACGTCTTGCCTAACTCGGAGCCATTGTCAGTGAGAGACCCAAACAAATGCACGGAAAGAAAAGGAGCAGGAGAGGGGGGAAAGGAAAAAGTAGGACGCCAAGAATAGAGAAAGCTTTATTAGATTTGCCTTGCACTGCTCAAGCCCAGCCAGCTAAGCAGGAAATTCGTCATCAGGATACCACGACAGCAAATGTGCTGAGTAGTGTGGGTCGCACAGAACAGGGCACTTGAGCAGCCGAGGTCATCCACTGCACCCAAGCCCATATCCAGTCGTCCTGACTTGTCTTGCCACTGGTTAAAGTTGAACTCGGGCGAGAGAGTAAGGTCGACGAACTACGCAACCCTTCCTCACTCAAATCAAATTAATCGCGCAAATTATTCTCTGTTCATATATCCAGTACTAACACAGTTGAAGCGGAGAGCGTAAGTCTACTGACAAGCTAAACTGCTATCAAAGAGCTGCGTCAGTTGCGGGTCTCCTGGCTTTGCAGTAAAGCGGATGAGATACATGGATTTGCTGACAATCATGATCACCTTCTCGCGAAGCGAACTTTCCATGCTTACACTCTACCTACGAGTATGCAGATCCCAAATCGGACACGTCAGCCATCTCCGCACATATCCACAACCCGGAATGACAGAATACTCGACTGGAAGAACTGGCTGGGTGAAAGAAGAATAGCTCCTCATCACTAATAATGGACGAACAAGGACAAACATCTCCCGTTCTGAAAAAGAGATACTGGGACGTCCTCTAGTTCGTTATCTTTCCAGTTCGTCATCTTTCTGTACGCAACAACGTCCGTGTCGCCTCTGTAGGAGTGCTTACCGCGCACCGGACTTCCGTGGGCCAAGACGGGGTCCACTGCAGAGGAAGTTGGGACCGGCAGCTTCGCTGAAGAACGGATCATCAATATCAGGACATATAAACACCGGTTCCCATACGTTAGAAGAAGGAACAGAACCACGTACATATCGTTAAGGGTGGCTAATGAGAGCTGTGCATGGAGCTAGCAATATCACACGTTTCCTGTAACTGGCCATCTTTGAGGTGTGAGCCTATGCTTGGTAAGGAGCTAAAGTGAAAAGAAATACAAACTAAGAATGTGTTCCTAGAGGTATTAGTGTCAAATTTAACTGTTGTTCTAAAGATACATAATCTGGAATATAAAACATCTCTACTGACTCTTATGTACGTCAAAGGTACGTCTACACAGAAAAGTGTCATCATCATAATCAAATACCGCATCTGCATCGACGGTTGATTGTAGTGGATCGTCAGCTGTTTCTGTCCTGTTTCAGGTCTGTACACTCAGCCTGACTGTGTCCAGACCACATCTTGATGTCTGTCCATTCGTTCAGAAGACTGCTATGTCTCTTGGCATGATCTTCAGAGGCGTCATCTAAATCTTGGATTGTTCCAGGACCTCGCTATTTGTTTTTATATCTTTCCATGAAACTTGCCGAAGTCTTCAGTAGACCAACATTTCAAAGGCTATAAATCTCTTCTCCAATTTCTTTGTCAGGGTCCAGCTTTCTATTTCAAAACAATAGAACTGAATGCATATATCATTAGCTTTCTTTGCAGCCAATGGATTTTTAAACCTGTAATTCTTGAAATTCTGGTAGTCAAACAGGCATGTTATTGTCTGATGCCAGGTAGCCGAAGGCTTCGGCTATATGTAGTTAGTATTTTACAACTTACTAGGCCTGGCGGAAAATACAAATAATTTGCATAGATTTTCAACTAGAATTTTTCAAACTACCAAGATATTTTTAACGTGCTCGACACTGAACAAGGGGGTCCTTCTTCTTCTTCTTCTTCTTCTTCTTCGTACACAGTCAAACAGTAACCATTATTTTTTCGAAAAAAGCGGTGGTCATCCTGAGGCTGTCGACACTGCCATAGAGCTTGTCTTGCAGTTCCACTGGTGATGGCCACATCTGTTCTCTCTGATCCTGGTATGTCGGGCAGTTCTGCAGCAGATGTTCAGCGGTCATTTTACCGGTACCGCACGGGCATTCGTCGGTACCAAATATCTTCAATTTGTTGAATAGGTGGTACCTCAGTCTATTGTGGCCATTGCGAAGTCTGAAGACAACGACCTGCTCTCTTCTGTTCAACTGGTAATAGGCATCGTTTTTGGTGTAACCAGTATGTTCGGTTTCCCATTTGGTCATGTATCTGGCTTTAATAAGCCGTTTTGACTCTTCGTACGTCATATTAGTATCTGTTTGTGGTAGTCTTGCACCTTCTTTTGCCAGTCTGTCTGCCTCCTCGTTGCCTTGGATGTTGCAGTGTGATGGGACCCACTGTACCACTACCCTTTTTGGTGCGGACAGCTTGCACAGTTGACAGAGTGCTGCTCTTAAGTCATTAAGCTCAGTGTTTTTCTGGCTTTTTAGCGCTATGACTACGGCCAGAGCATCTGTAAGCAGGACTGTATGGCTTCCATTTTCTTTATGTGTCACCATTTCTTCCACTGCCGCCCTCAGTGCCTCTGCCTCCGCTCTGAAATTGCTTGTGTACTTACCAGTAGCGAATGACAGTGTTATTTTTCTGCCATTTGGTAGGTTCAGGAATGCTACTGCCCCTCCGTTCTGTGTAGTGTTTGTTACAGAACCGTCGGTGTATGCATGGGTCCAGTCCATGCTTGGGTAGTATTTCGATTTAAAGCTTAGCGTAGAATCTCTCCTTTCTTTTTCAGTCTGGCAGTTTTTGTTTCCAATACCTGGTATATTTTCTACCACCTCTGGAAATATATCTTGCCTCCAGGTAGGTTTTCGTAAAGTAGTGATGGGTTTTGGTGTTGTTAGTGCGTTTATGGTATCTTCGTGCATCTTTGCTTTGGCTATTTCAGCAAAGTTTCTCCACTGTAGTTTCCCATTTCCCAAATTGTTTAGTCTCTGGTGCATTGGATGGTCAGTCAGTCTTCGGAGTTTATCTGACTAAAGCTGGGCTCTGCAGTCTCTTCTATCGGTCATGTATTGCAGTTTTGTAATCTTTTCAAGTTCTACAATTGGCGTTGACTTCATGCCTCCTGTTATAACTCTCATGGCTTGGTTTTGAAATTTGCTAACTTTATCGAATTTCGCCTTTGCTGCTGTTGTCCATGCCGCAATGCCATACTCGAGAACTGGTCTCACTCTTTCAGTGTACAGTTTCTTTAGTATGCTTTCGTCTGCTCACCATCTTGTGCCAGCAAGTTTCCTCATGATTGCCATTCTTTGTCTGGCTCTCATTCGGTTTCTCTCGATCTGACCTGTCCATCTCATGCGCCGATCAAATGTGACTCCCAGATAGTTTGGGTTGTCGTTTGGCTGCAGGAATTTGCAATTTAAACTTAATTTGGTATTTTGGGTTTTGATTGAAAGCAAGAATATTGTGCATATGGTTTTCTCCTCGTTTATTTTGACCAGCCATGAGTTCGCCCACTCTTCCAGCGATGTTAGGGCCTGCTGCATCCGATCTCTTGCTATGGTGAGATTCTTTTCAGAGGTCCACATAGCCAGATCGTCTGCAAACATTGAGCTATGGACTCTTCTTGGTATATTCTCTGTAATGTCGTTTATATACACCAGGAAGAGTGTGGGTAACAGTACTCCCCCTTGGGGTATTCCCTGCTCGAGTGTCACCTTTTTGCTCATCTGCCCTTGGACTTGGACTCTGGCCGTTCTGTTTTTGAGGTAGTGCTTGATCCACTTGTACATTTTACACACTTTACACGGGGGACCGATCTCACTACCCAGAGATCAGGTGTCCGATCTCACTACGAAAAGATCAGGGGTCCGATCTCACTACCAAGAGATCAGGGGTCCGATCTCACTACCCAGAAATCAGGGGTCCGATCTCACTACCCAGAGATCAGGGGTCCATTCTCACTACCCAGAGATCAGGGGTCCGATCTCACTACCCAGAGATCAGGGGTCCGATCTCACTACCCAGAGATCAGGGGTCCATTCTCACTACCCAGAGATCAGGGGTCCGATCTCACTACTCATAGATTAGGGGAACGTTTACCAGAAAATCATGTCTCTACCGAACCCGCTTCCTCCAGTACTCAAGGCGGACATCTTGCCCTGAGACCAATTAGCTCCACTAAGATTGTTCAACATTCTTTTGTAAGACAACAATTCCGCTGCCTTTAATCATCCTGAACCTGCCTGATGATTGTCCATGTTTTGCTGTCGTATGTCAGTACTGGTTACTGGTACAGAAAACTCTACAAGGTCAGATAACACACCAGATCTTGTCTCAACGCCTCGAGGATTTACTTCCATGCTGTTAGTTTCCTGCAGTTGTTTATGTTGTTGTCCAATGCCCACGATGAGTATGGTCGGTACTTGCGTTTTAATTCACCCCAAACAGAGTGTCAATGGCTCACATTGTACGGAACGGGACATTCCATTTCGGGTAAAGGGGAGGGCAGGTCGATTTAATTTTATTGTAAATACATAAGTGAAGACTGATCGAAGTGAAGAAAAAATAATTGGGGTTGGCGTAAGAGTTGGGGTTAGGGTTGGGTTGGGCTTGGAGTTAGTGTTGGGTTGAGTTGGATTGGGGGTTACGGTTAGGGTTTGGCTGTGGTTGGGGTTAGGGTTGGGCTTGGAGTTAGGGTTTGGTTGAGGTTGGGGTTGGGGTTGGGGTTAGGGTTGGGGTTGGAGTTAGCGTTGGGTTGAGGTTGTGTTGAGGTTGCGGGTAAGGATGGGTTGTTGTTGGGGTTAGGGTTGGGGTTAGGTTGAATGTGGGCTTGGGGTTAGGTTGACGTTCTGTTTGGAGTTAGGGTTGGGTTAGGTTTAAGGTTAGGGTTATGGTTGGGGTTGTGATTGGGTTGGGGTAGCGTTAGGGTTGGGTTTGGTTAGGGTTCAGGTTAGGGTTGGGTTAGGGTTATGGTTTAGGTTGTGATTGAGTTGGGATAGCGTTAGGGTTGGGTTGGCGTTGAGGTTGGGGTTGTGATTAAGGCTAGGATTTGGGTTGGGGTTAGATTTGGGGTTGGGGTTAGGGTTAAGGTTACTGTTGGGGTTGCGTTGGGAGTGGGGTCAAGGTTACGGTTAGGGTTGGGTTTGGTGTGGCGTTATGGTTAGGGTTAGAGTTGGGTTGAGGTTGGGGTTGGGTTAGGATTGGGGTTAAGGCTAGTGTTTGGGTTTGGGTTAGGTTCGGGGTTAAGGCTGGGGTTACGGTTGGGGTTAGGGTTGTGGTTGAGGTTCAGGTATGGTTTGGGGTTAGGGTTTGGGTTAGGGTTGGGCTTGCGGTTGAGGTTGGGGTTTGGTTTGGGTTAGGGTTCAGGTTAGGGTTGTGATTAAGGCTAGGATTTGGGTTTGGGGTTAGTGTTTGGGTTATGGTTAAGGTTAAGGTTGGGATTGGGATTACGGTTGGGGTTGAGTTGGGAGTGGGGTTAGGGTTATGGTTGGGTTGGGTGTTGCGTTATGGTTAGGGTTAGGGTTGGGTTGGCGTTGATGTTGGGGTTGGGGTTAGGGTTGGGGTTAGGGTTGGGGTTAGGGTTGGGGTTAAGGCTAGTGTTTGGGTTTGGGTTAGATTTGGGGTTAGGGTTGGGATTAGGGTTGTGGTTAGGTTTTGGGTTTGGGGTTAGGGTTGGGGTTGGTATTAGGCTTTGGGTTAGGGTTGGGTTTTGAGTTGAGGTTGGGGTTAGGTTTAGGGTGGAGTTGTGTTTGGGTTAAGGTCAGGGTTGGGGTTAGGGTAAAGGTTGGAATAAGGGTTATGTTTTAGGGTTAGGGTTAGGAATATGATACGATTAGAATGATGGTTAAGTTTAGGATAATGGTTAGGGTTAGGTTCAGGGGTTAGGCTTAGGGTTAGGTTTATGATTAGGGTTAAGATTATGATTAGGGTTAGGATAATGGTTAGGGTTAGGATGCGGGGTTGGGTTAGGGTTAGGTTTAAGGTTATTGTTAGGGTTAGGGTTACGGATAAGTTTATGTCAGTGAAAGAAGTTCAACATCTGTTCTCTACGTTTCGGAATTGTTTCCATAAAGATATATCGTCAATGTTACTGACTCCATCTCTCGTTGAACAACGCATAGTCTATCTTCGTCAGTTAGATCTTTAATGTTACTCCATCTCTCGTTGAACAACGCAGAGTCTATCTGCATCAGATTTTTTTTGGTCCCACCTTACAGCCATATACCATGGCTGTAGTAACCACACTGTTGAACGTGTGAGCTCTGTCGCTGTCGATTCCCATCTATTGGAGGTATGGGTTTCATCTGCATGTTCATGAATTATACAGTAATGACAATCGTCAAATCTCAATTTAAATTTGTGAATTATTTATATGGGCGTCAATTTATTTCGTGTTGGTAAAAACAACTTTGGGTGTCCCTATACGCTTCATGAACTCTATTGTGTGTCTCTGTCTTCATAAGTATGACAAACAGTGGAAAACGAAATTAGGCCTCTTGATGATCTGTTCACGGCTATCAACAGGTGAAAGATGGCTTGGTATCAGTCGATCACGAGGTTCAGCGGAATTACAAAGTCGATACTGCATGGTTCCTTACCAGGAAAGAGAAGGCGGGGATGTCTAAGGAAGAGATGAGCAGATACCATCACTGAGTGGTCAAACCTTCGTCCCAGTTAGGCGCGAGTGGCGGAGAGAGATGGCGTGGGATTGTGGGAGTGTCTTCAAGTGTGCCCCAACAAACTGATGGGTTACGGAATGAACTGAACTGAACTTCTGAATTTATATTTCGCAGACAAAAGTCAACCCTGGCATACACTAATATTTCATCTCTTATTATTATCTGAAGTGCCAATTTCTTGTATAATTTCCAAATTATAATCTCAGTGTTAGTCGACCTTTACAGGAGCACATGCCTCTGTGAAGGCCCCAGCTGAAGCATAAGCTGGATAACACCAGCAAGAGTATTTCCTGCGTGGCTGGCTAGGCTCGAGCAACGTATCATTCCGTTGCACTGAGACAAGTGGGGCTGAAGGTGGTTGACTGATGTGCGAGTCCATCTTAATATACTCAAACACTAGAGTAAAGTAGTCCCGCTGCTTGTTAGGCGCCATCTGTGCTGCTCTTAACAAACCACCTAACCATTGCCGGTGTTATTCCATGCCATGCAGTTAGTCGCTCTTTGTGGGGCAGTGGTGCTATTCTTGTTGTTATCCTACACAAAGACCCAGACGGACCACTTATAGTTTTTGTTTTCCCGGTGTTATTATGCAATCCATATTCACCCGTAAGAGCAGAGAGGGCAACGCTACCACAACCGACTCCTCGCGTGAGTGCCCCAAGTTCGACACGGCCTGCCGGGCTAGGATTGGTCTTTATAATCCTAAAGAAACAAATCTTGCAGCGCTGGCCTGATGTTGTCGCCATCTTTGTTTGTGATCGGCAAGAATTATTATTATTGATTAAAGCCTTATACTTGAATGACCAATTCCAGAAGTACTTGCTCACATTAGGCCAGGAAAAACTGTGGCCTCGATTATCTGAGGCTTTTTAGGGACAACATCATCCACATGTCCTGTCTGTCAAATCATTTATTTGTGGTCTTCGTGATGTGGTTGTTGTTGTTATTGAATGTCCACAATGAGTAGGATTACTCTTATGTGCGTCCTAAAGAAGGCGTTAAGTTGCTGGTTGTCGTAGCTCTATTTACATCCCGAGCGTGCTGATGAAGGTGGACGGGGTGCCTCCAGGCGGTTGGGCTATTCTTCGCTTCATCAGCGCATACGGACTTTGATCTTCTTCTTTGTCTTTTCTTCTTCTTTTTCTTTTCTTTTTTTTTCCATTTTCTCCTTTTTAATTTTTTTTAAAATTTTCCTTTCTTCTACTTTCTCTTCTCTTTTTTTTTGTTCTTCTTCCTCTTCTTCCTCTTACGACAGGCTCCTTGTGAGACTCGAGTGATCTGCCGGTACGGTATGGACGATTATATGGTCACATTGCAATGAGCATTAAAACAATTATGGCGAACCTTTCCCAAAACAAGCGCCTTTATTTATGGTGAAATTTATTTATTAGACAGAAAATTCATATTATCTTAGGGCTCAGAATCGGACTAGTCTGTTGGGCCTGGAAAATGGTATTAATCCAAAATTGCTGTTTGAAATTAGAGACGAACTAGCCCAACCATTGGCTATATTGTGTTCTCAATCATTTGCAAAATGGATTGTTCCACGAGGTTGTAAAGATACAGGAGTGATCCCCTTATTAAAATAGGGCAAAAAATCAGATCCAGCGAATTATGTGAGTGTAACGAGCATATTCTGTAAATTGTTAGAGTCAATAATAAAAGAAAACAACGTAATGCATTTAGTCAAATATAATCTAATTAGAAATAGTCAGCATGGGTTTACTAGAGGGAGATCATGCTTAACAAATCTGTTAGAATTCATGGAGGAGGTTAGCAAAATGATAGATAAGGGGAGCCAGTGGACGTTACTTATCTAGATTTTGCAAAGGCCTTTGATAGAGTACCTCATAAAAGATTATTTCGAATGTTAAAATCACATGGAATAGGTGGGGGAGTTGCCAATTGGATTGATAATTGGTTAACGGGAAGAAGGCAGAGGGTGGGCATAAATAAGAAGTACTCTGAGTGGTGTAAAGTGAAAAGTGGTGTGCCACAGGGCTCGGTTTTGGGACCAATTTTGTTCTTGATATATAAATGATGTGGACATTGATATGGGATCCATTATTGCAAAATGTGCTGATGACACACAACTATGCAGCAGTGTCTTATCTAAAGCAGAAGTGGATATATTGAGGTCGTATTTAGATAAAATTCGAGAATCGTCTGTAAGCTGGCAAATGGAGTTTAATGTAGATAAATGTACAGTCATCCACATGGGTAGATCCAATATGGAACATAATTACAGAATGGGCGAGAACAATATTAGAAAGATAGATATGGAAAGGGACCTAGTGGTTATATTAGATCATACAGGAAAGGTGAGTGAGCAAGTTAAGGTAGCATTAAAAAAGGCAAATCCAATGTTAGGTATGATAAAGAGAAATATTAAACATAGTAGCAAGGAAGTGAAAGTAAAACTGTATAAAGCATTAGTTAGACCTAGATTGGAGTACTGTGTACAGGTGTGGAGTCCTTATCAGAGAGGGGATATAAACATGCTAGAAAGAATATAAAAAAGAGCGACATAGCTGATAGTGGGATTCCATAATTACAGTTATGAGGAAAGACTCAGAAAAACCGGCCTACAGTGTCTGAAAGAGAGAAGAATTCGTGGTGACAATACAGGTCTATAGGATTATCAGAGAAATGGGTAAATTAGACCATAACAAGTTTTTTTGTATTTTTAAAAATTCAGCCACCCACAAGAAAAAGAGGGCATAGCTACAAGTTGACTAAAGAGAGGTCCAGATTAGATATTAGGAAATATTTTTTAGGCAGAGAGTGGTGAATGCTGGGAATGTATTGCCACGGGAGATAGTGGATGCAGGAACAGTTAATGCATTTAAGAATACATTGGAATGCGCATAGCTTTTAGAGCAAGGTGATGTAAATGAAACTGGTTGAATACAGACTCTGCAGATTCTTCTAAACCAGTATAAAGACGTTAAGCTAAGTTAAGACAAGACAGGACAAGACAATATATTTATTTTCATCAGTTTCATTTTTATGTATTGGTGTTGTAGTTTTTACTTTACGATCTGATGCATTTAAAATGATTGAAAAACGAATCATCTGTGGGTCATGAACGGATTAATACAAATGAAATATTTATGTATCGAATATTTGAATCGTGCTACTCATAAAGAACAATTCAAACAGTCTATTGAAGTGTGTTGTGTACGAATAGCGAGGTTACAGTGCAGCTAACAAATTTAAAATGTGAGTGATTAGATGATAAGTGATGATCGTCCATCACATGTGATGAAGGCGACTCTTATTGTTCAGAGTGGAGTGTGGAGTGTCTTTTCTCTTCCTGCGGCCGTTAAAATGGGTGACTTGCTTGGTGATTGGGATTAAAGTGAGAAAAAAATGCGCCTTTTGTCAGCCTCACTCTCTGGTCTTGAGCTATTCTTGACAAGTGGCAAGATATCTTTTGAGTCGACTGGAGAAAGGACAAGATGCAGATTTGACCTCAGGGTTTACTCTCGAAACCTTTAAAATAAACAGATATCCCGCAAGGCAGCGGATTTTGGAAATGAAATCTAACGTTGTCGGTCGTGCCTTTCCCATAACCGCAATAGATCGTAGGCACACGTGTGAGAGAGTTGGGCATCTTTCCCGGGCTTTTCCAGTCCATTATAGTCATGTTTAAATTTCACACACCAAAATCGACACTGTTTGCATTAGGGCGAAAGGCGCCAATCTCATTGTTCAAGGTTGTTAACTAGGCCGTGAAATAAGACACAGGTTTAAGCGAAGTGATATTCACATAGCGGACGTCCATTCCAGGATAAAGGGACGGAAGAAAACACACAACAAGACGGACGAATTGACCAGTTCAAATAGAAACTACACGTTTCCGTGAACACAAGTGAAAGTCGTTGACTAGTGTGAATTCTAGGCAAATCAGTCGTATGGCGACATCCACAATGAACTAAAACAGTAGAGCAATGTTGACCCGCAGCCGGTTACGGCGGCATCTTTGCTGCATCAACATATGGTGTGTAAACTCGTTATTATTGTACATCGTAGAATGGACGGTAAACAAGTAGAATTAGAGTGGATTGGCAGTGCTAGGACTGAGCGAAACAAGCTGGACACAATCAGGAAAGATAATCCCGACCACTGGGGAAATGATAATGTATTCTGGACATGAGGGAACTGATGCCCAACATGCATATAGAGTAGCACTGGGGCTCTCCAGAGAAGCACAGCTGGCGCTCATAAAGTGGGAGGCTATTACCAACCGAATCACGAGCGCAAGCTTTAGAACGAGGACCAAACACATCATGACAAACATCATCCAGTGCTATGTCCCAACTAACGAGGATGATGATGATAAAAAGGAAGAGTTCTACAAGCAAAAGTACACTACAAGATGTAAGAGTAAAGCAAGGTGCAGATGTAACGTCAGACCACCACATGTTGCTGTACTCAGTACAGGGTTCAAGGAGAGCAAGATATAACGTACACTTATTGCAACAGCAGGAGAAGAAGACATAATTAATTTACAACTTAATAACAGATTACAAGTGCTACAAGAACTATATGAGGATAAAGAAACGGACATTAATAGTATGTGGGACTAGGCTAAAGAGATGTGGAATAGGACATGCTAATAAACTGTGGGATTCAAGAGAAACCAACACAAAGAATGGATCACAACAGAGATATTACATAAAGTAGTAGAAAGGAAAAAGCAGACAGCCTCAACGACTGCCGAATCTGATCCACCAAAGCAGAAGCACAGAGTAATTATACTGCTACAGCCAAAGAGGTCAAGACAGCTATAAGGAAAGATAAAAGCTGGTACAGGAGGCAGAAGAGGCAGCGGAGAGAGGAAATATGAGAGATCTCTACTCATTAACAAATAAAATGGCAAATATATATGTATAGACAGACAAACCAATCACAGATAGAGAAGGCATGCTATTGACTTTATCAGAGGAAAAACAGAAACGAATGGTTGAGTATTTCAAAGAAAGTCTAAACATATCACCACAAGAAACACCAAACATCATACCAGCAGAAGAAACGTTGAACTTGGACGGCAACCCACCAACTAAGAAATAAATCTATAGAGCCATAATGAAACTCAAGAAAGGGAAAGCGGCAGGACCAGATGGGATAGAAGTAGAAGCCAAAATGGCAGCTATAGATAAGGCTTCTGATACATTGCAAAAAATATTGAAGAAGATATGGCAAGAGGAGAGAGTGCTAACATAATGAAAAATGCCATCTGCTTAAACTGCCTAAGAAGGGGGACCTGGCAGATTGCAGCATCTATAGGAGGGAATTGCATTGATGTATGTGTAGGACAGCAACAAAATTATCTTCGATAGATGATACATTGAAGTAGACCAAAATCTCATAGAGGAACAGACAGGATTTGGCAAGGGAAGATCATGCACACATCACATAGCTACGTTACGCATCAAAGCAGAGCAAAGCATTGCATGGAAATTATCCCTATAGACAAATGTTATAGACTATGAAAAGGCGTTTGACAGTGTGGATTGAAGTACTTTATGGCAACTGTTGAGACACTATGGGATACCAGAGAAGTACACAACCCTGAGCTAGAATATGTGCAAAGACACAGTTAGTAGAGTGGTACATGAAGGAGTACTGACTGCAAACAGGGGTGAGACAGGGATGCCTTCTCTCACCTTTCCTGTTTTTGCTGGCTATAGAATGGATAATGAAGACATTAACCGAACGCAAAAAACATAAAACAAACTGATATTCTGTGGACATTATTTTCACAATTGGAGGATCTGGACTACACAGATGATCTGGTACTTTCGTCACACAGTCACGGCCAAATGTAAGATAAATTTGATAGGCTGAATGAACAATCGGCCAAACTGGGACTGAATGTCAACATGAAGAAAACCAAGCTCCTTAAACTCAACACTATCAGCATAGAACCAATCATGCTGCAGCGAGAGAAGTTGACGGAAGTGGATACCTTTACCTATTTAGGCAGCACAATAGATACATCAGGAGGTACAGATGCAGATGTAAAGATCAGAATTGGAAAGGCACTAGGGGCATTCCTGACACTAAACAACATATGGAGATCTAGAGAAATTAAGATTCGCAGCACAAATAGAATATTCAACGCAAGTGTCAAGTCGGGGCTGCTGTGTGGAGCCGAGACATGGAGAACGACCAAGGTCATACAACACAGACTTCAGTCGTTCGTTAACAGACACCCACGAAGAATAATTGGCATAAAGTAGCAGGACATGGTGAGGAATGAAGACTGGCGGGAAAGGTGCAAACAACATTTAATGAAACAACAGTTTAAGGGAGGAAAATGGCGCTGGATACGACATATGTGCGGAAGGCCCAGTCTGTTTTAGCCATACAGGCTCTTACATGGAATCCTCAAAGAAAACGAGCGAGAGAGGTAGACCTACAAATACGTGGAGAGGAGAATGTGAAAAGGAGCTAAAATTAAATAATTACACCTGGAGACAGGTACAAAGACCAGCCCAAGACAGTGAAAGTTGCGAGATGTTGTCGATGGTCTATGCACGGAGAGGACAGACGGGCTTTGATTGATTGATTGATTAATTGAGGAATTGATTGATTGACCAATATTGTTGAATAGCCTGAGTGTAAACCTAGGAACTGAGTCACATGGTGCTACGTCATATTCTGATCACGTGACTATTTGGGATAACAAAAATACATCTGTGACGTTGGTTATGACAACAACCAATCACATTTAGAGATTTGTAAATAGGAAATCGCGCACGGAAATGAATGAATGGCATCAGAACGAAACATCAAAGGATGAAGATGGAGCACAGGGAATGATCTGACTTCAGAACACGACTTATATCTGACTGCTTTCATCATGGTCAGTGGACCAGAACTGACAAAGATCTAATTCCGCTTCAAGGTGTGGCCCTTTAGACAGGCTGCAGAAGTGCAGTCTGGTTAAGATAATTGGGATTGCAATGGACAGGCAAACAAGGAACTGACAAAATCAACTGAAATCGGAGGTGCTGGGACGTAAGGCCGAGATATCGCAACCTCTCTGTAAACAACGTCACAGAGTATTCTACAAGACGAACTGCGAAGAAGACAAAGCAGAAGAAGACGGAGAATACGAATAAGAGGAAGAAGAAGTAGATAAGGAAGAACAAAAACAAGAAAGAGAAAAACAAAAAAAGGAAAAAGAAGGAAAAAAGAAGAAGAAAAGAAAAATAATCAGAAGAATAAGAAGTATAAAACGATCAACAACAGAACATCACAATAAAATATAGCGTGACTTGGATTGGAGCCCACATCCAAATAGGAGAGTGGCCATGGAATTTAATAAAGTACAGTGCAAGACAAAACCAGACAATCTTGAGTGAGCTCATTACGACAAACCATTTCAAGATCTGTGACGAACATCATTTTCTCTCACGAGATACCAGACGGATCAAGTCTGGTTGTGACACATGATGATAGTAACAGTGTTCAGATTATAATATACAATCATGGTTCCATCTACACATTAAAACTAATCCCTCTTCAAATGTCGTTTTCCTCTAAAACAGAACCTAAGAGATCTGGTAAATGCGACTACGGGAATGACAAACCCTATAGTAAATACTACCCCTGCCAAGAAGACGATCACATACTCCATAATAAACAGATACATTGGTATCTTCTGGCCGCTGTACCGCATGTAGGACCCGCCATATTTCATCACGTGATCAAGCCAAAACGCCGCTTCTTGTCTGGGGTTCTTGTACAACTGTCGGTATATTTCTGAAGCTGTGCCAATGGTGGACTTCATTTCCTTGCTGGATGCCACCTCCTCTATGACTCTGACCAGCTCGTCCGATGTCGCTTTCAGGAAGTTCAGTTGGCGACAAAAGCCTTTATCCTCTGCTCGATCAGCGTTAGGGTGCTGGTCGTAGAACACTGGAAGGCATACAAGAGGGACTCCATGGTAGATTGCCTCATTAAGACTGTGCAACCCGGAGTGAGACATAAACACTTTAACGTTTTTGTTCCCCAGAAGATCGTTCACAGGAAGCCAGGTCGAGGTGAGAATCTTATCTGGGTCAGGAGAGGTCAGATTGGCTCTCCAGATTGTGTTCAGCTTAAGCCGTCTCAGAGCGGACACGAATTTCACTTCTATTTCTTTAGGAAGGTTCAGAAACAGACTTCCAAATGACAGCACGGCGACACCGACCTCAGATTTGTGTGATCGGTCCACAAACGACTTGAACGGCTCTTGTAGCTCCTTAACTGGACCCATAGACAATCCACCGACAAATTTGACATTGGGAAGTACAGGTCTTGGGTAGTCACAGATAGGGTCAGACTCCACTATGTAAACTTCTGCTTGACTAATGAGCTCATTTGCTTTCGGGACATCCGGGTCTGTAGGAAAGAGTTGTTTCATGTAGCCCCTATCATTGTAAAGGTGCTTAAATAGAGGAGCCATCGCGTGAATCACCGTCTGGACTTGTTCATACAGAGAAGCTTGATTACGAAAATATGGAGAGTTGGACGCCTCGGCAACTGAGTTGTAGGGTACTCTGCTTGTTACAGGATCAAATAGAGGGCTGAGAATAGCAAAGGGCACTTTGAGCTTGTGTGATATAGCCACTCTCTCATCAACTTTTGGCAACCAATCTAGAACAATGAGGTCAGGCTTCAGACTTTCTATATACTCTATAAACCTCCTTTCCTGCATAGCTTTCAAATACATTTCTGACAATGTGTCTTCATATGTCCATAACCAACCCCAGTCTGGATCTGTCCCCGACACAACAGCCTTTTCGATCGTGACCTCTAACCCGGAGACAAGTGTGTCCTCTGACGTCCCACAGAAGTCGATGTAGCTGAAAGTTTTCACTCCGCGAAAGCTCTCAGCATTTCGTTTCGCCAAAGCGGAAGGTAGCCCCAGCCAAACACTGTGGTTCAACTTTGCTAGCTCTTCTGCGACAAACGCCTGAATTCTGGTATGGCTTGTTCCCAAAACAGGTAAGAAGACAACATTTTTACAGTCCACGTAAGATCTTGCCAAGGTGAAACATAAAATGATGATCCATTGTCCTTGTACGGACATAGTGATCTCTGTAATGAGAGAACAGAATATGTAACACCACTCAAACATGTACACGAACGCACGCAAGCACGCACTGAGACACACACACACACACACATATATTCACACACACACACCCACACACACACACACACACACTCTCACACGCACACACACACACACACAATCACACACATACAGAGTTCACTGCTATGTCAAAGAGAACGTAAATGGCGGGGATGGAATATCTCAAGGGTCAAGCGACCACTGGTCTCAACGGTGGTTAGACCAGATTGCCTGCATCCTGAATTACCCCCAATTGTCTCGGGACGAGAGAGCGAGGTTGATGACCAGCGCAGTTCGGTCCTTACTATAATCCGAATATACCATAAGTTACATCATGAAGGAGGAAAAAACCGTCCGATCATGTCGCCAAGAAAAAAACCGCCTGATCATGTCGCCAAGAAAAAAACCGTCTGATCATGTCGCCAAGAAAAAAACCGTTTGATCATGTCACCAAGAAAAAAACCGTTTGATCATGTCGCCAAGAAAAAAAGAACAAATATACAAATATAGACACAGGCTCGTTCAATCACACACACACACACACACACTCACACACGCACGCACACACGCAAGTACTCGGCCACCTCTCCTGAAGCTACGTTCTGTTCTGATGAATCCGACATGTCGTTGCGGGACAGTAGAGAGAAATCATTGGTGAGAATACAGATCACAAATTCGCTATGACAGAAAGAAGATCTATCTATCTATCTATCTATCTATCTATCTATCTATCTATCTATCTATCTATCTATCTATCTATCTATCTATCTATCTATCTATCTATCTATCTATCTATCTATCTATCTATCTATCTATCTATCTATTCATCTATGTATCTATGTATCTATCGATCTACTTTTCTACCTACACATCTATCTATCTATCTGTCTATCTATCTATCTATCTATCTATCTATCTATCTATCTATCTATCTATCTATCTATCTATCTATCTATCTATCTATCTATCTATCTATCTATATATCTGTCTGCATGTCTTCCTGCCTACCTACCTAACTACTTACCTACCTATCTATATATATATATATATCTATCTGTCCGTCTGTCTATCTATCTGTCTATCTATCTATCTATCTATCTATCTATCTATCTATCTATCTATCTATCTATCTATCTATCTATCTATCTATCTATCTATCTATCTATCTATCTAATTATCTATCTATCTATATATTTATCTATCTATCTATCTATATCTATCTATCTATCTATCTATCTATCTATCTATCTATCTATCTATCTATCTATCTATCTATTTATCTATCTATCTATTCATATATGTATCATTCAATCCATCAATCTATTCATCTGTCAATCCATCCACTCTTCAGTTCACCCACCCGTCCATCCAAACATCCATCGTCGGTCAAAATATGTAGGTCCACCTTTCCATTAGTGGATCTACTAATCTATCTACCAAACTACCTACCTACCCTACCATACCCTACCTATCTACCTACCTACCCATCTACTTCGAAACTCAACCTAACCTGCTCTATCTGTTTACCTTCGTTGCAACTTACCTACTTGCATGCCTACCTGTCTTACCTGCGTACCTACTACCTATACCTACCTATCTTACCTACCTATTAACCTACTTACCTGTCATTCGTACCTACCAACCTGCCTACCTACCTACCTGTATACGTACTTGCCTGTCTGTCTATCTATCTATTTGTCTATCTTCAATTGATAATATATAGAGCACTGTTAGATTGTTATTAGTGCTGATCGGCGTGTCAGAATGTTTGAAATATTGCATTCTTTGAATCTCGTCTGTGTTGACTTTGACTATGTTGTGTAATGACCTTAACTTTGCAGTGCAGTGACCTTCACTCTTCTGTGTAGTGGTCTTGACTCGGACGGTGTGTGACAGCAAGCTGGTGTTCAATATTTCTGCTGGTGGCTAATTTATACCCTCACTAAACTGTACATATTTTTCACGATGCTTGTAAGACAGCAGCAAATAGTTATTGACGAATAATGCTACACATACATTGAGTTAACAATCACTTCAAGCTCCACAAAAAACTGCTAATAAAACACCATGCTACAAAAGGACAGCCATGTCTTTGGCTCAGGGTTCATGTTGATGCCCATCTTTGGATGGTGGGTCTATGCTCCGAATGGAGCTGAAAAGACGAGGAAGAGATTACGAATGTTTCCTTCGGCACAAAACGTATTACGTTTAACAGCTGTCCTAGACCTAGCGCGTCTGTAATGTGTAACATCTCTACAGACTCACCTGAACGAATGTGTTACGTCAACACGGAAAGCTATACACGATCAGATAACATACAAGAAATGTACGACAGAGCTACGTCAACGCAATAAACTGTAACATGTCAGATATCACACAAAACCTTTGCCACATAAAATATGTGACTTACTCCTGAGATGTTGGTTGTCTTTAGTACACATGGCAAAAATCATCTGTATAAATCTACAAACATAACGAAATTCACCGCAGACAAACCAAATAATGATATAGACTACACATGTTCCTCGTCCCGTACTTTTGATAATTTCTGATAATTGTGTACACGTTTGACAGTAATGTTACAGTCTATTCGGGCAGACTGGCATAGCTTATCTGCGGGTTTAATCTACATGTTCAATAGAGAGAGGGAGAGAGAGAGAGAGAGAGAGAGAGAGAGAGAGAGAGAGAGAGAGAGAGCAGCGCTGTGCGTATCTATGTACTTGCACTTTATTGTTGCATATAACCCTTGACCTTTATTTGTAATATGCAATACGGCAACTGAGTCGCATCGAGGTAAGACGTTGACCTTGGGTGATATAAGTCGCGGAGTCAAATAACGGTGGAGACAGGGCATTTGTTACATGGACTTTCTTGTAGTTTCCGTCATCTTTGTGTAGTAGCGATCGGACGTCTGTGTTCAGTGTCGCGCTCATTAAAAATCCCTCGGCTTTTGGAAATCAAAACAAATAATCTACTTAACGGCAGCTGTCCGAGGACAATTCAAAATGATGTTAAAATTCTAACCAATCTATTACGGGATACTCTCCTGTGCTACGGAGTTCGTCCATTGTGCTGAGATTCGTCCAAAAATATGGAGAAAAACAGAGCACTTTTTGTCAAACCTTGCGCAATGACGTTGATTCTTTGACTTATCTAAAGTTTATAAACGATTTCACTTGAATATCTATGTTGATACGGTTTGACTTGAATATCTATGTTGATACGGTTTGACTTGAATATCTATGTTGATACGGTTTGACTTGAATTTGTCCGTTATGGCTCTTCGTTGTCGTTGTCATATTAATTTTCAGAATTATTAGGACTTCCATGCGTCACGGTCAAACTTCATAGGCGTTTTAGTCTTTGCAGACCGTGCGTGTGGCACCCTGTGAGTAGGCTGGGTGCTGAAAATGGAGACCATGGGCTGCCTAAACTGCAGGATCCCCCTCTCAGCCTCGTTAGTGTAATCCAATGGAATGTAAAGCATAACAATTTGGCACCAGCTCAGTTGTAGGAGCTGCTAGAATGAGTTCGCAATTTTGAAACCATCTGCCTTAGGTGCTACCACTCCGGATTTTCTGTCTGGGCTTACTCCCGTACCCTATCCTCTCCCTAGGCTTCCATAAGGCAGTGGAGTCGTTGTTCGCAAATGCTAGTTACTCGAGACGTCTTATGATACTCTCATTGTCACAAGACTAGCCAGCACTCTCTGTGACTTGTTTAAAATCAGAGTCCCTCCTGTCCTAGCCGAACTGCCTGAACAGAATAACGAGATTTGTCTCCCCGGGTTTATAGTCACAGTTTATCTTCTCTTAGATTGGCTGCCAACCAAGGCTAATGAGCCCAATCTGCCGGTCTCGGTTATACCGCCGGGTTCTCGGTCTCGCCCCACAGCAGGCTCTGTAAGAAACAGGGGGCCTTCATGAAGGTGCTACTAGGGACACATTCATGTAGGAGATGCCATTGTCATGGAAACTCCTGAACAGGAAGTCGAAAAGTGCATCCAGCGGTGATTCCTGAAAAGGGGAGGCCATAACAGACGCTTCCCTTTCCTTTAACGAGCAGGACGTCCAGACCAGATCCCCCTGATCATTCAAGGATTATCGATTTTTGTTTATTTAAAAAACGCAAGCGACTTTGAATGGAAACACCACGTAACCTCGAACTCCCTATCCGAAGAGACTTTTCCAAGAACTTTTAGTAACCTTTCACGTAACTCACGGTGACCTTTCGGTAAAACCGTCTTTTAACTGAAATTCTAGCTAACTTTACAAGGAATAGTCACTTTTCACGAATAAAAACCTAGCGATCTTCTATGGAACGACTAGAGACCTACCATTGAGCCTACTAGCGACCTTTCACAGAACCTCTACCCTACCGACCTTTCACGGCACAAGAAGTGCTTACGTTGTCCTGGCCACATTATTTGATTGCTACCCTTCATATTCAGTCAAGCATCTGACCCAACCGGTCGCTTAGACAGACTGGGTCTACTATCAGATAAGTAGACCCTTTTTTTTCTTTATATGTTGATTTGTTAGTTCAGTATTGTTGTTATTTGTTGTCCCTGATAAAGGCTTATTGGTGGTAACGTAGGTTTTGTTTGTGTTCTCGTCTCAGTGCGGTATCTCACCAGACCCATTAAAAAATTTTGATTAAACTCAACCTAAATAAACTTTTACATAGCTTTATTTTTTTTTTTCCTAAGAAGTGACCAACAGGGGATCGTCAAGTGGCATTTCATGGAACTTTGTCTAGTGATCTTTCACGGAACCCCCAACGACCCTTTCGATGAAAAGCGGTCTTTTATGGAACACCAACGACTTTTCATGGCACCGTTAGAGACCTTTCGCAGAATCGAGGAACAACAGGTGAGACTTCTTACTCTAAATGCTTTTGACATAATGATTGAGCGAGATGATGTACTCGCCTGCTCGTACTGACCAATTAAGTGACCATTGCGTCAGATACTGTAAACTCTTGACCATACTGCACAAATATGTGATGATTTATTCAGTTTAGACAATTTCGTTTCTATACTCCAGTTGTCTCGATGTAAGGTATTGCCTCGGGTGCCGGAGCTCGCGGGTTAAAATCAGGGTGTAGTGCAGGTGGAGAATGAGGTAAAAATGTCCCCTGATCTCCGAGCAGTGAGATCAGACACCCGTGTACTGTGTCGAGCTCGTTAAAAATCCTTTGGGAATTGAAAATTGAAACGAGTCTTCTTAACGGCCTCTGCTCTGGCAAAATACAAGTTAAAACTCAACTAGGGATTCTCGCCTCAGAGAATATGGCTACAACATCAGGTCTTGATTATGTGGTTAGAGGAGCAGAATAGATGGCGGGTGGCAGGCTGTGGGTCTGCCTTGTTTTAATTTACGCTTCCACCACAACCAGTCCCAAAAATAGGCGATCGTATAATGTAAGTTTAATGTAGATAAATGTAGAGTCATCCACATGAGCAGAACCAATATGGAATATAATTACAGAATATGCGAGAACAATATTGGAAAGATAGATAAGCAAAGTGGCCTAGAGGTTATAATAGATCATACATGTAAGGTGAGTGAGCAAGTTCAGGTAGCAGTGAACAAGGCAAATGCAATGTTCGGTATGATAAAAAGAAATATTAAACATAGGAGCAAGGAAGTGATAGTTAAACTGTATAAAGCTTTAGTTAGACCTACATTGTAGTACTGTGTGCAGGTGGGGAGTCCTTTTCATAAAGGAGATATAGACATGCTGGAAAAATACAAAAAAGAGCGACAAACCTGATAGTAGTATTTCAGAATTACAGTTATGAGAAGAGAAAAGAAAACCGGCTTTCAGTGTCTAGAAAAGAGAAGAATTCGAGGTGACTTAATAGAGGTTTATAAGACGATCAGAGGAATGCATAAATTAGACTATTCGATTTTTTTTCTTCAAAATACAACCACCCACAAGAACAATAGGGCATATATGCAAATTCACTAAAGAGAGGTCCAGATTATATATTAGGAAATGTGTTTGAGCGTGAGAGTGGTGAATGCTTGGAATGAATTGCCACAGGAGGTAGCGGAGGCATGGACAATTAATGCATTTAAGAATAAATTGGATCCGCATAGCTTTTAGAATCTGGTTGTATACAGACACTGCAGAATCTTCTAAATCAGTATAAAGACGTTAAGTTAAGTTAATTTTACTTGTGTTCAGTGTATTCCAGGGGCTACTTATATAACGGTTGGTAACAGATACAGGGAAACCTGGCAATTCAGCTGAGAATTTTTCGTCTACCAAAACACATATGAAACAAACAAGGCCACACCTCCTCGCGATGTCTAACCACATAAGTGGACTGAGAATCGATCGATCTATCTAATCTATCTAACTAATCAATATATCTATCTAATCTATATTATCTAATCTGTCTATCTATATAATCTATCTATCTATCTATCTATCTATCTATCTATCTATCTATCTATCTATCTATCTATCTATCTATCTATCTATCTATCTATCTTTCTAT
Source organism: Ariolimax columbianus (assembly GCA_036924085.1). Taxonomy (NCBI): domain Eukaryota; kingdom Metazoa; phylum Mollusca; class Gastropoda; order Stylommatophora; family Arionidae; genus Ariolimax; species Ariolimax columbianus. The sequence continues at coordinate 29,015,224 of JAVGWX010000022.1, read as the reverse complement.
CTATCTATCTATCTATCTATCTATCTATCTATCTATATATCTATCTATCTATCTATCTATCTATCTATCTATCTATCTATCTATCTATCTATCTATCTATCTATCTATCTATCTATCTATCTATCTATCTATCTTTCTATCTATCTATCTATCTATCTATCTATCTATCTATCTATCTATCTATCTATCTATCTATCTATCTATCTATCTATCTATCTATCTATCTATCTATCTATCTATCTATCTATCTATCTATCTATCTATCTATCTATCTATCTATCTATCTATCTATCTATCTATCTATCTATCTATCTATCTATCTATCTATCTATCTATCTATCTATCTATCTATCTATCTATCTATCTATCTATCTATCTATCTATCTATCTATCTATCTATCTATCTATCTATCTATCTATCTATCTATCTATCTATCTATCTATCTATCTATCTATCTATCTATCTATCTATCTATCTATCTATCTATCTATCTATCTATCTATCTATCTATCTATCTATCTATCTATCTATCTATCTATCTATCTATCTATCTATCTATCTATCTATCTATCTATCTATCTATCTATCTATCTATCTATCTATCTATCTATCTATCTATCTATCTATCTATCTATCTATCTATCTATCTATCTATTTATCTATCTATCTATCTATCTATCTATCTATCTATCTATCTATATGTCTGTTTATTTATATATCTGTCTGTCTGTCTATCTATATATCTTCAGTCTACTTATGGCGTTAGAAGTCGTGGGGAGGTGCGACCTGCTTTGTTTCATATTTTGTGGCAGGTGAAAATCCGCTGGTGATTTGCTAGGTCAACCCCATTATCTGCTAGCCCCTTCAATATACGATTGCCTATTTTTTAGACTGGTTGAGGTTGAAGCGTCAATTCGAGACAGGTAGACCCACAGCCTGCCAGGCGCCATATAAGCCGCTCCGCAAGACCTGTTGTTATGGCCACATATTCCCCTTTTTGTGACATATTCTTTGTGGGGCGAGAATCCCTAAAATAATTTGAGTAGATTTTTAACTTGAATTTCGCCCGAGCAGTGGCCATTAGTCTTACTTGTTTTCGCTGGAATTTGAACCCGCGACCTCAAGCGCCGGAGGCGAACACCTTACCTCAAAACCACTGGGTCACCCGTGGACTGAAGATAAAAGATAACAAGACAGATTCCATGTTTAGAAGCCAAAAACATGATGATGAAAGATTAACATACGACAAACAAAAAAGCTGAAATCTCCCCCCCCCCCCCCCCCACCACCTGCCCCCTTCACACACACACACTTTCCACCATTATTTAAAACAATTAGAAACGGCATGTAAACTTTATTGTTTAACAAATAAAATAAACTTAAATCATCTGCTTAAAATCGAAATTACGGCAAGCATATGTTGAAAACATCCAAAGAGAAACACAATCTCTAGATGGATGGATCATGCAATATAACAGCCAAGCATATAAATCACTTACAACAACGAAAAAAAGTGTTTGCCAAGCAAAGTGACTAAATTATAAATGTTAAAAGACATAATTTTGGTTCCAAAAAAAAAGCCAGCTAACAAAAGCATCTAAAGGACGGTAGAGACGACTTGATTATAACGGAATAAAATAAAGGTATGTAAAACTGAATAAAGCAATAGTTAGACCTAGAATGAAGTACTGTTAACAGGCGTGGAGAGGATATCAGCATGCTGGAAAGGATACAAAGAAGAGCAACAAAACTGATAGCGGGATTCTGGAATCATAGTAATGAGGAAAGAATCATGAAAACTAGATTACAGTATCAACAAAAGAGAAGAATTCAAGTTGATTTAATACAGGTTTATAGGACAAGCCCAATGCCTAGCATCACACTCCAAACCTGCATGCAAATCCTGAACAATAACTTTAATACAGATTTATAGGACAAGCCCACTGCCTAGCATCACACTCCAAACCTGCATGCAAATCCTGAACAATAACTTTAATACAGATTTATAGGACAAGCCCAATGCCTAGCATCACACTCCAAACCTGCATGCAAATCCTGAACAATAACTTTAATACAGATTTATAGGACAAGCCCACTGCCTAGCATCACACTCCAAACCTGCATGCAAATCCTGAACAGTAACTATAGACAAGTATGGCAAGATAAATGGGCCACATCCCAGACAGGTTGAGTATATTAAAAAATCCAGGCAAAACCAGATCCCAAGGACCAGGCCAAGAAACTGAAACGACGGGACCAGATTTTGATCTTCAAGCTGAAAGCAGGCCATACCACTCTCAACAAACATCTGAATAGATTAGACCCACTACGTGAACCAAACTGCAGATTCTGCCATGACCACGAGGAGTCAGTCGAGCACCTACTGACTTTGTGCCCAAGGCTTGCCTGCGGAATCTGCTGCTACCACCACACCCCACCATACACAACATGCTCTACACATCACTACAACAATGGAGGAGGACGTGTTCAGGAGACATTGAGCTGTCAAGAGCTGTCAGCTCACAGCTAACGGGATTATATCATCATCATCCTACGATAATCACGGGCAAGGATACATTATGTAGACCTTAACAAGTTTTTCAAGATACAACCGCCTACAAGAACGAAAGAGCACAACTACACATTAACTAAAGAAAAGGAAATATTTTTGTAGTCAGAGAGAAGCAAATGGTTAGAATGTATTGAAACAATAAATAGTAGAGGCATGATCAGTTACTGCAATCAAAAATTAAATTGGATTCGCATAGTAATTTTTAGATCAAGTGATGTAAAATAAACTGGTTGTAAACAGACTCTGCAGAGTCTTTTCAATCAGTATAAAGAAGTTAAGCTTAGTAAGAACGAACGTGGATAATGGAAGAAAATCCGTCTGGCCACACGAAAACATGGATGGGAGTACAAGAAAAAATACGAAAAGAAAGCACTGAAATGATGAGGAAGATGAATCGTTGTGAACCGACTTTAGTGCTGCAACCGTCAGCTGGGTCACGTGATCGTTCGTAACGTAATTATTATTTGTTCACCATTTGGGATTCCAAACACATATCTGTGACGTAAACCACAACAAATCCCAAACAAACATGTCTGTGACGAAAACCACAACAAATCCCAAACAAACATATATATGTGACGTAAACCACAACAAATCCAAAACAAACATATGTCCGTGACGTATACCACAACAAATCACAAACAAACATATGTCTGTGACGTAAACCACAACAAATCTCAAACAAACATATGTCTGTGACGCAAACCACAAGAAATCCCCAAACAAACATAAATCTGTCTCGTAAAACACAACACACTAACCAGACAAACACAGACCTGTAAACACAAAAAAAATTCCAAATGACGTTGGATATATTTCAGAAGAATATGGTGATAGATGCGAGAAATCTCACAAAGAAATCTATTACAATTACTAGAAACTGACTCATTTTAAAAATACATCCAAAGATAGGAGTAACAATGATAATTTGGCAAAGCAAGCTGGAAGAAAAGATCAGGTCATCTTGAGTCTCTTGGGCAGAGCTCAACAAAGCGACTAAGACCAACGATTACTGGAGATCATTCTTTGTTCTAGCACATGCCAGACCGATCAGGTCTAGTTGGGACACATGATGATAGTAACAATGTTCAGATTATAATATAATATAAATGCATAGTTCCATCTCGCATGTTAAGACTAATCCCTCTTCAAATGTCGTTTCCCTCTAAAATAGTACCTAAGAGCTCTGGTAAGAAGGTAAGAATGAACCCGGTAACCACAAGCCCTATAGTAAATACTACCCCTGCCAAGAAGACGATCACATAATCCATAATAAACAGATACATTGGTATCTTCTGGCCGCTGTACCGCATGTAGGACCCGCCATATTTTATCACGTGATCAAGCCAAAACGCGGCTTCTTGTCTGGGGTTCTTGTACAACTGTCGGTATATTTCTGAAGCTGTGCCAATGGCTGACTTCATTTCCTTGCTGGATGCCACCTCCTCTATGACTTTGACCAGCTCGTCCGATGTCGCTTTCAGGAAATTCAGTTTCAGACAGTAGCCTTTATCCTGTGCTCGATCCGCATTGATATCCTGGTCATAGAAGAGGGGTAGACAAACAACAGGGACTCCATGGTGGAGAGCTTCATAAAGACTGTGAGCCCCCGAGTGAGAGACGAACACTTTAACGTTTTTGTTTCCTAGAAGATCGTTCACAGGAAGCCAGGTCGAGGTGAGAATCTTATCTGGGTCAGGAGAGGTCAGATTGGCTCTCCAAATTGTGTTCAGCTTAATCCGTCTCAGAGCGGACATCAGTTTTACTTCTAATTCTTTAGGAAGGTTCATAAACAGACTTCCAAATGACAGCACGGCGACACCGACCCCAGCTTTTTGTGATCGCTCTACAAATGACTTGAACGGCTCCTGTAGTTCCTTAACTGGACCGTAAGATAATCCACCGACAAATTTGACATTTGGAAGTACAGGTCTCGGAAAGTCAAAGATGGGGTCGGACTCTACTATATAAACTTCTGCTTGGCTGATAAGGTCATTTGCTTTAGGGACATCTGGGTCTGTAGGAAAGAGTAGTTTCATGTAGCCCCTATCATTGTAAAGGTGCTTAAATAGAGGAGCCATTGTGTGAATCACTGTCTGGACTTTCTCAAATAACGAAGCGCGAGTTCGGAAATGAGGCCAGTTATAAGCTTCAGCAACTGAGTTGTAGGGCACTCTGCTTGTTACTGGATCAAACAAAGCAGTGGCAGTGAGAATAGCAAAGGGCACTTTCAGCTTATAAGATATAGCCACTCTCTCGTCAATTCTTGGAAACCAATCAATAACAATGAGGTCGGGCTTAAGACTTTCTATATAGTCTACAAACTTTCCTTCCTGCATAGCTTTCAAGTAGACTTCTGATAGGGTGTCTTCATATGACAATAGCCAATCCCAATCTGGCTCAGTTTTCGAATCAACTGCTTTGTGAATCGTGTTCTCTAAACTGGATATAAGCATATCCTCTGATTCTTCCCAGAAGTCATTGTACCTGAACGTATTCACTCCGGGATAACTCTCAGCATTTCTTTTGTGAAGAGCCGAAGACAGCGCAACACAAACAGTGTGGTTCATCTTCGCTAACTCTTCTGCCACAAAAGCGTGCATTCTGATATGGCTTGTGGCCATAATAGGCAAGAAAACAACATTTTTACAGTCCACGTAGGACATTCCCAAGATGAGACATAAAATGGGGATCAAGGGTGCTTGTCCACACATGGCAAATCTGAAATAGGAGAGTAGAAACTAGAAATGTAGTCAAGCATATATACACGCACATACGTACACACATACGTACACATGCATTAACATACCTGCATACATATATATATCTATCCATGTTCTTTGCGCACCAAATACGTCGCATCAGACAGAAACAAATGTTCTCCAGTTGGAACGATGTGGCGTCACTATTTTTAGATCGTGTGTGGTGCTGAGGTCCATAGTTGGGCCATCTCTGATCATTGTTCTTGTGAGTGTTTCATTGGGTCTCCCTCTTTTCCGAACGCCCTGTGGTGTCCATTCTAGCGCTTGAAATGTAAGACGATTGTTGTTCATTCTCAAGGACATGTCCGATGTATGTCCATCGTTTTTTCCTGATGATGGTCTGCACGTATATTTGGTTTGTCTCTGTTCTTATCGAGTCATTTGTTATGATCTGGTCGCAGCATATTTTCCATAATTTTCTCAGATATTTATTTTCAAATACATTTATTTTTTTTCTCCAGCGCTTTTGTTGTCTTCCAGCTTTCCCATCCATATGTCCGGGACTGATATTACGATTGAGTTGAATAGTCTGAGCTTGGTATGTTTGCTCAGTGTCATTTATTTCCATATATTTATGAGCTGATTAAAGATGTGGGCAAATCAATTCTAGTGGTAATTTCTTTCGTGGCATCTCCGTCATGTGTCAGTGGAGTGTTGGATAAATATACACACGTATTATGCACACATACACATGATGGCTAGAATATAAACACGGTCGTCTGTCTATGCTCTGCAAAAAGCTAATAATAAATGGAATTTGCCATGATGCAATAGTGAATTAGCTGGCAGCTACTCATGGCTGGCTACTTGCACCAGGATCAGCCACCCATAGCTGACCAAGATCCCGCTACCACTTGGCGGCTCTGGAGATAGGCTACACTAATCATTAGTGTATTCTGGTCAAGAGATAGATATCGCATTGGAAAGATTAACCTGATACTAGGGACGGTGTGGGCTAGGGGTTAAGTGATACGGCTCACAACCGAAGGTGCTGGGTTCGATCCCCATCACAGCACCGGCCGTAACCCCGGGGAAGGAAATCCTTAGAAAATGCAGGAGGAAGCAGACCCTTATATAAAATTAATGCTGAAGTCAGATGCCACTGGGCCGACAGGCGCGAAAGAAAAACACCTGTGCAACGCACACCCCCCTTAGAGAATAGATTAGTAATGCAAACGCAAAAAAAACCACAAACAAAAACCACAAAAAACCTGATACTCAAACAAGCAAGTTTTAATTGAATGTGTAGGTCCAAAAGGCGCAGATATCGCAGCCTCGCTGTTAACTACAATACAATTTCACATCGTCTTCTTCACGGCGAACGCCGAAGTAGAAGAACAGATATGGAATAAACTACAAATGTTTTCTCAGGGTACATTGATGTTAAGTTTAAATTGGTATCTGTCACACTCATAATCTGAAATTCATAGCATATATATGAACCTTAAACGTTCTAACATCCAAACAGATAAATCATAAATCATAAATGAGGTGTTATATATGCTCGTCACTACTTTGTAGCTCAGAAACATGGACATTGAATAACACGCTGGAAAAGAGTACTGAAGTTTTCGAAATGTGTGTTCATAGAAGATTGGGTTGCATTTCTTGGAAAAAAAAGAAACCACATTTGAAGGTATTGAAAATGTTGGCGGTGAAAAGAGAATTAATGAACGAAATCAAAGCCGACAGTTGAGATATTTTAACCATATAACAAGAGGAATATCCGTTTCGGAGACAATAGTAGAGGGTAGAGTAAAAGGCAGTCTAAGGGCAGACACCGCTATAAGTGTTTGGATAGCATCAGGAAATGAACTGGAAAAAGCCTGTCATATTGTACAATTACGGCAAGTGATATAGTAATCTGGGGATCGATTATATTCGACATTTGATGCGAAGATGGCACATAAACTGAGTTAACTGAGCTTACTATGTTTCCACAGAAAAGTGTGGAAGTTTCTATGTCACACAAGAACTGTACCAATATCTCTTGAACTTACCTCCCAGATATTCGTTTCCTTCAGCAAAATGGACAACTGTCTGTGGAGATACTGTACACCTGGACTTTATGCTAAAAGCATGCTATGCTGCAGTAGGCAAATTAAACAATGATATGGATTGCACGAATCCTCGATCATGTCTTGTGATATGTGAATATGTTTGACACGCATTTTCTGATAGTATAAAGCAATGCATATATGCTGACGTCTGTTAGCTGTGCCCATGCTGGTTAAATATTGACATGTTACAGAAGAGGTCATTTGTTGGATTTTGCTGGGTCATTGAAAGGGGTTCTTGACATGCGTGACATTTACTGTTTTCCCTGCACACTCCAGGTTTGGTCGGTGTACCTCAGTCACGTGAAACGGTTTAGTCTCTTCCATGTGGTCTGTCTGTGTCTGGTCTACTGAAGGTCAACCGACAGGAAAGGGTACTACACTACACGGTAGTCCAAATGGTGGAATTCAATATGATCTACACGCTCTTGGAGAGCGCCCAGATTGGTTGGCTGGGCAAGAAGACTACAAGGTAAATGGTCATTCTTACAGACTCCAAGATCGTACTGCAAGCCCATAAAATGAGGTCAAGACCATAATTAAAGCCAACCAGAATTGAATGGGCTGATCAACACCCCGACTTCTGAAAAGAAGACATCTACTTTAACTTAACTAGAGAAGAGCAAGTCATAATCTTCAGACTGATAACTAGGCATAACATACTCAAGGGTCATTTTTACAACAAAATGAGGATTGGGACAGATGACAGGTGCCCATGTGGGGAGCATATCAAAGCTGCACGCTCACGCAGGAAAAGAGAGAACAATACCGGCCTCGTGAGACAGATATGAGACAAAAGCTGTATGGAGATTAAACAACCTTACAAACAACGGTGTCCTTTGTAAGAGAAACCGGAATCTTGATCTGAAGATGAACGAAGAAGAAGAAGAAGTACTGGAAGCCATCTCAAGCCCTTCCTATATAGTCTCTTACACGATATAGTCTCTTACACGATATATGCTCTTGTAAGATATAGTCTCTTACACGATATAGTCTCTTACACGATATAGTCTCTTAAACGATATATGCTCTTGCAAGATATAGTCTCTTGCAAGATATAGTCTCTTACACGATATAGTCTCTTACACGATATAGTCTCTTACACGATATAGTCTCTTACACGATATGTCTCTTACGCGATATAATCTCTTACATGATATAGGCTCTTACACGACATAGTCTCTTACACGATATAAAATATAACATCGCGTTGATGTCTCAATAAGCAGGCTTAATCCTGCAGTGGATGTCGGCCGTGGGACCCTTGGGAACGAGAAGGAAGATGAGGTTGAAAAAGCCGAATGGGGCGGATGACGTCATCCATAAAGCAATAGAGAAGCAAAGACACTCATCAAACGATCCATTAGGACAGAATAAAATACCAGGACAAGGAATACAATCCAGACAATTACTGCATAGACAAACTTGTCAATGATGGTAGACAAGGATCTTCAAACTAAGAACGAGATATTGCAGACTCAAGGCCCACCTCCACAGAATGGGTCTTAGAGACACCGTCACTTGCGATTGCTGAGCACTCAAGCAAACCCCAGAACATATCTTGCAGGACTGTCCGTTTTATGCAAACCATAGAGAAACAGTCTGTCCCGGGGAGCAGCTATGCTCGAAGTGCTGTGGGGGAGATCGCCAAAGACCTGAAACACACATTCTCCTTCGGGAACCTCACCAGGCCAGAAGCATAGCTTCAGTTGAACGAAGAATAAGAATGTGAATAATAATAATAAGAAGAACGTAGGTTAGACGTGTGATCGCATGACCGTCTAGTGGTTGCATGACCGTCCAGTGGTTGAATGACCGTCCATTGGTTGCATGACCGTCTAGTGGTTGCATGACCGTCTAGTGGTTGCATGGCGGTCTAGTCGTTGCATGCCCGTCCATTGGTTGCCTAAGCAACTCATGTATTGGGCCTCCACGACAGGCAAGTGTTCATTGGGCTGCAGAGAAATAGACACAAAGAACCGCTCCTTCAGACAGCTCACACTGGCACTCTATAATCACACAAGGTATTCGTCTTGCTGAGCGAAGGAGAAGCTAACGCCTCCAAAATGTACCCCTTGTGCAGTAGAATATGAAGATCCAGGATAAAATTGCACACTCATGTACAAACACAAATGCTGCCATATCTGCACAATTGAGGTTTTCAGCAATGCAATAACATCATTTATAGCGGTTCCAAATAAACAAAAAATGGCTGTGTATCAATACTCAAACATGGATATTGACAAGTATCAATAATCAAATCCTGATAATCACAAGTATTAATCATTAAAAACGAATAATGACAAGTATCAAAAATCAAATCTGAATAGTGACAAGTATCAGTAATCAAATCTTGATAATAACAATAAAATAATCAAATCTGAATAATTACAAGTATCAATAATCACAATGCCAGCATAAATTTACAGGAGCCGGTGAGGAAATAGATCAGGTCACACATTTTGAATATCTGGGCTCCAGAATTGACAAAAATGGCGACTGCTCGAAAGAGTTCAGAAGAAGACTAGCTATGGAAATGCAGAGACTGAACAGCCTGAAGAAATTATGGCAGAGCACCAACAAAACGATAAAAGTAAAAGTCTTGAGAGCCTGTGTTTTTCCTGTGGCAGCTTATGGCTGCGAATCATGGACGATTACCTAAACTTCCAGACAAAGAATCGAATCGTTTGAGTCAAAATGTTACAGAAAGATCCTCAAAATACCCTGGACAGAGAAAAAAACAAATGTAGACATTCCGAAAGAGTTGAGAATAGAGGAGAACTGGTTTATCAATTCCATTTTGGCTAGAAAATACATATACTTTAGTTACATCAAGAGACACAACGGTCTCGAGAGAACAGTAACGGTAAAAGAGAAAGAGGTAGACCAAGAAAACTATGGCACCAAGATATCCAGGAATTCCTGCGTATGACTGTGGCGGAGGCTGGAGTTTTGGCAAGGGAACGAGTTTATTTCAGACAGACTGTGATGGGAGCGAGGTTCTATAACGGACATGCTACATGATGATGATCAATAATCAAAGTCGCCTTATAGGAGCAGACCGAGAATTCTAGACGCTCTTGATATTCACCTTCATCGACTATGAAACGGCTTTTTGTTTTGGTAGAACCCCATTTTTGTCTGGCGTTGACTGTTGGAACAATGTGTCGTTCCTGGTTACATCAGAGTTCTCACCAACAGTTATACGAGCTGCACTACCACATTTCGTCCCTTCCAAAGTTAAGTGGTGGTACCAATTCAAAGGTGGGTGCGCCAGGACGATCGTATCTCACCGAACCTCTTTGTTGCATGTTTTGAATCAGTCATTAGCCAATGCAACTGGGACACCTTTGGTATATTTATTGACAGCAGACGCTCCAATTACCTTCGATTTGCTGATTACATAGTGCTCATCACAGAGAGCAGCAGAAGTCAACCAAATGATGCAGCTACTCGATGGAGAGGGAAATAAAGCAGTTGACAATGACAAGTATTGCTAAATTCTGCACATTCAATCACAAGTATTGCTAAATTCTGCACATTCAATCACAAGTATTGCTAAATTCTGCACATTCAATCACAAGTATTGCTAAACTCTGCACATTCAATCACAAGTATTGCTAAACTCTACACATTCAATCACAAGTATTGCTAAATTCTGCACATTCAATCACAAGTATTGCTAAACTCTGCACATTCAATCACAAGTATTGCTAAACTCTGCACATTCAATCACAAGTATTGCTAAACTCTGCACATTCAATCACAAGTATTGCTAAACTCTGCACATTCAATCACAAGTATTGCTAAACTCTACACATTCAATCACAAGTATTGCTAAACTCTACACATTCAATGACAAGTATTGCTAAACTCTGCACATTCAATGACAAGTATTGCTAAACTCTACAAATAAGGTAATATTGGTTTATGGCTCGAGTAAATGCCCTCTAAATGGAGGAGATACTGCACTTCTGGCGATAGCAAAGTTGTTCAAAACAGAAGTTCTAGGACGGTAAGTGCGCTATCATCCATGTTACCAGGACAGGAAACGGACCAGCAACCATTGTACCAGGACAGGAAACGGACCAGCAACCATTGTACCAGGACAGGAAACGGACCAGCAACCATTGTACGAATAAAGGATTTGCACTATTAGCCATACTACCAAGACAGGAAGTGCACATGCAACAATGGTACCCGAACATAAAGTGCACTAGCAGCCATTGTACCAAGATAGGAAGGTCACTAGCAACCATTGTAACAGGACAGTAAGTCCACTAACAACCAATGTATCAGGATGGAAAGTGTACTAGCAAGCATTGCACCAGGACAGGAAGTATACTTGCAAACACTATACCAGCACAGGAAGTGCGCTAGCAACCATTGTACCAGAACATGAAGTGCACTAGCAATCATTGTACCAGGACAGTAAGTGCACTTGCAACCATTGTACCAGGACAGGAAGCTGGCTAGCAATCATTGTACCAGGACAAAAAGTGCGCTAGCAACCATAGTACACGGACAGGAAGTGCGCTACCAACCATAGTTCCATGACAGTAAATACGCTAGAAACCATTGTACCAGGACAGGAAGTGCGCTAGCATCCATAGTACCAGAACAGGAAGTGCGCTAGCAACCATAGTACTAGGACAGGAAGTGTGCTAGCAACCATAGTTCCATGACAGTAAATACGCTAGCAACCATTGTACAGGAAGTGCGCTAGCAACCATAGTTCCAGGACAGTAAATACGCTAGCAACCATTGTACCAGGACAGGAAGTGCGCTGGCAACCATGGTACAATGCAATCAGCCCAGTTTCATTTTATGATGTCTACACCCCGATAGCTGGAAAGGTGAATGCCATTATAAACAGTCAAGTCTATGCAGGTGATGTACGCTACGTTATATGAAATTGTATGGCAGAATCGCTGGGGAAAACTATAAGCTTAAGAATGATAGAAAGGTTAAAGCGGTTGACGGTTGTGTAATAACAACCGCCACTTTCTTAATTCTCTGTATCTGATGACGTGATATGATAACAATATTAGATATGTGACACGGGAAACGATAATGGAACATTGTTGGAGATATGATGTCGGAAAAGGACGCGAGGGCGGGGGGAGAGAAGAGTCTGTGAAGTTGAAGTAGAGGTAAGTTAAAAAAAAGTAAAGTAACCCATAGCATTACTGCCGTAGGGGGGTGAGGCGTTAGCGATCTCACATTTAAAAGATTCGGCTATATGAGTGCGGTAGCCATCTCCTCTCCCTCGCCGCTTTTACTTCGCTGACTGAACCGGTACCCATTTAAGGCTGGGTCGACCTGGGATCCATTGCGGTCTAAAAATCATTTCCGCCCCAACTGGGGAATGAACACACGACCACTCAGATGCGAAGCCAGAGCGCTAACCACTGCGCTACGCGGCTCCAAGTAGAGGTACACTAGTTAAAATACAATGGGCGTCCAGTAAATATCCGGAATTTTCAGGAAAACCAGTTAATTTAACTCATTAAGTATAGTAATTATTCTAAAGTGACCACTATATGTCTGACACCTGGTGGTGGATTGAGAAGCTGTCTGCTGTTTTCCCGCGCACTTTTAAATAAGGCGTCTGATCAGTTGACTCAACTCGAGGAACAGCTTGTTGTGATGGTTTTTCTGGTGAATGAAGGTTCAAAACTCGCTGAAATTCATCGCCGACTGTCAAGTGTGTTTGGAGAACAGACTGCCAGCACGTTTTTCAGTGTTTGAATGGTGTGAGAACAGACAGTATCACGTTTATCAGTGTTTGAATGGTGTGAGAACAGACTGCCAGCACGTTTATCAGTGTTTGAATGGTGTGAGAACAGACTGCCAGCACGTTTATCAGTGTTTGAATGGCGTGAGAACAGACTGCCAGCCCGTTTATCAGTGTTTGAATGGTGTGAGAACAGACTGCCAGCCCGTTTATCAGTGTTTGAATGGTGTGAGAACAGACTGCCAGCACGTGTATCAGTGTTTGAATGGTGTAAGAACAGACTGCCAGCACGTTTATCATTGTTTCAATGGTGTGAGAACAGACTGCCAGCCCGTTTATCAGTGTTTGAATGGTGTGAGAACAGATTGTAGCACGTTTATCAGTGTTTCAATGGTGTGAGAACAGACTGCCAGCACGTTTATCATTGTTTCAATGGTGTGAGAACAGACTGTAGCAGGTTTATCCGTGTTTGAATGGTGTGAGAACATATTGTAGCACGTTTATCAGTGTTTCAATGGTGTGAGAACAGACTGCCAGCAGCACGTTTATCAGTGAATGGTGTGAGAACAGATTGTAGCACGTTTATCAGTGTTTCAATGGTGTGAAAACAGACTGCCTGCAGCACGTTTATCAGTGAATGGTGTGAGAACAGACTGCCAGCACCTTTATCAGTGTTTCAATGGTGTGAAAAAAGACTGCCAGCACGTTTATCAGTGTGTGAATGGTGTGAGAACAGACTGCCAGAGCGTTTATCAGTGTTTGAATGGTGTGATAACAGACTGCCAGCACCTTTATCAGTGTTTAAATAGTGTGATAACAGACTGCCAGCACGTTTATCAGTGTTTAAATGGTGTGATAACAGACTGCCAGCACATTTATCAGTGTTTGAAATGGTGTGATAACAGACTGCCAGCACATTTATCAGTGTTTCAATGGTGTGATAACAGACTGCCAGCACGTATATCAGTGTTTCAATGGTGTGAGAACAGACTGCCAGCACCTTTATCAGTGTTTTAATGGTGTGCTAACAGACTGCCAGCACGTGTATCAGTGTTTGAATGGTGTAAGAACAGACTGCCAGCACGTTTATCATTGTTTCAATGGTGTGAGAACAGACTGCCAGCCCGTTTATCAGTGTTTGAATGGTGTGAGAACAGATTGTAGCACGTTTATCAGTGTTTCAATGGTGTGAGAACAGACTGCCAGCACGTTTATCAGTGTTTCAATGGTGTGAGAACAGACTGTAGCAGGTTTATCCGTGTTTGAATGGTGTGAGAACATATTGTAGCACGTTTATCAGTGTTTCAATGGTGTGAGAACAGACTGCCAGCAGCACGTTTATCAGTGAATGGTGTGAGAACAGATTGTAGCACGTTTATCAGTGTTTCAATGGTGTGAAAACAGACTGCCAGCAGCACGTTTATCAGTGAATGGTGTGAGAACAGATTGCCAGAGCGTTTATCAGTGTTTGAATGGTGTGAGAACAGACTGCCAGCACCTTTATCAGTGTTTTAATGGTGTGATAACAGACTGCCAGCACGTTTATCAGTGTTTAAATGGTGTGAGAACAGACTGCCAGCACATTTATCAGTGTTTGAAATGGTGTGATAACAGACTGCCAGCACATTTATCAGTGTTTCAATGGTGTGATAACAGACTGCCAGCACGTATATCAGTGTTTCAATGGTGTGAGAGCAGACTGTAGCACGTTTATCAGTGTTTGAAAGGTGTGAGAACAGACTGCCAGCACCTTTATCAGTGTTTTAATGGTGTGCTAACAGACTGCCAGCACGTTTACCAGTGTTTGAAATGGTGTACACGTTTTCATGAACTTGAATTCATCGAAGATGAGCCCTATGATGGTCGACTGAAAAATGTCATTACAAGTATACGATCATACATAGTGTCAAAAATGTTGTTTTGATCGATCGGCGAGTGACTGTGCGCGAAGCCTCTAGGTGTACTGGAATAAACAAAGTTATGTGGACATTATCTTTAATGATCACCACAATTTTCAAAAAGTTTGCTAGCGATGGGTGCCAACACAACTGAATTTTGATCCAAAGGGTATCATTCTCCAATACAACAGCAAGAGACTGACCAGATACGGACGCGGAAACTGGGGCAGTTATTGACCAATTGTATTAGGAGGTACTGTGACACCCTTCTAGGAACCTCGATTTGGATCTGAGGAATTTTCATCTTTTTGCCCCTTTGAAAGAACAACTCAGAGGACAAAAGTATGTTTACCTTTTTGTCCCTTTGGAAGAACAACTCGGAGGACAAATGTATTTTTACCTTTTTGCCCCTGTGAAAGAACAACTCTGAGGACAAACGCATTTTTAACTTTTTGCTCCTATGAAAGAACAACACGTCAGAACAAAAGTATTTTAACCTTTTTGCCGCTATGAAAGAACATAACGTCAGAACAAAAGTATTTTTACCATTTTGCCTCTATGAAAGAACAACACGTCAGAACAAAAGTATTTTTACCTTTTTGTCCCAATGAAAGAACAACTCGGAAGACAAAAGTATTTTTTCCCTTCTTGCCTGGATGAAAGAACAACTCAGAGGACAAAAGTCTCATACGGATGACGAAGGGCATCAGGAGATCAGCAAATAGAATTCAGCGTGGCTAGAATACAGAAGATCATATCCAGATGGGACAGATGACTGCGTCCAAAAATAGTAAAGTTAATTTAAATCCATCTCTCACAGTTGTTTATAAATTACATTAGGTCGTTTCCTCAGCACACGGTCATCGTATAATAAAATAAGTATCAGCAAAAAGCAAAACAAGTTGAGCAGACGTAACCTTGATTAGATCAGACATGTTAAAAGATCAGTCGAGAGGGAAAAACAATGAATTTAGGAAAGATGATGACCGGGTCATGACAACTGGATCCTCAGAGGTGGTGCTTCAAAAGACGAATAGTATCGTTGGTGATAATCATTTCTTTGTTGTGAGATGAGCAAATTGAAGATAATTTTAATGGCAGTGACAGTATTCAGATTATAATCTCATCTCAATTCACAATTCACAGCTGCGCATTCAAATTAATCATTTTTCAAATGTCGTTTCCTTCTAAACCAGAACCTAAGCACTCTGGTAAGAACGAATACAACAATCACAAACCCTAGAGTAAATACTACCCCTGCCATGAAGACGATCACATAATCCATAATAAACAGATACATTGGTATCTTCTGGCCGCTGTACCGCATGTAGGACCCGCCATATTTCATCACGTGATCAAGCCAAAACGCGGCTTCTTGTCTGGGGTTCTTGTACAACTGTCGGTATATTTCTGAAGCTGTGCCAATGGCTGACTTCATTTCCTTGCTGGATGCCATCTCCTCTATGACTTTGACCAGCTCGTCCGATGTTGCTTTCAGGAAGTTCAGTTGGATACAGTAGCCTTTATCCTCTGCTCAGTCCGCATTCATCTGCTGGTCATAAAAGACAGGTAGACAGACAACAGTGACTCCATGGTAGAGGGCCTCATAAAGGCTGTGCCATCCAGAATGCGATATAAATACTTTAACGTTTTTGTTTTCCAGAAGATCGTTGACAGGAAGCCAGGTCGAGGTGAGAATCTTATCTGGGTCAGGAGAGGTCAGATTGGCTCTCCAGATTGTGTTCAGCTTTAGCCGTCTCAGAGCTGACACGAGTTTCATTTCTATTTCTTTAGGAACGTTCATAACCAGACTACCAAATGACAACACGGCGATACCGATCCCATCTTTTTGTGATCGCTCCACAAACGACTTGAATGGCTCTTTTAGTTCCTTGGCCGGAGTCATGGACAATCCACCGACATATTTTACATTGGGAACTACAGCTCTGGGATAGTCAAAGAGTGGGTCAGATTCTACTATGTAGACTTCTGCTTGACTTATGAATTCATTTGCTTTGGGGACATCCGGGTCTGTAGGAAAGAGTCGTTTCATGTAGCCCCTATCATTGTAAATATGTTTAAATAAAGGCGACATGGTACGAATCACTGTCTGGACTTGTTCATACAAAGACGCACGATTACGATAATATGGAAAGTTGAAAGCCTCGGCAACTGAGTTGTAGGGTACTCTGCTTGCTACAGGATCATATAATGCGGTAAGAATGGCGAAAGGGACTTTTAATTTATACGGTATAGCCACTCTCTCGTCAATTTTTGGTGCTCCATCTAGAACAATGAGGTCAGGCTTCAGACTTTCTATATAATTTGTTAACTTCCCTTCCTGCATTTCTTGAAAGTAAAGTTCTGAAATCGTATCTTCAATATTCCACAACCAATCCCAATCTGGGTCAGTACCAGATATAATAGCCTGGTTAACCGTGTCCTCCAATCTGGAAATAACAATGTCCTCTGATATCTCCTTAATGAAGTCATTGTAGCTGAACGTATTCACTCCGGGATAACTCTCAGCTTTCCTTTTCTCCAGAGCAGACGGCAGCGCGATCCAAACGCTGTGGTTCATTTTTGCAAGTTCCACTGCGACAAAAGCGTGAAGTCTGGCATGACTCGTGGACATTACAGGCAAAAAGACGACATTTTTGCAATCAACGAAACGTCTTGTGAAGATCATAAATAATATAGAAATCCACGTTGAGCGTACAGTCATAGTGAATCTGCGATGAGAGAAGAGGGAATTTAAATTTACTCAAATGTGCAATTACAAATACATGTAGCTATTTCTTGTACGTCTATCTACTTTTGTCGTTAGACGCCCTGAGGAGATGTGGTTTTCTTTTGTGGGCAAATGTATGGTAGACCACTTACCTATTTACCTACCTACCAACCTACCTACCAACCTACCTACCTATCTCGAAAAGAAACCTGCTCTTATATGTGTTATCCTATATTTCAACTTTAGAGCTGTAGCCATAATACACAGAACTCATTAAAAACCATCGACAGAGTATTTTAAATCGATAAACTTTTGTAACGATCAATCAACTAATTAGTCATTTATCCTAACTAAGGGGAGGAAGACTAACTTCTGGTCAGGCAAAATATACTGATCAGACATGTTAGTCAGGGTCAGGCAAAAAGACTGATTAAAACCCTTACCTCAGCTTCCTCGTAGCCCACCCTGGAAATGGACTGCTTTCGTGGGTAACGAGGTGATGGATCTACGTGATCCCCGTAGTAGTGAGCGGCACGCAGATAAAACTCAGCATAGAACAACCGCATGAAGGATCTCAGTCCACCTTCATCAGCACGCTCGGGATGTGAGGAAAGCTACTGCAACCCGCCACTTAACGTCCTTTTCAGGGCGTCCAAAAGAGTTAATTTACTCATTATGGACATTCAGCAACAACAACAACCTTAACTTAACGTAACTTCATAATACTGGTTTAAAAGGATCTACAAATTCTGTATACAACCAGTTTATTCCACTTCACCGATACTGAAAATCAGAATGCAATAGGTTTGTGCTGAAAATACTGTGATCATCCAATCTATTTTTGAATGCATAAATCGACTCTGCCTACACCACTTGCTGCGACAATGCATTCCAAGAATTTACAACACTCTAATTAACAAAATATTTCCTAATATCTAATCTGGACCAGTCTTTAAACAATTTGAAGCTGAGCCCACTTTTTTTGTAGTCGACTGTACTTTGAACATCTTGGTAAAGTATAATTTATACTTTTCATTAGTTCATTTATGAACTTGTTTTATGTCACCTCAAATTCTTCTCTGGTCGAGACACTGAAGACGAGAGTTTTTTTGTAGCATTTTTTAATAACCATAATTCTGCAGCCCTTCGATCATTTTTTTAACTCTTCTTCGTATCCTTTCTAGCATGTTTATATCCACTCTTTTATTTGAACAACACCTAAACACAGCACTCCAATCTATGTCTCATCAATGATGTATATAGTTTGAATACTACTTCTTTGCTCTTATGTGAAATGTTTCTTTTTTATCAAACCCAGAATTGTGTTAGCTTTCTTCACTGCCATCTGGGATTACTCCCGCACCTTACCTGTCTGGCTTGGCTTCGTTCGTTTTCCATCTCCAGCTACCAAACTCTGAAAGGGCTTAAGTAGCAGAATGTAGTCCAGAGAACGGAATACGTTGTGTCGTAGTTTTCGGCTTCACTGCGATATTTGCACCTTTCGGTCCAACACATACGACTTCAGCAATCATTTTTTGAGTACCAGGTTAGCATTCCCTCTTCGATCCCTTCTCCTTAGCCAGTCTGCCCTGCAGCAGCCTGTTATCCAGGATCACCGCCTGGAGGTGTAGAAGGGTCTTGGCAGCTCTGTTTCGCTGGCGGTGACGCTATGAGTCAGCTATGGGACGCTGACCATTACAGCTCCTGCTCTGCTCAACATCTTGATCCCATTACCTATATGATCTATTTTAACTACTAGGTCTCTTTAATTGTTTATTGTCCTAATTTTATTCTCTACCATCATGTAACTATATTCCATATTGAATCTTTCTACGTGGATGACTGTTCATTTTTCTACATTAAACTCCATCTACCAATTTTGAATCATATCTAAATCTGATCTCAATAGATTCACATCTGCATGAGAAGAGACCCTGTCGAACTTTGCAATCATGTATATGATATCAATATCCATATCGTGAAATCTTCTTTCGTGTTCTGCGTCGAACTAACACTTGTGGACTACCTTTCCATCGAAAGTGAGAGGAAAGACTAGGTCATCTAGTCTGCTATCAAAGATGACTAATGAGAGTTGTACATGGGGCTGGGTCCAGACGTTTATCAGCTCATGAACTGTAGTGGTCAACGACCCATAGCTGACTGCTAGCGTCAGGGTCAGCGATCCAGAACAGCCAAGACCCTTCTAGATTCCCACTCGGTGATCCTGGATAACAGGCTAAGTAGAAGCGATCGAAGAGTGCGGGCAACCCGGTACTAAAAATGCTTGCTGAAGTCGGATGTGTTGGACCAAATGGTGCAAATATCGCAGTCAAGCTGTAAACCACGACGCAACGCATTCCGTTCTGTGGACTACATTCTGCTACTTGCAAAGCTTTTTACAGGGCTTGGTAGTCCGAGATTCAGAACGAACAAAGAATAAGTACATGGGTCTAGCAATGTCATTAAGTGGTGTGAGCCTATGCTCGTAATCAGCTTACAAGAGAAGGGGGAATAAAATAATGTCTTTTCAGGAGACATTGGTGTTCAGCTGAACTGTTTTATGCACATACTGATTCTGCAATAGAAAAGAACTCTATAGAAAACAGATCCATTGACAATGTTCTCACTGAGGTAGACAGACGCACATGGACAATTATTGAAAATGATACAAAAACGAAGACTCATTTGGCTTGGGTACAATATGAAACATAGAGATAGTATACAGATCATACTATAGAGCAAGATTCTGGGGAAAAGATGAAATGGCGCGACCAAGGTAAAACTTTACAAATCATTCATACAGAGAAGCATTAACATACTAGCGTTTGCTGGAATAAAGAGAGCTGCAAATAGAGAGACATGCTGAGCCAACCTTAAAGCCAGTCTTTCGGCTGATCAACCAGATGATAGGGTCAAATAGAGAGACATGATGAGGTAACCTTAAAGTCAGTCTTTGGACTGATCAACCAGATGATAGGGTCAAATAGAGAGACATGATGAGGCAACCTTAAAGTCAGTCTTTGGGCTGATCAACCAGATGATAGAGTCAAATAGAGAGACATGCTCAGGCAACCATAAAGTCATTCTTTGGACTGATCAACCAGATGATAGGGTCAAATAGAGACACATGATGAGGCAACCTTAAAGTCAGTCTTTGGACTGATCAACCAGATGATAGGGTCGAATAGAGAGACATGCTCAGGCAACCTTAAAGCCAGTCTTTGGGCTTATCAACCAGATGATAGGGTCAAATAGAGAGACATGCTCAGCCAACACTACACATTATGTTAGGACTGAGCAACCAGATTATGATGGAAACGTCTACACAGAAAACCGTACAAGGTCAGATATCACACGAGACCAGTATCACAAAATGTCTGTGACGTACCTTAGTGAAATGTAATTTCCTTCAGTGCAATAGACGACTATCCAAACAAAATCAATTCACCTGTGTTTTATGCTTCAAGAATGGCGCGCCACTGCGAACACATTGGACAATGAAATACGCTGCGTGTTTTTGTCATTCTTTTGTTAACGCCTGTTTGTGTTTGTCCGTGACTATGCGTTATTTGTAATTGGTTTTGTTTTGTTTTATTGCTTGTCAGTAATGTCTAATCATGACATGTAACAGAAATGGTTGATTATCAGTTTTTGCTGAATCACAGGGAGTGGAGAAGGGCAAGACCCAGACGATTAACTGTCCAAACTTTGTGAGAATATGGATGACACATTGCGGGGGAAGCGCAAGGCAATCCACGGGTGCTGAACGTTGGAGGCATAATGTCTACCGTGCTGTGCAGGATAGGGGAGGTAAATCATTCATGGACAAGGGAAGTACGTCATTTCACGACAGAGGAAGAAAGTAATTCATGGACAAGGGAAGTAAGTCATTTCAGGACAGAGGAAGAAAGTAATTCATGGACAGGGGAAGTAAGTCATTTTAGGACAGAGAAAGAAAGTCATTCAAGGACGGAGGGTGAAAGTAATTCCTGACAGGGGAATTAGGTCATTCCTGGACAGATGAAGTAAGAAATTCCAGACAGGGTAAGAAAGTAACTCCAGGGCAGAGAAAGTAATATATTCCAAACAGGGGAAGTAAGTCATTCCAGGGCAGTGGAAGTAAGTCATTCCATAACAGAAGTAAAACATTCAAATGCAAGGGGAAGTAAGTAATTCCAGACCAGGGAATATAAATAATATTAGGGCAGTGAAAGTAAGTAATTCTAGTGCATGGGGAAATAAGTAATTCCAGGAAAGGGGAAGTCAATCATTCCATAACACGAAAAAAGAGTAATTCCAGGAGTGGGTAAGTAAGTAACTCCAGAGCAGTGAAAGTAAGTAATTTATAGGCAGGAAATGTACACAATTCCATGGCAATGGAAGTATTGTAATACAGGAGTAGGTTAACTAATTCCAGAACAGGGAAAGTAAGAATTTACAGGACAGGGAAAGCAAGTCATTATAGAAAAGGAGAGGTAAGTAATTCAACAACAGAGGATGTAAGTTCTTCTAGAACAGTGGAAGTAAGCAATTCTAGGACGTGCAAAGAAAGCCATTTCAGGACAGGCGAAGTAAGTAATTTTAGGACAGAGAATGTAAGTACTTCTATTACCTAATGAATTTAAGTAATTCGAGGACGGGAAAGAAAGTCATTCCAGGAAAAGTGAAGTAAGTAATTCCAAGACAGAGGAAGTAAGTAATTCTACGATATAGAGGGTAAGTAATTTCTAGAACGGGAAAATAAGTAATTCCAGAACATAGGAAGTAGGTAATTATAGCACATGTGAAGTAAGCCATTCCAGAACTGAGCAATTAAGTAATTCTATAATATGGGAAGTAAGCCATTCCAGAACAGAGTAACTATATAATTTTTAGGATCAGGGAAACAGGTAATTCTAAGACAGTAGAAGTAAGTCATTTAAGAACAGGGGAAGTAATTGTTTCTAGGACAGGGGAAGTAAGAATTTCTAGGACCGGGAAAGTAAGTCATTCTAGGAAAGGGAGAGAAAGTTATTCTAAGACATGGGGCGTAAGTAATTCGAGGACTGTGGAATTAAGTACTTACTGGACAGGGAAGGTAAGGCATTTTGGGACAGGGTAAGTAACACATTCCTGGAAAGCGGAAGTAAGTAATTCTAGGGCAGGAAAGTAAGTAGTTCTTGGACAGGGGAAGTAAGTAGTTCTCAGACAGGGGAAGAGAGTAATTCTTGGACAGGGGAAGTAAGTAACTCTAGGACAGGGGAAGAGAGTAATTCTTGGACAGGGGAAGTAAGTAACTCTAGGACATGGGAGGTAAGCCATTCTAGAACAGAGCAATTCAGTCATTCTAGAGCAGGGTAAGTAAGTAGTTCTCGGACAGGGGAAGAAAGTAATTCTGGGAAAGGGGAAGGAAGTAATTCCAGGACAGGGAAAGAAAGACATTCATGGACATAGAAATCATGTTGTACTACTTTTTTGTATACCATCATAACCAGCTTTTGTCATGTTGTCTGTCCCCAGCGATCAATGTTATATTGCAGGTTTTTTAGTTGGGAATTCTCACTTTTTCTCAATGTTTAATTTTTCTCCAATGCTTACAGTTAGACATGTCTGCCTTTCTGGGAAATTATCACTTTCTCCCTGCTTCTAGTACATGGGTAATTCTTCTGCAATGCTTACATGTCTCCTTTCTGGGAAATTCTCACTATTTCTACATGGGTCAGTTCATGTGTAATTCTTCTACAATGATTACAACCAAACAAGGCTTTTTTCTTGTAAATTCTGGCTATTTCTAATTAGATCCAGTCAATGGGTAAATCTTCTTCAATTCTTACGGTTGTTGTTTGCAATAACCCACAATGAGTAGGTTACTCTTTTTGTGCGCACCGAACAGGACGTTAAGTGGCGGGTTGCAGTAGCTTTCCTCACATCCCGAGATTTTCTGATGAAGGTGAACTCGGGTCCTCCAGGCGGTTGTGATATGCTTTGCTTCATCTACGTGACGCTCACTACTACGGGACTCACGTTGAACCTCACCTTGTTAGCCAGACTGTTGTCCTCGACAACAGTCCGTTTCCAGGACGACCAACGAGGAGGTCAGGTGAAGGTCTTGGCCAGTATATTTCTCCTGACCCTGGCTAACATTCTCTGATGAGTGTGTTTTGCCTGACCAGACGTTAATCTCATCGTCCGCAATTCCTACAGTCAGACATTTATTTCTGGTAAATTCTCGCTATTTCTCCTTGGATCTAGACCTTGAGTGTGTAATTTTCCCCAATTGTTAGAAAATTCTTCTTTCTTGTAAATTCTCAATTTTTCTTCTTGGATCCAGTCAATGGGTAGTTCTTCTTAAATTCTTAGTCAAACATGTCTTCTTTCTGGTAAATTCTTGCTATTTCTTCCTGGGTCCAGTCCATGCATGTGTAAATTCTTGCTATTTCTTCCTGGGTCCAGTCCATGCATGTGTAAATTCTTGCTATTTCTTCCTGGGTCCAGTCCATGCATGTGTAAATTCTTGCTATTTCTTCCTGGGTCCAGTCCATGCATGTGTAAATTCTTGCTATTTCTTCCTGGGTCCAGTCCATGCATGTGTAAATTCTTGCTATTTCTTCCTGGATCCAGTCCATGTATGTGTAAATTCTTGCTATTTCTTCCTGGGTCCAGTCCATGCATGTGTAAATTCTTGCTATTTCTTCCTGGGTCCAGTCCATGCATGTGTAAATTCTTGCTATTTCTTCCTGGATCCAGTCCATGTATGTGTAAATTCTTGCTATTTCTTCCTGGGTCCAGTCCATGCATGTGTAAATTCTTGCTATTTCTTCCTGGGTCCAGTCCATGTGAAATTATTGTCTTTCCCATAAATCTGTGAGTAGTGGTTCAAATACGTTAGCAGACATGTTTGGGACTACCTTGAAAAATTCTGCTCATACTTCATCCTTCCTTCGTGCTTTTTTTCTTTTCAGCAAACCGAAAGTTGTTATAATTTCTTGCGTAATTGGTAATGCTAGATTTAACTGTCTTGCATTGCATACTGCAATGTTAAATAACAGATTCCATATTTTCACTGTGGCTTTCACTTTATCCAACACTCTTGCTAGTTATCACCTCATCTCATAACAACCATTAAAAAAAACATGATTGGTTGTTTAATAATTCTAGCGATGCGGCCATTTTGTTTAGCATTCTTCGGATCCTTCTCATGGGTTCTCTTATCCACCTAAGGGATTCATAACATTCTTCTGTAATGCTTTATTACTGTGGATTCAGGAGCTATTTACGAGGGGGAGTAAGAAAGAATGTCTTCTATTTTATTGTGATGTCCCACGGTGTCAGAAGAAAGGTGATGTGTACTGCCTTTGGGTTGGGATAGGGGTAACCCTTCTTGATTTCTTGAAACCTGGGCAAACCATCAACTCTGACCGCTACATTGCGCCCAAACTGGAGGTTCGTAATTCCAGGGTCATGCCAGAGAAGAAGACAACCTGTCTTTTAAAACACGATAACGCCAGGTCCCATGTCAGTTTGAAGACCGTTGCGTATATTGTCAGTCTTGGCCGGACTATCCTACCACACCCACCAAATAGTTCAGATTTGGCGCTTTCTGGCTTCCATCTGTCAATGAAAGATGTGCACAATTTTTCTAGCAACGATACCGTCTTAACAGCTGTGAAACGGTCGGTCATTATCGCTGGTGCAGATTTTGATGCTGATCGTTGGAGAAAAAATAAATCCAAGGATGGTGACTATGTTGAAAACTAGTTCTTTGAAGTCAAAAGACATTGCTCTATCGAATAACGTTAATGTGCATTTTTAAAGAAAAATATGCAATGGTTTTCATGGAATAACATAGGAGGCATTACTTTCGGAGGGTCCCTTGTATTTCTTTCTGTTTCGCATCCCTAGGTCCTTGTGAGATCCGGTAGTTAAACTTTGTGAGCTCAGTTGACAATTCCAACCTTCCATCTTCGAATCATGTTCATTTTGACACATCAGGTATGACTTCGCCTTTTTTTAATTTCGTGACCGCTTCATCGAGTCAACCCTGCTGTAAATGGGCAACTGACGAAATTTGTAGAAAATTTCGGAGCCATCGCCGGAGCTTAGGAATTTTTACACCGTGCTTGGCTCTTTTAGCAATGAAAGTGACTGGGCACATAGGGAGGCGATAAGGTGCAATGAAGTCTGTTCTATTAATAATTTCCTGTTACTATTATCATATTCTCTTGTTTTATCATTCATCTGGGTCACATCGTCTCCACTACACTCGATCTTCTTTAGAAAGTCTGCGCCAAAGCACTTTACCTGCTTTCAAAATGGCGGTTTCTTTAGTCCTTTCTCATTTACACATAACAGCAAAGATTGCGCTCTATCTGGCTTAGGGTCTACATTGTTCTGCTGTTTTAGCTCATTATAGATGCTCCCAGACCATGGATTTATCAAAAACTCCCATTAGTCGACGACTTACACTTGTGTTCACGGAAACGGGTTGTTGTTTTCCATTTGGTCTGGTTAATTCCTTCGTTTTGTGTGTTTTCTTCTGTCCTATTTTCCTAGAATGGACATCGGCTATATGAATAGCACTACGCTTAAACATGTGTCATGTTTCACGGTCTAGTTCACACGGCTGAACTTCACGAGACTTTCGCCCTAGCTGAAGACAGTGTCAAATTTGTTGTATGCAAGTTAGACACAAATATAATGAACTGCCACTTGGAGAGAGATGGGCTCCGTCAAGTGAACAGCGGCCCAAGACACGCAGTTGTTGTATGGCGATAGCTGGTACGACACACTGCAATAACGGTGCCTCAACGACCTTACTAGGTTATGGGACTGATGATGATGATGATGAACATCAGTTAAGGATTCTTATTATTGACAAATTTTTTTCAAATAAATTGTCAATTCATGTAACGTAACAATATTTAGAGTCCAATTTTTAATTTGTTAGTCTCCCTTTCCCTCCGTATTAAGAATAGTGCACCGCACCATCTGCTCCTGTGGGTGCTCGGGACAGCCATTACAGCTGTTCTGCTTGTAGAATTCTTGGAAAAATCACTACAGCAGGTTTGTGTGTACATAGTCCGTGTCAACCATTACATTAGTCAACGTTGTTAAGATACTACATCTGATCAACATGGTTAAGTTACAATATCTGGTCTACGTATTTAAGTTACTACATCTGATCTACGTGGTTAAGTTACTACATCTGGTCTATTTGGTTAAGTTACTACATCTGGTCTATTTAGTTAAGTTACTACATCTGGTCTATTTGGTTAAGTTACTACATCTGGTCTATTTGGTTAAGTTACTACATCTGGTCTACGTAGTTAAGTTACTACATATGGTCTACGTGGTTAAGTTACTACATCTGGTCTATTTGGTTAAGTTACTACATCTGGTCTATTTGGTTAAGCTACTACATTTGGTCTATTTGGTTAAGTTACTACATCTGGTCTATTTGGTTAAGCTACTACATCTGGTCTATTTGGTTAAGTTACTACATCTGGTCTATTTGGTTAAGTTACTACATCTGGTCGACGTGTAGTAATCCTGTTTAAGTTACTACATCTGGTCTACGTGGTTTAGTTACTACATCTGGTCTACGTGGTTACGTTACTGCATCTGGTCAACGTAGTTAAGTTACTACATATGGTCTACGTGGTTAAGTAACTACATCTGGTCAACATAGTTAAGTTACTACGTTTGGTCAACGTGGTTAAGTTACTACATTTGGTCTATTTGGTTAAGTTTTTATATCTGGTCTTTTTGGTTAAGTTACTACATCTGGTCTACGTGTAGTAATCCTGTTTAAGTTACTACATCTGGTCTACGTGGTTAAGTTACTACATCTCGTCTACGTGGTTAAGTTACTACATCTGGTCAACGTAGTTAAGTTACTACATCTGGTCTACGTGGTTAAGTTACTACATCTCGTCTACGTGGTTAAGTTATTACATCTGGTCTACGTATAGTAGTCCTGTTTAAGTTACTGCATCTGGTCTACGAGTAGTAATCCTGTTTAAGTTACTGCATCTGGTCTACGTGTAGTAATCCTGTTTAAGTTACTACATCTGGTCTATTTGGTTAAGTTACTAATAATAATAGCTGTCCATCCATCATTGTCGATGAGGACCGCCGACATCATCCTTGTCACAGATGTCCCTGTTGGGCGTGGGTGCGCATGTGGCTGAACAGGCCCATGCGGGCACGAAAACATCTGCTATATATCGGGCACACGAGGTTTGTAGAATGGGATGGTGTTCCCGCTGCTCGGGATTTCCGCGTCTCGCGTCTGCTCTGTTCTTTCACAACACGGTCGTCTTCACCGGCAGCTACACCCGATTTGACTGAGCTTCTCCAGTCAGATCTGTTTTGCGCAAGACATTTCCAGGTGTCGATGTTTATCTGGCAACTTTTTAGTGAGTCCTTCAGACCGTCTTTAAAACGTTTCTTTGGGCGCCCTCTCTCGCGCCATCCCTCTCTCAGCTCGCCATAGAGAAGCTTCTTTGGGAGCCGCTCGTCTTACATACGGACGAGGTGTCCGGCCCATCCTAGTCGTGCTTTTTCTAGCAGTGCATGGATGCTGGGCATGTTAGTCCTTGAGAGAACCTCGATGTCAGTGACACGATCTTGCCATCGGATGTGGAATATTCGCCTCAAGCAACCTGTGTGGAAGTGGTTTAACCTCCTTGCATGTCCAGAGTATACAGTCCAGCTTTCGCAAGCGTATAGTAGGGTTGGAATGATGGTTGCACAGTCGACTTTGAGTTTGGTCTTGACGCTGATGCCCCGACGTGCCCAGACCATCGAGCACATTCTACCAAAGGCTGTGCTGGCCTTTGCTATTCTGATTGCCACCTCATCGTCTAGGCTGACAGATCTCGACAGCGTGCTGCCCAGATATGTGAATGTGTCTACGGCATTCAACGTCGGCCCGCTGACTGTAGTCTCTGGTTTTGTGTACGGCATGCCTGGTGCTGGTTGGTACATGACCTCTGTTTTTTTGACATTTATGGTTCGGCCAAAATTTTTGCATGCGGCAGAGAACTGGTCCATTCCAACCTGCATGTTCAGTTCTGAGTTGCTCATTAGAGCGCAGTCGTCAGCAAATACAAGTTCCCTGATTATGTCGCCAGCCACTTTGGTTTTGGCCTTCATTCTTCTGGAATTGAGTAGTTTGCCATATGTGCGGTACTTTATGGATATTCCAAGCTCCAATGATGTGAAGGCGTCTGTCATCGTGGCCGCGAACATCATGCTGAACAAAGTTGGGGCGAGTGCACATCCTTGTTTTACTCCGTTTGATACTAGAAACGTTTTAGAGATTGCACCGCTGTCCAGTACACGAGCACATATGCCTTCGTGTAGCTGTTTCACCATTATTATGAACTTGTTGGGGCAGCCAAACTTAGACATTATCATCCACAGCCCTCCTCTGTTAACTGTATCAAATGCCTTTGTCAAATCAATAAATGTGGTGTACAAGGCCTGATTTTGTTATCGACACTTCTCTTGTACTTGGCGAGCGGCAAAAATCATGTCCACTGTTCCTCTTCCGGCTCTGAATCCACATTGGCTTTCTGGGAGGTGGTGGCTTTGTTCAAGGTGTTTGTTGAGCCTGTTTAGCAGTAAGCGAGATAGGATCTTGCCTGCTACAGAGAGTAGGGATATTCCGCGATGATTGTCGCATTCCTGACGGTTGCCTTTTCTTTGTACAGGTGAACGATTGAGGCGTCCTTTAGCTCCTGCGGAATTTTTCCTTCAGCCCACATGTGACAGAAGAGTTCAGTGATCCTTCTGGTGAGGGATGGGCCAGCTGTCTTATATACCTCTGCTGGTATTGCATCAGCTCCTGGAGCTTTTCCTATAGATAGTGAACTGATTGCCCTGTCGACTTCCTCCTCAGTAATGACTTCATCCAACGCCACGTTCAGTTCCACCTGCGGCATTCGCCGGATGGCCTCTTCATTTATGGACGATGGGTGGTTTAGTATTTTGCAGAAGTGGTCTGCCCATCTGTCTAGAATCTGAACCTTATCTGTTAGCAGTACCCCATCCGCACTGCGAACTGGAGTTTTACTAGAGTGCTGCTGGCCGTAGAGAGCTTTCAGTGCCTCGTAAAACCGTTTGGTGTCATGAGGCTCGGCGAACATCTCAATTTCGTCAGCTCTTTTGCTGAGCCAGGAGTCTTGCATCTCTCTAAGCCTGGTCTGGACAGCTTTACGAGCAGTATTGAAGGCAGCTTTTGCTGCCGGAGATGGAGTGTCCCTCTGGTATTCCCTGTGCGCTTCATGTTTTGCATCGAGAAGGCCCTGTATTTCCAGATCGTTCTCATCAAACCAGTCCTTATGCTTGCGCGTGAGTGGGCCAATGTGTTTAACAGCTGTATCGTAGAGTGTGTTTCTCAATGATGCCCAGTTCTCTTCGATGTCGTTCTTTTCAAAACGAAGCTCAGATAGTCTACCCTCAAGCTCTTTCTGGAAGCCTCCTCTCGTGGGTTCGTATTTCAGCTGAGAGACATTTAGCCTCCTCGGTGGTTTCTTTCCATGGGGGCGCATTTTGGGCTGGATCTTGAAGTTTAGCTTGACAATGACAAGTCGATGGTCGGTCCAACATTCTGCGCCACACATGCTCTTCGTTACCATAGCATCCGCTCGATCGCTACGTCTGATGATAATGTAGTTAATGAGGTGCCAGTGGGTGGACCTTGGGTGCAGCCATGTGGTTCTATTTCGGACAGGAAGTCGGAAAGCTGTGTTTGTAATGAGTAGGTCATTTGCGGCACATGTCCTCAGAAGGAGCAGTCCGTTACTATTGCATTTTCCGATACCATGTCTGCCAATGGCCCCCTCCCAGGCTGTATGGTCTGTGCCAACCCTAGCGTTAAAATCACAGAGGATGACTAGTTTGTCAGATTTGGGCACTGCAGCGATGAGCGCCTCAAGGTCCTCATAAAACTTATCTTTTGTTTCCTGAGGATTTGTCATTGTGGGTGCGTATGCACTGATAAGTGTTGCATGGCGCCCTCCTATTAGGGGGAGACGCAGTGTAATCAAGCGGTCATTAATTCCTCTGGGCATGCTTGTGAGCTTGTCGACCATGTTGGTCTTGATGGCAAAGCCAACTCCAGCTTCACGGCGTTTTTCTTTGCTGCGGCCGCTCTAGAAGAAAGAATAACCAGCGCCTTCTTCTGTGATCTGCCCTTCCTCTGCCAGTCGTGTCTCGCCCAGGGCAGCTATACAGATGTTGTATCTAACCAGTTCCCTGGCGATCAGTGCTGTCCGTCGTTCGGGTCTGTTTGCTTTGGTGTTGTCCAGTAGCGTGCGAACATTCCATGTCGCAAGCGTGATGGGTAGTTTTCGTGATCGTTTTCTGCCTGTTCCGCCGCTGCAGTTTGGGGGCCCTGCCAGTTGCGAGCTGCTAGTCAGGGTGTGATTTGCAGGGTGATGTCGTGAGTTGCGCAATGTGTTTATAGTGAGGGAGATGTTCCTCACTCTCTCGTCCGGACACAACATGTTCTAGAGGCAAGACATTGTCAAGACTTCTAGTGAAGGGTTCGGATGCAGACAGTATGGTGTTATCGTGTGCCTCATTATCTCGGTAGTCCTTCTCTTCTCTTTTATCGCTGGGGTGGAGCTTTGATGTATCTGTTTCTGAGTGCATTTGTTTGTGTATTCTTCTTCCACCTCTCGGTCCTCTGGTCTTTCGCCTTGATTGTATACTTGTGAGTTCCGATGCCTCCTCGGTTAAGTGTATTTTCAGCACACGCAACATATGTAGATCTGAGTTTGAAGGGACGTAGTGTGCTGATCGAAGCGCGATGAGCTCCTTTCTGAAATACCGTATATTTGACTGGGTCAGGATGACCTCCTTCGTTTCAGTGTTCATGCTTCGTTATCTGGGTCACGATACAGCACGGAGCGACACTAGCCTTTGACCGGGTCAAGTTTCGGCTACGCTTTGTCCCATCAAAACTGTACACATTAGGCTACCTTTCACGACTAAAAATACACTGTTATATACTTCGTTGCATCACTTCTTTCACATTAGTATGCTTAATTCACAAGTCGGCACATTTATATCCAGGAATCACGTTAATAGTCCGAGAGTTATCATAGCAAACACAAACAAAACACCGTTTTATCAAAAGGGAAATCGACTGCGACCATGTCCGGCGCCATCTTGACCCCTGGTTAAGTTACTACATTTGGTCTTCGTGGTTAAGTTACACGATCTGGTCTATGTGGCTAAGATACTGCATCTGGTCTACGTGTAGTAATCATGTTTAAGTTACTGCATCTGGTCTACGTGTAGTAATCCTGTTTAAGTTACTACATCTTGTCTACTTTGTTAAGTTACTACATCTGATCTACGTGGTTAAGTTACTACATCTGGTCTACGTGGTTAAGTTACAACATCTGGCCTACGTGGTTAAGTTACTGCATCTGGTCTACGTGTAGTAATCCTGTTTAAGTTACTACATCTCCTCTGTTTGGTTAAGTTACTACATCTGGTCTACTTGGTTAAGTTACTACATCTGGTCTACGTATAGTAATCCTGTTTAAGTTACTACATCTGGTCTACGTATAGTAATCATGCTTAAGTTACTACGTCATGTCTACATGTAGTCCTGGTTACATTATTTCACCGGGTCAACATGTAGTAATCCTGTTTTAGGTACTACATCATGTCTACACGTAGTCCTGGTTACGTTATTACATCGGGTCAACATGTAGTAATCATGTTTCAGTTACTACATCAGGTCTACATGTAGTCCTGGTTACGTTACTACATCGGGTCAACATGTAGTAATCCTGTTTAAGTTACTACATCGGGTCTACATGTAGTCCTGGTTACGTTACTACATCAGGTCTACATGTAGTCCTGGTTACGTTATTACATCAGGTCTCCATGTAGTCCTGGTTTACTTTACTACATCAGGTCTACATGTAGTCCTGGTTACGTTACTTCATCAGGTCTACATGTAGTAATCCTGTTTAAGTTACTACATCATGTCTACATGTAGTCCTGGTTATGTTACTGCATCAGGTCTAGATGTAGTAATGCTATTTAAGTTACTACATCAGGTCTACGTGTAGTCCTGGTTACGTTATACATCAGGTCTATAAGTTGTCCTGGCTACGATTCTACATCAGGTCTACATGTAGTCCTGGTTACGTTACTACATCAGGTCTACATGTAGTAATCCTTTTTAAGTTACTATATCAGGTCTACATGTAGTCCTGGTTACGTTACTACATCAGGTCTACATGTAGTCCTGGTTACGTTACAACATCAGGTCTACATGTAATCCTGTTTACGTTACTACATCAGATCTATATGTAGTAATCCTGTTTAAGTTACTACATCAGGTCTACATGTAGTCCTGGTTACGTTACTACATCAGGTCTACATATAGTCCTGGTTACTTTACTACATCTAATCTACTTCCTTGTGTAGAGTGACTTGAACGATAATCACTACAGCCAGGATCTACTTGTCAGAAGCCAATCTCAAAGAACCTTTTTAAATCATGATCGAGTGAGGTAATTCAAGTCCCTTACCTTCACTGCAGACTGAAATGACCTATTTAAATTAACTCTTAACTTATCACATGGGAAAGGTTTGACAGTTTGACATTTGAAATGGCTTCTTATAATAAGATAAGGGTCAGGCCATTATGAAGATTAAAACTATCTTCAAAACTATGACCTACTGTACTGTATCTTTTATAATTTATTAATATTGTCTTTGTTCTCTTAATCGAAAGTTGTTATTTCGCCGGAAGACCTCAAATGATTGTCTTTAAGACACGTACTGACATTACAAACAGTAATGCTTCATTGTAACCGTAGAAGATAATCAAGAATGTAGATTGGTGAATCTTTCTGTTTCACAATTGCATTGTGTAAAATGTGAATTAAAAATTTAAAAACCCACAAATAGTCACATTTCTATAAATAATGACTACTATCAGTCCGCATATAGGTTGATAAACTAGCGACTACTTTGTCTATATATAGGTTGATAAACTAACGAGTACCTTGTCTATATATATGTTGATAAACTAACGACCACGTTGTCTATGTATAGGTTGATAAACTAGCTCACTACTTTGTCTATGTATAGGTTGATAAACTAAGGACTACTTTGTCTATATGTAGGTTGATAAACTAACAGCTACTTTGTCTATATATAGGTTGATAAACTAACGAGTACTTTGTTTATCTATATAGGTTGATAAACTAACGACCACGTTGTCTATGTATAGGTTGATAAACTAGCTCACTGCTTTGTCTATATTTAATTTTGATAAACTAACGACTACTTTGTCTATATGTAGGTTGATAAACTAACCACTACTTTGTCTAAATATAGGTTGATAAACTACCGACTACTTTGTCTATATATATATATATATATATATATATATATATATATATATATATATATATATATATATATATATATATATATATATATAGGTTGATAAACTAACGAGTACTTTGTCTATTTATAGGTTGATACACTAACGACTACTTTGTCTATATATAGTTTCATAAACTATCGACTACTTTGTCTATATATAGGTTGATAAACTAACGACTACTTTGTCTGTATATAGGTTGATGAACAAGCCGTATATCATGGATGGAATAGCCTTGTTGACAAAGAACTGTACTCTTGCCTAGTCGTTTCTTTCTGTTGACGTGTACGTTTGATGCAATAGAAGTCCTGCTATTATCCTATGTTGAAACCCGCGTTTTGTTTCTTGGAAAGTTCTTGTCCAGGTAAACCTTTTGAAGTGGATCATGTTCTAAAGCTGCAATTCTCCACGGACAGTTAATGTTAATTATGAATTAGATCTTCGTTCTCTAAATATTAAGGTCTACTACCTGGCTTGATTGGCTGAGCTCATTTAAGGATTAAACGAAGGCCGTAGGCAAGAGTCCTGGGAAGACGAAGCTAGAGACCAAGGGGAGATGTACCCTGAAGGGCCATACCACGCTTGGTGAATAGAAGCTCCTGCAACACAGAGAAGTGAGAAGATAACGCAACAAGGAGATAGACAAGAGTACAAGCTATGTAAATCTATTTTATTGTTCACTCCAAGTCATATCATCCTATAATCAGTCATGACTGAAAGGAGCTACTACTATACTTTGAAATGCCTACTACTTTGCTTGCTTCGTTGATGCTGCTCGGCCTCTCTGACTGAGGACGCTTGTGTCCCCAGATAATCTTAGAGGGTTTAGCATTTCATTGTTTATGTTGATACCAGTGTCTTCCCAATTTTAATCTGGTTTAAAAGACTGCAGAGTCTGTATACCACCAGCTTCATTTACATTTCCTTGCTCTAAAATCTATGCGCATCCAATCTATTTTAAACATACATTAATTGTCCTTCTCCCACTATTTCATGTGATAATGCATTACAAGCATTCACCACTCTCTGACTAAACAAATATTTGTTAATATCTAATCTGGACCTTTCTTTAGTTAATTTGTAGCTATCCCTCTTGTTCTTGTAGATGGTTATGTTGAAAAACTGGTCATAGTTTAATTGATTCTTTTCTTTGATTATCGTATGAGCCTGTATCAAGTCATCTCGAATTCTCGAAGATTCTGAATGATATTGTGTCGCTCTAACCAACCACGCGTTGTTCTGACATCTTGATTGGCTGGAGACAAGGTTAATCTCAGTTCAGCATCCAGGAGTGTATGATTAGCATTTATCAAATGCCGCGTATTTATGTAAAGATGAATGAGATCAGATGATAATCAAACATAATAAATTACCACAATTGATAGGGTGTTTCCAATAAGAATGACTGTCGAAGATACTCCATAAAGACGTCATTTGTATTTTTAATCGGGGTGAACGAATTCATTACATACGTACTCAAAATAATGACAACTATAATTTGATAACACCGATAATTGTTTATAAGGCAGAGACAGAACAGAGAAAGAATTATCAGGTCATATGAAAATTGAGTTGAGAATATAAGAACACAGAATTGGCACCGAAATAATCAGGAATGACTTTACCGCTAAAACTGACAAATGTGTTACACGATTCTCTGTCACGTAACTCGAGTCTGATGGGTGTGATAGTTGAAAATAAATACACATTTGTAACAGAAACACGACAACGACTAACAGTGATTAAGTTGGACAGCAGCCTTTATTCGCGACAATGTGTGGACATGGATCGATAAACTATCAACAGATACATACAAAATAGTTATGAAACTATCCTGAGTGGTCCGCCGGGCTCTTTGTGTATGACAAGGAGAAGGATAGCACCACTGTCCCACAGAGAGCATGTCGTAAGAGGCGAATAATTGTGTGACATGGCATAACACCGGTTTGTTAAGAGCAACATAGATGGCACCTAACAGGTGCAGGTTTACTTTATTATAGTGTTTTGATCGTTTTCTTCGTTCGTTTTCAAACTCCCGCTATATATCCATAAATATCGCTTTGCAAGCAGCAGGATGTTGTCCAGGGAAAGAAATGCGCTGTGTCATAGTTTACAGCTTGATTGCGATATTTGCACCTTTTAGTACGACACATCCAACTTCAACAGTCATTTTTGGGTACTGGATTTGCTTTCCCTCTTCGATCTCTTTTACTTAGCCAGTCTGCTGTTGCAGCATGTTATCCAGGATCACCGCCTCCTTAGCCAGTCTGCTGTTGCAGCATGTTATCCAGGATCACCGTATCCTTAGCCAGTCTCCTGTTGCAGCATGTTATCCAGGATCACTGCGTGGAGGATTGGAAAGGTCTTTGCAGCTCTGGCTTGCTGGCTCTGACGCTAGTAGTCAGCTTTGGGTCACTGACCGCTGCTTCAAATGCCCCTCTAGTGTTTGCGTCTATAACGATGGACTCGCACATCAGTTAACCCCCTGTGCGGCACTAGTCCCAACGAAGTGGTGTAACAAGCTGCTCGAGCCTATACTCCTACCTGCTACACCCAGTTTACACCAGAGCTGGGACATGCACAGAGATATCTACCCCTGTAGAAGTACAGGTCGACCAAGCCTATGACTAAGTTAATAAACCATTTACCCGCTATATGGCACATTGAGGATACGTTGCTAGGCCACAATGGTTTTACTAACGGCAGACTAGTATCGATGTGGTTACATTG
Organism: Ariolimax columbianus; assembly: GCA_036924085.1. NCBI lineage: Eukaryota > Metazoa > Mollusca > Gastropoda > Stylommatophora > Arionidae > Ariolimax > Ariolimax columbianus. The sequence goes on along the minus strand of JAVGWX010000022.1, from coordinate 28,978,331 downwards.
ACAAGATTTCTGTTACCCAATATTTGAGGCTGGGTCAGCCCCTGGAACAGTTTGTGATTAAAAACATATCCAGCATAAAGTATTGATTAATCCCATGCGCTTTACTAGGAAGACAGTGCTCTAACCGCTCCACTACCCGTACGTACATATACTGATTATATGTGACTCCCCATAACAAAGAGGACTGACGACGAACGCGAATTAAACTACGTTTTAAGACAAGGCCAGGTCATATGGAATCTCCTTGGTTGGTTGAGCTCAGTTAGTCGACCTCAATACGAATCAGTGGAGCGAATCCTTTGTTTCAAGAGGTACCAGACGGATTAGGTCTAGCTATGACACATGATGATGATGACAGTACTAACGTTAAATAGTAATGTGAATATATTGTGAACATTACATTTAATCCTTCTTTAAGTGAGATTTAATCTTCAACAAGAACCTAACTACTCTGGTAATAAGGTAAAGTAAGTGTTTTAATTTTAACACGAACTAAATATACCGGTATAATCTGCACATTAAAACTAATCCTTCTTCAAATGTCGTTTGCTTCTAAACCAAAACCTAACCACTCTAGTAAGAACGAACACGGTAATCACAAACCGTAGTATAAGTACGACCCCTGCCAAGATGACGATCACATAATCCATAATAAACAGATACATTCATTCATATCTTCTGGCCTCTGTACCGCATGTAGGACCCGCCATATTTCATCACGTGATAAAGCCAAAAGGCGGCTTCTTGTCTGGGGTTCTTGTACAACTGTCGGTATATTTCTGAAGCTGTGCCAATGGTTGAGCTCATGTCCTTGCTGGATGCCACCTCCTCTATGACTTTGACCAGCTCGTCCGATGACACTTTCAGGAAGTTCAGTTGGTGACAGTAGCCTTTATCATCTGCTAGATCAGCGTTGAATTCCTGATCATAGAAGAAGGGCAAACAAACAACAGGGACTCCATGGTGGAGGGCCTCATAAAGACTGTGAGCCCCCGAGTGAGAGATGAACACTTTAACGTTCTTGTTTCCTAGAAGATCGTTCACAGGAAGCCAGGTCGAGGTGAGAATCTTATCTGGGTCAGGAGAGGTCAGATTGGCTCTCCAGATTGTGTTCAGCTTAAGCCGTCTCAGAGCGGACACGAATTTCACTTCTATTTCTTTAGGAAGGTTCATAAACAGACTTCCAAATGACAGCACGGCGACACCGACCCCAGCTTTTTGTGATCGGTCCACAAACGACTTGAACGGCTCTTGTAGCTCCTTAACTGGACCGATAGACAATCCACCAACAAATTTGACATTGGGAAGTAAAGGTCTCGGGTAGTCAAATATGGGGTCAGACTCCACTATGTAGACTTCTGCTTGACTAATGAGCTCATTTGCTTTAGGGACATCCGGGTCTGTAGGAAAGATCTGTTTCATGTAGCCCCTATCATTGTAAATGTGCTGGAATAGCGCAGCCATCGTGTGAATCCCCATCCCATACAGTGACGCGTGATTACGAAAATATGGAGAGTTATAAACTTCAGCAACTGAGTTGTAGGGCAATCTGCTTGTTACCGGGTCAAACAAGGCAGAATATCAAAGGGCACTTTCAGCTTGTACGGTATAGCCACTCGCTCGTCAACTCTTGGAAACCAATCTAGAACAATGAGGTCAGGCTTCAGACTTTCTATATAGTCTACAAACTGTCCTTCCTGCATAGCTTTCAAGTAGAGTTCTGATAGGGTTTCTTCATACTGCCAAACCCAATCCCAATCTGGTTCATTCCCTGATTCAACAGCCTTATGAATCGTGCCCTCTAACCTGGAAATACTAACATCCTACGATTCCTCCTTGAAATCATTGTACCGGAACGTATTCACCCCTGGATAACTTTCAGCTTTTCTCTTGTCAAGAGCCGAAGACAGCGCAACCCAAACTGTGAAGTTCATCTTCGCTAACTATTCTGCCACAAAAATGGTGCATTCTGATATGGCTTGTGGCCATAACAGGTAAAAATACAACATTTTTACAGTCTGCGTAAGACCTTGCCAAGATGAGGCATAAAATGGTGATCCAGGATCCTTGTCCAGACATGGCCAATCTGAAATTCAAGAGCAGAAATAGAAATGTTATCACTATTGTTTGTAACTGAAATAATAGTTGACGATCACAGGAGTTGACTAACATAGTCTGATCAGTTAGATTCACCTGAACCGGACTAACACAGCCTGAACAGTATGTTTCCCCAGACCCTGACTACCATAGTCAGACCAGTATATTTCCTCTTGCTCTGACTACCATAGTCTGACCAGAATGTGTCCCCTGACCCTGACTACCATAGTGTGACCAGTATGTTTCCCCTGACTCTGACTACAATAGTGTGACCAGTATGTTTCCCCTGACCCTGACTACCATAGTTTGACCAGTATGTTTACCATGACCCTGACTACCATAGTTGGACCAGTATGTATACCATGACCCTGACTACCATAGTTGGACCAGTATATTTCTTATGTGCCTTGGCTAACGACCAATTCTGGTACAAATGCGGTTCTATTCTCTTGGACCAGTGGCAAGACATAGGTCAAGACAACTGGAGGTAACTCAGGATGCAGGGACTCTGGTCTTACCTCCCTTGACACCAGAGGTAATTTAAAGCCTGCAGGAATCGATCGCACACCCTTTTCCGTTCATCGCTTTGAGAGCCTAGTGCCATATCTCTCGACCACCGCGCGGTAGTGTGCGTCATGCATATGAAGCTAACCATATCACAACCGCACGGAGGACCGCAGACCACCTTCATCAGCGCACTAGGGGTTTAAGGAAAACTACTAAAACACAGCACGTAATTCACTTTTTAAAAGAATAAACGTACTCATGATCTATATGAAACAATAACAACAATAACAACTGCACAAAGTAATAACGGTTCGTTATATAGTTTGGCATTTGATCTCCAATGTAATTTATTCTTCTATTTCGTTTTTTGTTCGCTTGTAGTGTTATAACAAATATATCCTTTAACATATATTGGTTTGCTACGAATCGATGTTTGTCTATTTATGGTGTTACAGTTGATAAGGAACGACACGGGCTTTCTTGCATTTCATGTCAATTTTTCTATTGGGGTCAAGACGCAGCAGTTGCAGCAGTCAGCGACACGTAGCTAACTGCTAGGGTCAGAGTCAGCGACACGTAGCTAACTGCTAGGGTCAGAGTCTGCGACAAGTAGCTAACTGCTAGGGTCAGAGTCTGCGACATGTAGCTAACTGCTAGGGTCAGAGTCTGCGACACGTAGCTAACTGCTAGGGTCAGAGTCAGCGACATGTAGCTAACTGCTAGGGTCAGAGTCTGCGACACGTAGCTAACTGCTAGGGTCAGAGTCGGCGACATGTAGCTGACTGCTAGGGTCAGAGTCTGCGAACCAGAGCTGCCAAGACCCTTCTACACTTCCATGTAATGCTCCACGATAACAGGCTGCAATAGAGCAGAGTGGCTAAGGAGAAGGGATCGAAGTGGTAAGAGAACCCGGTATTCACAAATGCCTGTTGAAGTCGGATATGTCGTACCGAAAGGTCAAAATATCGCAGTCATGCTGTAAACTACGACACCGTGTCATCTGTCTATGCTCTTTAATGAGCTAAAAAGCGAAGGAAGAAACTAATAATGTTTTCGCAGACGTCATTTGCATTAAGTTTAACTGTTCTCTACACAGCCAGAATATGGAATATATAATATATATGTAGACTCAGCTTGAATAGATAAAAAGACAATTACTCCGGAGATGGTCGATATCACACAATTTACCCCTGAGATGTTCGAAATCACACAACTTACCCCAGAGATGGTCGATATCACACAACTTACCCATCAGATGGTCGATATCACACAACTTACCCCTGAGATGGTCGATATCACAAAACTTACCCCAGAGATGGTCGATATCACACAACTTACCCATCAGATGGTCGATATCACACAACTTACTCCGGAGATGGTCGATATCACACAACTTACCACGGAGATGGTCGATATCATACAACTTACCCCTGAGATGGTCGATATCACACAACTTACCCATCAGATGGTCGATATCACACAACTTACTCCGGAGATGGTCGATATCACACAACTTACCACGGAGATGGTCGATATCACACAACTTACTCCTGAGATGGTCGATATCACACAACTTACCCCAGAGATGGTCGATATCACACAACTTACCCTAGAGATGGTCGCTTTCACATAACTTACCTCCGAGAAAGTCGATATCACACAACGTACCCACGAGATGTTCGTTTTCTTTTGTAAATTAGGAAAATGTCTGAACCTGTACAATACAATGATGTTGTCTGCTACATATAAGGCATGCAATTGCAAACAAATTGAACAATGATATGGATTACACGAATTCCGAGATCCAAACTTTGTCATTGTAAATATGTTTGACCCGTACTTTCTGAAAGTATGAAACCGTGTGTGTGTGTGTGTGTATATATATATATATATATATATATATATATATATATATATGTGTGTGTGTGTGTGTGTGTGTGTGTATGTGTATGTATGTATATGAGGTCTGTTAGTATTGCTCTTGTTAAATAATCAGTTATGTTACATAACTTGTTTTGTTTTTTTATGATTTTTGTTTGTTTGTTGCCTCATCAGAAGTGGAACTTAGTATGTATTGCCATGTACTGTTTTCCATACATACTCCACAATTGAATCACTTGCGGAACTAGGACAATATACATCAGTCATTCCAGACGACTCAGTAACTTCCACATGGTCTGCCTTCGCCGGCTGATCAAAATTAATTATCAGGAAAAATTAGCCAACTACAAAGTCTTCCAAAGAGCAAAACTTCCTAGCTTCTAGACTGTGTTGAGAGCATTTATGTCAGGTGGACAGGACATTGTGTTAGCATGCCCGACCACCGACAGCCTACACAATTTCGTTACAGCGTATTCATAACAAACAATCGTTCCTCGAGCAGACAGAAGCAACGATATAAAGAGTCACTTGTTTCGGACAGCTCAGGCTGTCACTCTGCAATCACTCAATGTGCTCGATTAACTGAGCAAAACATCTCCGATGCAGAGAGGGAGAAGCGAGCCACCCGTAAGGTCGACCATGCCGTCTATTGTGTCCCTAACTAAGCAGGATGTGAATATCTAGATTAAGACTGTGCAGTCACATTCAAGCCCATGAAAGGACCATATCTGCCTACACAATGTTCTTCCCTCCGTTGCATTCTGCGTAGATTCTCTTAGTCTGGCTTTCGTAGGTTTCATAACTCGCAGCCAACCAAGCTGTAATAGAGGAAGGTTCTGACCTTGTCGTTTTTCATCTGTTAGTTACTGTACGTGTCGGGCAACCTCAAATAGTCTTCTCACAAAAAAAAACAACACTCTACCGACGGTGCTCTTTCATTTGCCACCATCAGGTCCTCCACTGTATTTGATTCCTGCACGAGACATATTTTCCTGGACTGCCCCTCATTCGCAATGTTAGTCGTCTGCAACTCCTCACTTTTTCAAGTTCGACCCACATCTGGACACACCTGTTCTTTACCTGTTCAGAGATATCCACGTAGTATATGGCAACTGATGTCCTAGTGGAAGTTCTTCTTTAATCTCCTCTAACCTTTACCGTTCCTATGGGCCAGGTTTCTATGCGGATTCTCTCATGGCTCTGTTCTGAATGTTGTATATTCCGCACAAAACATTTCCTCGATTTTAGTCGCATTCTTTCTGTTGCATGCCAACAAGAGGGTGTCTCTGGTCACAAGTCTCTCAGCTTCAAATGCGACATGTCTTTTAATTTCCGGAGGGGCGATACCAGCGATTGCATGGGCATTTTCCGTTGGTGTCGGCCTAAATCATCCAGTTACAATTCTGCATGTCTTTTTTACTGCTACATCGCCATGTTTCGTGTGTGTAGATGCATTCTATACTGGTGCCGCATACTCTGCCGCTGAGAGACCTAGTGCGGGTACTTATGAGTGGATCACCGATGTGGGTCCTCCCCATCCCAGTGTTTGTCAGCTTGCTATTTATATTGTTTCTTGGACTGACTTTTTGTTTTACCGCTTTGCAGTGTGCAGTCCATTTCAATGCCTAAGTACGTGACTGTATCGCTATGTTCGAGTACCTGCCCACTGCATTTAATATTAATTTGTCTTTTTGGTTCTCCGTTCAAGTGGAACGCACATACCTGAATTTTGCTGAGGCTGATTGTGTTGGTTTTTCTCGTATAATTCGGTCATTCTGGTGATACTTGGAATCCTGGTGTTCTTCTTCTTCTTCTTCTGCGTACACAGTCAGACAGTAACCATTATTTTCTCGAAAAAAGCGGCGGTCATCCTGAGACTCTCGCCACAACCATAGAGCTTGTCTTGCAGTTCCACTGGCAATGGCCACATCTGCTCTCTCTGATCCTCGTATGTCGGGCAGTTCTGCAGCAGATGTTCAGTGGTCATTTTACCAGTACCGCACGGGCATTCGTCGGTACACCCTATCTTCAATTTGTTGAAGAGGTGGTACCTCAGTCTGTTGTGGCCAGTGCGAAGTCTGAAGACAACGACCTGCTCTCTTCGGTTCAACTGGTAATAGGCATCGTTTTTGGTGTAACCAGTATGTTCGGTTTCCCATTTGGACATGTACCTGGCTTTGATAAGCCGTTTTGACTCTTCGTACGTCATACTGGTATCTATTTGTGGTAGCCTTGCACCTTCTTTTGCCAGTCTGTCTGCCTCCTCGTTGCCTTGGATGTTGCAGTGTGACGGAACCCACTGTACCACTACCCTTTTTGGTGCGGACTGTTGGCACAGTTTGCAGAGTGCTGCTCTTAAGTCATTAAGCTCAGTGTTTTTCTGGCTTTTTAGCGCTGTGACTACTTCGAGAGCATCTGTCAGCAGGACTATATGGCTCTCATTTTCACTGTGTGTTACCATTTCTTCCACTGCCGCCCTCAGTGCCTCTGCCTCTGCTCTGAAATTGCTCGTGTACTTACCAGTAGCGAATGACAGTGTTATTTTTCTGCCATTTGGTAGGTTCAGGAATGCTCCTGCCCCTCCGTTCTGTGTAGTGTTTGTTACAGAACCGTCGGTGTATGCATGGGTCCAGTCCATGCTTGGGTAGCTTTTCGTTATGAAGCTTAAGGTAGTGTCTCTCCTTTCTTTTTCGGTCTGGCAGTTTTTGTTTGCAATACCTGGTATATTTTCTACCACCTCTGGAAATATATCCTGCCTCCAAGTAGGTTTTCGTACAGTAGTGATGGGTTTTGGTGTTGTTAGTGCGTTTATGGGATCTTCGTGCATCTTTGCTTTGGCTATTTCTGCAAAGTTTCTCCGCTTTAGTTTCCCAGTTCCCAAATTGTTTAGCCTCTGGTACATTGGATGGTCCGTCAGTCTTCGGAGTTTCTCTGACTGCAGCTGGGCTCTGCAGTCTCTTCTGTCGGTCATGGATTGCAGTTTTGTAATCTTTTCAAGTTCTACAATTGGCGTTGACTTCATGCCACCAGTTATGATTCTCATGGCTTGGTTTTGAAGTTTGTTAACTTTATCGAAGTTCGCCTTCGCTGCTGTTGTCCATGCCGCGATGCCATACTCGAGAACTGGTCTCACTCTTCCAGTGTACAGTTTCTTTAGTATGCCTTCGTCTGCTCCCCAGCTTGTGCCAGCAAGTTTCCTCATGATCGCCATTCTTTCTCTGGCTTTCATTCGGTTTCTCTCAATCTGACTTTTCCATGTCATGCGCCGATCAAATGTGACTCCCAGATAGGTTGAGTTGTCGTTTGGCTGCAGGATTTTGCCATTTAGGCTTAATTTGGTACTTTGGGGTTTTAATGAGAGCGAGAATATTGTGCACGTGGTTTTCTCCTCGTTTATTTTGACCAGCCATGAGTTCGCCCACTCTTCCAGCGATGTTAGGGCCGTTTGCATCCGATTTCTTGCTATGGTGAGATTCTTTTCAGAGGTCCACATAGCCAGATCGTCTGCAAACATTGAGCTATGGACTCTTCTTGGTATATTCTCTGTAATATCGTTTATATATACCAGGAAGAGTGTGGGTGACAGTACTCCCCCTTGGGGTACTCCCTGCTCGAGTGTCACCTTTTTGCTCATCTGCCCTTGTACTTGGACTCTGGCCGTTCTTTGTTTGAGGTAGTGGTTGATCCACTTGTACATCTTCCCACAAACATCACTTCTTCTTAGCTTGACTCTAAGTCCATCCTTCCAGACTTTGTCAAATGCCTTTTCCAGATCCACCCAAACAGCTACTGTGTGTTTCTGTGCCTGGTAGGCATCTTCTATCTCCTGGGCTATGAGGATGACCTGGTCCTCAGTGGATCTGTGCTGTCTAAAGCCGGCTTGCTGTGGAATTAGTATTCGTTTTTCTTCCAGATGCCACATCAGTCTGGTGTTTATCATCCGTTCCATCAGCTTGCCGACACAGCTCAGTAGGCTTATGGGCCTGTATCCATTCGGATCTGTTTTGTCCTTTCCTGTTTTTGGTACTGGTACCAGTATTGCATCTTTCCATGCCTGGGGTACAATACCCCTTTTCCAGCTTTGGTTCAGGACTGATAGTAGTTTTTCCTTCGCTGTTTGGCCCAGCCCCATCAGCATTTCGTTTGTTATCCCGTCTTTTCCGGGAGATTTCCTTCTCTTTAGTGTTCTCATAGCCTCTTCCATTTCGCGTATTGTTAGTTTGGCCATCATGTGCTCTTCAGGAGCCGTATTTATGTTTTCGTGCCCCTTTAGCTCTTCGCTAATGTCTGTATGCTTATCTGCAGGGACCTCGATGTGGTTTGCTCTGGCATAGTGATCGACAAAGGCGTTTGCGGCTTTCTTACCTGTGATCAAGTTCTCGCCTTGCTTGATAGTAATTTGTTTATTTGACGGGGTTTCGTCGTTCATGGCTCTGACTAGCTTCCATAGCTTGTTCCCTTCTTTGTCCAGGTTTAAACTTTCCGTTTTATTTTTCCAACTTTCTCTTGCTGTTTGCTTGAGAGTGTGTTTGTACTTCGCCGCGGCGGCTTTGAGGGCGATGTTTGCCTCCACGGATTTTTCTCGTTCTGCCATGTTCCTCGCATTTGTTACTGCATCTTCCACTTTCTGTAACTCATCATTCCAGTAGGGCTTATAGTTTTTCCTAGCTCCTCTTGGGATGGTTTCAGTGGCGGCTTGCATTATTGCCTTGCTTAGGCTCTCTACCATGGGCTTCATTTTGGTGTTTCGTGTGTTGATGGTTTCACACAGCCCATCTGTCAGGATTGCAAATCTGTCCCAGTCGGCTCGTTTGTAATTCCAACGTGGGAGCGGTTTTGTTTCCTGTGGGCCTACTTCCATGTCAATGGTTAGCCTGATCGGCCTGTGGTCGCTACCTGCCAGTTGGTTTAGCACCTGGCGGTCTATTTTATAGTGTATGTCCTGTGTGGAGAAGGCCAAATCTGGAGTCGAGGTGGTATGCCATGTTCTTGAATAGAAGCTAGGGCTATCCTCCGGCCTATTGATTAGGGAGAGATTTGCATCTATCTCCCAATCTTCCACTTCGTCACCTCTGCTGTCTGTGTCAGAGTATCCCCATCTCTCCGAGTGGCTGTTGAAATCTCCAACCACTATGCAGTTGGAGTCTCTGACCTCCATACTCGAGAGCGATAGGTCTCTGTTTGGTGGTCCGTACAGATTGAAAATGCGGAGCTTCGTCTCTTGAGCCAATTTGTCAACTCCTACAATTTCTGCTTGTCCGGTGTGATTGACAGGTACCGCGCTACTCGGTATGCTGTTTCTGGTCAGTATCAGGACCCCTCCTTTGTGGCCTTCTCTATCTAGACGGAAAGTCTGGTATCCTCTGATTGAGAATTTATGGTTTTTGTTGAGGTGCGTTTCCTGGATACATGCCACGTCAATCTTACCTTCATGCAGGTGATGTGTTAGGGAAAGTTTTTTGTTAATGACTCCCTCCGCATTCCACTGTAATATTCTGAGGGTCTTGAGGTTTTGGCCAATAGTCGTTTCCCCATAGCCATGTGCCTTGACTCCACGACACATGGGTGGGTGACCACCAGTAGTCAAGGGTGGGCCCCTTCGAGGCGTGGGGCCCGGCGCTATCGCTGCCTGGCGGGTCTTCTCAGGATGAGCGCCATACGTTTTTCGAATAGGTTGTGCTGCCATCATACTGTGATTTACGTTGCACTGTTTTGTTAGGCTTGCGGCCCCGTGCATCCGATTTCAACAGTCGTTTCTGTAGGGATGCCCTCCTTAGCCTTTGGCTGTCCCCAGCCTATCTGCAAGGCAGCAGTTGTTTACGATCAGAGTTTTCTCTCCTATGGAAGTTGTCTTTCCAGACTATCGAGTCTTCACTACTCGTGTCTATAGGGTGCAATGATGGTATGTGATATATGAGATGGACTGGTTTACCCGGAAGAGAGGCAGTCCAGTGTGTCTGTATCCCAGGATCGTCACGTCCTGCCAGAAACGTAGCATTTGCATGTGAGTGGGGTATCTCCTTTTCCCTTTATTTTCTTGGCCACTATGCAGGGATGGTACGCCTAGCATTCCCCGCCACCTGGGGTGTTGACACAGTGGGGCAGGTGTGCAATGTCCGCTGGTCTGCATCTCTTCTGCGTCCAGCATGATAGTTATGGCTGATAACGTACAGAGGTAGATATCGTAACCGGAGTGCATTTAGCCAGAGGACAAGCCTGGTAATGTCACAGAGATGTTGATCGCCTGGTGTGCGGACAACTCTCATGGTCAGTGGTTGAGTCTTGACAGTTCACAGTGTGGTGGCTGCTCTACTGTTTTCGACACCCCGACCAGGTTCTAAGTCTTTGGTTGGTGTTTTTCGCACCCCATCGCCGTATAGGGTGAGTATCAAGCAGTTTTCCGCCCGCTTTGATTTGCGGGCGGCAAGGATCTCTTACTGTGGCTCTACCTGATAGGGCTGGGGCGCAAGCCCCAGGTCCCGAGCATGTAGGAGCCTCCCATTGCAGTGGTGCTGAGATTTTGGGCGGGATTGCGGCTTTCAAGGGTTCGGCCGTAATCCCCCACATGGTAGCCTCGCGCCCTTGGCTTATCAGCCTGGTACGTGAACCAAAGTGTCTGCGGCTCATCTCGATTTGAGCTGGTTTTCCGTAGCAACGCCCTGTCATTTGTAGGGTAAAACTGACCTGTCTTCAGATCTATTTCCAGCACCCGTTCACTATTTGGTCAGACGAATTTATTGAGGGCTTTTGTTTGTCAATGACCAGGTATTTGAAATCTGCGGAGTTAAACACGATTTCCGTAGCGTTCTTTCATTTGAGCTGACTTGTCGTCCGTGAGTCTAATACCAGCGTACGTTCATTATTAGACCCAAACGGCAGCGCTCTCAATTTGTCAGTTGTTCTACAGCATTGGCGTGTTCAGTCAAATTAAGCCGCAGGTTCCACACCTGGTGGTGCCCTTTCGTCAATTCCCTTAGCGAGATAGTCAAGTTTCTTAAAGGGTAGCCCCAAAGATTTTCGAGGGTCTAATTCCAGCACATGTTCTCTATTAGACCCCACTAAGGTGTACTTTTTGATAGTCATTCTGCAGTATTGGCGTGGTAAGTTAACTTAGGTCTCAGGCTCCACTCCTGATAGTGCTCTTCCGTCAATTCCTTTATCAAACACTGGATGCAGACAAAACCGAGCCACAGGGGACATAACCCCAGATTTCTGGGGGTCTAAGTCCAGCACCAGTTCCATATTAGACTCCAGAAGAGTGGTCTCGGCATGTCAATCATTTCAGTGTTGGCCGTGTTGAGTCAAATTAAGCCGCAGGCTCCACTCCTGGTGGTGCCCTTCCGTCAATTCCTTTAAGTTTCAGCTTTGCAACCATAGTTCCCCCGGAACCCAAACACTTTGGTTTCCCGGAAGCTGCCCGCAGAGTCATCGAAGCAACTCCTGCGGATCGCTAGTCGGCATCGTTTATGGTCAGAACTACGACGGTATCTGATCGTCTTCGCGCCTCTGACTTTCGTTCTTGATTAATGAAAACATTCTTGACAAATGCTTTCGCAGTAGCTCGTCTTGCGGCGATCCAAGAATTTCACCTCTAACGCCGCAATACGAATGCCCCCGTTTGTCCCTGTTAATCATTACCTCCAGTTCCGAAAACCAACAAAATAGAACCGAGGTCCTATTCCATTATTCCATGCACCATTATTCAGGCAGCCGAGGCCTGCTTTGAACACTCTAATTTTTCAAAGTAAATGCGCCGGCCACCCAGGACGCTCAGCGAAGAGCACCCGTGGGAGAGAGCCGGCAGACGGTAGGGCAGGAGACAACGGGCAGTGAACCGGCGCGAGCCGGACCGCCCGCCTGCGCCTGAGATCCAACTACGAGCTTTTTAACTGCAACAACTTTAATATACGCTATTGGAGCTGGAATTACCGCGGCTGCTGGCACCAGACTTGCCCTCCAATAGATCCTCGTTAAAGGGTTTAAAGTGTACTCATTCCAATTACGGGGCCTCGAAAGAGTCCCGTATTGTTATTTTTCGTCACTACCTCCCCGTGCCGGGAGTGGGTAAGTTGCGCGCCTGCTGCCTTCCTTGGATGTGGTAGCCGTTTCTCATGCTCCCTCTCCGGAATCGAACCCTGATTCCCCGTTACCCGTTACAAACATGGTAGGTATGTCACGTACCATCAACATTTGATAGGGCAGACATTTGAAAGATGCGTCGCCGGCACATGAGGCCATGCGATCAGCACAAAGTTATCCAGAGTCACCAGTGGGGACGCCGCAACCCCGCGAGGGGAAACGACGATTGGTTTTGAACTAATAAAAGCGCTCTTTCCGCGAGGGTCGGAGCTTGGTAAGCATGTATTAGCTCTAGAATTGCCACAGTTATCCAAGTAGGATCGTGTCATCTAAGGAACCTCGACTGATTTAATGAGCCATTCGCGGTTTCACCGTGAGACAGTGTGAACTTAGACATGCATGGCTTAATCTTTGAGACAAGCATATGACTACTGGCAGGATCAACCAGATATCTGTCGGAGACGTACGTACAGCACACACCGGTCGGCGGAGGAAGGGTGTGTAAAAAGCCTCGCTGGGACGACGGCCGCAGGGACCGACTGACGGGACGGACGGTTTGTTCCACCCGTCCCTCACTCCGTCGACCTAGGACCGCCTGACAGGGGCCTCCCACACGCACCAGACGACCGACCGACCGGGCTCGCTCGAGGAGGGATGGCAGCGCTCTGTGCAGAACGGATCCCAACGACCTCGGCGACGAATTTCACTGGGACTAGAGACACAATTTGGCCTGCCCTTCTTCTCCGTAGGGAGAACGCAGGGCCTCGAGGCAACGATTCCTGCTTTCCATTTGCCGGTCACAAGCTCTTTGCGAGAGTCGGACCACCAGCGAGACGTACTGTCGAGCTCTGCTATAAGCCTTAGATAAATCACCACGGACGGACCACGTTTCCTGATACGGACCAGACTAGCGCACCTCGGTGGAGGAGCCACTACCACAAACCGCACCCAATTCGCACTACGGGGAAAGGCAGGCGAGCGTTTTCCGCAAGCCCGCGCTATCGCTCCGCCTGGCGGGACTGAGATCGCTTTACGAACACTGGTTGAAATTGAGTCGCCGCGGCGAGACAACTACCCCAGATCCTGGTGTTCAAATAGGTATATCAATGTATGTTGCCAGGTAGCCGAAGGCGTCACCTATACGTAGTAGGTATTTTACCAACTTCTTGTTGCTTACCAGGTCTGTGGGAAAATACAAACAACTTTGGTAGATTTTTAAACTATAATTTGTTATCCGGGCAGTGGCTGTTAAGCCTGCTCTTTTCGATTTCCAACTGCAATGTATTTTTAACGTCCTCGACACTGAACACGGGGATCTAATCTCACTACCCAGAGATCAGGGGAATTTTTACCAGAAAATCTTTGTGAATAAAACCTCTCTCCCTACCGTTATTCGAGCCCGCGACCTCCGACACTCGCGACGGACATCTTGTCTCAAGACCACTGAGTTTATGTGACCTTGAGCTCCACTTCCTCAAAACCTGTTGACTTTTTGGTTTAGTTCGGTTGCATCTGAACTATCTTGCTGATATTCGATGGGAAATGTCCGTATTAATGTTCGAGAGTTAATGATTTCGTGACACAATAACGTACAATTTGTCTTGGCTTGGCTTCGTTCGTTCTCAATTTCCCGCTACCTAGTCCTGTAAGCATTCCAAGTAGCAGAATGTAGTCCAGAGAACGGAATGCGTTGATCCGTAGTTTACATCTCGACTGCAATATTTGCAGCTTTTGGTCACACACATCCGATTTCAGCAGGCATTTTTTAGTACTGGGTTAGCGTTCCCTTCTAGATCCTTTCTCCTTAGACAGACTGCTCTGTTGCAGCCTGTTATACAGGATCATCGCGTGGAGGTGTAGAAGGGTCTTGGTAGCTCTAGTTCGCTGCCCTGAAGCTAGTTGTCAGCCATGGTTCGCTATCCCTGAAGCTAGCAGTCAGCCATGGTTCGATAAACCTGAAGCTAGCAGTCAGCCATGGTTCGCTGGCCCTAAAGCTAGCTGTCAGACATTGGTCGCTGGCCCTGAAGCTAGCAGTCAGCCATAGTTCGATGAACTTGAAGCTAGCAGTCAGCCATGGTTCGCTGGCCCTGAAGCTAGCAGTCAGCCATGGATCGCTGGCCCTAAAGCTAGCTGTCAGACATTGGTCGCTGGCCCTGAAGCTAGCAGTCAGCCATAGTTCGATAAACCTGAAGCTAGCAGTTAGCGATGGTTCGCTGGCCCTGAAGCTAGCAGTCAGCCATGGATCGCTGGCCCTAAATCTAGCTGTCAGACATTGGTCGCTGGCCCTGAAGCTAGCAGTCAGCCATAGTTCGATGAACTTGAAGCTAGCAGTCAGCCATGGTTCGCTGGCCCTGAAGCAAGCAGCCAGCCATGGTTCGCTGGCCCTGAAGCTAGCAGTCAGACATGGGTCGCTGGCCCTGAAGCTAGCAGTCAGACATGGGTCGCTGGCCCTGAAGCTAGCAGTCAGACATTGGTCGCTGGCCCTGAAGCTAGCAGTCAGCCATGGTTCGCTGGCGCTGCAGCTAGCACTCAGCCATGGGTCGCTGACCGCCGCAGCACATGCGCCAAAGTTTCACGTATTTGTCCGAATTATTTTCTAGCCACATTTCCCCGCGCCCACAATGGGTGTTCAACATGTATCACAACGCCAAGGATCCAGGTTCGACATTCCCATTCTTTCGTCAATAAAAACTACTGTCCAACTAAACAGTTTTTGTTTGTTGGTGTATTTGTGTTAAAGATGTGTGTTTTATTTTATCAGCTATCAGAATTATTAAACATTATCACGTGTTTCTGTATAGCTGAATCGTATACAACAATTGACAGGTTGTTTCCGAGAAGAATGACCTACTAAGAAATTATATAGCAACATCATTTTTTTTTTAAAAGCTAGAAAACTGATTAGCTACATATTTTTGAATGATGACAGAGTTATTTTAATGACAACGACATACATTAAGAACAAGAGAGGCAGTGGATAACAGAGAAAACATGTCAAGTCCCACGAAAACATTGTTGGAATTACAAGGACACAAAATAAACACTGCAGTGATCAGGAGCAGGAATGATTGTGGCGTAACGTTACCGTCAAAACGGAAAAATATGGCATGTGATTATTTGTTACATAATTCTCGTTTGATGTTGTTATTCTTATTACGGATCCAGAAGCATCCAGGCTCTCGCTCTTCGGCACAATGCCATATAATGGTATCTGCACGTGTTTATAAGAAGTTGTCTAGTGCCATACAAAATGGTAAATGTATATGGCAATGGAGGAAGAAGCATTTTCCTAAATAATTGAGTGCTTTGAGCACTCAAAGAGTTGACCATCAACGGTTTCATATCGGTGTGTACACAGCTGGCACTCAGGAGAATGTTGTGGTTGGATTCTGTTCAGGTGTTTGTTTAATGGGATGTGTTGGGTTTTCAGTTGGAAAATGGTGCTCTGATCTTTCGTTGCTAGTTGATTTACACATCATTTGGACTGGCGCTTGCTATATGTCAGTAGACCTCCCTTCCAGTGTTTCCCATAGCCGATCTGTTCAGGAAAATGTATTTGTTCGCTGATCTTATGAGCTGTTTGGCTGTTTTTAAAGTTGTGTGTGGCCGTTCTTGTCTTTATCCCCTTTATCCCTGCCTTGCTAGTCTGCTTTGTCATTGCCAGGTGTGCTTGAATGTCCATGGATCCACTGCAGAACTAAAGATTTTTAATAATTGTGATAGCTGATAAAAACAAACATATCTTTAACACAAACACGCCAACAAACAAAAACAGTTGAGTTAGACAGTAGCCTTTATTGATGTGGACATGTATACTTTCAATTGACAATATGCTGGGATGCAGTGTTAGACTCATATTTGCTGAACAGACAGTACGCTAGGGCAGATGTGGTCATACTTATAAAACTTATTCTGATATTCAACTATTGAGGCTTGGCCAGCACATGGGGCAGTTTGCGATAGAAAATAAATCCAGCATCATTTTGAGTATTGAACCTGGTTTGTACTGCTGAGAAGGCAGTGCACTACCGCGGCCTTCAAATACTTACTGGATTTGACAGCACATTAGAAAGACAAAGGACTACAAGCACGTTGGAAGGGAAGGCCAGGTCGTCTTGGGTCTACTTGGCTGAGGTCTGTTAGTCAACAAAAAGAATCAGTGAAGAGAATCCTTTGTTCCGAGAGATACAAGACGGATTAGGTCTAGCTACGACACAAAATGATGATGGCACTGCTAAGATTATAATGTAATCCAAATACACTGCAACAATTACACATTACATTTAATCCTTCTTTAGGTGGGATTTAATCTTTAACCAGAACCTAACCACTCTGGAAAAACCAACAACAGTAATCACAAACCCTAAAGTAAATACTACCCCAGCCAAGAAGACGATCACATAATCCATAATAAACAGATACATTGGTATCTTCTGGCCGCTGTACCGCATGTAGGACCCGCCATATTTCATCACGTGATCAAGCCAAAACGCGGCTTCTTGTCTGGGGTTCTTGTACAGTTGTCGGTATATTTCTGAAGCTGTGTCAATGGTTGACTTCATTTCTTTGCTGGATGCCACCTCCTCTATGACTTTGACCAGCTCGTCCGATGTCATGTTCAGGAAACTAAGTTTCTGACAATAGCCTTTATTCTCTGCTCGATCCGCATTTAATTCCTGATCATAAAAGACGGGTAGACAAACAACAGGGATTCCATGGTAGAGGGCCTCATAGAGGCTGTGGGTTCCCGAGTGAGAGATGAACACTTTAACGTTTTTGTTTCCTAGAAGATCGTTGACAGGAAGCCAGGTCGAGGTGAGAATCTTATCTGGGTCAGGAGAGGTCAGATTGGCTCTCCAGATTGTGTTCAGGTTAAGCCGTCTCAGAGCGGACACCAGTTTCACTTCAATTTCTTTAGGAAGGTTCATAAACAGACTTCCAAATGACAGCACGGCGACACCGACCCCAGCTTTTTGTGATCGCTCCACAAACGACTTGAACGGCTCTTTTAGTTCCTTAAGTGGACCGATAGACAATCCACCAACAAATTTCACATTGGGAAGTATAGGTCTCGGGTAGTCAAATATGGGGTCCGACTCTACTATGTAGACTTCTGCTTGACTCATGAGGTCATTTGCTTTCGGGACATCCGGGTCTGTAGGAAAGAGTTGTTTCATGTAGCCCCTATCATTGTAAAGGTGCTTAAATAGCGGAGACATCGTGTGAATCACCGTCTGAACTTGTTCATACAGTGATGCGTGATTACGAAAATATGGAGAGTTATAAACTTCAGCAACTGAGTTGTAGGGCACTCTGCTTGTTACCGGGTCAAACAAAGCAGTGGCAGTAAGAATAGCAAATGGCACTTTCAGCTTATAAGGTATAGCCACTCTCTCATCAATTCTTGGAAACCAATCTAGAACAATGAGGTCAGGCTTCAGACTTTCTATATAGTTTACAAACTTCCCTTCCTGCATAGCTTTCAAGTAGACTTCTGATATTTTATCTTCATATGAGAATAGCCAATCCCAATTTGGCTCAGTCCCCGAATCAATAGCTGTGCGAATCGTGTCTTCTGCCAGCGATATAATCATATCCTCTGATTCCTCCCAGAAATCATTGTACCGGAAAGTATTCACCCCTGGATAACTCTCAGCTTTCCTTTTGTCAAGAGCCGAAGACAGCGCAACCCAAACTGTGTGGTTCATCTTCGCTAACTCTTCTGCCACAAAAGCGTGCAATCTGATATGGCTTGTGACCATTATAGGCAAAAAGACAACATTTTTACAGTCCACGTAGGACGTTGCAAAGAGGAGACATAAAATGGTGATCCAGGGTCCTTGTCCAGACATGACCATTCTGAAATATAAGAGCAGAAGATATAAATATACTGAAACGTATATATATATAATCACACACGCAAACAACACCTTTTACACAAATGTGTAAACACAATTTTTGATGCACTGGAATGCATTGCGTCATGAAATAATGTGGGCAGGGTCAGTTAATGTAATCAAGAACAGATTGGGCATATATAGTTATGTTTTTTAACAAGTGGAGTGGAAGAAGAAACAGGTTGTATACAGATTCTGTAGAGTCTTCTGGACCAGTATAAAGAAGTAACGTCACAATAAAACCTTCTAACAAACTGTTACCAGTGCCATACGTGGACTTTAACGAAATCTCTAGAGAGAAAGATCACGACATGTGAGAGGAGATGACTCGACAAACAATCAACGTAACTAGGAGAGACAGAATGTGCAATGAAGGTTAGTGAAGAATGGTTGAAGCAAGACCCTGCACGGAATGTATTGATAATGAAAGAACCAAGTGGTTCAGGCACCTAATGAGAATGCAACCTGACCAACTTTTCCATGTGCGCATATAATGCACGTCTTTCTGGTTTTTTGTAATCGTGACCGACTGAGAACTAGATGGATAGGAACTGTTACGGATATTCTACATCGTTATGGGATTACGACTACTTCATCGTTGCGTCTGACCCTGGATAGAAAACTACGGCTCCCCACGACGCGTAACGACACAAGTGGATAAGACTAGACAAGGAATTAGCATACAAGGTAAGTGACATGGAAGGAGATATCTTCAAGACAATTCACAAGACAGGTCAGGTCAGGTCAGGTCATCCCGTAACCGGTGAGGTCGTTGGGGCACACATGGAGACAATCCTCACAACTCCACGCCATCCCTCTCTGTCAGATGCCGCTGACTGTGACTCTTCTGGTCGGAGACTGGTCCATTCTTTTATGTTGTCCTCCCATCTCTTTTTGGGCCGGCCTCTTCGTCGTCTGCCATGCACCTTCCCGTGGAGGATTGGGTTTGCAAGACCATTTGATTTCGATATGTGATCGTACCAAGTGAGTTTCCTTCTTTGGACAGTTGCCAAGAGATCTTCGAAAGGTCCTATTGCCGTTGTAATTCTATTTCGGATTTCCTCGTTTGTAACTCGATCTTTGTACGTGACGTTTAAAAGTTTTCGGAAACATCTCATCTCCAAGACCTGTATCCTTCGTTGAATGTCAGTTGTAACTGTCCATGTCTCACACGCATAGAGAATTATTGACAGGAACAATGTACGCATTAATCTGATTTTAGTGCGTAGTGCTAACCGTTTATCTTGCCAGATTTTGTTAAGCTGTGCAAGCGCCGCTATTGTCTATGCTATTCTGGCCAATACTTCACATTTTGATCCTTCATCACTGACAATCGACCCTAGATACTTAAAACGGTCAACTACTTCGAGTTCTTGACCGTTAGCTTTTATCTTGCTGTTGAAGCCTGAAGCGTTGTTTGTCATTAGTTTTGTCTTTCCAGCGTTTATCTCCATACCATAGTCAAGAGCTGTTTCATCGAGCCTTCTGACTCATTCCTGGAGTTCTGCTTCTGAACCCGCCAACCCGTCGATATCATCTGCAAAACGAAGGTTGGTAATCGTTCGCCCCCCTATCTTGACAGTACCAACGTGACCTCCAAGTGCCTCACTCATAATTCCTTCAAGGAATATATTGAAACGAGTTGGAGAGAGTGTACACCCCTGTCTCACACCAACTGATGGGCGAAACCAGTCTCCTCGTCTCCCATTCACAAAAACTGCACTAGACGCCGTGTTATACAGGTGTTCAAGGACCGTTATAATATTTCCGTTGATATTATACATCCTCATGGTTGCCCAAAGCGCTTTATGCCATACTCTATCGAACGCCTTCTTAAAATCAACAAACACATGATGCAGTGTTTGCTGCTGTTCTAGATATTTCTCGCTTAGCAGCCTTAAATTAAATATCTGTTCTGTAGTGCTTCTTCCCTGTCTGAACCCTGCTTGCTCCTCGGCAATAATGTTCTCTGCTTGGGGTTTCAATGGGTCGAGGATTAATTTAAGCATGACCTTGCTAGGGTGGCTAATGAGGCTTCTTGTTCTGTAATTTTGGCACAGCTTTAGGTTTCGAGACTTATATAGCGGTATAACTCTTGATTTCGTCCATAAGTCCGGCCAGTTTCCTTTCGCCCATATTTTGTTACAGATGTGTGTCAGGCCTTCCACCACTACCTCTCCACCTGCCTGTAAGAGCTCTGCTGGTATATTGTCCACGCCGACCGCCTTCCCTCTTCTCAATGTCTTTACCGCTGCAATTACCTCTTCCTTCGTTATGAGTTGGTTATCATCTATATTTGTTGGAGTTGGGGGGAATGTTTTCTCAGGTTTGTTTCGCCCTTCATAGTTGTATAGCTCGGAACAGTACTCTGTCCATCTTGCCAGTACATCATTTCCCTCAATAAGACACTTGTCGTTTTTATCATGAATCATAAGGTTCCTGCTTTGCCTTGGTGTTACCAGTTCTTTGACCACCTTGTATGCTCCTTTAGCATCATTTCTATTTAGTCTCTCTTCGATGTTTGCGCATTGCTCACATATCCACGCTTCTTTCGCCCCTCTCATCTTTTGTTGTATGGCTTTCTTGACCTCTTTATAACTGCCGACCTCCTCCGGTGGGTGATTGTGTTTTTTCAGTTTTATCACACAGGTCTAGAATGTCTTTGGTCACCCATGGCTTATTTTTTGTTTGGTGGCATCCCAAGATCTCTGTTGCAGTATCTATGAGAGCTGCGTTAAG